>OX352289.1:57561953-58186953 GCA_947086415.1 Pammene aurita
AGATAGACGCATTTACGTTACATATTGATCTCCAACTCCTCAGTCGTGATGATGCAAGGTTACAACCTGCCATAACTGACAGGGTGGAGAATGTGTCAATTTAATAATAGTGTTCTAGTTTTAGGTAGACGCATTTACGTTACATATTGATCTCCAACTCCTCAGTCGTGATGATGCAAGGTTACAAACCTGCCATAACTGACAGGGTGGAGAATGTGTCAATTTAATAATAGTGTTCTAGTTTTAGGTAGACGTATTTACATTACATATTGATCTCCAACTCCTCAGTCGTGATGATGCAAGGTTACAACCAGCCATAACTGACAGGGTGGAGAATGTGTCAATTTAATAATAGTGTTCTAGTTTCAGGTAGACGCATTTACGTTACATATTGATCTCCAACTCCTCAGTCGTGATGATGCAAGGTTACAACCTGCCATAACTGACAGGGTGGAGAATGTGTCAATTTAATAATAGTGTTCTAGTTTTAGGTAGACGCATTTACGTTACATATTGATCTCCAACTCCTCAGTCGTGATGATGCAAGGTTACAGCCTGCCATAACTGACCGGTTGGAGAATGTGTCAATTCAATAGTAGTGCTCTAGTTTTAGGTAGAGGCATTTACATTTCATATTGATCTCCAATTCCTCAGTTCTGATGCTGCATGGTTACTGCCTTCCGTAACTGACCGGTTCCAGAAAGTGTCAATTTAAAAATAGTGCATTAGTTTTAGCTAGAGACATTTACGTTACGTTTGATCTCCAATCCTCAATCGTAATGCTGCTAGGTTACTGGCTGCCATAAAGGACCAGTTGGAGGATGTATGCATTTAAAAATAGTGTTCTAGTTTTAGATAGACGCATTTACGTTACATATTGATCTCCAACTCCTCAGTCGTGATGATGCAAGGTTACAACCTGCCATAACTGACAGGGTGGAGAATGTGTCAATTTAATAATAGTGTTCTAGTTTTAGGTAGACGCATTTACGTTACATATTGATCTCCAACTCCTCAGTCGTGATGATGCAAGGTTACAAACCTGCCATAACTGACAGGGTGGAGAATGTGTCAATTTAATAATAGTGTTCTAGTTTTAGGTAGACGTATTTACATTACATATTGATCTCCATCTCCTCAGTCGTGATGATGCAAGGTTACAACCAGCCATAACTGACAGGGTGGAGAATGTGTCAATTTAATAATAGTGTTCTAGTTTCAGGTAGACGCATTTACGTTACATATTGATCTCCAACTCCTCAGTCGTGATGATGCAAGGTTACAACCTGCCATAACTGACAGGGTGGAGAATGTGTCAATTTAATAATAGTGTTCTAGTTTTAGGTAGACGCATTTACGTTACATATTGATCTCCAACTCCTCAGTCGTGATGATGCAAGGTTACAGCCTGCCATAACTGACCGGTTGGAGAATGTGTCAATTCAATAGTAGTGCTCTAGTTTTAGGTAGAGGCATTTACATTTCATATTGATCTCCAATTCCTCAGTTCTGATGCTGCATGGTTACTGCCTTCCGTAACTGACCGGTTCCAGAAAGTGTCAATTTAAAAATAGTGCATTAGTTTTAGCTAGAGACATTTACGTTGCGTTTGATCTCCAATCCTCAATCGTAATGCTGCTAGGTTACTGGCTGCCATAAAGGACCAGTTGGAGGATGTATGCATTTAAAAATAGTGTTCTAGTTTTAGGTATGGGCGTTTACGTGTTTTATTGATCTCCAACTCCTGAGTCGTCACCGCTAGGACACTTAATTATTGGGTTTTGTCCGGTCCATGTCATGCTGCTACTGAAGCAATTCTCGTTGTGATGTTCCGATCGTATGCAATACGCGGTACTCGGCCTTTTAGCTTCGCATAGATTGCGGCTCACCCTCGGGCCTTCGGCCCTCGGGCTCGCAAAGACACTTGACCGTTGAGTTTTATCAAGTCCATGTCATGCTGCTGCTGAAACAATTCTCGCCGTGACGTATTCGACCTTTTAGCTTCGCATAGATTGCGGCTCACCCTCGGGCCTTCGGCGCTCGGGCTCGCTAAGACACTTGACCGTTGAGGTTTATCGAGTCCATGTCATGCTGCTGCTGAAGCAATTCTCGCCGTGACATATTCGGCCTTTTAGCTTCGCATAGATTGCGGCTCACTCTCGGACCTTCGGCCCTCGGGCTCGCTAAAACACTTGGCTGTTGAGTTTTATCAAGTCCATGTCATACTGCTGCTGAAGCAATTCTCGCCGTTACGTACTCGGCCTTTTAGCTTCGCATAGATTGCGGCTCACCCTCGGGCCTTCGGCGCTCGGGCTCACTAAGACACTTGACCGTTGAGTTTTATCAAGTCCATGTCATGCTGCTGCTGAAGCAATTCTCGCCGTGACGTATTCGGCCTTTTAGGCTTCGCATAGATTGCGGCTCACCCTCGGGCCTTCGGCCCTCGGGCTCGCTAAGACACTTGACCATTGAGATTTGTCCAGTCCATGTCATGCTGCTGTTGAAGCAATTCTCGCCGTGACGTACTCGGCCTTTTAGCTTCGCATAGATTGCGGCTCACCCTCGGGCTTTCGGCCCTCGGGCTCGCTAAGACACTTGGCTGTTGAGTTTTATCAAGTCCATGCCATGCTGCTGCTGAAGCAATTCTCGCCGTTACGTACTCGGCCTTTTAGCTTCGCATAGATAACGGCACAACCTCGGGCCTACGGCCCTCGGGCTCGCTAAGACACTTGGACATTGAGTTATATAAAGTCCATATCATACTGCTGCTAAAGCAATTCTCGTTGTGATGTTCCGATCGTATGCAATACGCGGTACTCGGCCTTTTAGCTTCGCATATATTGCGGCTCACCCTCGGGCTCGCTAAGACACTTGACCATTGAGTTTTGTCCAGTCCATGTCATGCTGCTATTGAAGCAATTCTCGCCGTGACGTACTCGTCCATTTAGCTTCGCATAGATTGCGGCTCACCCTCGGGCTCGCTAAGACACTTGACCATTGAGTTTTGTCCAGTCCATGTCATGCTGCTATTGAAGCAATTCTCGCCGTGACGTACTCAGCCATTTAGCTTCGCATAGATTGCGGCTCACCCTCGGGCTCGCTAAGACACTTGACCATTGAGATTTGTCCAGTCCATGTCATGCTGCTGTTGAAGCAATTCTCGCCGTGACGTACTCGGCCTTTTAGTTTCGCATAGATTGCGGCTCACCCTCGGGCTTTCGGCCCTCGGGCTCGCTAAGACACTTGGCTGTTGAGTTTTATCAAGTCCATGTCATGCTGCTGCTGAAGCAATTCTCGCCGTTACGTACTCGGCCTTTTAGCTTCGCATAGATAACGGCACAACCTCGGGCCTTCGGCCCTCGGGCTCGCTAAGACACTTGCCCATTGAGATTTGTCCAGTCCATGTCATGCTGCTGTTGAAGCAATTCTCGCCGTGACGTACTCAGCCTTTTAGCTTCGCATAGATTGCGGCTCACCCTCGGGCCTTCGGCCCTCGGGCTCGCTAAGACACTTGGACATTGAGTTTTATAAAGTCCATGTCATACTGCTGCTGAAGTAATTCTCGTTGTGATGTTCCGATCGTATGCAATACGCTGTACTCGGCCTTTTAGCTTCGCGTATATTGCGGCTCAACCTCGGGCCTTCGGCCCTCGGGCTCGCTAAGTCACTTGACCATTGAGTTTTATCAAGTCCATGACATGCTGCTCCTAGAGCAATTCTCGCTGTGACGTACTCAGCCTTTTAGCCTCGCATAAATTTTTAAAATAAAAGAATGTCCTTTACGTAAATTAAGCTATTTCAAGGATTTAGTTCCCCTCCAGGACCCATACATTTTTCCCACACTGTATACATATATGTACCCTATAATATACGTAGGTACCCAGCTACCCAACTTAATGTAGGTACCCTCTACTTTAAACACACGAAAGGTCACATACTATTAATATAATACCACTTGAGCTGTCATCATCACATATAGTTTTCCCACCACATACTACGGTCAATAGGGCTGGTTACAAGTACAAAAATTTTACTAAAAACTTAAAAATAAATTAACGTAAAAAAGTTTTAAGTTAAACGGTTTTATTTCAATCAAATGTTGTACCAAAAACTAGAAAATAAAAATTTATACGAATTTTAGTCCCACATACAT
This sequence comes from Pammene aurita, assembly GCA_947086415.1. Classification (NCBI taxonomy): domain Eukaryota; kingdom Metazoa; phylum Arthropoda; class Insecta; order Lepidoptera; family Tortricidae; genus Pammene; species Pammene aurita. Next base: position 57,566,107 of record OX352289.1, read on the forward strand.
TGCTTCTTGGAGAGTCATGTATGACGGATAACAGAATAGGCATCTCGAGTCGGATGCTAAAGGCCCTATTTGTCTCTATATCAGTGGATTATGTCATAATCGGAAGCTTTTATCAGACTAAAATAAAAACGTGGGGCGTTGGTACGACAAAAAAATTAGGTAGGCAGGTAAAGCTACCAATGAACGAAAATCCTGTGATTCAAAATCGTAATGACATGGTAAAACAATAATAGAGAAAATTATAAGACCTAAAAACCATGAAAATCAAGTGGAGAGGCCTTTGCCCAGCAGTGGAGGGCACTCAAGTCGACTAGTAAATAAAAAATTAATAAGAATTGCTAATGCTAGCCCTTATACAAATTAACTCACCATATTTACTTAATTTCACATTTCATTTCGCAAACTAAATATCTAAGTATTTGACTCATTTTATAATTTATATATACATATTTTTAATACTACTCGTAGTACTCTCACACTAACGCCACCTCCAACAACATTTAAGCATAGCTACGTGACTTCAGATTAAATAGTCTGCATTACATACTTAATTAACCCACTCAACCTTATATTAGACGCCCCACGTTTTTATTTTAGTCTGATAAAAGCTTCCGATTATGACATAATCCACTGATATAGAGACAAATAGGGCCTTTAGCATCCGACTCGAGATGCCTATTCTGTTATCCGTCATACATGACTCTCCAAGAAGCAATGTATGTGGGACTAAAATTCGTATAAATTTTTATTTTCTAGTTTTTGGTACAACATTTGATTGAAATAAAACCGTTTAACTTAAAACTTTTTTACGTTAATTTATTTTGATTTCGATGTCATCCGTTAGCGGTTTTTCTCCCCGTGTCTAAGTAATTTCAGGCTGTATTTGAAGGAAGCGGTAAGTGAAACTTAATTTATTCGATAGTACAATCTATTAGCTTTAGTTACGAAGAATAAACAATCAGAATTTGCTATTGTTTTGGAAGATATCGATGTTTATTTTTTTTAATAGGTGTTGGGGTAGTTTTGGAAAAAAAATAGGAGGCAGTTTTGATTAGCAGTCTGTTCAAAACTACCCCGGCCATAAAAAATGTTCATATTGCCCCGATATAAACTGACATGTAGGTGTAAACTAAAAAAATATCGTAGTTATTTTAGTAAACGCTCATAATGCATTTACCTGAATTAATTAGTTTTGTACTTATTATAGTGGAGTCAAAACCAACGTGCCGGCCGGGCAATAAAACCAGCTGTCAGCAAGGATGCGGCTAAATTCGATATTTCTTATCGATGAATCACGCTTGTTCTATGAAAAGTACTATGCATGTGCATGGTAGTTATAAGTAAAATCGATTCCATTATCTATAAATAAATATATTTACCTCGTTAGGTTTTAGTGATATCTAAATGGTTAATTATAAATAGCAGTCATTAATATCATGGCATTTTGTTACTGTTGCAATATAATTAGTGTACCTATTAGGGTAATTACGAGTATTATAATGACCTAACAATGTGACAGTAGTTATAGATTATTATAGCGGTCATTATTAAGTCCTAAACGTTAATTAGTAATATGTTATCGTGCTATTTTCTCATTGGTTCTTAAAATCAATATAATTAGTGAGCTTTTTATTGAGTATAACTTATTATAATATTTAAATTAAAATTATTCAATATGTTTTTATATATTTTATAATTTATTTTGTCTACCTAAATATAAAAATAAACCTTTGTTACGAAATTTTCTTCTATATTCATATTACACTTAAATACAACCTTATTATTATAAATAAATCCATCGATAATGTGCGAAGGTTGCGGCACGCATCCCTACAAGCAGGTAGAAAAGGGCACGTGGCCGGCCCGGAGATTTATGGCCCCGCCGGCACGATGGTTTTGACTCCACTATAGTCTTATTACGTTTAGTCTTGTTTGGTAGAGATGGGTAGTGAGTAAATACCAAGTGAATACTCAGTATTTACGCAAAATACCCGTATTTACTCGTTTATACCCAAATCGGTGGGTATAAACTATTAAGAGTGCTGCAAGGGATATAACAGTTTGAAATTTAGGTGTATTTTGTAACCCGCTACTAAATTAACTAGTCAAAGTCGCAAAAAACATTTTTTTAAGAGGGGCACTCCATACATGTAACTAATTGTCATACCAAAAATCAGAAACCATCAACGTGTCTACATGATTAAATAAGGCATTAAAATAACTTGGATGATTCAAAATATATTTTTTTATAAATTGAATATATTTCTGAAGAAAAAAAAACATTTCTGAAGACTAAAATTATGTCTACCGCTCTATAACATTTAAACCATAGTACAAAAATATGAAAAAAAAATCGGATGAATAGGGACTAGAACATACTTTAAAATGAAATTACTTTCAACATGATCGCTTGAGTCGTTTTTAGGGTTCCGTAGTCAACTAGGAACCCTTATAGTTTCGCCATGTCTGCCCGTCCGTCCGTCCGTCCGCGGATAATCTCAGTGACCGTTAGCACTAGAAAGCTGAAATTTAGTACTAATATGTATATCAATCACGCCGACAAAGTGGTAAAATAAAAAGTGGAAAAAAATGTTTTATTAAGGTACCTCCCCTATACGTAAAGTGGGGAGTGATTTTTTTTTTCATTTCAACCCTAACGTGTGATATATTGTTGGATAGGTATTTAAAAATGAATAGGTGTTTACTAAAGTCATTTTTTGATAATGTAAATATTTTCGGAAATAATCACTCCAGAAGTAAAAAAAAATGTGTCCCCCCCCCTCTAACTTTTGAACCATAAGTTTTAAAAATATGAAAATAATCTCAAAAGTAGAACTTTATAAAAACTTTCTAGGAAAATTATTTTGAACTTGAAAGGTTAAATAGTTTTTGAAAAAAAATTACAAAATTATTTCTGAACTAAGTTTGTAATTTAACCGTATAAGCAGGTGTTTATTGTACCTGTAATTTCTACAAAATCACAATGAAATGACGTGCTTTCAAATAAAGTAAAAACGGTGAAAATCGGTTAACGCAATAAAGAGTTATCCCATAAAAATCATCTTCCATACTTTAAGCTCGCGCGCAATAGTTTACTTAATTTGCCGATAGATGGCGGTGTTATTTTAACTCTTAAGTGGGGACACTTAACTGTGATGGACGGAAAACTACGGAACCCTACACTGAGCGAGGCCCGATACGCTCTTGGCCGGTTTTTGAGTTTTCTTTAAAAAAACTCTTAATAAAATGACGTAAGTGCCACGTAAACACTCACCTTTGCTTTGAACGGGGTCAGGTTTGCTAATGGCGATACCTAGCTCCACAAGATCGATGTACCGACAACTTGGATATCCCAGCACGGTTAGCACAAGTGTGACGCAACAGTATCTCGCGCGCGAGATTGTGTATCCATCTTTTTCTGACTGTATCATTTAAAAAGAGACGGGTAGTACTATACGCGAGATACTATCGCTTCACTCTTGTGCTAACCGTGGTGTAATCCAATAGCGAGCATGTGATTTCTGTCGCGGTCCTCAGAGCCACACATTTTAGCGTGAGACTGGAACGCTACCATAAATATCCATTATCCAAAGATATTCACTAACAAAAATCAAAAGTCCAGAAACGTTAACTTTAATCACAAAGAAAACACCATCAAAGTCCATATACAAAGCAAGGGTCCAAGGAAAATCACACGTGGCACTTTACGTAAAATGAGCAAGTAGGTAGTCCTCCGAACAGGTTGACTGACAAACAGCAACTGAGCGTGCCAAACGCGCCAGGCGCACCAGCGTGCCTAACTATATTTTCAGTCGTACTACACTTGTTAGTGTGAGCTAATCACCCAATCAAAATAAGGGAAGCGAAACGGGCATTTTGCAAGATAAGGATTTAAAGCACATTCAGCGAGCCGAGGCACCTTTTGTTCACTCTGCGACACTATATATCCCTTGTGAAAACGATGTTTATTAATGTTAAAACATACTTTTGAGATAAGAAGTAGACAAATATAATAGAGAATGCAGTTTAAGTCCACGCCGCAAACTAGGTGGTCTTTTGTTCGCAGTTTGACTCTTTATGGTCATTATTTCTGTATTATTTGTTCATTAGCACTAGCTCACAACCGCCGCGCTATCTGAAGCAGAAGAGCTATAATGCCTATAATATTGTAAAGTATTTTCGTGGCAGTTTTTTTTTGTAAACAACTTGTTAACATCTGTATAATATTCGAATCGGCTTGCGAAATGTACTTATCTAGAATACAGAAACGACTTAAGTCCCATGTTTTCAAAGTAAATACCGTCGTATTTGAAACAAAATAGTTGACTATGTTTTTATCACGTCTACATTCCTACATTCCCTAAATTCCAATTTTTTTCTCACTGCTAATTACCTTTTTTTACATCTAATATGCTTCTTATAACAAAAATATTATTTATACACGCTAGAAATATTCAATACAAAACAATTTAGTGCTTTAATCTCACTTTTTTTATATATTTTATTAGTAATAGTTTTTACCCACCGGAATGAGTAAATACGAGTATTTACGGGGTGCTTTGGATAAATACTGAGTAAATACTCAGTATTTACTCACCCCTACCCATCTCTATTGTTTGGTATAATATTTATTCGTTTTTTTTTATCTACAATATTACTATCTACAAATTTTATTTGTGTAGCTAGTACTATGAATAACTAAATCGTTTCAATTTATTGATTTATTTGTTTGCAGGTAAAAATGGTAAGGAATTACAAAAAAAAGAGAATCCGAATGAAACGAAGTCAAGAGTATTGAAATCGATCTCATTTTTAGGGTTCCGTAGTCAACTAGGAACCCTTATAGTTTCGCCATGTCTGCCCGTCCGTCCGTCCGTCCGTCCGTCCGCGGATAATCTCAGTGACCGTTAGCACTAGAAAGCTGAAATTTGGTACTAATATGTATATCAATCACGCCGACAAAGTGGTAAAATAAAAAGTGGATTTTTTTTATTTATTAGGGTACCTCCCCTATACGTAAAGTGGGGAGTGACTTTTTTTTTCATTTCAACCTTAACGTGTGATATATTGTTGGATAGGTATTTAAAAATGAATAGGGGTTTGCTAAAATCATTTTTCGATAATGTAAATATTTTCGGAAATAATCGCTCCAGAAGTAAAAAAATATGCGTCCCCCCCCCTCTAACTTTTGAACCATAAGTTTTAAAAATATGAAAAAAATCTCAAAAGTAGAACTTTATAAAAACTTTCTAGGAAAATTATTTTGAACTTGATAGGATGAATAGTTTTTGAAAAAAAATTACAAAATAATTTCTGAACTAAGTTTGTAATTTAACCGTATAAGCAGGTGTTTATTGTACCTGTAATTTCTACAAAATTACAATGAAATGACGTGCTTTCAAATAAAGTAAAAACGGTGAAAATCGGTTCACGCAATAAAGAATTATTCCATAAAAATCATCTTCCATACTTTAAGCTCGCGCGCAATAGTTTACTTAATTTGCCGATAGATGTCGCTGTACGTGGAACTCTCATATCATATCCTACATGGCGGTGTTATTAACTCTTAAGTGGGGACGCTTACTGTGACGGACGGAAAACTACGGAACCCTACACTGAGCGTGGCCCGACACGCTCTTGGCCGGTTTTTTGTTTTATTTTAGAAGTTATATTTGATTTTAGTCTTTATGTTTTGTTATGCACACATCGTTCATCTAGTAGAGGTATAAGAGTTGGGTGTGCCATAATAATATAGTGCTACATTACATATTAATTTTTCGAGCCATATTTTTGTAAAGTCGTATGATTCCGGAACATTCAATGGGTAGTCGATTCTATTGTTTTATACTTTCGTTTTATATGATAAAATAAAAATTGTACATTTTATGTATTTTTATTTAACAACAGCCAAAACATAATAAATACTGAATTATTATCCCGTTACATTGTTGGGGTAGTTTTGAACAACAGTGTATGCAAAACTGCCTCAAGGGGGCAGCTTTAGTAGGATTTCAATACTTTACAAAGGTACCCCTCCTGAGGCACCTTTGAACACTACAAAAAACATTTCTGTACAAAACTACCCCCTCTCAGTTATAACTGCAAATAATACGAGTAAAATGTTAATACGACTATTTCTAGTGACTAACTGTACTAAGTACAGGTAAAAAAAACACGTATATCTCGATATTGTTGCCTTACAACCCATATTTCAAATCTGCCCCAAGTAAATTCAAAGCTACCCACGCTTGGGGCAGTATTGAACATTATTCCCCAAGTTGCAAAATTCTGAATTGTACCTTTGTCTTTAGCTTTGGAGATGTACAAATGCATGAATTACATAGGTTAATAACATACGTTGTTGTGTAGAGGCTAAAAACTGGTTTTTAAGGGTAATATTTTGAAATAAATACGTCAATGAGTGTAAAAAATGTACCAGGCTGCCCCCCTCTCCCCTACATACTTATTATTTTGTACGTATTCATTAAAATCAAACAAAATGTTACAGTAGAATACGAGCTCGTATTTAACTAATTCAAATTATTATGTTTTTAATCATGAACAAAAAACTAAATGACGTGAGTATTAAAAATAACTCATTCATAGCTTCATTCGAAAGAAATGGTTTATATGACTTAGTTTCATAATTAATAATAATAAATTATTACTGCCGTGGGAGTAAAATGCAATTTCACCTTCCGTTTCATTTGTGTACAAGTATGATAAAAAATAATAAAGAACTTCCCACGTTAATATTTACAGTGGCTGTAAACAAGACTTGTCGATCACAGACGGCTCTCCAACATTTAACTTATTACCACATATAATAACACAATGTCTCGGATATAAATGTGACCCTGACACACCATGGAGTTCATCGGAGTCGACCTTTATTTCTTACAAAACATGACAAATGACGATCATGAACGAGGAAACAGTCGAACTTTTGATTAACCAGGGGGCCCACAAAAGTGAAAATCGACAATATTTTATAAACAACTAGCTCCGCACGGGATAAATATGGTTATTGTGGGTTATCCCTAAGATATAGACATATCCTATCGCGGACTTTTTTGTAGACCTTTTTAAGGTGTTATACATTATTTTGATTTATCTCGTAGGGTTCAGCCAGCGTTTGCAATGTAAGCGCAAAAAAATGTGTTTATTTACGACATCAAATTAGAAACCACTACAATGATCAGTGTTTCTCTACTATATTTTGCATGTATTATACATATAAACCTTTCTCTTGAATCACTCTATCTATTGAAAAACCGGCCAAGAGCGTGTCGGGCCACGCTCTGTGTAGGGTTCCGTAGTTTTCCGTCCGTCACAGTGTCAGTGTCCCCACTTAAGAGTTAAAATAACACCGCCATGCAGGATATGATATGAGCGTTCCACGTACAGCGACATCTATCGGCAAATTAAGTAAACTATTGCACGCGAGCTTAAAGTATGGAAGATGATTTTTATGGGATAATTATTTATTGCGTGAACCGATTTTCACCGTTTTTACTTTATTTGAAAGCACGTCATGTCATTGTGATTTTGTAGAAATTACAGGTACAATAAACACCTGTTTATACGGTTAAATTACAAACTTAGTTCAGAAGTTATTTTGTAATTTTTTTTCAAAAACTATTCAACCTATCAAGTTCAAAATCATTTTCCTAGAAAGTTTTTATAAAGTTCATCAAAAAATTATTCTAGTAAACCCCTATTCATTTTTAAATACCTATCCAACAATATATCACACGTTAGGGTTGAAATGAAAAAAAAAATCACTCCCCACTTTACGTATAGGGGAGGTACCCTAATAAAACATTTTTTTCCACTTTTTATGTCACCACTTTGTCGGCGTGATTGATGTACATATTAGTACCAAATTTCAGCTTTCTAGTGCTAACGGTCACTGAGATTATCCGCGGACGGACGGACTGACGGGCAGACATGGCGAAACTATAAGGGTTCCTAGTTGACTACGGAACCCTAAAAAACCGCATCAAAATCCGTTGCGTAAGCATACATAGGGACAGACAGCGGAAATCGACTTTGTTTTGTACTATGTAGTGATTTATAGTTAGAAAGGACCACGAGACTTATTATAGTTCGACTCTATCATTCCGGTATATTTTGATCCGGTATGGTATAATCCGAAACGATGGTCAGCTTGGCTACGGCATGGAATAAAAGTTACCTAAATATAAAAAAAAAATTGGGAATATTTTTAGTAACATTGACGTTTGTATTTAACATTCATAGATTAATGACGATGCTAATGATAGAGTTCTTAACATGTCGCTTGAAAATGGTAATTTTAAGGGTGACATTAAGGTCTCTTTTATTTTAGTTTATATAAATTATTGTTTTTAATTTAAATCACTTATATCTAGTAACAATTTTTTGCATATTATTTCTCTTCAGCCCACCGACAGACATACGTACATACAGACATACAGCGGATGCTTAGTAATAGAGTCCCGTTTGTCTCCTTTCGGATACAGAGCCCTAGAAAGTAAGTTTCAAACAAATCCAATTTTGACACCGCCTTCATTAGGTATGCTGCCACCACAGCTTTATATAACGGTAGAAAAATAACATCAAGAAAATCAAGTTTCTAGACACCGACGACTCGTAAGCTTCTCTTGGTCGAGATCCCAATCTTGTCAAAAGGCATCATATCTCCATTACGGAAAACCACATCTAAATTCATCAGTCCATTACGGTTATAAATGGAAACATCATTTTTATGCACACAGACCTAATATACTCCGTTCCGACATAGGAAATAAAAAAGTGCAGTCGCAGTCAGTAATCAGCATAGGTACTCGTTCTTCTACGTGCCAACACGGCATTTGACCGGCACGGCTCGCCCATCATGGCTTTAATGGCTTATTTACCTGCAACAATTTAATTTAATTGTAGGACTCCGACCATGACGACAGCAAGCGTGTTACTGACGGTGAGCACCTGGAGCTGCAGTGGGGACAAATGCGAGCGCGAGGTGATTGGGCGCGCGGCACGCTCGGTGGCTGCCGTGGCAGCGCGCGAGCTCCGCGAGACGCCCGCCACCAGGGAGCAGGCGCTGCGGCTCATGAGGGACTGGCTCCGACAGAACAAGGACGTCGCCAATGTGCGACAAGGTACGTATATGCTAACCCCGTTCACAGCTTGCGGTGCTTTCAGCGTCATTGCAAGAATAGGAAGCAACCACAGCAGCAACGTAACGACGTGCAGAACATGATCGAGATGTTGTAAGTGCGCCGTATTGTGTCAACCAGTAACCAAGAACCTAAACCGTTCGGAAGTGAATTGTGCAGACGCGAAAACTGTTCCCGAGTGGTATCCCACATCTAAGCTTTGACCCTTAATTTAATGACATATCCTACTATTTCCCGAGAGCATACTACATTTTAAATTGGAATAGTTGTCACCAGAGAATATTTCCCAACACACAAAGGGAGAACATCCGGAGCGTTGCCGTCAAAGCGTTGCCTCATTGATAAAGTCACACAGTTGTGCCCGTCCCACTTGTTTAATTGTGGCGGGGTAAAGTTTAAAGTTTGAATGTTACATTTCACACCTGTTCCCTTCCCAAAGCAAGTCATTTGTTTAAGTCTAGGATTTGCATTCCTCACAACTTCATGAAGTTTTTAAACTCATTGTAATGCCTGCTAAAGTGTACTTAAATTGAAGAAATATTTAGGTCAACGGAGGTAGCGTCGAAACATTTATGCCTATTTTTGACGAATTATTGATTTTTGCCCGAGTGATACAAGACATATCTGTACGCAATAGTTCGATATATTTTAGGTAAATGAAATATATTCCTCGTTTCAGATGAATCATTTTTATTGAGGTTTCTGAGACAGAAAAAATACAGTATACCCATGGCGCAGCAGACACTCCTAAAATATTTGAACCTGCGCAAGTTGTACCCAGAAGGCTTCTCACATTTAGACTGCGAAGACGCTAACATAAAAGATATCATAAACAATGGGTAAGTTTTTATACTATACGCTACTTAAATCGATACGTTACTTTCTTATTACTTTTTATGTGTTGCACTTGACATTTCAAGGAAGATTATTAAGTATAAGGAGTTAAATAATTAATATATTGCTTGCTTGTACCTGTAGCTACATAATTAAATTACCACAATGTACCTACAATTGGGTACTTTCCTGGGTAAAAAAAATATAATTCTATTTAGTCCGTCAGTTAGATTATCAAAAAATATTGGACACGTATTTTTTTTATCAATCAAATAAAAATTGGTGAAGATATAGCCCGTTAAAGTTCCGCGTGACGTCACATTATACTAAAAATTGTACTGAAATGTGACGTCACGCGGAACTTTAACGGGCTTTATCTTCACCAATTTTTGTTTGATTGACAAAATAAAAATACGTGTCCAATATTTTTTAGTAATCTAACTGACGGACTAAATATTTTTTTTAGGAAAGTAGCCAATTGTGTACAACTTAAGGATGGTTCACGCTGTAAGTTCCACGTCCTACACTTCATTTTGTTTACAGAACATCACGTGATCTCCGAGGATCACGTGACGCATTCTATACAAAATGAAGTGTCGTAAGTGTCGTGTAGGACGCGGAACGTTACAGCGTGAACCATCCTTTAAACTCTTCATAGAAACAGGATAGGAGGGGTATGTAAAGTTCTTCTGATTAAAGTTAATTTTTTTAGAGGGAATGGCCAATTGAAATGTCAAATAAATAATTGAATCAAATACTGACAACAAAACTGATAATCGGTATTTTTAAAATAAAAAAGAAATTTTTTTTTTAATTAGTACTTATTTATAATTAACATGCTTATCGTTCCAAAGCATGCAATGAGATTAGCAGCCATCAGCATTGCTTTGATTATTTTACCTGGACATACTCGTACCACCTTGTGTACCTATTGAACTTAAGCTGCCTGTTTGTATATATGTAAGTACACGGTGCTCGTAAGCATTGCGAGAGATTTTAACCACGAATTCCTGAGGTAATAAGGAGTAATAAATGTTGTATAAATTTAGGTCAATTTCGCCAAAAAAAAAATGTTTTTTTGCTTTTTTTGGATTTTTTAAATGCTTTTGAACATAAAAACATAAATGTTATTGGTAAAACTGTCGATTTAAATAAATTAGTACCTTTTTTTCCTAGAAAATAGTTTACGTCAAGTATTCCTTGGCACTTTGATATCTGTCAATAAGAATGACCCCATAAAAAGAAAATTGAATGACCCAAAGGGTGAAATCGCCATCAAAAAAGCGTTTTGCACTGAGTCACAATAAAAAATGTGTTTTTATTTAATTGGTACTATTGGTAGTAACTCTGAAACTAGGCGAATTCCAGGAAAAGTTTATACGATATTTTAGTCTCCAATTATGATCAGGAATACGCTGTTAAAATTATTCGGTTTCCTCATGTTACACCGTGTATATATGTATATGTAGGCATGCTAAAATCTTCTCTCTGGAAAGATTATTCGAATTTACATTATTTGCGCAACTTACACTTGAAAAAGATCAAATCAGCGTAGGTACTTACCTAGTAATATTTACACAGCCAGCCAAGTCACGAATGTTACATATTTGTATCAACAACCGACGAATATCTATCGTCGCGTCTAAGCTCACGCCCAGCGATGGCTTACGTAAATAACTGTACTAACTAGTAATTAACCTAAAAACAATTTGAAATTACAACATAATTTCCTAATTTAAAGGTACATAATGGTGTCTCCGGTGCGCGACAGTATGGGTCGTCGGGTCATACTCTACAGCATAAGTAAGATTTCTATTGCATCATCAAGATAACATTTGTATATGAGATTGCTCTCTCTTTGCAATGCGATTTCCTTATTGTTTGGCGCTCATGAATATTTAGGGGGGGTATTGTGTGAGTGAGATCAGTGATCATTGACACTGAAGGTCGCTGCATTAGTGAGGCCGAAGATGGATTGGGAACGAGGTTTACTTAGTGAATGTTACTCCATATTGTCTACTCTGCAGGTCGCATTAGGTAGGTAAGTACCTACTACTCGTATAGTGTAAAGTAATAGCTATGCCTAAAACGCTGAGTTTGAGGCTCTATTTTCGCGACGTATTTGAGACAGATCTACCTTCAAGATCTATGAAGCATACCTATTCATAGAAACTTAAATAAGATTTTCTTTTATTTAATTTAGGAGTTTGTTATCTCTTGATTTAACAGAATAAACATTTTATTAGTCCTAGAGATAGGTATTTACCAGTAATTGTATCAACGTATTTTCCACTCTGACGCAGAGGAAATATCAGAGCCTCGATCAGTAGACCGTTTAAAGTGCGTCATAAAAATTAGTTACAGTTCATAGGATTTTAGAGACGTTTCTCGGATTAACAAGCGTGTGCGTATTGCAAGAAATAGCAACACGGATAATAGATATCTGAAAAAATCAGTACATCCATGTCGTAAAAAACAGGAGATTTGAAATAAAAACAGTAGACAACATTTATTTCTTAAAACTTACCTAAATGCAATGCCTATTTTAGACTATTACCAGCTACTAGCTACTACCAGCCCGTACCAATACTGCTCGACCCCGGATTGCTAAACCCAATAATTGACGATCAAATAATCAGCGTCCACATTTTGCTGTCTTTTTTCTGGGTTGTTAACTTGTAGTCCGCCTCGACCTGAGAACTCGCGATTTCGTTGCCAACGAGTTGACCAATATAACAAGAACCGTATGAAGATCGTTTTTCGCTTTCTAGTTCCATAACCCCTTGATCGATCTTGCTCATATACTTACTCTCAAATTATACACCGTGGGCCCATATAACTAGACAGATTTTAACAGTGTATTCCTGATCATATTTAGATACTAAAATGTCCTATAAACTTTTCTGGAATACGCCTAGTTTCAGAGTTAATACCAATTTTAAAAAAATACACTTTTTAGGGTTCCGTAGTCAACTAGGAACCCTTATAGTTTCGCCATGTCTGCCCGTCCGTCCGTCCGTCCGTCCGTCCGCGGATAATCTCAGTGACCGTTAGCACTAGAAAGCTGAAATTTGGTACTAATATGTATATCAATCACGCCGACAAAGTGGTAAAATAAAAAGTGGATTTTTTTTATTTATTAGGGTACCTCCCCTATACGTAAAGTGGGGAGTGACTTTTTTTTTCATTTCAACCTTAACGTGTGATATATTGTTGGATAGGTATTTAAAAATGAATAGGGGTTTGCTAAAATCATTTTTCGATAATGTAAATATTTTCGGAAATAATCGCTCCAGAAGTAAAAAAATATGCGTCCCCCCCCCTCTAACTTTTGAACCATAAGTTTTAAAAATATGAAAAAAATCTCAAAAGTAGAACTTTATAAAAACTTTCTAGGAAAATTATTTTGAACTTGATAGGATGAATAGTTTTTGAAAAAAAATTACAAAATAATTTCTGAACTAAGTTTGTAATTTAACCGTATAAGCAGGTGTTTATTGTACCTGTAATTTCTACAAAATTACAATGAAATGACGTGCTTTCAAATAAAGTAAAAACGGTGAAAATCGGTTCACGCAATAAAGAATTATTCCATAAAAATCATCTTCCATACTTTAAGCTCGCGCGCAATAGTTTACTTAATTTGCCGATAGATGTCGCTGTACGTGGAACTCTCATATCATATCCTACATGGCGGTGTTATTAACTCTTAAGTGGGGACGCTTACTGTGACGGACGGAAAACTACGGAACCCTACACTGAGCGTGGCCCGACACGCTCTTGGCCGGTTTTTATTATAACTCATCACAAAACGCGTTTCTAATGGCGTTGTTGCCACTATTGGACATAGTTTACACGTTCTTATTAACAGATATCAAACTTTGCAGAAACTAAATTTTTCCAAAATAAAATGTCCCAATTTGTTTTACGCGACAATTTTATTAATAACATTTACTTTTCATGTGCAATAAACATTAAAAAAATTGGCGGAATTGACCTAAAGTCACATAATATTTTTTCCTTCTTTTGGTCTTAGAAATTCGTGGTTAAGATCTGTCGGGTTATTCCAGCCCACGGTGTATATAAAAAGTCACTAAAGTTATCGCGGAACAAACTTAAAAAGTTATCGAAATGCACAGACGTCGGAGTAGCCAGCTGACAATTCTGTTTTGTCACTAAGTTCTCTGTAAAAACTTTGCTTCGCTGCGCTTCGAAAAAGTCAAAAAAGATAACCACGAAGACCAAGTGGGAGTCCTGCTCGGTCTTGCTCGTTCGCTGTCACCTGGCTCCCGATTACTGAGTCTTTCATTCTTTGGTCGAGCGTTATTGATCCGTACTAATAATGCGCATCCCGATAACTGTGAGCCAGGGGACGGTAATATGTGGAAGGCAACTATCAAAGTGACAATAGTGGTCCTTAAAAAAGCTAAGTTTGTATGGCGGAAAGTAGTATTTATTTTTTCGCGAAAACGACTCAATGATTTGTGTTCAAGGCTTCCAATTATTGGGTCGTTAATTCAAGCATTACTGACCCGTTCTAAAAATGCGCACTCCGATAATTGTGAGCTAAGGGACAGTAATGTAATGTGGAAAGTGACATTTCCAACAGCGGTCCTTAAAAAGGGTAAGTGTGTTTGGCGGAAATGACTCAATGATTTGTCTCGAATTGCTCCGAAATAGAAATCCACCAGTTTCCGAAATACACCGTAGTTAAAACGCTGTAGATTAATGCCATTGGGAATATTATTTTTTGCCTAAGGAAAGTTTTTTGACTGTTTATGTATTATGGTTTCTGTATTAAGGACCATTCACCCTGTCTACTTGTCTCATTGTATGGAATCTGGAAGAGCACCCCCTACAATAAGTTTTCGCTCCGGCCTTCCCCAATTATGGACGCGCATTACAGGGTCATACATTTTCGTCTTGTACAAAAAGTGGCGTCAGATTATTGCTCCGGACTAAGCCCGTATGGACCAATACCGTAGCTCCCAATAATGAACGACCGAATAATCCGTGTACTGTAACATCATGGACGCCGATTCTGTCCTACACTCGCTTCAGTAACTTTGGCATGTGATGTTGTACAGTCAGGATCAAAAGTAATTACGTAATCGAAGACGTCAAAAGCTCTTTTTTTTTTCTTTTATATATATGGCTTTTACTCCTCGCCGATTTTGGCGAGGTGAATTCTACCAATGTAGAGGCGTAGACTTATTATATTAATAAATATATTAATTTTTCATAAAATATAAGCAACGTTGTTCGGTTGAGGGCCTTGTTGATTGTAAGGTGATAGCCTCCTTACAAACACGTGGGTGGCCGAGACCCCGGATAATCGTTTGTTCGACTAAAGGGTGGTTAATACGCGCATTTTGAGACTATTTTTTTATTAGCTGCACACTTGTTTGTTAGGTCACCGCACAATAAGCTATCAATATCACTAACTACGTAAATGAGCAAAAAAAAACTATTCTAAAGACGGCACAGCCGTCTTTTGACGTCTTCGTTTGCGTAGCTACTTCTGATGCTGACCGTAAATTATGGTTGAATTTTTGATTACGCAAGTAAAATTCTAAAATCCAGTAGATTTTTTGGGCAAAAGAGTACATCAACAGTAGACAAACCCTGAAACCAGGAGATCTGGCAGCACTGTATCTATACAACTATACACAGATGATTGGTGCGTTAATAAATAAAAAAAAATATGAATTGATTATAAATTTCTCACGACTCGGTATGTCTCGATAGTTTGATACTACCTAACCCAGATATCCAATATATTTTTTGCTGTGTCTGTGAATGCAGAAGTCTTTTAATTAATAGATACCTATATTAATATTAATTAATATCTTAATGTTCGTCATAATGTAATAGAATTTAATCTAAATCCTTTTTTTGCATGTACTACCTACTATGGAACTTACTGCTACTTTTATGAACAGGCAAATTCAACGCAAGCAAGTTCACATGCTGGGACATGTGCCGGGCACATGTGCTGGTATATGAGGCATGCCTGGAGGAGCCCGCAGACCAGGTGTGCGGGTTCACGCACGTCGGAGACGTGGCTGGTGCCAGTGCAGCGCATGTCACCGCCTGGAACCCGACGGACTTCGCGCGCCTCATCAAGTGGGGAGAGGTGAGTCGGCTTGCTGGAGGATGAGAAGGACGGAGGAAGGCTGGTGCCAAAAATCAACTATTCTTAAGACACAATCGCCATGTTTGAGTCTCAAGCTGGAAGTCACTTCCTCGCTCGTTACATGTATCCATTACCTACAATTTTAAAGCGAACAATTCTAACGTGTAGTGCCGTTAAGGTGCGACCACACCGCTGCTTAAAATACGGCGCCGTTACGGAATCGCAATGATGCATCGTATCCGTACCGTTTTTATCGCATGCCCTCCATACCGCTGCTTAAAATACGGCGACGTTACGGAATCGCAGTGACGCGTCGTATTTTTATCGCATGCCATGCTCAAAATACGGTTTGGATGGTTCGCGTCAAAAATATTTCTTATGAGGCACGTCACGGCGTACACGTTGCGTCTGCGTATTTTGAGCAGCGGTGTGGAGAGTATGCGGTAAAGTCGTGACGTTTACAACACGTCATTGCGATTCCGTACCGTCAGCGTATTTTGAGCAGCGGTGTCGAGGGCATGCCATTACAACGGTGCGGATACGATGCGTCAATGCGATTCCGTAACGTCGCCGTATTTTAAGCAGCGGTGTGGTCGCACCTTTAAATCTGACGCCTGTGCATTTCATAACGACAAAACTTCTGTAGTGCACTAACTTAGCAAAGCTCTAACTTATAATTGATAAACCTTGTTCAACTTAGAGAATGAGGCGCTGTTCTTTGTTGGTTTCAACGTAACTTAGCTAAGGATTTCTGATTTCTCGACCCATTTTTATTCTCGGGTTTCGAGAATTCTCGACTCCTATTTCTCGAAACTTTTTTGAAACCGTAAATTATTGTTCAAATAAAACAAAAACAAATAGATTAATTACTTAGTATTTTTAGTCTCTTGAGTTGTCGGCTTACACACCTATCTTTGATTTCGAAGATAATAATAATCTTCATTTACAGCAGTTTCACTAGTTGAAATAGGTTCTGACTCATATTTCAAAGTTATTTTATGAATGGTTTTCTAGATGTCTGAATAATCCACTTGTATTTAAGCTGTTCATATATTTTTTATTAACTTATTGCATTATTCAGCTGTTCAATTTTTTTAAATAAAATGTTGCCAAACTTTTGACTTATCCTTATTATTAATATACCTAAATTACCTAATAATAATCAGCTTTTAAAAAAAGGACTTTGTCTTACACTAATAATGTAGGTAGGGCAGACCGGGAACCAACGTAACAATTTTAACATCTGTGCTGTAAAAAAAGCACCCATTTGTTTCGAAAAATCACATAATGTCCTCTAGTTGAGCATCGGGGCAAGGCACTCCCGTCGTGATATTATGTTAGTTAGTGTATATCGTTGGTTATCTTATGACGGTAGCAGGGGGTCGTTATCACTTATGTATAAACCTAGAGAGCCTCTGTGACTTTCAACCCGCTGTTACGTTGGTCCCCGGTCACCCCTAGTTAAATGATTATATTCATCACAAAACCAAACAGTATTTATTCTATAGAATAAAGACCCGAAATACAGTAAATCAAAATACAATTCGAACTATTCTGAAGGGACTAGACATAAAACGCACCTTACCCTGTAAAGCACCTATTATGCAAACTCAACATAACTCATAAACATATCCCAGGACACACTCAAGTCTTAGGAAGGTAGCCCCAAGTGCAAATTCGGAACTCGAGAATTCTCGAGTTCCGGTCATTTTTTTCTCGTCTCGAATTGAGCCAAAACTCTCGAGCAGAAATCCTAAGTACAACACACGTTTAGGACCTTATTGTACACAAATCTAGACCAAACTGTAAAGCTATTACTAGTGATGCAACAAATACTTTTACGAATACGTATAGCACTTTACTATGAATGCGAATACGGATAGCAGCTAATCTACAACTACGAGTATAACTTTGCCACAAAAGAAATATAAAAACAAAAGAACAGCTTTTAACGGATATGTCAGATATGTATGAGATCTCATTAATTACTAAATTCCAATATATTTTTTTATTAATAAAAAATATATAACTTTAAGTGAAAATAAGCCGTCAGCTGTTGTTGTTCTAATAAGGGAGGGGTCCCTTTGAAACTTTGTTCCCATACTATATGATTTTTAATATAAATTAAGAAACATGATATATTCTGGCCTGATGAGTACTAATTACAGATCTCTTGGGTACTTTAAAATTAATATAGACTACCATATATAGGGAACTTACTCTATTTATTCCTTTGTGGTTTCCAGCAATCGTTGCCAATGCGACATAAAGAGTGCCACTTGATAAACCTCCCGGCGACCGTGCGCTACGTCATCGACTTCGCAGTCAGCAGGGTGCCTCCCAAAATGGCGGAAAGACTGAAAGTAAGGACACCGACAAGCTTGAAATTATTCCGCATTATAATCACATTATATTTGATACACTAGAGATTGGTAAAACGCGACAGTTTGAATATGATTTTTTACTTATCAAAAGTGAAACATTATTATTTATTTTATTACTTTTTTAGAATTATGTAATTTTATGTCATTTCTACTCAACATTACGAGGTTTGATCAATTTGACAAATTATGATTTAATAACATACTTTTAATTATTTATTAATTTTATTGTCATTATTTAGATTAATAGTAGTAGAAGTAAAACACTTTATTGCACAAAACAAATACATGACCAACAAAAATATAGTGAGTGTGTACAAAGGCGAACTTATCCCTTTAAGGGATCTCTTCCAGCTAACCTTTAATTGAATGTTACTACGACGCTAATTATTTATTAAATGTCCAAAATTATTTTGTATGCACTAACATGTAGCTTAAGTATACTAACAATGTTTATGGAATCGCAATGTTCTGAAATAAAGATATTTTATTTTTTAGAAAGTCAGTTCCAATACAGAGTCTAAAACAGAGTTATTTAAATTTTCAGATCCACGCAAATCTGAAGTCGTTGCATAAACAAATAGATATGGCGTGTCTGCCCGCAAGCTTCGGCGGCACCATACAGACGCAGGACATGATCCAGTACACCAGGACTCTGCTGAGCGAGCAGAGGAAGAAGCTGCTGTCCCTGGACGACATGGATATACTCAGCTCGCGGGGCATCGTCACTTCTCGGAGTAAGGCCACACACAACGCTGACGCTGTTGAAGGGAGCTTTAGAAAACTAGAGATCGATTAAATTGATAATAGTGTAGTATTTTTATAAGTCTGACTGATGCCGTTCGATGGTTGGGTTTCATACTATTTCTGTGATCAATTTACGAATACAATTATTATCATTTTGGCTTGCGAAAATATATTGAAATGCTTGAGAATTATCGGCTTAATTTTTATAGGAAGTTTTTAGTAGGGTACATTGTGCAACATGGGGGGTAAGAAATATATTGCGAACGAGAGGCTAATAGATGTCCGAAAGCAAAGCCGAGGGCATTTATGACTTAGTTTCCATATTCCTAATTAGTACTTAGTCTGTTCATAAGTTCTGTCACTGGTAAAATAGAAACTGTTAGAGATTACTTCGTATTTCTATATGCCGTTTCCGAACATCTTTGTATCTGAGAAGTTGACAGCCCTGTTTCCGCTTAGCCTCCTCTAGTTCAGAATAAAAGATGCGCTTCGCCACTCTCTCTCCAACATCGAGCCCTCTCAGTGGGAAGGTTTGGCAGCACAACGTCCTGAGTGGCGTAGGCTGGTGCAGGACAAAGTACGCGATTTCGAGGAGCAACGTAAGGTTGACCTCGACGCTATTCGCGACGAGCAGAAAACACGCCAGCCTGCTACCATTTACTACCACTACGTGGATGGTGTCCGCACGTGCCCTCAATGTGCGCGAGGGTTCACCTCGAAGATCAGCTACGTCAGCCGTCTTCGGGCGTACGAGCGCCGAACTATTGACTAGGATTTGAAATGGTCGCCATGGTCGAAATCGGCCGGAAGCATCATTCGCATCACTATTGAATGCAAATATTTGTGGTAGTTTTACACAATTCAGTGTAACATTCGAAAAAGCGTAATAAAAACCACGTCAAAAACACGCGCCCGGGGGCAATTTTTGAGATCCGAGCGCTCGAATCTGACAGTTTAAACTCTGAATAAAATGATGTTTTAAAAATGAAAGCGAGAGGAATTTAAAATCAAGATTATTTAAGCTTCATGCAAAAAATTCGAGCGATCGAAAGTTTAAAATCGGCCCGATGTTTGAGTTAATTTTAACCCTATTTTTTTTTCAATTTTCCATACTGCTTATTAGCTTGATCTTTTACCTTCATTTTAATACAATTTTCACGTGGGTCTGACTGAGAAGAAGAATACATAATTTTGGAACACGTTACTACCTTGATGTATGGCATCAAAATCATCGTGTTTTGCTCAAACCTGAAAAATACGTTAAGGTTCAGAATGAGAATAGCTGAAGCACAGACTTGTATTACCAACATTTGTGAAGTATAATTTTCATAAATCACCAGCGTGTTTGAGTCTGATAACAATCTTCAAGTTTACAAGGATCTACAAAATAATAATAATAATCTTGATTTTGAGTTAATCATAGTATATTTTAATATGTATGAAATTAAGCTTTCTAATAATTTTAAAAATTTATCAGTCAAAACTCTTGTGACAGAACTAATGAACCGACTAAGTATTATTAATTATTACCCTCCGAATTACACACTACTTTTTTCATCACACTTGCGAGACAAAAAAAAATACCAACTTTACTACATTTTTCATAAAGCCTAGGGCCTTTCACTAGCCCAGCAAGCAGGCCATTGCCACGCTTGTGGCAATGAGCAAGTGTAATGAGAAATAAATAATATGATAATTACTCCTTAGTCAGAAGTTCAGATCTGAAACGTGTCCCATGTGTTAAGCTATTTTTGTAGTTTGTACTACTCAAGTGATTCAGAAGTCTCCTATGCCTCATAGCCATAATTGCAATTTAACTTCGGAGAACAGTGTATAGTTTAACCTACATTAAAATATAACCAAGGGAACCGTTAATGGGTCCAGTAAGAATCTTCGAACAAAGTAAGGTTAGGGCCTTAGTCTAAATAGTAAATACTTACCCATATTTAACCAACACAGTAGACACGTTGCACGTTGAAATGAAAATGTTCTAACTGTAGGGATATTATAAATACGGTTTATCCATATAATTTAACAATGAATCTTCATTTAAAACACCCAGGGTATTTTATTATATTCATAGCATAAGTACGAGAAATTGTCCATGTTCAGACTAACTTAAGATAAGCACCTTGTACTTGTAAATTATGTGACAAGGTAATAAATTACGGTTCTTGAATAAAAAACATTTTAAATAAATATTTTTTTTATTTCTCTGCAACTAAACGGGTAAATGGCAGTTTAACGGTAATGTATATACAAAATAGCGTTTCCGTAATCTAGGCAAACGCAATATTGCTATCAATTGCGTAACGTAGAATGTTTCCGTTCCATACATTTTAATCGGCGATTTAAATAACTCAAATGCCGCTCAACAGATGGCGCTGTGGCACCATCACTGTTATACTTCATTTTTTTAGTGTCGAGCATCCTAATTAGGATCCTAACTTTTATCTTAGCTTTTAGCCTGCATTTTGAGGGAACAAGATTTTGTACAGATATTGTCAGTCCAAACTTAAATGCTCGCTGTTGCTTGGTAATTATTAAATAAATTGCAAACTTAAATTAAATTGCTACAAATGTATGAGGAAAACTTTATAAGGTAAACAAATTTTCTATTTAGCTATAGCTTATTCTTTAGTGTTTTTTTTAAATTTATTTTATGCTTTTATTTTGGGAAAAATTTAATATAAATAAGTTTGGACGGAAAACTGACGTATGTGGACGAAAACTAGCACAATTACCCTACGGACTATTTTGAAATGAGCATTTACACAGTTACATTTTTACCTATAGAATAAGTTACTGCCTTATTTCAAGTCAATTGAGAAAAGTTTAGATAAAGGCCTTAATTGAGGTACAAAAAATTGAAAGTGACAGCTATATCCAAGCCACATAACTGACATCACAGGCTAATTTTATACTTAAATGTAAATATTATTATAAGATAAGTACCTAACATCATCAGAGCAAATAGTTAGTCAAAATAAAATAGCTAGTAGGCAGGTATCAAAAAATATCAAAATTGGATCTATCATTCTTTAATCACGATTTCTAAGTATCTTCTGTTTTTGGTAGCGTGCTTAAAATATATACACATATTGCAAAATGTCAACTTAATACTATCTATCTTACCTTATTTATTATTATATACCTACACACATTTTTAGATCCGATCATTTTATGTTTGTGCGCGAAGCTTATCTGTAACATGTGTGCGAGTATATGCCACTAGTCACGTTTACGCTATCACAATAATTTAATTGATAAAAAAATACATCGTTACCTATTAATGGTTAATAAAATATGTTATTTATTAAATATCAACAAAACCAACAACTTGATACTAAATAAATTAAATTTATGCAACCGATTGTCACGAGTCTTGGGAACATAATTTTCAAGTAACTAACTATACGGATACTAGACCGGCTAGAAAATGTCGGCAAATTTAAAATGTCTGCGTGTTCCGACATCGTGTCGAGACAGCAGGAGAAGTAGCTAAGCGGGTGAGGTGTTCTAAATGAGCTTACACGACTTTGTTGTTAAGAGAATAAGAGCGTGTGAAGGTCATTCTGAACACCTCGCCCGTTTAGCAACTTCTGCTACTGACTGTATAACGCAACAAAACAATAATTGTATGAACAATTATAATTTTTTTCTTACGATGATTTCTCACTTCAATATCAAATATGCGAAAAAAAGTAGGTCTACTTTTCTGCAATGAGTTCATGGCTAGTCATATGAACTGATTGCAGGCCTTCGAAAACTTTCGAGGCGAGTTTGTAATTCCATAATTACTCTATAGTACATAATATAGAGTAAATACTACAAGCTCCATATTAATTGGTTGAGAAAACCATAATATTTCAAATTGCTTTACAATTCTAAACTATTTTATATTACGAGACATCTTAGATAAAAAAACCTACTTTTAAAGACCAAAAAGCTTGCCTTACGTAATACATGTTTAATCAAATAATTTAAATAGTAGGTAAAATATTTCCTTAAAACAAGCGACATGCGACTAATCTCTGAGAACTCAACTAATGCGTCAATTAATATAAAATAATAGCAGATAAGATATGATATTTATTTACAAAATCACCAATATAAAAAATGTACTGTTATGATAAAAAGATGAAAAATCATTTAGAACTAGAAGTATCTGATTTAACTAGTGTTGTGCCGTTCTCGTGAGCGACGTGAACGTTCTCCGTTTTGTATGGGAAACGTCCTCGCTCGAGAATATTTTTCATAGTAAATTGTAAACGTTCTCAGAACGGCACAACTCTAAATTTGACTCTGTAGAAGATGGTAATCTATACAATTACCGAATTGTACTTATAGATAAAGCGTTGTTTACTGCAAACGTGTGATGTGATCGTCATCCTACTTACCCAGTGGAATCTTCCTTATGATTAGTTCTACTGGCAACAGCGATAGGAAAGAATGATATATGTGTTTGACCTGGCGACCCTTTCATCTAAACTCCTGGTAGCAACATCTATCAACAACTTGTTAATTAGCCTTTCAAATATAATACAATCTAGATTAAAAGAGGCACCATTTGTCATGTGTACAGCTGTGGCCCGAAAATTAGGAAAAATAATATTTTTTTCCATAGGTACAAAACACTTAAAAGACACTTAAAGTTTTATAAAAATTTCAAATGTGCTTGACCACTTCTTTTTAGGGTTCCGTAGCCAAATGGCAAAAAACGGAACCCTTATGGATTCGTCATGTCTGTCTGTCTGTCCGTCCGTATGTCACAGGCATTTTACTCGGAAACTATACGACGTATCTGAATAAAATTTACACATAAGGTGTATTTTGTATGCAGCTACTTAGTTATGTAGTTAAATTTGAAAAAAAATATTTTTAGGGGGGCGCTCCATACAGGTAACTAAATTTTAAAAAAAATTAACCAAATATCAACATGTGACACATCAATCCATAGGTTTTTCAAAATAACATTGAGGTTTCTTTGACTATTTTGTGATTCAGTGAATATTTTCTGAAATAATCGCTTCGAAAGTAAGAAAAGTTGTGTAGCCCCCCCCGTAACTTTTGAACCGTAAGTTCAAAAATATGAAAAAATTTAATCAAATGCGCCTTATCATATACTTTCTACGAAAATTGTTTTGAACATTATCGGTTCAGCCATTTTTGAGTTATCTCCAAAAAACTTCTTCCATAGGCATCAGATACGACCTTTTAGTATTAGTTTGGTTCTTATTCCATTGAAGGTACGGAACCGTCCGATATGACACAAAAATGAGAGCAAAGGAACGCCTATAGTCAGGTTGCTATACTATGCTTATTTCTAATACTGGACATCTAGCAGCTGTAAAGTGATGGAGGGTCAAAGAATGCAAACAACTCCAAGAAAACAAATCCTAGAGTTCTGGGTTTGAAGATAGTATGAGAACGTATACAAATAATAGATTATATCATTGCCAAAAGTTTCTGTTGGGGAAGTAGTGCCAAACGACGTATAATGTAATTCATAGTTTGTCAGCTAATCTTTTTGTTTCCATAATAATACGCTATGTTTTTTTTATTCTAATGTTAAAATATAGGGCCTGTTCTTTATGAGTTTTATGACTGAGATAACTTTTACCTATTTTACCTATTTTGGCAGTACTAGTTTCCAATTCAATCATTTTACTAGCCCGTCACAGACCTCCATCTATTAAAGCTGCCAGATGCCCGGATCTAGCAATGAGGAAATAGCAATCTAACCAGACGTGTCTTGAAGCTCTTATTATTGTGTCATATCTGACGTGGCCAGCTCTTAGTCTATTAATATAGTTCATATAAAGCTGCTGTAAATACGTACACCTACTATAAAACAGTCCTCCCAGTTTATGAGCTTTATATGAACTATTTGTTTAGGCCTAGATACAGCGTATTATTATTGAACACATTAAGAATTTTCACCAAGTTGGAAAAGTAGTATTTGTATGCAGTTGTATGGAAAAAATAATATTGTTCCTAAATTATTGGGCCACGACTGTTATACGTATTTAGACACGCGGTAGCGTGTCAAGTCAAGTTCAAGCAAAGGAACTGGCTAGCCAGCGCCAAGTGTATATTTACACGAACCACTTGGTGCCACTTTTGACCCTTCTATAACTCAAAACTTCTTTAACGAAACACGTAAAACTACATGTGTTTAATTATATCCATAAGGTCATCTAGAAGCCCAAATATCATGAAGCTAGCTCAAACGGTTATAAAATATGAAGGTCAAAAAGTCGTAAATTTTAGCACTGACTGACTGACATATAGTACCTAAACCTAACCTACTTCCAGATGACCGAGAAGGATGAAATTTGGAATCCAGCTCGGTAATTGTGTGTAAGCGTAGGAAAAAATCTAAAAATAAAAAAAGTTAAAAAATAGGGGGGTCCCCATACAAAAAAAAAATTTAATTGTATCGTTGGAACCGTTACAAGCAGATGTTTCAAACTATCCCAATATATGTATTATTATTATTTGCTATATACCAGAAATATAAAAATAAAGTTAAGTCAAAAAATAAGTGGTGTCCCCATACAAAAAACTTGATACACATACATGCGCTGCACCACATAATTATACACAGAACAGAAATAAAGAGAATGTAGACAATAGCATAAAAAAGAAAACCATGCAGCGGAAACGCAAGAAAAAACATTAAATCTCAATACCTGCCTAGTTTTCTTTACAAAAAGTAATGATATCCCACCAAAAACATTAATGTAAAAAAAGAGAGCCAAGTTCAATACAAAAATTATGCTTGGCTGTGGGCTTCGCCGCAAAAAGAATGGAGATCTAAATGAGTGCCAAGTTCTATGCAAAATCCAAATATGTATTTATAGGAACAAAATAACATTATGAACAAGTATTAAACTCTATTTCTTTGCTTTATTGGATACCTATAACAATTGCTGTTATTTAAAAATGTCAGATCTTAAAGTAGGTTAGATTTGACTTGGCCAGTTTTCATTACATCAGTAATTTTATAAAGTTATTGAACATATATATATATATATATATATATATATATTAATTCTGATAAATACATATTTGGATTTTGCATAGAACTTGGCACTCATTTAGATCTCCATTCTTTTTGCGGCGAAGCCCACAGCCAAGCATAATTTTTGTATTGAACTTGGCTCTCTTTTTTTACATTTATGTTTTTGGTGGGATTATAGATACAGGAAGTTGTAATTTAACAGGAAAATAGTCCAGGAATAACTACACGTTCCTATAACATTCGATAGTGTTATTTTCACGATGAATGCGGCTAAGTAACACAACCCACATAGGAATTATAAAAGATTTGGTTCCAGATATTTATATTATATGTAAAGCGAATTAATTTAAGCGTCAATGATAATTATGGTTGCATTTTTGTACTCTCACGAGGCGGGGTTAACCTCCACATACAGATTTGTTTTAACTCGTTTTATCTTTAATTTTTTTTTGTCAAAAATGTAGTCTGTTTCTTTCTGTCACTAGCCAACTACTGCTTACCTACCGAGAAGACTATAACCATCCTATTTTCAGTGAGATTGTGTATAAATTACGTATAAAAAAATATTATTGAACAATCTTACGCAAATCCATTTTATAGTAGTCTTTAGTCCCACAGTAAGCGCAATAAGGTTTGTGTTGTGGGGACTAGGTGACAATATATATATACTTAATAGATATACATATACTTAAACACACAAACAAAAATTATAGACAAATTATGACCGTTAGTAAAGTTAGTAGTATTATAAAAAGTTCCTTAGCCACCTTCGGCTTCTGTCTGAAGTCGATGTTTGAAATTGGAACTCTAATTTATTTTTTCTACTCTAGCGCAATAATTGGAGAATTTGCCTTACAAAAGGTGGAGTAGAAAATGTTTTAATGGTTATTGGTAGGCTATAGGGTGGTTATTAAAATACTAGATTTGAGACCTTGAGGGGGGGGGGGGGGGGGGGGGGTGCGTGCGTTGGCCGCCATCTTGGTTTAAACGTGCCATAAGTCCGTTTTTGAACCTTGACGCTTAAACGGTTATCAGTATGCCTAAAATTTCTATGGAACGTATGAAGATAAAATTGTCTACAATATTTCCATACACAATACATCTGTAAGTCTTACAGATACTACGATCCACCGCAACCGCCACTACGATCCACCGGGAGATTAAAGTTACTAAATTGTATAGATGTATAGAATTGTATAGTGTTGTTAGCCATTCGTCGAACTTAATTCTTACCGGCTTGCCTATTTTAAGCACTCATATTTTTTTAAATTAAATAGTGACAATTCAACTTTTAAATCTCGTATCCTTACTTAAAAGGTACTCGACTCAAAAGCTGTTAATTGTGGCACGATTGTATAAAATACTATTTCTCTAGTAATATTTCGTCAAATATATTACATAATATTATTAACCTATGTATCTATAACAATAATAAATACACACATTTATAGAAAATATTTACCCTATACATAATAAAAATGTGTCCTTTCCGTAAACCAATCGATACCGAACATAATATTGTCAGAAAATTGAGAATAGGTACATGAACACTAAATTCGACAATGAATATACATTCAGCAGCAAGTGGCTAAGCGGGCCAGGAATTTTATATTTACTTTATTGCTCTATACTAAGCAATAAATTCGCATCTCAAGCTTGTCTTACCTCGGGCTTACTTTTGAAGAATACCTCGGCCACTTAGCTATTTACTTCTTCTGCCGTAGTCGAGGCAAAATAGGTACATTAAATAATAGACGCGTTTTACCTGAAATAAAACGCATATTAAAATACTTACCTCACTGGAAGCTTTATAAATGAAAGCTTCCAGTGAGGTAAGTATTTTAATATGCGTTTTATTTCAGGTAAAACGCGTCTATTAAATTACTTGACCGTCACTGGAAGCTTTATAAATGAAATGAAAGCTTCCAGTGAGGTAAGTATTTTAATATGCGTTTTATTTCAGGTAAAACGCGTGTATTAAATTACTTGACCGTCACTGGAAGCTTTATAATTGGTGATAGCATATCTGTTTCCGTCGAATTATCACCAGCAAAGTGCTTTATTTGACTTTTGATTCCAACGACAGTGGCGACACCTGGTGGATCGCGCCATTTTACACAGGTAAAAAATGTCCGGTGATCGCTTTGTCATTGGCTCAATTACACCAGGCAGAAATGAAATGAAAGCTTCCAGTGAGGTAAGTATTTTAATATGCGTTTTATTTCAGGTAAAACGCGTCTATTAAATTACTTGACCGTCACTGGATGCTTTATAATTGAGACCTGTTTGTTATCGCCTGGTGCCGCCACTGCTAAGGTTGATAATCAAAAAACTAATGTAATGTAACGCCAATGTGATGGATTAGTATCTGGATGTACTAGTAATAAATTAAAATACAGAAATAGTAATTTCAACGAGTTAATTATTTTACCAATTAAAATTTGTAATAACATAATATATTGACTTTGCTTATAAAAAGTTCAACGTTGCGTGAGTAATAATCTTGAATACAACGCAAGTGCCTTAGTACAAATCAGATTTACATGCCTATATTATTTATTATAAATCACTAATCACTATACAGGATTAAATAATTGCGTGACATTTGTATTAGAAGTACTTGGTATTGCTATTTCTCTCCTATAATATCGCTGGAAAGTGTTGGCTGATTGCAAATTTCCACGTGCCATAATTTCATCGAGGGAATGATTTTCCCACCAACTTTAAGAGGCCACAGCTGATCGGATGCCACCTGGAGCAACTGTTATGTTTGCTTCTTTAAACAATGTTTTAATCCAGTTAGCTATAACCGTCCGTGAGGCCGGTTGCGGTCTACAGAGTTACAAATAAATTTTACGATTTAGCAGAATTACGTCTTTCATTCCAAGGGGAATAGTTCGTTTAATCCAAAAAATAGGATTTAGCTTATGATTATTAGTGTTAGCCAACAGCTTCCAACCGGACTACCTGTAATTACCTGTGTCTGTTTTTGAGCCAAATTGGGGCCAAAATATTATTCTTTCATTTGATCTTATACAATTTCCAGGGTCAATTGTTAGCAAGGTCAAATCATGTATGCGTCTACCAGAGCAAAGAAGTAGTAAAGTGGCTGTATGACGAGTTGTCTGAAAGATATTGTTTTCATCTACTGTATAATCAGTTAAAAAATCAGCCGGCTTACTAACATCCCAAACTGGAGGTTTAGGTACTTTCGGACACCTTAGAGAATATGCTTTACCAGAACATGTGAACTTAAGCAACTTGAAGTTTCAGTGTTACACAATATAGAAACTACTGTATTATTATGTAAAAGTATGGTATTATAAGATAATTTATCTATTAAATGTAAATCCGATAAAAATCTGTCATCTGTGCCAATTGTGATCCTGTGGGATTTTTTGGGTTTACATTTTTTGAACTGGACCAGGAGATCCAACGCTGCCAAGCTGTTTTGTAAGTTCTTAATGTAGACTTTCTCCAAGAATTTTTAAGTAATGATTGTTGATCCGTGTTCCAAGACTCTAGCGCCTCGGACCACCCCCACATTTCCGAACCTCGAGAATTATTTTCTCGACATGACGAGGCGGCAGCCCTGTCGCCGTGTTGACGAGATTACTTTGTAGATTCCTCAGGGTTAGCGGCGCAGCTAGCGCTCAAGTTTCTCCTAACGAGGAACTACTATGAGAAATATCCCGGTCGACTCAAATGAGACAGGACTTCAGACTGGGTATCAGAAACGGTGGTGGAAATACCCACGCGAGAGGGTAATACCAAGGAGCTACAGGGTCTTTCAGGTCTCGGGATACATAATTGTGTACCAGGTGGGCTGTTGCCGAGGCAAACAGATCCACCACCGGTATTCCCCACTTCGCAAACACTATGTCCACACAAGCCGGTAGTAAATGCCATTCCGGAGGAAGGCCATCGCCTTCGCGTCATCACGCGATAGGTGATCGGGTTGACAATTGTTCTTGCACGGTACATATAAGTAGTGTACGCTGAAGAATATCTGATTTTGATCTAGGAGATCGAAGATCTGATGGGTTATGTTTATGAGGGCTACCGATTTGGGGGGTCCCCTTCTATCCTTAGATGGGCTACAGCTGTTCTGTTGTCGCATTGTATGAGCATCGAACTGTGATGCAACAGGTGAGTGTAACCCTGAAGAACATGAAGGAGACCTAACATTTCCTTCTGATTGCAATGAAGATTCTGTTCTTCTCGTGACCAAGACCCCTAGATAGCTAGATCGATCAACTGTGCCCTTCCAACCTTGATCCAACGCATCTGTCACTAGAAAATTGGTGGGGGGAGGATGATGCAGGGTCGTTGATGCCTTACCCACCAATTTAGTTCGTTCAATATGCTTTGCGGTATCGGAAAAGGTTTGGTTGAGGGATCTTAGAAATAGGGAGTTTAGAAACATTAGGAGTCGTCGATGGTTGAGCCGACCCCGCGGGACAACGAAACTGGCGAAATACAGGGACCCTACTAGTCTCTG
This sequence comes from Pammene aurita, assembly GCA_947086415.1. NCBI lineage: Eukaryota > Metazoa > Arthropoda > Insecta > Lepidoptera > Tortricidae > Pammene > Pammene aurita. The sequence continues at coordinate 57,596,894 of OX352289.1, forward strand.
GGCGCCTTTCAAGGTCAGTTTTCCTTGTACGAGAACCTGATTAAATTTTTGGCGCAATGTTATTACTTTTTCTGTTGATTGTTGGTTAGTTGTTGTTTGGACAGTAGTTTTGATCTTGGAGGACTCGTGCATTTTGATGCACAATTAAAAAGTCGTCCAAGTATACTAAAATTCTGACATTGCACTGTTGTCGCATGATTTAAGCTACCCAATTTGTCAGCATTGAGAACGTTTTCGGAGCCGTGCTTAACCCAAACGGGAGACGGGACATTTTTAGCAATTCGCCGTTGTAAACTAGGCGCAGGAAGCGCCTGTGTATCTCTGCTACTTTCACATGGAAGAAGAAGTACGCTTGGGATATGTCGACTTTGCACATCCAGTCGTTTGGTTGTAGGAAGTCGGGAATTCGATGCATGTTTATGATGTGAAAAGGTTCGGCCAGTACATGATCGTTAAACATCGGTATCAACGTTCAAATTTCGTGGCAATGTACGGTTGGCAGAAAAATAAATACAAACAAATCACTTAGTATTTTTAACCTTTATTTTGTATATGTAAATAAAAAAGCCCCTAAATAGTACATTTCCTAATTAGGGTGGTAAAACAAAGAAAGGCCGCGCAATCGCAATTGTTGCGGCCCAAGCTGCAAGCGAGGGACGTAATTATGCGATCGAGGGCTTTCTTTATTACCTCCCGTGTTGGAAAAATATGTGCACATTTGGCCAGAAAGCGGCTCTATCCGTACGCGTAGCGTGCGGAAAAAGCCACTTTATGTCCAGGTGTGGCATACAATATTTTACGAGTTAGAATAGATCACTAAAATTTGTTCCATAGATTTTGCTGTCAATCTTTGACGTCTGTAAGAATATATCCATTTTAAATGACTAAAAGATCTTTCCACGCTGACTGAGGTAATAGGAAGGTATGTCAAGCATTGAAAATTTTGCACACAGTTTTTATTTACACTTTCTGGTATTTCACCCTCGTTGTTTTTAGATAGTTGGTTAATTATTTGTACAGTCTTATAACCAGGATTTTTCTTTAATACACTTTTTAATTTAAAATAAACTTTTCTGGCATTTTGATGTAACCTTAACGTTGATATTTTTTTTTGCAAACCATGAACAATGTTTAATGATTCTGCTAGACTCAGTTTTGGATCCTCCAATAATTTTATTGACTTAGCAATTATACTAAAGTGTGTATCGACGAATAGTAACTCAGTTTTTAAATTCCGGTTACGGAAAATTTTTTTTGCTTTAGAAATTGCACTCGCTTCACGCGGATTTAAGGCATCGATGACAGATTTGATTTTATCATAATGCATGTGATAATATGAGGCAGCATTTAACCATGTTCCCCATCTTGTTATCACGGGTCGGGGTGGTAGAGGAATATTTACACACATTTGATGAAATAAATTTGTCCTTGAAGGAGCGTTACGAAATATTTTTTTGATACAGTCAATCAAACTGTTTATGGTCGGGTAAAGACTTCTAATTATCTCTGCGACTCGATTACATCCATGTGCTATGCATGTTACATGAGTCATATTTTTATATTTCTGAACAAGGTTTTTAGCTGCTTTTACCATGTAGGAACCGGCATCCGTTATAAAAAATAATAATTTATCCATGTTTTTTTTGTATTCATCGCCCCAAAGATCTTCAAGGGTTTCCTCAACGAGTTTGGTTATTGTCGAATGGTTAGTCGCCTCCAATACCTTAGAAGCAAATAAATGTGGCTGGGTACTAGTTCCATCTAGAGCTCCGATCAAAATATTTGCCACTTTTTTTCCCACGGAATCTGATGTTTCATCAACACTGAGGTAAATCATTTTATTTTGTAATTTCTCTTTCAATTCATTTTTTTTCTTTTCATACAATTCAGGTAAGCATTTTACTCGTATTTTTGTTTCACTCGGCACAGTAATATCGTTTCCATATTAATGATTTAAAAGGTTTTCTACAAAATTTCTAAATTTAGGATTGTCTAATTTTGACCACGGTATATTCGAACAAATCATAAACTCTGTTAAATCTTTATTAAATTTTTCTTGTGCATTATTTTTATGAATTTTGTTGTGTAAATCTGTTTTTAAATGGCGGTCGATACTAGATTTAGAGGGAAATAATTTCGAATTACACAATTTGCAATATACGATATCGTCTTTAATTTCGAAATCAGCATTATCTCGTATTATATCCTGTAAATGGCAGCGTGAATCAGATAATTTATCTTGATGAGATTTTGATTTCAAATGTTTCTCTATATTGTACCTTTTCTTTTTTATATTCATTTCGCAAATAGTACAGCAAGCACCTTCGTTAGTGAATATAAAATCAGTATACTGCGTCAAATCCATTTTCTCAAGTCTGATAGGGAGTTGGGTAAAGATTTATCAATGCTAAATTGTAGTTGTAAGTGTTTTTAAGAACTATTATCGTTGAAGATTTTACCACATATTATTTTGCATGACAATTAAATTGACATTTGTTGCCTATTTGGCATTTAGAATTTTTTTTACAAATGGATAATGAAATGAGTATTGAGGTTCTATGACGTATTAAGAATATAAACCTCTTTAAATATATGTACAGTTTACCAAAGTACGATTAAGAATAAAAATAAATTAAATGTTATTTATTACTAATAAATAAAACAATGATACCTATGTATTTCTTTTTTTGCGACCCTTACCAAGTGCCACGAAATTTGAACGTTGATACCGATGTTTAATTGATCGTTTAGCCCTTTCAAGTTGAAAATTGGTCGAGCAGCTCCGTCTGGTTTTGGCACAAGGAAAAGAGGAGAGATGAAGCTTTGTGACGGCTGTGCTACCTTTAAAACACCTTGAGCTTTCATTGTGTGCACTATTGCAGACATCTCCTTTGACACAGGGGTGTGAAAGGGGCCCGAATTCACATCGGGAAACACCAGTGGGGGCTTCGAAAGGAATGGTATGCGATACCCTCTGATTAGTTTTAATGTTATTTCTGGTGCTCCCATTTTCTTCCATTGCGTGTGGAAGTGCGCTAACTGGCCTGCTTGAAACGGGTCTGAGTCATAGTTTTTGCCGTTTTTGGTTACCTTTGTAACTTCTAGCGGCATTTCCTCGTCCTCTATTACCTCTACGATCGGAACGCGAGCCTTGACCATGAAATGACCCTCTTCCACTTGTGTGGTAAGCGGTCTGATTGTTTGGAGGTTGATTTACCCATGGGTAATTTGGTTGTTGACAATTAGGGCAATGACATACACCCCGCGAGGGTGCATTGTGACAAGTTTGCATATGCGTGTTTTGCATGGGAAAGTACCCTGAGCTAGCATTGCATAGAATTCCACGCGATGGAATTGTAGGATTTCTTAAGCCTTGCCCCCGCGAGGGGCGGCTGTTAGGCTGAGTTGCCTTACCAAGGGTATTTTTTGGTTGTTGACAATTAGGGCAATGGCATACGCCCCACGAGGGTGCATTGTGCCAAGTTTGCATATGCGTGTTTTGCATGGGAAAGTACCCTGAGCTAGCATTGCATAGAATTCCACGCGATGGAATTGTAAGTTTCCTTATGCCATGCCCCCGCGAGGGGCGGCTGTTAGGCTGAGTTGCCAAAAAGCTTTTCGAACTCCCCCTGCTTTTGCAAGAGCTGATGTAAAAGGATTGGGATCAAAAATATTAGCTGTGGAAGGAGGAATCTTATTTAACAATGCCTTGACAAGTGGTTCTTTAATTTGGCTTGTAATTGCGTCTCTACGCATTTCAATAGCTTCGGCGCGGTGACCACAAACTATTAGTAAATGATCAGAGGAAATCTTTTGTAGGTCGCCTTTTTGAAAAAGCTCATCGACCTTACTGTTTAATTCATCATAAGAAAAATTCATACTCTTTGCCCATGATAAAAAACTACGAATACTATCTTGTACCGCTATATATGATTTATCAGCATAAGCTAGATGACGTAAGGTATCATAAATTTTACCTCTTCGTTTGTTTCCAGGTCTACGAAACCTGGGGTATGATTGTATAGTTTTTGTGTATATCTAACCTCAGATCATGCTGCGCTTCCCAAGCGCTGAACGTCAAGAAGCATTTTTAGATTTTATTTCTTTTTGTTATTTTTTGTTTTATTTTTATTTTTTTTGTAGATTAGGGACAGATGGCTCTATCCACCAGGTGTCGCCACTGTCGTTGGAATCAAAAGTCAAATAAAGCACTTTGCTGGTGATAATTCGACGGAAACAGATATGCTATCTCCAATTATAAAGCTTCCAGTGACGGTCAAGTAATTTAATAGACGCGTTTTACCTGAAATAAAACGCATATTAAAATACTTACCTCACTGGAAGCTTTCATTTCATTTATAAAGCTTCCAGTGACGGTCAAGTAATTTAATAGACGCGTTTTACCTGAAATAAAACGCATATTAAACTACTTACCTCACTTGAAGCTTTCATTTATAAAGCTTCCAGTGACGGTCAAGTAATTTAATATTAAAATATTTTTTAAAACCGCAAGCTAGATCGAGTGTACCGCGAGTACCGCAACAGTATTTTTCAAATGTATTAATTAGAAAGAGACAGAAATTCTATCAGTATCTCTCGCACGTGATACTGTCGCGGCACACTCGTGCTAACCGTGCAGGCGTTACTTTGCGAAAGTCCATATTAGATATTATTTTAACTTGCAATACTTATCAGTTAATGTAAAACATTTGTGACACTCTTTTGGCAAAGGTACCATTAGGCGGATGGCGCTTACGTTGTACAGATTCAATATTGTATTCGAGCAATAAAAACGTAAGCCGCCAAATGGTACCTTTCCCAAAATACTGACACATTTAATACTTCACATTAAAACCATTGTATTTATCATTATCATCATTATCACAATCACAGTGGCATAATGCCCTAGCCTATTAACATTTATTTCGTAAACTTTGGTACATATACTTTATTTCAGACCATTATTGTAATATTTAAAATACCAATATTTTTAAGTAATAGACTAAATATCATTTTGAAATGAAACGGGAATCAGAAATATTTATATAAAAGAGTAATATCTAATAAATATCATGCTCTTTTGCTAATGAAGCGCATCTCCTTTTTTCAATTTGACAATCAGATAAGCATAGACTAATTCTTATCTCTATGTAATACGTCTTGTAAGAAAGGTTCAGTAAATGGTAGCAACGGTGGTTTGAGCCATACTTTGTTTAAGTACTTACCTAAATACAATAAACTGAAAACTCGGTCAAAAAATGACTTTTTATTATTTCATCACGATTCCAGTTTCATTATCAGGTCAGATATAATATTATGCGTGTCTGCTTTTAAATACTGTCCATGTTAAATTCATGTAAAAATGCATGATTTTCATTTTTCCCGTTCTATTTTACGTCTCTTTTCACCACCCTGATGTAGACATTACAACGATTTTTTACGCTTCTCATTGGGCCGAATGGTCAGAAGAAATCGAAAAAACCTCCTTTAGTTAGAGCTACTTTAACACACAATAATCTTCAAGCATCTTAATGAGACGACAGAGAAGACAAATCGAAGGAATGGATTTCGTGTACATCTATTTAAATTTTAGCTATGCCTTTATATAATTACTTAAAAACCCTTTTTAACACAAATATCTAACGGATGAAGCGTGCTAGTAGGGGAGCCCATGATGCCAAATTTGCAGTCACTCGAGCGTCGTCAGGATTTAAACTATTTTGAAGAAGAAGAAAAATAGTTTATATAATGTATATACTTTCATCGGAGGAGGTAGCTTCTAGTTATAAGGCTTTGAAAGATTTTAAACAAACAAAAGGTCACATGTACTTAGTCGAGCGCGTCAGATATTGTAAAGCAGTCTTCTGACGGGTCACTGATGGATGATGCAGTATGATATTCTGACAAAAGGGGTGTTGGGATTGAAATTTACGATAGTTATCATACATTCTCAAAATTAAAATTAATTCCTTCTAATTTCGGATTAAGAAAATTGCTAAAGATAAGTAAATGTCAGATTATGTATTAGAACAATCAAAGCATCAACTTGGAACAAAATGACCGAATCCACAATCCATCAATCAATTCTTTAACTGCTCACTGAACAACCCACCAAAGGCGCCGGCTAAAGTGGTGGTGGTAAGTGACTCCAAAAATCCCCTCTTGGCCTCCCCTACCATTCGGAAACTGCGGCGTTAGCGTTATTTATTAACATAGATTTTGAAATAACATGCCTACTACATACACTCAATGAAAACGGAAAAGTAACTCGTAATATGGAAATTACCATACAAATATATCCGTTTTAATTGCCTCTGGGCGGAGTATGTGCTTTCTTCTTTGACCGTGGTATGCAGAAAATACGGTCAGAAGACCAAGGTACCTAATGTAGGCATATGACTCGAGATTTAATTGCACCCTATGCCGCGCCAATTTGTTGATAATAATTGCTTATAAGTATACCGCAGTTTCCAGCCGCAACAGAACCAGTGAAATATTAGTCACAGCAAAGTAATATAGTATAGTATAGTAATATACATAGTGTAGTATAGTAATATTAATGTAGATAAACCCCTTTTTGTTGCTGTTAGTTAGGTTTTTGGTATTATTACTTATTACATGGTTTGAAAAATGCTAATCGGCTTAGAAGATAATTTAATATTATACTTATTACCTGCATACATTTGTCCGCGTTATTTGGTATTATAATAGCACAATAAACTCAGTTTGGAATTTATCATGCTTCACTATTTCGACACACGTTTATTGCTAAAGTTTCCTTTACTTCTTCACTATTCAAAAAATCGAATGCATTCAACTACTTGTGCCGATTCAGTCTGAAGACAATAAAAACCCAACGGCCAACGTTTCCGCTGTACATCCCACGAGATCTGCATGCGAACGCTGGTGCTACCGGCTCTGAAGCAAAGAAAACACCAAGTCAAACGAGACTCCAATAGAACTATAACACATCTCGAAATCTAAGGAAATCAAATCACAAACGAGACTCAAAAAGTCTCACACAAAAGTTTGTTACCATTATTTTCGAATAAAATAAACAGTTTAAAAATCGGTCCTCTGGTTTATCTCATAATCGAGACAATACTCTGAAAAATGGTCTTCGGTAAGGTATATTTTAGCTATAGCTGCCTCGGCCTATAGGCCGAATGAAACTACGTACGAGTATAATAGAATAAAGCAGATCAATCGGAAAGTGCTAAGCTAAACTAAACAGATTTTCTGGGTGTCTTGAACCATGGATTTTCTTATAGGTAGGCATATTTATTCCCTGGAGCCCCTCAGAACGAATAAAGGAGTTCCGCAAAGCGCTGCACTGTCGACTTTTAGGTCCGAATTACATTTGCAAGTTTTGCGTACGTATGTAAGGTCAACGCTGTTAGTTAGAATGAGAGAGTGATATTCATTCTCGTTCTATATTATAACTAGGTACGAATAAGTCTAAATTGCCTTACATCAACTTACAGAATTTGCTTAAAAACTTTAGACCCATTTCTTTAATTCCACTATTTTCTAAGGTATTTGAACACCTATTAAGTAGTAAATTGATGTCATATTTCAACCTAAACAAAATATTAAACAAACAGCAATATGCATATCAGCGTGGAAGGTCAACGATCGACGCGGCGCGGGACGTAGTGACGAGAGTGGCCGGCCACCTGGATTGCGAGCGGCAGGTCGCAGCCATATTCTGCGACCTGTCGCGCGCCTTCGAACTGGTTAGTCATCCTCTCATTCTAGCCAAACTGGAGCATTATGGCGTCACAGGCAACTTACTAAAACTAATAGCTTCTTTTTTAAACCAACGGAAGCAGCTAACGTCAGTCCGCGGTGCCCGATCTGACCTGCTCGAGTTAGGAGACATCGCGGTGCCCCAGGGTTCCGTGATTGGAAATAATTTATGTTCGATATTGATGAACGATTTCACAACCGCAACTGACGACGCCGAGATTGTGATCTTCGCAGATGACGGTTGTGTAATCGACGCGGCTGACAATCAAGACCTACTTGCAGCAAAAGTGAATAAAGTCATGAACCAGGTGGCACCTTCGTTTTCAGTCAACGGCATGATATTGAATGTAGACAAAACCAACATAGTGCATTTCTGTTTGCGAGGCAAGCATGAACAGCCCCTGAATATCACCTGCAATGGCCAGCTCATCCCCCAGGTGGATCAGATTAAATATCTAGGGCTCGTTATTGACTAAAAACTATGATGGAGCCCCCATATAGAGGAGTTATGCACCCGTTTAGCGTCTGCCTACTTCACGCTTTGTAGACTCCGTCCCAGTCTCAACCCTGCCAAGATCAGAAAGGCCTACTTTGCTGTATCCAGTGCGCTGCCTATCAGGGGTCCCATGGGATCATCCAGCTCAAGAGTTATTTAAAAGCAGTAAAATTCTAACACTACCGTGGCTATGTGTTCTCGAGGTGGTAAAGTACGTGCGACGAAACCTATCTGATTTCCCCAACCGTGGTGACACACGAGGTAAAAACTGCAGGAGGTGCGACGAACTGCGACCTCCTTGGACACGACTTGTAAAAACGACAAAATGTCTTCACACGGTCGGACCAAAGGTTTACAATACACTACCGCAGGAAATAAAAGATGCAAATACCTACTCTGCTTCTGTTCATAAACTAAAAAATAAACTTCTCACTGAGGCCCACTACTCCCTGGATGCCTATTTCAAGTGCCAGACTTGTAATAATCAACCCATCTGTTATGGACTCACAGTATTTACCTACCTATTTAGTAACCTAATAGTTCGTTAACCTAACAACGTTGAAAAATGTTCCTAATATATCACCAATGTACCTAGTTATACTTATAAGAATTAGTTTTTAAGCAATGACATGTAAAATACCTGTTTTATCAATAAATGATCATATCATATCATATCATATTAACAAACTTGTCTGGTGTTCAGGAGCGTCGGTGTTTGCCTATACGAGTAGCATTTATATCGAAACTAAATATAGCATGCATGAGTAAATTAAACACAATGTAATAAACTGACCTTTCAATATATCTGAGTGCCGAACTTTGAGTACATAACCTACTCGAAATTTTAGCTTTGCTGTTTGATTTGATCCTGTTATGCAAATATGCACATGCAACAATGAAATACCTTTAATTAAAGCTCTACGCGGAAATATCTGAATCAAGCTCACTGATTCAGCTGATAAAGCTTTACAGAAATGTAATAATGTCATTGGTCGCTTTTATACTATACCGTGGATTTCCACGGCAATGTTACTCGTAATGTGTTTGTCGACTGCTACAAAGCCGTTTGGTAAATTACTTAAAGGTAGAGTTGTGCCGGCGAGAACGTTCTCGCTCTCGAAAATTCCTTCTCCTGAGAATTTCCGCACTTTCTCGAGAACGTTCTCTCTAAACGAGAATTACTGAGAAAGTACATAAAATCTGCGCAAATTCAGGTTTTTTATTTTTGGTATATCATTTTGAAGGTGTTTGAAAAATATTTAAAATCATTCTAATCCAAAAAAACCGGCCAACAGCATGCGGGCAAAAAGTCGTTTATTAAGGGATATGTTGCGGCGCTTACGTCATTTTACTATGTGGCACTGAATCCTTTTACTATGCGTTTATGAGTTATAATTCAAAAACTACTCAACTGATTTCCTTCAATATTGAATGGTTTTCATTGAAAGTACTTATCAGGCCTCACTTTCATGATTTTTTCCAAATTTTTTGGACCCACGGTTCAAAAGTTAGACGCCGTTTTATTAACTTTCGGTGCTATTATTTATCTAAAATTGTTTTAAAAGACCGTTATTATTATTTAAAGAGCTATCCAACGATAGGATTGGAGCGAAAAAAGGTACCCATTTAGTTTTTTAGTACCAACCATCACTGAGCAAAGCCGGGGACGGACAGATGGAAAGACATATGGACATGGCGAAATTATAAGGGTTCCTAGTTGACTACTGAACCCTACATTTAACATAGTCGAGAACATTTCCGCGAACTTTCTCCGGAGCAAAGAGAATTAAGCTTTTTTAATGTTTATAATCTCATTTGGAGACAAAATTGCTGTACTAGTACATCAATAAAACACATGTTAAAATTATGAAGACAAGAAATGACAAAAATATTAAGAAATAAATGAGTTCTCTTCCAAAAAAAGTACAAAGCAATATGTGAGAAAGTTTTCGAGAATGTTCTCGTGAGAACGTTCCCGAGAACGTTCTCGGAAATTTCCCGAGATAGCAGAGATTTTTGCACTAGGAATCTTTTTTTCGGTTTACAATGATCGTGAATATCTTTCAAACACCTTTACGAAGATTTACAAAAAATAAAAAATCTAAATTTGTGCAGATTTGATGCACTTTCTCGGAAATTCTCGTTACAGAGAACGTTCTCGAGAACTTTCTCGCAACATTCTCTCGTTCGCGAACGTTCTCGAGAACGGCACATCTTTACTTAAAGGTATTCGGCGTACAATCAATATACGGCTGATGCGGGCACTTGTGTTTTCTATCTTCCTATATGGTTCAGAAACGTGGACTCTAAAAAGCAAGATTGATGCTTTTGAGATTTGATGCTAGAGAAAAATGCTCAGAATCCCATGGACCGCAAGGACAACAAACAAGTCCATATTCAGTGAGCTAAAAATTTCTAAGCGCCTTTTGACCATCTGCTGATCCTTAAATTCTTTGGGCATACTATGCGTTCTGACCAGCACCAGCTCGAGAAAAGCATCATACTGGGACTAGTGGAGGGCGAACGTACCAAAATGGCCGATACACACTAAATGCAGAAGGCAGCCCTTATGCTCTCGACCGCGTCACATGGATCACGGTTGGTCACCATCCTCAGTCATGAGGCAACGACGAAGAAGAAGCTACTTAGATAGCGCGTAGATAGCATGCAAAAGATTAAAGCAGCATATTGCGAAAATTGGCCATTTAATATCGTCAGCTTAGAATTGCCGCCTGAAGAGAGATTATCTCGAAAGTAAACTACAACGCACGAAGGACACGTAATAAAGGGTACACTGAAAGAACATGTCTAGTCACTTTTTTTGTAAAATGAATTTTTTATATCAAAATTTAGAGCTTGCAATGAACTAACAATTCCTGTTACAGCTGTAAATTGTAACGTAAATCCACTTTTTAACTCATAAAAACCATTTAATTCGAAAATAACATGGTTAATTGAATCGTTCCAAACTTTTTATATTTTTATATATGGCTTTTACTCCTCGCCGGTTTTAGCGACGTGAATTCTGCCAATGTCGAGGTGTATACTTTAGATTTTATTATTTTTTAGTAATATAAATAAAAGCAACGTTGTTCGGTTGAGGCCTTGCTGATTGTAAGGTGATAGACTCCCTACTAACACGTGGGTGGCCGCGCGTTTTGTTACAAATTTTTCATTAACTGCATACTTGTTCGTTAGGTCACCGCACAATAAGCTATCAATATTACACACTGAACTACGTAAATGAGCAAAAAACAAAAAACTATTCTAAAGACGCCGTAGCCATCTTGAACTCAACCGGTTATCCTCGGTCCAAACTTTAAAAGCGCTTTAAATCAAAATGTTGTCAAAGTGACTATGATAGTCATATATGTTCTTTTCGTGTACCTCGTGGAAAATGCATCGCAAGGGTACAGTCACCGGCAATAGTATCTTCCTACACGAATGCTGCAAAAATATGTGACACGCTCTTACGGCCCTACAAATAAGAGCGTGCCACATATTTTTGCGGCCTTCATGTAGGAAGATACTATTGCCGGTGACTGTACCCTTGCGATGCATTTTCCATAAGCTGTATTTTTTTTATAAAATACGTTAAAATCTTGTAGTATACGTATGTTCATGATTGAGTCAAGCATAACAGAGATAAATAACTAAATATTGTGATATTTCAGGATTTTTGCCAAAACCGATATCTGATCCCAGTAAATATTTAACACGTGATTTAAATTACTGGTACTGACTAAATACGATCATTCGTCATATCGATATTATCTGCAGTTATAGTAACCATTCAGGTCAGTAGCGCAATGAAAACCGATCCTACTCACCCAACTATGTACAGTCACCGGCAATAGTATCTTCCTACACGAAGGCCGCAAAAATATGTGACACGCTCTTATTTATAAGGCTATAAGAGCGTGTCACATATTTTTGCGGCCTTTGTGTAGGAAGAGACTATTGCCGGTGACTGTACAGTCAAAATGAAACTAGCCGAATAAAGCTTGTCCCAGAAAAAAATGTCGTTTATTAGTTAGTATGAAATAATGTAAGCAATAAAAAGTTACCAAATTTTTGACAACAGTTTATTAGAAATGTAGTAAACAAAACGTATTTTTGTTATGTTTTTGTTCTATTGTTTATTCATCCAGAAACTTCGTAATTTCCTTTTGATACCTGCCATCAGGTTTTGTACATCAGTGTCTGTGATTAGTTTTGAAGCTGCATTCCATTTTCGCTTGAAGTTTTCAACTGATGTGGCGTTAGTTTTATGTTTTAAGAGCTTCTGCTTCATACGAGCCCAATATTTTTCTATAGGTGGTAATTCAGGACAGTTAGGAGGATTTTGGTATTTTTCCACAAATTCGACATTATTGGCTTTGTACCATTTTATCACATTTCTAAAATAGTGGCACGTGGCCAGATCAGGCCAAACCAGAACTGGCTTCTTGTGTCGCTTATAAAACGGCAATAATCGCTTTTCCATGCACTCTTTAAGGCATATATCGCCTTTCATAGTTCCTTTAGCAAAGTATGGAGTGCTGCGTTTGCCGCAAGAACAGATCGCTTGCCACACAAGAACCTTCAACACAAATTTATCCGTTTTTATAACATTGTACTCGTCATTGATAGTTTTTCTATCGGTCCCCGAATAAAAATGATGTCCCGGCAGTGATTTAAAATCAAGCTTGCAATATGTTTCGTCGTCCATCACAATACAGTATTTTTTTGTCGTTAATTTTGAATACAGTTTTCTGGATCTCGTTTTAGCGTCAGTTTCTTGTTTCGAATTTCTATTAGGCACTTTAGTTTGTTTGAAAGTCTTTATAGAATTATTTTTCTTTACTCGTTGCACAGTGGATTTAGACGTTTTAAACTTTTTAGCTAAATCTCTTACAGATGATGTAGGTTTTTTCAGCAAAGCAGCTATGATACTCTTCTCAATATTTTTCTTAACAAACCCGGTCTTCCGACCACTTCCAGGACGCCGTCGAATACCGCCAGTCTCTCTGAATTGTTTTAGGACCTTTGCACAGTTGTAACAGACGTGTTTAGCTCCATTGCCACTTTTTTCGTGAAAATGCCTTAATATTGGACATATTTGTACAATATTTTCTCATGAAGTTTTTCTTGTGGAGACGAGATCTTTGAAAATGTGACTATGACAGATTTTGTTCTAATATTAAATAAAGAACCGAGATGCATTTAACATATAACCAGCCAGTTACAACCATTTTCATTGAAACCTGATATACCAACGCTGCGTAAACTAACGACATTTTTTACTGGGACAAGCTTTAGAAGGAAACGCTTTTAGTCAATTATTCAAACAATAAAAAAACCATGCCGCAAATAACAACAATCGGTGGGCGGTATTATTTCAAACCAATTGCGGCGACTTAACGGCTTTTTCATTTAATGAAGTTTAATAGGGCATTTACGATAATGTTATGGAATTCGGTCAATTATTATTTTTACCATCAAGTATTGTACCTTTTTGAAATCGCCATAACATACGCAACATTCTAAAGTAGTTATTTCATGTCCGATCTAATATTTTTTTATCATGGCAGATGACTAAAAGTCAAATAATTGTTATTGCTGAAATTTTATTTTCAAATGAATTGCGTTTCATTCGCATTTTACATAAATTTTCAACAAAATAGCACTAGTATTATAAAATTTAAGTAAATCTGATAGAGTAACGATGAAAAATGAATAGTACAAAAGCTATCCAAGCAAATTATAGCACTTAACATGTAAAAAAAGAGGGCAAGTTCGAATAAAATAAAATTTGGCAATATCTCGAAAACCGTCCAACTTTTACTGAGGTCATGTTATGTTGGTTGGGTACCTCTTGGGTCGACCTACCTCCGGTGTCAGGGTGATCCATTATTTATGGGACACCCTGTATATTTGACGTGTTTGACGCGCTGTTCAGTTCCTACCTTAGGTCACTACGAAAGTTTTGAGATACAAAAAAACTACTAAAGCTATTGAAATATTTTTATTACAGGTTCTCAAAATACTCTCCGTTAGCTTCTATGCAGCGGTTCATCCGCCTAAACCATGATTTGTAGCATTCCCGGTAATCTTCTTTAGGAAGGTCTTCTACGGCCTGAAAGTAGGCATTCCGAGCATCCTCAGGACTATTGGATCGCGTGTCACGAAGTCCGAGTTTGATTTTCGGGAAGAGAAAGAAATCGCAAGGAGATAAATTGGGGCTATATGGAGGATGACACAACTCTTCGATATCCGTACGCTTCAAAAAGTCTTTGGTGAGAATGGCCTTGTGTGGCGACGCATTGTCATGATGCAGAAATAGCCCCCTCAAACCAGATTTAGGTCGTTTTTCAGTCAAATTTTTAAACACAGCCGGTAAGCACACTTCAGTATATCACTGAGCATTCGCAGTCTTTTGGTCATCCAAAGAAATTGTAGCTACATGACCACTTGCGGAAAAAAATGTGGCCACCATTTTTTTTCCGACACTTCGCCCGCGTTTCACCTTTGTTGGAGGTTCATCGTCAGGAAACACCCAAACTGTCGATTGCCGCTTAGTTGGTGGATCGTATTGGTAAATCCAACTCTCATCTCCAGTAATAATATTAAAGATGGTCCGTCCCTCACCCTGGTTAAATTTTTTGAGCATATATTTGCACCAGGTGACGCGAGCTCCTTTTTGTTCTTCATTCAATGCGTGAGTCACCCATCGTGAACATAGTTTCCTGACACCAAGCCGGTTGTGTAAAATATCATTAATGCCCGGCGATGAAATCTTCAGAACCTCTTCTATTTGTTTGTAAGTCACTTTTGGATCTTCCTTTATAATTTTTTTTACAGCTAAGATGTTTTCTTCTGTAACTGAAGTATCTGGACGACCACTTCTTTCATCGTCATTCAAGGAGAAGTCTCCACGTTTGAATTGGGTAAACCATCTGAAAACTGTTGCACGCGACGGTGCACAGTCCCCAAATGCTGAAACTAAACGCTCTCTGCACTCACTTTCATTAAACCCAAACTTATAGTCGTACAAAATCATCGCACGGAAATGTTCTCGCGAAAAATCCATGGCTGACGAAAAATTACCGCGGAATTGAATTATAAAATAACCGTATTTTTTTTAATTTGGAAATGATTCCTCAAATGGTTGTCTATGTTTGAATGCTAAACAAATAATCTTTAAAAAAAAGTATAAACCAGTGCCGTTCCTTTTTTAAATTTCAAGTATCTCAAAACTTTCGTAGTGCCCCACGTAATGTAATATTAACTTAAACAAATGCAATCAGCATAGGTACACTCACCGGCAATAGTATCTTCCTACGCGAAGGCCGCAAAAATATGTGACACGCTCTTATGGCCCTATAAATAAGAGCGTGTCACATATTTTTAGAATGATACTATTTCTGGTGACTATACATCCGTATAGAATCCTTTCTGATTGTAAAAACTCTGAATTCACAAATATTTTCGAGCGCATTTGACGTATCCAAAATATATTAGCTGGCCACGTCAGATATGACACAATAATGAGAGCATTAAAACTCGTCTAGTTAGATTGCTATACTATCCATATTGCTAGGTCTGGGCATCTGGCAGCTTTTAATGGGTGGAATTAAGCCAGACAAAATTTTTCCGTTGAAAAAAAAATTAATACCAAAATAGGTCAAAACTACCGAAGTTGTTTCATTTCAGGGCCTATATTTTAACATTAGAATAAAAAGCATTGCGTACTATTGCGAAAACAAAAACAGTAGGCGACAAACTATGACATCATAACATAAATCATCATTTACATTTGTATCGTTTGGCACTACTTTTCTCCAACAGAAACTTCTGCCAATGATATAATCTAATCATTTATATTATTTGTCATAATATTGCATTAAACCCAGAACTCTACGATTTTTATTCCTGAAGTGGTTTGCATTCGTTGTCCTCCACCAAATAGGTCAGGATCTAGAAATAAGCATTATAGTATACTGGAACAAAGCTTTCCGCCAATAAATGTTCGTATTTATAGTTTACATTTCTATATACCTAGATTATTATAAATGTCAAAAAAGTTTTGAAGTATACCACATAGAGATGATTAGAAAAACTGCAAACAAAAGACTATTATGGCAGATTACAACGAATATCTAAATTAAAACGCCTTATTAATAAACGTATCTCAGGTCTCAATCAGTTAATTTATGTTTTGTCTGTTTCTAACAACCACCACTGTCACAGTGTCAGATAAGGGCAGAACATAAATTAACTATAAGAAATTGAGGCCTCAGAGACGTTTATGATATCATGAATAAGGGGGTTTAGTTATTGACCACTCTTTCTATTTCCTGAACGGAAGTTGACTGAAAAAGCAAAATGTAACTTGCATGCATTTTACGAGTACTTACCGTACAAGCAGCATTTCGGAGACATTGCGTGGTGTACGTAACAATTGTTTTGAGTAGCTAAATATTTTCATTCATATTACTGCACCGATTTGCGGAGAATCCGGGGCGCCTCGACCGGGGGAAGAATGTTTTCTGAAACAAACAATAAGGCTAGGCACACGTGGCGTTAATTGTTCCCGTATACCGTATACGGGATTTAGGTGAATACCGAACCTAACCTAAGAGGTTTAAGTACCTAAACGACTTAACAAAGTATAGCTCAGTATTTTCGCACTCATGTAAGCATCTGAATCAATAGAGAACGCGAGGCTGTTAATAAAGAGCAAACTCTACTCTTGCCTCATAAAGTCAAGGGTTTAAGTACCTGAGGAGCTCTGTAAGACGAGCAGATAAATGCCTATAATGACACCCGTGAGCAGGATGAGCAGGAGCAGACCGACAACGGCCGTGGTGGCCGGCCGGCGCGGGTGACTGCTGGTCGGGAACCGCACGAGGGGGGTGCTCTCCGACGGGCCCGCGTCCGCGTCGCTCGCTCGATACGAGTTGTGCCGCGATTCGTGATCTGAAATAGTCCACCTATGAGACGTCTTCGCACTCAATATCGTGCTAGCTATAGCTATACTAAGATTTTCTCAAGATTAGAAAAACCGTGCGATTTCTGGGAATACGATTTAAAAACTCTCCATTTTGCATCTTATTGTCATAACATAACAAATAATGGAAACGAAAAGTTACGTATATATTTATCTCTGATATGGCTTCCATCGATATTTATTTTGTAAAAATAGGCAACGTTATTCGGTAGAGGCCTTGATTTTCGTAGAGTGATAATTGCTCCCTACAAACAGCCGGAGAGGCCCGAGTCCGGCGACTACAGGTTGCTTAACTAAACTATGGTATCCAAATTACACACTGAACTACAAAATGAACAAAAAACACCTATGCGGGTAATTAGGATTTATAGACTGGGTGGACCCCACTCTGGACGGCCGGCTAAGGCAAGCCGGAGGCAGGGGACCTGTCCCACCCATCCGACAGGGCCCCCCAGGGGCACTCAGGTACGTGGAGTCGCTACTCTCCAACAGCTCGCCCAAGCTGCCCTGCGTTGACTGATTGCGATGGTGAAAACCATATTATATATTGCCATATTATCAGTGATCGGAATAGGCAGAGTATAAATACCTAAACTTGGCAGAACAGAGACAAAAAAATGGAGACTTCCTTACGACTACATATTTTTCGTCCCGGGAATTCCCAGGAATGTACTAAATGAGTTATATTGTTAAAAATAAGATAAAAAACAACGCGTGCCGCTCCAGTTCAATCAATAGACATGAAATAAAACAACCAAAAATATCGACGAATTCTTCTATATTTTTTGTAATTATACACCATATATACAATGTTTCTTAAATCTAAATGTAAATATTCTAGCTACTTAATTAACAAATACAATATCATACATATTCAATATCATCATCATCAGCATCAGATTCAGAATCATTACTAAAATTATTTTCTTGTAAATAATTAAAATATATTACCATTAATTTTTCTATATTTTCGACGGTAAGTCGGTTTCTTTTGATAATTATAATATGATATTATAATTATTATTATCTGAGTATAGGACACATCTATTTCTTTAAATATAGTACATTGTTATTGCATGACTATCTGAGTACAGCCAAAAAAATCATTTCATTATTAAGTACAGCTGGAATCCTTTTTAGGGTTCCGTACCTCGAAAGGAAAAAACGGAACCCTTATAGGATCACTTTGTTGTCCGTCTGTCTGTCTGTCAAGATCATTTTTCTCAAGAACGCGTGGAGGTAATCAAGCTGAAATTTATATCAAATACTCAGGTCTATTGTCCCTTGGAGCTGTGCAAAAATCTAACTTAAAAGACAACGCAATCAAAAGATACAGTCGTTTATGCTGCAAATTTTAGAGTTTATCGGCACTCGCAAAACCTACGGGGTACTTCCCGTGAACTCAGAAACTTGAAATTTGGCACGAAGCAACGTCAAATAGCATAGACAAGGAAAAATTAACAAAAGTAGACATTTTTAGTAAAATCATACAAAAAAATATTTTTTTAAATTTTAAACTTACTACCTTTATCCTCGTAAACGCGTGGAGGTATTAAATTGAAATTCATGTCAAATACTCAGGGCTATAGGACCTTTCAGATGTAGCAAAACCAAACTTTTATGTCAAAGCAATCAAAATAAATAGCAATTTAAGTCGCATATTTTGAAACTGAGTACTCGCAAGAAACTCAAAACGTAAAGGGTACTTCCCGTAAACTCAGAAACTTTAAACTTGGCACGAAGAAACTGCATATAGCACAGACAAAGGAAAAATTACGAAAAGTAGAACTTTTTAGTAAAATCATACAAAAAATATTTTTTTAAATTTTAAACTTACTACCTTTTTCCTCGTAAACTCGTAGAGGTATTAAATTGAAATTCATATCAAATACTCAGGTATATAATACCTTTAAGCTGTAGCAAAATCAATTTTCTATGTCAATGCAATGGGTGAACTTTTACTTATATACCTACAGGTTTGTACGGAACCCTCGGTGCGCGAGTCCGACTCGCGCATGGCCGGTTTTTTATTTATTTAAAGAGAAGTGCCATTTGTCAGGCTACTGGCAGTGTTCGGTCTACCCGTGCAATGACCCTATAGTCGGCGAAACTTTTTTATTTTCTAATAACCCCCTTAAAGGGCTAAGGGACATACATACAAAATTTCAGATGAATGGATCTGGCAATGTGGAGCAAACAGGCATTGTGAAAGACAGAGTAGCAGCACAAGGGTTCTTTTTTTACCATTTTGGTACGGAAGCGTAAACTTAATATTCCAGATTCCTGAAATTTTACTGCCTCCTGTGATTACTGTGTGTCACATGGTTAATTAGGTATAAGCAAATATTTAAAACAAGCCTACTTTGAATAATAGAGGCCAACATGTATTTTTATTTTTATTTTCCCGTTATTTTTTTGGTCAGCTGTATATTACTGCCGTTTTTAGGGTTCTGTACCTCGAAAGGAAAAAACGGAACCCTTATAGGATCACTTTGATGTCCGTCCGTCCGTCCGTCTGTCTGTCTGTCAATACCCTTTTTCTCAGCGTGGGGATATCAAGCTGAAATTTATATCAAATACTCAAGTCTACTGTCCCTTAGAGCTGTGAAAAACTAAAATTTCTAAGCCAACGCAATCTAAAGATACAGCCGTTTATGCCGCAAATTTTCGAAACTCGTAAGGGAATCAAAACCTACAGGGTACTTTCCGTGAACTCAGAATCTTTAAATTTGGTACGAAGCAACGCCTTATAACACAGATAAAGGAAAAAAATTGAAAACCGTAAATTTTTAGTTACATCATATAATTATTTTTTTTCATAATTTTAAAGTTTTGTACGGGTTTGTACGGAACCCTCGGTGCGCGAGTCGACTCGCACTTGGCCGGTTTTTTTAATAATATGATGCCATTGATGCCTGATATTTGAGGCTTATTTAAATTTATTGTCGCTAAAATATGAATAACAGCCAATTTGTATAAATATATGCGTTAGAAATGATTTCGTTTCATATTTTAGATGCCCAAAAAATTATAAGCCTTATAAATTTGACCGCTATGTGTGTCGCTCTGCGACCGAAGCGCTAAAATAAAACTGTTGAACCGATTTTAATACGGTTTTTTTCATTTGAAAGCGAGCTTGAGTGACCCTAGACGTATTTTATTAAAATCGGTTCACTCGTCGCGGAGGTTTTCGTAAATTGTTAATTTATAATATTGTCATAGATTCCGTTAATTAGGTACTAACAGATAAATAAGGCGCGTTTTACATAAATAAAAATCCCTTTATTTTTCAATCTCTTTTTTTTCTGTAATGTTCTGATCTTATCGTTACTGTGTCAAGAGTTATGAAATATAAGTTATCGAAATCCAATAAATAACATCAATTGAAATTTTTACATACAATAATAAACGAGGGTAAAATAATATCTATATTAATCCTGTATCTAGAGGATTAATATAGAACGGTAAAACAGTTCGCAGAGCCGAATAACATATAATTAAGTCTACCTAATTAATTTCATATTGGAAAACACTGGGAAACATTAAATTTACGAATATTAACATAAATTATTTAAATATGAGTGCTTTTATATTAAATAGGAATAAAACAGCCGCAATCATAATAATTTTACCACAGCCTGATGGTTATATGCAATGTCGGCTTTAGGTAGGAGCACAAAGAAAACAGTCAAAGGTCATAATTACATTTCAGAGAAAGGCGACGGCTGTAACGGCCTGGCCACGACTTTTTTATGCGGCGGCGGTGAGCTGAGCAGCGTAGCGGTTTTTCTTAGACTAGGGTTACACGATCAGTTTGGCGTCAGTTCAGTCCATCATTCTGGATGGATGGACTGACGAATATTTTCTATTTGTATTGAATTTTCATCAGTCCGGATCATTCTCTTATCATTCTTGACCAGAATGATGGACTGAACTGACGCCAAACTGATCGTGTAACCCTAGTCTTAGTCGCCGCCAGCAATTTATATGTAGGTACAGAATAACCCAGTCTGCCAGTTCCTGCATGGCCGGAAGTGCCCGGCAGACTGGTTAAAAAGTAACGAGTTTGACCCTAAATTTACGCCACGCCGTATGAACATGTGCCATGGATCTTATCTTTGTATCACGTAACGTAGCAGATCATACGGTCCCCGCCCATACTACGAGTACTACGTAAGAGTAAGTCAACAACATAAAGAATATTCAAGAAAGATTACCCCTCTTCCATCCTTTCTCTCGGAATCACTGGAGTAGTACTCGAATCGAGTATAGGTAATATTTTCCGAGAACGCATGAAGTGGACCGCTCCTTTAGGTCTACATTACTTTTTTAAGAAAATAATAAGTAGTATCTAAAAAGATAGTAGGTACGGTCAACCAATTTGATTCATAGGCCACTGTAGAACCTTGTCATAATGACAGTTGCCCGTGGATACGTAAAAACAATAAAAACGTAACCTATTTCTTACCGAACTAGCTATTGTGACAAGGTTCTAGAGTTGCCTAGGAATAAAATTGGTTGACTGTACCTAGTTACCATTGTCCGTTGTCAGTAAGGCGTTAAAATTTTAATATTTAGCTATAAAAAATCATATTTGACTTGAAAACGTCACATTTGACTATCTAGGTATAATTTAAAAAAAACCGGCCAAGAGCGTGTCGGGCCACGCTCACTGTAGGGTTCCGTAGTTTTCCGTCCGTCACAGTAAGTGTCCCCACTTAAGAGTTAATAACACCGCCATGTAGGATATGATATGAGAGTTCCATGTACAGCGACATCTATCGGCAAATTGAGTAAACTATTGCGCGCGAGCATAAAGTATGGAAGATGATTTTTATGGGATAATTCTTTATTGCGTGAACCGATTTTCACCGTTTTTACTTTATTTGAAAGCACGTCATTTCATTGTAATTTTGTAGAAATTACAGGTACAATAAACACCTGCTTATACGGTTAAATTACAAACTTAGTTCAGAAATTATTTTGTATTTTTTTTTCAAAAACTATTCATCCTATCAAGTTCAAAATAATTTTCCAAGAAAGTTTTTATAAAGTTCTACTTTTGAGATTTTTTTCATATTTTTAAAACTTATGGTTCAAAAGTTAGAGGGGGGGGGGGACGCATATTTTTTTTACTTCTGGAGCGATTATTTCCGAAAATATTTACATTATCGAAAAATGATTTTAAGAAACCCCAATTCATTTTTAAATACCTATCCAATAATATATCACACGTTAGGGTTGAAATGAAAAAAAAAATCACTCCCCACTTTACGTATAGGGGAGGTACCCTAATAAAAAAAAAATTCACTTTTTATTTTACCACTTTGTCGGCGTGATTGATATACATATTAGTACCAAATTTCAGCTTTCTAGTGCTAACGGTCACTGAGATTATCCGCGGACGGACGGACGGACGGACGGGCAGACATGGCGAAACTATAAGGGTTCCTAGTTGACTACGGAACCCTAAAAACCAAGAGCCAAGAGAATCATACTTCCTGCTATTTATGTAAGATATTTACAAACTTGTCCATTGAGTTGTAGAGGTATAGTCTCGACCATGGTACGACTGGCGCTCGGTTGTAGCACTTTTTCACATATTCGCGAAATTCATCCTATAAATTGACTAGTTTGGCACATAATCAGCGCGGCACTGCATGTGTTAGCCGAGCTTGTCGGTAATTGATATGGTCTCTGGTCGCTTCATGCCTACATGATATCATATCGCTTAATACAGGCATATATGGTTGTGTGTGACAGTAGACAAAGTGCTTGATTAAAATGTGTCTTTTATAAATATTTCATGGAACATTATAATGGGCATTGGCACGCTCTTTAGCATGTTAGGTAGTCCAATTCTAAAATACAATGCATTTTGTTTGGACTTTTTGAAAAAATATTAATATATGGATTTGGAAAATAAAACACAAATTGAAAAAGCGTCAAAAATAAAATCGCTTGGGTAGTATAGTAGGTTACACAGGTTGGTTACAAGTATACGCATCTATAAGGATTAAAAAAAAATTAAATCCGACTCGTTCGCAATTGCAGTACTGCTACCAAATAAATCAAAAGATAAAAAAACAACAATAAAGGTCAACTTAAGAAAAAAATATTTTAAACAAAAAAGAACCGACTTCACTTAGCATCCACCTCTCCAACAGCAAATGCTCGAGCTGCTGTAAAAAATACTATCGCTATAGGTGTGCCTATAATAGTTGAAGAGTTCCCTCGATTTCTCCAGGATCCCATCATCAGATCCTGACCTGGTAACAATGGGACCAACTGTGAAGAATACTCTTTCAAACAAAAACAAGAATTTCCCAAATCGGTCCAGCCGTCTTTGAATAATCGGTTTATTTATTTGATCGTATGGCTAAATACATTATTCCTATATGTACATTAGAGTCTAGTCTACTGAATAATCGGTGAACATACATAAAAAAAATAGCAAAAAAAACAAAGATCCCGACGAATTGATAAGGCCTCCTCCTTCGAAATCTTGAAGTCGGTTGATAAATATTAAGGGACAACCTTACACAAATTGACCTACTAGTCCATAATAAGTTCAATATGGCTTGTGCTATTGGTGATTCATTGAAATGCTACATTTTACCTTACATCAAATCAGGTATGGCTGATTTTTTATATATGTTAATAGTGATAATATACTCAAAACATCACGAAAGTAACAAATAATTTTAATAGTTCGAGTGTTTTTATTATATATTATGGTTTACTTAATGAAATAATTTACTTAATCTACCCGTAGCGTAAAAAAAGAGTATGTTAGTCTTAAAATAGCATATTATAGCGTGTATTTTGTTATTTTTCTTTGATGATAACATCAAAGAAAAATAACCATAAGGTTAGAAGTGCATGTTTACTACCATAAATCTAAAATATAGTTTACAATTTTAAATTATAATAGCGTTTTATGTTTTTGTAAGGTTGTCTATTGTTTGCCCGAACATTTTATAAAATAATACTCATATGCCCGAATTTTATTTTCCCGAATTTCATTTGCCCGAATGGTTTGTTTACCATAAAAATGATGTGACATAATCTTTGTTTACCCGATTATTAGATTTCAGAACGTACGAGTGCCATACGTATTGTTGTCCATATTATTAATTGTAATAATACTATTTAATAGAATATTTAAACTCCATACTAAATAATGGTTTTCCGAATCCATGCATATAAACAATGCATTTGCTCACTATATTCCTGTAGGAGCTCTAAAAATATTTATTTACTTATAACTATAATCATCATTTAACTTAGAAGGCAAGCATGATGCGAACTTCTATGTATTCAAACAAGTAGATTTTATAAAAAATAATCTGTCCGCTATCCAAGTCGCTTCCATCCTTCATCAAATCTGGTACTGGTACTTAGCCATATTATGTAGAGGCCGTTTTATTTTGTAGGAGATCACAGTTCTAACCTAACCTATCCTACTTTCTGGTAGCCGTTCGAATTTTTGGGGATCACAGTTCTAACCTAACCTACTTTCTGGTAGCCGTTCGCTTTTTGGGGATCACAGTTCTAACCTAACCTAACCTACTTTCTGGGAGCCGTTTTATTTTGAAGGAGATCACAGTTCTAACCTAACCTAACCTACATTCTGGTAGCCGTTCGCTTTTTGAGGATCACAGTTCTAACCTAACTTACTTTCTGGTAGCCGTTTTATTTTATAGGAGGTCACAGATCTAACCTAACCTACTTTCTGGTAGCCGTTCGCTTTTTGGGGATCACAGTTCTAACCTAACCTATTTTCTGGTAGCGGTTTTATTTTGTAGGAGGTCACAGTTCTAACCTAACCTACTTTCTGGTAGCCGTTTTATTTTGTAGGAGGTCACAGTTCTAACCTAACCTACTTTCTGGGAAGCAATTTGGATGGCAAATGATATTATGGCTAGTGATCATTATGGCTTACAACGATCATGACAAATGATATTATTGAAATTGATTTTATGGGAAAGAAAGTTTCTGGCACGTGACTAATATAGTAAACAATAATTATTGCATATGTAATTATGGGAAACAATATAATGGCTGTTGACTATTATGGCAAATGAAATTCTAGCAAATGAAATTCTGGCAAATGAGTGTATACCTTTTTGTAAGAACGCGCTTGCAATGCTTACTTGTTATTGTATATACTTAATTAACTTTAGTTTCTCTTAAGTGAAATGTACAATTTCTTTGAGAAATAAAGATCTTTAAACCTATAACACTAAAAAGTGCTACTTTGAAGAGTTGTTCCTCGAGAACTATGAGGTGTTAGTAAACTAAATTAGGCTGATTATATAGCAAATATCAGTGCCTCCAATGAATAACGGCATAATTCAAAATCGGCACTTTTCAGGAGAGACAAAAAACAACTTCGTTGTCTTGGCGACGCTAGCGTTTATAAATTGAGCTTCAAATGCATTTTTTTAGAAGTAAACGAGTTTAGCTTTGTATTGAATTACAAATAATTAATATTTGTAACATGTTAATATGTTTTTTTCCCTTTTTCCTTTAATTATGCCCTTATTCACGAATTCTTAAATACAATATCAACTTAATCTTATAGATGTATGTATTAAGTTTTTAGCACTAAAACGACTTATGCCCTTAGGTACGACGTGCATAAACGAAGAACACGAGTTGTGCCATTATTATATTTTATATTTTAGGAATGACATGACTTATGATTATGAAGCATTTAATGTTCTGAATAAAGAGTTATTTCAGGAAAATATAATAAAACAACCATGGTATAACTTAAATTCTTTAATGAAATCAACTTATAATCAACTGGCAATGGAATCAGCCTCTCTTTATTACGCAAATAATTTTATAGCAATGACGCAAAACGAGATGTTCCTTTATGAACACGATTGAATAATGGTATCGGATTTATACCATTATTCAATCGTGTTCATAAATCATCACCATTTTCATGTCAAAACATCACCAGGATTGGACCAAAATCAATAATTACGTTTCTTCAAAATATAACTACGAATATGTCTTTTAGTTCATATGTAATTTTGACTTGAGACCACTTGTTTCTTTGCGATTGTCGGTAACTTATGCCTTCAATCACACTGGATTTATGCCCTTTGGGTCAATGCAAAAACTAGGTTAGGAAACAGCTAGAGTTACGCCCTTTTGATATGTTATGTAGTTCGACGAGCTGAATCGAATGGGGCAATATAAACTAAAAGGAATAACTCATATTATGCCGGTATTCACTGGAGGCACTGATATAGTCTAGTATAAAGGGTCTTGGGGAACTTTTGCCATAACATGCGTCTTTGTCAGAAAAAATATTAGAAACCAAAACTAGTACGAAAATTTTAGCGTTTTTTAAAATTTAACATTGACATGGTGTGATTCTGAGGTTGGAAACTATTGCCTAACATAAGTATTTCATCATTATTACCATAAAATCATTAACAACTACTATATCCATGAGCTAGGGTATTTACTAGACCAATATAAGGTCAATGTAGGGAAAACTGTTGCAAAGGCAAGACCGTCTGACACATGCCATTACTATTGTGCCATTACTCATGCAGTGGGTAAGATAGTGCTTAATCAGCTATACCTACAGTCGCTGAGCAGCATGTATACCAACATAAGAGTTTTTTTATAGACTGAGTACGAGATAAGAGCATTCAATACTTGCATACTGCCTTTTCTGACATATGGCTGCGAAACTTGGAGCCTCACACAGGATATGAGGGAAAAGCTAGCCATAACACAGAGAGTTATGGAAAGGAGTATGATTGGTTTTAAGCAACTGGATAGAATAAGAAACATTGAACTAAGATGAGTTTGAGTAACAACAATTACTGATGTCCTTGAACGGATTGAAAAACAAAACTGGAGATGGACCGGGCACGTGATGCGAGAAAAAACAGTAAAATTGTTTCAGACTGGTACCCAAAAGATGGCAAAAGAAAGCAATTAGGTCAGCTCACAAGATGGGAAGATGAATTAAAATTAGAAGGGTTACCCGAGACAGACGGCAATGGCAATCATTGGAGGAGGCCTTCGCCAACCGGCACGTCGAACTGAGATACATTCTATAAACAGTGTTTCTCAGAATGAATGCATGAAAAGGCCTAAATAAAATAAATAAAAAATGCTGCAATTGAGTAGGTATTAGGCAATAAGCTTCAGTCAGCCTCACTTGGTATTTATGTATGCTCAGCTCAAACAGTGATTTGATATTGCAAGATGGAGACCAAGACCACAGAAGGTCTCGCCAGAAGATCAGCAATGGCTTCCAGATAGAAATATACTGAGGCGGGTCCATTTTGTGGTAAAATGTATTTTACATCACATTTAATTTTATTTTGTATGTTTCTACTTTGCTGTGCTATTATGTTTACTACAAAAATGAACAATTCTTTACACTAACATTGTAAGCAATTTAATATTGCTTACAATGTTAGTGTGAATAATTTACAACATATGATTGCAAGCAAGCTATTAATTTATAATCAAATGTAAATAAATTTAAGTGAACTTAAAGACATACATACTCACTGCTCACAAATAATTTAAGGATCTAAAGAATTAACTTTCTTTACAATATCTATTTTGGAAGCAGCCATAATACTGAAATTCGCATTACCATGCCTTACAATTCCTTTTTATCCTGTGAAAGAACAATATTAAAAAAAGAACACATCTAAAACAATGCAATAAGAAGTAGATACACATTTAGAAGCTATATGTTAGTCCTACGTATTAAAACAAAAGGAAAACCACATGAATTAATAAATAGGTACATATTTACTTACCAACTGGAGAAACCAAGGGCTGCATTATACTTATGAATTAACTTCACAAGGATACAACGAAACACATAATAAGAAAAAGTCCCACAATGACAAAGCTTCAACTTAAACTGCCAAATCAATTTTATAATCAGTGGTTATGTACGATTAATCACTTTAGAATTTAATGTATTTGGCTTTTACTTGGTTGTTGACCTTCACAATGCCAGAATAAATATTGTAAATTATCAGGAAAAGTAACAAATCTAAAACATTTAACTTTTGGTTTGACATTACTGAAGCGTTTATTCAGCATATGAATAAACGCGAAAAAATATTAAATTTTATAAATAAATTTCGACATTATTGTGGAATATTGATTATACATAATAACTGTTTTTAATCACATAATTTCTGTACGTAAGTACAGTTTGTATACTTATATGAAATCAACACATGTTCATTTAAAACGAGTTATTTAAACGCCTCACATTTAAAAAAATACAGTTGACATGTGTCATCTCTGAGGTGTGTTCGGAAATCCAGTTCACCGTTTTAAAATTAAATCATAAAATTATAATTTGTCCGGAAAGAAAAGTGTAGTTGATTATATAGGAGCTCAGACTGACTATCGTATAATGTATGAGTTAGACTATTACTGAAGCTAGATTATTACAAAAAATATTATTTTTAAATAAAGGGCTTATTCCTAGAGATAATCATACACACACATAAAGCTCTGTACACACATTATCACACTGGTGCGGCTTCCGTATGCGGCGACGGTGTGCGAGCAAGATACAGAAACCCACTGTCTTTTTCTTACGCTAGTACCTACCCGCGCAACTTTATAAATGAATGAGTAAATTCCAAAGAATATAATACTCACTTACTTACTTTACTAGAGACAAATACCTAAATCTTATAGAAGAAGAAGAGCCTACGACATTAAACCTAGTTCGATAAGACTCAGATTATATATATTTATAATTAGATATATACGGGACGTCTTTAATAGGGGAACACGAAACGGCGATTCTGCAATGCAATGCAAAAAACCTGGCGGCGTACCTGTTTAAAAACATTTTTGAAGAAAAAAAAATCCGGTATTTAGTATGATAAGACTCCCAAGTTTCCTTTGGTCTCGAAGCAGGGGAGAGGTAAGGCTATACGATAATGCGGTGATGCAAACCCAAGTGCTTGGCCTTATCAGTGGCAGCAGCACCAAAAGCTTGTAGATGTACGGCAAAACCTAACGCCTATTATTTTATAATAGCAGCGTGATGAAATTATAGGGCGAGAGTATAAAATTATACCCCGGTTGCAAAAGGCACATCACTCGCGCGCTTTCGTCACGTTGCTATTATAAAAAAATAGGAGTGATGCTGCTGCCACTAATAAGGCCAAGCACTTGGGCTTGCAGCACTGCATTATCGTATAGCCCTACCCCTCCACAGCAACAAAGGAACAAAGGAAACCTGTGAGTGTTATCATACTAGAAACCGGATTTTTTATTTAAGTACAAAAAGCGCTGGTGCCCTGGCGGTAAGACGTCAGACTTTCAATCCTAAGGTCGCAGGTTTAAACCCCGGCTCGTACCACTGAGTTTTTCGGAACTTATGTACGAAATATCATTTGATATTTACCAGTCGCTTTTCGGTAAAGGAAAACTTCTTGAGGAAACCGGATCTAATCCCAACAAGGCCTAGTGTCCCCTCTTGGTTGGTCAGACGGCAGTCGCTTTAGTAAAAATTTGTGCCTACGCTAATTCCTGGGATTAGGTTGCCGAGCGAATCCCAGGTTCAATAGAGCAAAAAGCTGGGACAAACGCTAGGAGGAAGTTACTGCAGTTTTACATTTACACATACATTTCGGCCGACTACATATTTATTGTCGTTTTCTATGGGGAAACCAAGAAAATTTTCGCGTTTTCTTAATTGATTCCATCGTAAAAGTTGTTCAGTATGGCCTACATGGGTAGGTGGCTAGCGTATGGACGCTAGGTACTATTTTAAGACTACAGTCGCCATCAGATATATCGGAGCGGTCAAGGTGGTGATTATCTGAACAACGCCTCTATTGTCAAGGTAATAAAGTTCATGCTGAGATATTTTTGAGTACCTTGGCCGCTCCGATATATATAATGGGGACTGTAGATGTAGACTAAACGAAGTAACCACTGATTTTTTTTTGTTTTTTTTTATGATATGACATAAACATCCATTGTAAAAAAGTTATTTATTTAGGTACACAAAACGAAACTTAGGTATAAAACTAAATAAACTTACAATAAACTTAAATATAAATCTAAAATAAACTTACGATTTACTTCAATATAAAACTAAAATGAACTTATAAGTAATAAATGCTCCCCAGGTCGCCTTCGTGGGTCATGGTTCCTAGAAAGCTGGTAGCGTTGCCTCTTTGGATGGCCAGGCTTATCCTCTGTCCAAAGAAGCTGCCATTCCTCTGGTTGCCTGAAGCATCGATGAGGCGCTTAGAAATCTCCTTGTACAGAGATTTCGCACTGGGCCCCCACGGTCCTAAGGTTTCAACACCAAACGGCGCAAATATGTAGCCCTCGCCGAGAACGGAATATTTGCGCCGTTTGTGTTGTTCCGCAGTTGTAGCTGCAGCTCCCGCTTTGGAGGAGGTCGCCTGTAAATGGGACAGTGCAAGCGTGTCAACGCAGGTGGCGTCCCACACAAGCGTCCTCCCCAGTCTACAAGGAACGAGTGTCATCCCATCGGGTCGCTTGCCGTCGTCGCGCACGAGACCGTTCGGCTCAAGAATGGCCGGCACGCTAACGGAAGCAAGCGCCCTTCGGATAACATCGTTCAAAGAGGCGTGGCGGGAGATGCGGCCTGCGCTTCGCTGGCAGGAGAAGCCATGGTAGCCGAGCTTGTCAACCGTGGCGCCACAGCGGCATCTGTGGGGTTCGTTGGTTTTGGCGCCCAGACGCAGACAAGTTGCTAGTGTTAGGGTGGACTTGTCTAAAAGAGTGCCGATATTAGGTGACGGCAACGCGTGAAGCCAGTAGCCAGCTTCCGGCTCTGTAACTGCTAGCAGACGAGCTCGCTCTGCTGAACTCTGGGCCGTGTCCATGAGTTCTTTTAAAGTTGACTTACAGAGCGGCTCGTCCCACTGTCTTTGTGAGTTAGGGGAAACCGGAAGCTGGTCACCGGGACATGACTGTACCCAGATGTATTTGGCCTCGATCAACGTGGTAGAGCACTCGTTGCCAGCTGTTGGGCAAAAGATTCGGTTAGCGAGATCTTGTGTGAAAGGAAGACAAAAATGCTGGGAGGGCCACACTGACTACTTGTCGTATCCCTAATCCGCCATGACGAATAGGAAGTGAGGCCTGGGTCCAGGCGCGGTTATCTAGGTGGTTATTGAGGATGGATGAGAGGATGTTTTTGAGGGTAGAGTCTAGGGGTTCGATAAGGTGGGGATGTTTCCAGACAGGGCTACATAACATATAAGTATGTATGTGAATTTGGGAACGAACAGACAGAATTTAATGATGATTAATGCCATGTGTGCACTGATTTTTAGAAGGCGGCCCGAATTTGCACTGATTTCTTGTGTTACGCTCGAGACAACTGTAATGAGTTTGACCAATCACGTGACGTGCACGCGAGGCTGGAGCAGGGCCGTAGCCAGAGTTGCAGTTAAGATAGGGCAGTAGTCGCCATCACATATATCGGAGCGGCCAAGGTGATCACAAATAGCTGAACAACGCCTCGATTGTCAAAGCGATTAAGTGCATGTTCAGATATTTTGATCACCTAGGCCGCTCCGATATATTTGATGGCGACTGTACTAATATAAGGTAGGGCAGGGAATTCACTTAATTTTAATTGTTTTTTGAGCCGATAGTAAGCTCAATAAAGCTTGTGTTGTGGGTACTAGACGACGATATATATAATAAATAGATAGATATAGATAAATACTTAGATACGTAGAAAACATCCATAACTCAGATACAAATATCTGTGATAAACACACAAATAAATAGCCTTACCTGGATTCGAACCCGGGACCTCCTGCTTCGTAGGTAGTGTGACTACCGACTGGGCTAGGAGGCCGTTCTATTCTAAGGTTGCCCCTAACCATGCAGGTTTAATAATCCAACACAACAATAAAAAACACAATTTCGTTTTCATTCTCACGTTAGATACACTTGATAATAATTGAAAAACTGATAGTGACGCTCATAGCTTCTAAAACGAATACTAATTTTTATCAGTATTCACGAAAACTATTAAATTGACATTAATAATATGCATTTATAATTATTTCTAGATATAACAAAAATCATTTATTTCAATAAACATTAAAACAAGAAAGCAAAACAAAATAATTACATGTAAGACATACATTAAGTATTAAATACAAATGCATTTATAATAAATTTTCGTAAATTATAGTTAATTCTAAACCTTATTTAATAGTTTTATTATTTAATATTAAATACTAACGCAATTGTCTTAGGTGATGGTAAAATGATTCGGTGGACTACGAGGCGGCCTTTGTTGTTGTATGCCACTCGGGCCTGCCTCTGATTGCTCCATTACCCTCCAAACGCACAACAATAGAGCAATCAAATACCTTTACGTATTGAACAGCGAATTACTTTTACCAAAAATATAAATAAGAATCTCAATCAACTTTAAACATTAAAAACTATACGAATGACAGATCAGACGAGATAAGTTTTAAATATCGAAACATCCGCTTCGAACATCTTCTTCTCTCTGTTTTTATTGTGCAATATTCACAAGAACATTAACAATGATGAATAAAATATTTCGTGCAAATAACTAGGTACAATTAAAATATTGTTAAATAATTAATATTAATAAATAAAACATTTACAAAGGAAATTACAAGAACTAAAATTACAATACTAAAAGTAATAATTTAAACCTAAAATTGAACACGGAAATAAAAATGAAGGTATAAAAACTAAAAACCTAATCGAAAAGCCCACCCCGTGTCGCCCCAGGCGCAAAGGTACCCGTCACGCTTGCTGCGTTGCCGCGTTGAACCGCGATGGATAGCCGCTGCACAAGGAACGACCCGGAGCGGGGGTCAAGTCCCCTATCTCTCAGGCGGCGTCCCACTTCCCTGAGAAACAATTTTGCCGTCTCGCACCATACTCCCGATGTTTCGACGGCAAGTGGAACAAAGATTACAAATACAAATACGTAGGCATGGCTTTACTATAAACACAAATATTTTTAAGTGATTTGTAATGGCCATGCGGGCACTGGCATTGGCAGTTGTGACATGTATCGTACGTGCCTGATAAAGAGCCCTATGTTCTAATCTAAAAAATCGAACTATAACATTTTTCTAATCTAAAAAAACTAACTATAGGGGGGCGTGTCGTTGTTTTCGTTTTCATGTCATATTTTCGGTACTGGCTCTTATCTGTAACTGGCGTTGCTCCAGTTACCTAATAATATATATCAAAACAGCGGCATACATATCAACTTTTGATATGTTTGCCCTTGATTCGTCAACCAGTCTTATGTCATACTTATGTATGAATCTGTTTCTATTATGTTTTATAACATAATAGAAACAGATTGTTGATAAGAATTCTTATGATATATTATGTAGTTACTGTACTTGCACTTACACAACCTTGCGTATTACACAGGGTCGCTTTCTTTGTTACATAAATACGTACGTGTTTTACTATACCACTCTAGCAAGCCTAAAGGCGAGTAGCGCGCACATCAGAAACATACCTACTTAGTATGGCGGGACTCATGTTGTGGAAATGTTTCACGCATCTTGATGTATTTTGGCATTTATTGAGGGGACACCAAGTGCGGGCCGCTATTGGTTTTTTAAATTCTGTTTTTATTTAATGAAAGCGTTTAATATAAAATCGAACGAACTTCACTTGTATAATTTTACTAGAACCGCTCAGAGTTTTACAAACAAATTTACATTGAATACTTTTTAGTACCTTTATTTATTTCATGCACATATATGTTATTTATTATAATTAACTGATGTAGATTATATTACATAATTTTAAACTGAAATCACATCACATCGTACACAAAATAAAAAGATACCAAGGCCTAGTAACCATAAAAAATGAAAAAAGTTGTCCTATAATTATTATATACAATTTTAAATTTTGTTCGTAATTGATAGAATGGACGTTAAGGTGAATAGGTATTCTGAATGTAGTTTTAGTTTTTAACATCATTACCAGAGCTCGGATTTTTCACGGTAAAACAAAACACTAGCGTAATTTAGCCAGTGCTTGAAATATTATTTTATCGACACCTATCGAGTCTTACTAGAGTATATGACAGGTATTGCCTCAGTACATTTTTTCTTTTTTTATTCGATGGTACACCTATCAGTGTGAATGTCAAAATTTAAAAACTAACAAACGTGCGAAAATTTCGAAAAACAGGAGACTTACTAGAGCTCAAAATCAATATTTTTGACCAGTCTAAGGTGACCTACTGGGGGTTAGAAGGTTGTGCATTAATTACCGGACATCCTGTATAAGTAATAAAATAACTTTTCATTTTAGCTTTGCCATAGTCGAGCAACAAAGAGGTAGGTCTGCATGTACAACTTAGAACGAAGTAACTATACCACCTCATTGAAAATGATAGAAACGACTGCAAATTTCATCTCACATGACATATGACATTCACACTTTAACTGTCATTTCATTACGTATAAAACGTAAATTGCATCTAGGTATTATTTATTTCGCAACGCATTGAATCCGACGTGTTGGGTATACGTATAATAACTTAATATTGCAAGGTATCAATTAATACAAAAATGAGTAATGTACAAGATCGGATCAAAACGTGGATTGAAAATCACCCTGAGTTAGTCTATAATGAAGTGACCTCCACTATATACTGCTCTATGTGCGATATGCATCTAAAACTGAAGAAATGCAATATTGAGAATCATGTGAAAAGCAACCGCCACAATTACCGTTCGGGGCAACCAAATAGGAAACATCAATTTTATTTCGATTTAATTATTTTTCTTATTTCATGCAACATACCATGGGCAACAGTCAACAACAATAATTTTCGTCATTTTTTTAACAAGTATTTATGTTGCGACTGCTCTATGACTTCTTTACCGGACGAATCGACCCTGCGAAAAATTTATTTAAATCTCGTGTACAAAAAAACTATACAGGGTATAAGAGAGGTAAACAAAACCAATTATTTGTGGATATCTATAGACGAAACACCAGATTTCATGGGAAAATGTGTGACAAACGTGGTGATTCGGTCTTTGCAAAAAAATTGTTCTAAGCAATTTTATCTTTTGGGGTCGAAGGTTTTAGAGAAGGTAAATGGGGAAACAATAGCAAACCTAATAATAAACCAATTAAAATTTTTGTTTCAAAATTCTTTCAATGACAACGTAAACAATTTGCTTTTACTTTGCACAGATAGTGCCGCATATATGCTTAAAGCCGGTCGTATTTTAAAAGCAACGTTTCCTCGTATGAAACACATTACGTGTTTAGCTCATGGTCTGCACCGGGTTGCCGAAGAAGTGCGAGATAATTTCAAAGGTGTGGATGGGTTGATATCGAATGTCAAAAAGATATTCCTAAAATATCCAGAACGTGTACGCCTTTTTAAGGCAAAATATCCGTCCATTCCCCTACCTCCCGAGCCAATTATCACCAGATGGGGAACTTGGATATCTGCTGCGGTATATTACGCTCAATACTATGAGCAAATACGTGATGTCGTCTCCATACTTGCTAATGACTCGGCAGCTATAAGGGCTGCAAAAAAATGTTTTCAAACACGCAAACTACGACCGGAGTTAAATTTCATTCGCGACAACTACGAAGTAATAGCCTCTTCAATAGAACAATTGCAATGTTCGACTTTATCCATTGCGGAATCCTTCCTCATTCTGGATACTGTTCGTTGCTACGTAAACTGGAGTAAACTTTTACCAGTGATACGTAAATTTGAAGCCGTGCTCGAACGAAATCCTGATTACGAAATTTTAAGAGACATATCTGAAAATATTACCCGAACTGATAATGAATTCTATAAATTTGCTCCCTTGACGTCAACTGAAGTTGAACGTACATTTAGTGTACATAAATGGATTTATAGTGATAAACGCAACTGTTTACTCCCAGAGAATGTTGAAAAGATAATGATCATCTACTCCTATCACTATTACCCAAATAAAATGTCTTGTGCTGCTGTGTGTACTGACGTAGATTTTGAAGAAGAAATTGCGTCTGTTTCTAATATATAGTAACTTTATACAAATGTTTTTATTAGTTTTATTACATATTAATTTTATTTGGTGACTTTTATTTCTTCTAGTTCTGAATTATCGATATCGATAAAATAATATTTCAAGCACTGGCTAAATTACGCTAGTGTTTTGTTTTGCCGTGAAAAATCCGAGCTCTGATCATTACTGCCAATAACCTATTAAACTTTCAATGTGTAATTTAGAATTAAATGACATATGCTTTAAACACTTGATGTAAACGTCCTAGTCCTCGGCACGCCAATGACCAATAGTTCATACCCTGCTGTCATATTTATTACAACCTAAACATTAAATATTAGCACACTTACAAATGATTTAAACGGGTATAGGTACACATGCCATATGTTACCACTAGTTTCCGAGGTCCGAGTACACGAGGGTACCTTATTGTTAAAGTTGAAGTGCCCTGGGCCAATTGCAAATTATACGATTCCCTATAAAAGCCTTATATAGTGTAATGTACCATCAGTATCAAGTTACCCAACGCACATCTAACTTCGAAAAATTACAATATGAGCCCAAATTTTTTGGTAAATAAACCTTTGAAATAAACATGAAGCTGGATATTGAAAATATTTTATGCTGGCAGACATTTTAAATCGGATTTCAGGAATAATCCATTTAAAGGAATAAATGAAATCCATTCCATGTATTGGAGAGAACTAAATACCGACGAATTTTCACAGTTTAAAAAATTAACTTTGCTTTGATAACCTGGTGTTGTTAAATTAAAACTCTTTCAAATACAAAATATTCGTAATGTACACCATTTATTTACCAACACCAACATTAATACCCGACCAAATAGTAGTGCGAAAGTAATAATTGTTATTAAACCTAGGTACTATACTGAACTGACCTTTCTTTTCTATTTTCAGATTGTCTTCAGTGTGCTACTTATAATATTGAATAATCAAGCAAGATCGGAAACTGAAGCGAAACCAGAGGAGAAATCAGATGCTACAAAACCAGTCATGTAAGTGTGTTTTTTGAAATTCGCACATTCGGAATGAGGCGCTAATTTGGAAACTGTTGAAGCGGCGACATTGCTATGGTTAGACTTGTCGGCGCTCGGATCGGTAGTTGTCTGTAATGTTTCACTCTGCCTTTTCGGGCAAAATAAGTTTTCGAACTTTATCGCCGAAAACATTAAGTAGTTAAATTACATTATAAATTAGATTCTATTCAGCGAGTAGGTATACTCGTTTAATAATAATAAACAATAGTTGTTTCTGCGAACGGTCTCATAGCAATGAGTCTCGACCAACATCTTGAAATAGTTTCGCTACGGGGTTGTGGTTGGATCAAGCGTCAGATTCAGCACGGCTAGCACGTCTTACGCGCGACTGGCGTGACAAAAGACAGATCTGCGCGACTTCATGCGTTGTCGCTAGTTGGCAGCACATGGCGATTAAATGCCAGTGTCATAAAATGACAGTGACTCGCGACTTTGAACTAAAATCCTTTGCATAACTTTGAGTTCTCTTCGTGTCAGTTGTAGCCGCGGGTGCATGTTATGCTACCGGAAAGCGAGATTTTTGACAGGCGCGCGAAGGTTTCCCTACTCGCGGCTTAAGTCGCTCTTAAAAGACGTGCTAGCCGTGCAGATGGCTGTAATCCTGGACACGGCGCGTATAGTCCGAAGGTTCCTCACTCTGCGGCCCTGACCACCGGCAGCGTGGGCCATGCTCCCTAAAGGTTTTTTATAATGTTTTTATGGTGTAAAATATTATAAAATTACCTAGTCTAAGTAAAAGGATGAATAAAGAGGAATAATGATAAAAAAAAACAATTTAGAATATTACCTACAATTATAGGTATACTTGAAATATATTCAATTTTTTTTCAATCATACATGATAGTTCAGCTAGACACTGTGTTATAGTTTTCATAAATAAATATATTGAATAGTGAGCAATGGTTTCCTTATTCCGCATTAATACTATTTAGGTAATCGGCCTTGTACAAATCAGATCAGAATCGGATTACGAGTATTACATATATTATTTATCATTAGTAACGCGGTACGACATCCTTACATACCTACAATTATTTTTTTAATACCACGATGGTGGCAAACAAGCGTACGGCCCGCCTGATGGTAAGCAGTTACCGTAGCCTATGGACGCCTGCAACCCCAGAGGATTCACATGCGCGTTGCCTACCCTTTAGGAACCTATTCACTCCTTTTTTGAAGAACCTCATACTGTAGCCCGCTGGGGAAACCTCGGTAGGAAGTTCAAAAGCTATGGCTGATTTTGCTAACTTATATTTCTATGTTTCCAGAGATCGTTCCTCGCTACACCACCACGGTCATGATCATCACGATCCCACGTTCCACGGTTTCTGGAAGAAGAAGTTCGAGTGGCGTTCGCGGTGGGTGAAAACCTGGCAGGAGAAGAAAATCTATGTAGCTGTTTGGAAGCGCATGTGGGGGCCCGTGGAGGTCAAGGAATGGGTCCCCGTGCCGAAGCCTCCCCCGGGTTGGATCAAACACGACGTCAGCTCTTACGTCGTCAAAACTCATCCCCGGGTCACCAAGTAATAGACATTATTTGCCAATGCAAGTTCATTAGGGTAATAGAGTGGGAGCTATCAGGCCGAGTCACACATCCAGGTTAAAAAATCTAGTCCGTTTAAAATACACAAGGTTATCATGAACACTCTAAACTGATAATTAAGCATCAAGAGGCTTTAGCGTGCTCGGGACGAGTCTCGAGAGCAGCGCTCATCGCAACCACTATAATCTTCGTTTATTGTTGTACAAATAACTAATTTTATCGGAATAGGTAATATTATTTATTTAATCAATTATCTAGGTAGGTATTATGTCGTAGTATGGAGCTTTAATAACTTATTGTTTGTAGGCTTATTTATTTTTAGGTAACATTAATTTTGTATTAATCATAAAATGTCTGCTGAATACTTAATTATGAACAAATTATTAATAACATATGGTAGGAAAATGCGCTGCCAATGAGTAAATCTCGGTAGCTCAGTCGGTAGAGCGGTGGGCATGTATCTTGGAGTCGCGAGTTTAAGTCCCGCCCGCGGTAGCGGATTTTTCCATTTGTCCTTTATTTCAAAATCCCAAATTAACTACTGTTGCACAGCGAAAAATGCAAAATTATAATAGCGAATGGTTTGTGTAATATTATATGTATATATATATTTTTAGTATTGTATCTGAAACCTATAGATAAATAAGGTAATCACAAATAAAAGGAATATTCCGGAATTGCTAAATATTTCTCTGTTTTAATTAAGTACTGTGGTATCTATACTAATTACTCTTTTTTATCTTCTTTAGTACGGTCCCGGACTTTAAGGATGATGCACGCTGTTCCGTTCCGCGTCCTCACGACACTTCCGACACTTCATTGTGTAAGTATAGAAAACATCACGTGACCTCCGAGGATCACGTGACCCTTTCTATACAAAATGGAGTGTCGGTAGTGTCGTGTAGGACGCGGAACGGAACACCGTGGATCATCCTGTAATTGTTGTGCTAGTTAGGGTTCACTTCACATTGGACATTTCATAGAGTAAATAATTAACAAAATTAAATTGCTTTTACCGTACCGTACCGTAGGTACTTGGCATACTGCAGCGGTAGTAGACGTAAGTACTTGCAAAATAGTTTACGTAGAACTTTGCAGTACCTACGAGTACACTATACTAAACAGGCGCGGATACTATACGGATCCAGGATTTCATTCAGGGGGGGGCAATTTCCTTCACAAAAACCATGCGGTCCGCATCTATGGCCCCCGTAGCATACTAGGCTTGCGTGTCAGGGGGGCAATTGCTCCTGTTGCTCCCCCCCTAACCCCCTGTACCCCCTTTATTTAACAGCACGTACCCCACCACTTTCCATGTTAAGCCCTATTTCATTCCTTTAGTTTAGTTTCTCATTTGTGCACTTCATTTATCTTTAATCGTAAGCGCCATTTTAGACCTATGATCTACCCACACATTACGAGTATAAATCCTCAATGACGTGTTCGAGAACCATTAGAATGACCGCCATCGCCATGGCCAACTAGGTGGTCGGGGAGGAGGAGGGCTAGATTTTCTTTACGTTACCGATATCGATGTGGTAATGAATTTTCATACATTATTACAACACTGGCATATACAGTGTGGAAAGATAAGTCGGGCCCTGGAGGGAAACTACCTTAAAACGTTGAGATAGCTCAATTCACTGAAAGGAAACATTCTTTAATTTTTTTAAAGGGACATAACTGCATTTACAATATTTTGGAAAAGAGTACAGTTTACAAAAAAAACTATTTATTTTGTAATTTTTGCCATAAATAATTTTTATGACAATTGATGCCAATCGATCCTATTTCCAACAAGGATAACAACTTCTTAATACCAACCAAGTTTAGGGTACAAGAGAACCCATAAATAATAATAAAAATATTTTTTCATACAATTAGTATGGAAAAAAGTGAAAATTAAGAAAAAATCTGTGAATGCAGTTTTAGTTTTTAGGAAAAATAAAAGAATGTTTCCTTTCAGCGAATTGAGCTATCCCAACGTTTTAAGGTAGTTTCCCTCCAGGGCCCGACTTATCTTTCCACACTGTATAATACACTGATAGTGGTGGTCATTACCGAGGAATACTTAGTTACTTAATACTTCCGTTTATTTGACGATCACTTTTTTATGATTAATGCATTTGAAGTTCGAAAGTTCCATACAAATATGTATCGAGTAAATACCCGGGTAAATACCTGAGGGCAGATATTTACCCGATATTTACCTACCCATGGGTAGATACACGGGTATTTTCGTTTTTCTTATAACTGAATTATGCGTTGATCTTATAGGTGTTAAGTGATGTCTGAATTTAAAAATAATGACTCGAGTTCATTTTTAGGATAGTACATGCAAACATTTCATTAAAATTAATTTTTAAACTAAGCTATGAGGAAAAATAAGATATGGACGCGCGGCTCGCACGAGTCAAATTATAAAAATCGTATAAAAAATCTTTCCTGAGTCTTAAAAATGTCTTAATTGTGATTAAAAAACGCCGAAAACAGTTAGGTTTAAGACAAAAATAAGTACATTTTTTTTTGTAGGAAATATTGCCAGGTTCAATTCGTACACACACAACTTTTCTATATGAATTATAGATTCCAAGAAACATGCAAAAATCATCACCCCCTCACCCCTCCTCCTTCAACCTAATCCCCCTCTCGAATGTTAAGTGGATGTATACGTACGTTAGTATTCATTATTTTATGTATTTGACAGAAAAATAGCCGATATGATAATTTTTTTATGAAAATTGCATGAATATAACTGTTTTTAATGAATCATTTTGTTATAAATAATAAAAAATAGCTGCACCCACTAA
Organism: Pammene aurita; assembly: GCA_947086415.1. Taxonomy (NCBI): domain Eukaryota; kingdom Metazoa; phylum Arthropoda; class Insecta; order Lepidoptera; family Tortricidae; genus Pammene; species Pammene aurita. Next base: position 57,638,614 of record OX352289.1, read on the forward strand.
CTTACTATAAACTAAAACAACACGTGTAATCAAAAACGAATATATCCGACGATTTGGGTAGATACGAGTAAATACCGGGTAAATAGGTATTTACTGGGTATTTACCCAGGTGGTTAGATTGAGTAAAAATACCTGCGACCCATCTCTATTCGCGACATTCTTTTAGGTTATTTAATTTAGATAATTTAACAAAAAAAAATGCTCAAATTATAATCACATTTGCTAGTAACTTGTAATCTGTTGAGTAAAAAGCTAGTTCCTTTTAGGTAAAAAGCTGTATGCACCGGTAATTGTAAAAAAAATATATTATTAGTACATTTTGATTGGTTTTTATTGTCCAATATGATACTTCTAAACTTAAATGAATAAATTTTTTGACTGTTTTGTAATAGTGTTTTGTAAGTTATATCCCTGTTGTTCTGTGTCAAAGTACCCCAAAGACACATAAACCCTTATAAATTCTAAACCTGTGAACGGGCTTTTTTTTTTGTTTTGGAGATTTTCTCCCTATTGGGGAGCTATCTATTTATTTATATATATTTTTTCTTTATTTTCACAAAAAGAGATACATTTAAACAATTTCACCTATCTGCCAAACTGCACAGCAGTTTGTTGACAGTTTGAGGGGCTACTATCGAATTCCGTCAAAAAAAGGGGGGTATCAAAGTAACCCCAACATCAGTATAAAGTTGATCACCAACTTAAAGCTTTTTTCCACGAGATATGTATATTAATAATAAACTATTAATTTTTAGTGAAATCGATAGGAGAGAAAAAAACCGTTATTTTCATATATTTATTTATTAAACTTTTAGATTCCATGTTAGGGATGATAAATTAAGTTTGAAATTGATAAAAAAAACATTCTACGGTATACACGGTTTCCGAACGCAGAATAGAGGATTTATGATATGGGTGTTGATAAAATTCATAACGAGATACTTACCTACCCACTTGTACCTACTCCCTGTATGAGTAAGTATATATAGTACAAACGACATAAACGCGCCTCTCAAGAAATGTGACTTCGATCTTCAACAGATTCCTACCCACTTTTGTAGTTCCAGCAATTGTAAAAAGATATCCTGCGATAGTCGTATAATTTGTTATACACAACTCGTACGTTACTTACGCCAATCGGTGAGCTTAGTATCATAAACACGTTAGGTAGTTACTCGGATTGGTAATCTTTATCTATGTATTTTGTTCTTGTATATCTTTCTAGAAAGGCGCCTCTATCCTAACCGTGACTAACGCACCAAAAGAGGTTGGTGCTCTGTGATGTGTATACTTAGATATTTTTTCTTATATGTAAATTCATATACGGTTGTAATTAATATCTCTATTAATGTCATTTTCCCGCAACTGCATTATAAAAAAACTTCGTTTGATGCATGAGTCGAAACGCCATTCTTCATTAATATCATAATTTCCGCCCTTGCTTCAAAACATACTACACTGTAGCCTTTACCTAAGTTCTAACTAAAGTTGCAACGAAATGGCTAACGGAGATAACTAAATACATTACCAATATGTATCAGTAAGTATTTAACTTATCTGCATTCGAGCATATAGCTATTTACGTCCCCGTCTAGACTTCAGGGAGCGCTATAAATAGTTCCACGTGTATGTACTGAGTCTATGCGGTCAATGTGTATTTTAATATGTAGATAAGGTGTCTTGAAAATAACCCCCCAGATACGGGTATAAAAGGAGGCGCTAGCAGCTTCTCGACCTTAATGTAATAGGCCGCAGCCCTGCGGCTTAGATTGTGGTGAGTGCTAATGAATTTTATTGTAACGTATTTCGTATAACTAATTTTATTTAAGAATTTATTTATCACCGCAATAGAGAATATTATCCTAAATCCTTACTAAGTATAGTCAAATGAGTCTCTGCGAATTGTATTGGGCGCAAAGGTGGCCATCACAGTTGCTGCATTTCCAGGTTGGATGGCGATGGTTAACCTTTTCAACAGGTGAGAATTTGCCAGAGCCCATGTCCTTAATTTGGCGCTTGACTTCCTTCATAAAGGCTACATACATGCCCCGACCCCAACCACCGTGTCGCCATAAGCGCGAAAGGTACGAAATAATAACTTGCCTTAAGAGGCCTTATTCCTAATACGGGCGTATTTCGCGACATGCTTTATTTCCTTTGAAGGCTATGGCGAAAATTGTTACTTTTAAAATTAATTGCATATAGTTGCTGGTTTCTTTATCTAGACGGTGAATGGAGTAATATGATATTTTAACGAGTAAGTACCTAAAATATGAAAATCATGGGCTTTGTTGGCAGGCGTTTACAGATTTTCCAGTTAGACATGTCGTTACTTTCCAATTTACAATAAAACGAACACTTCTATTCATTATTAATACAATCCATTATGAAAGCAGAAAACGGATCACATTCATAAAAACGCAAAGTCGATAAATACACTGGCCTAAAAGTATTATATGTATAGTACCATTCTTAACAGAGGAGGCGGCTTCACAGAAAAGTCTGCCAAAATCTGCAGGGGACGGGGTAGCACACATATAAAATCTATGGACACAAATGCAAAACTCTCTCTCATCACTACGCACCCACACTAAAACAAATCATCACGCAGCTTTCAAAATGCTAAATGCAGCAATAGGTATAGGACTGTACAAATATTAACACATGGTTCATTATCGGATGCAATTTATTAAATATTTAAATGTCAAACGTCAAAATATTGACTCTGCCCGTCAGAATGGAAATCGATTGATTCTTTAAACGAAGTTTGTCTTACGAGTATTAAAACGTTTATCATAAACATAATGATATTAATGATAAATAAAGTAAAATTATATTTACCTGTAAAATTGTATTCCATCTTTGCGTAAACTAGACGTAGTAGAACATTTTTTATACCCAAAAACAGCACATAATGACATTTTCACGGAGCTCTTCATCCGCTGAGGGCGATTACTGAAATAGTTTTTATGAACGGATATGCATTTTCTGGCTATCTTTTTGACAGAGGGGAAATGTACCTAAGCGTACTCCATTATATAAAAATGGCAGGCGTGGATACAGGGGTGGGGGGGGGGCGGCAACAGGGGCAATTGCCCCCCCCTGAAACGCAAACCTCGTATACTACGGGGCCTATAGGTGCGGACCGCGAGACTTTTTGTGAAGGAAAGTGCCAAGGAAAGTTCAACATTATTGTAGCGCAAAAATAAGAATTACTGTAATGCTAAATTTAAATGTGTTTTTATTACCTAGAAATCCCACGTCACAAAACGAGCGCTGTAAGAATTGCATTTTTGAATAGGTACTAAATAATACAAAATATATATCAAACGTTTAATGCAATAACTAGGTTGATACAGAGACTTCAAATTGTCTAAAAAATATAGCCACTTATACCTTTACGCGTTACGCGTTATTTCATTATTAGGGGTTGTCTACATTTTAGGTACTTACTCGTTAAAATATGATAGTACTCCATTCGCCTTAAAAGGTGCCGAGTGTGTTCGAAATATGCAACCAAACCTTTTTATTTAGATATACATAGATCAAGAGTCTGTAGGCAACCCTATCTCATCGAGTAGCAGAATTCGGCTTTATGTAGGGCAATGCACGGTAAAAATGTTTTTAGTACTGTATTTTGTATAGTCAGCAAAACATGACACCATTTCTTGAAAAAAACTACTTCACCCTACTTTCCCTGGGCACCAACGCCTAGGTCACTTTTTCCTTTGTATATGACATCTACATATATAAGTTTATAATTTATATAGTAGTGTGTCTACTTAAAATAAACAAATCAAAATATTTATTAAAATAATTTATCTACACTCACATTGTAAGTTCTCTAAAACGTGTTCGAAAACGGTAGGCAATGGTTAGCATTACCACAACCGATTTTACTGTGATAAGCTTTTTATCTGTGGCAGTAACGTAATTTTAACTTTACATGCTCAAATATTGATAGGTTATGAGTTTTGATAACATAATGTACACCGGCACGCGCCCGCGCGTCCGTCGACACGCGCCCGCGCGACCGCCGGCACAATCGAGTTTAGCCATGGCGGTGCAATGGCGGTCATTCTATGGTTTACGAACACGGCATTTAGGATAAATAATATGAGTGTAGATAAAGCAGTGTATGCAACTGTACGTAATTAGGCCTTATTACGTAACAGTTACATAAACTACTATTGATTTGTTCTTCAGTTTAAAACTACTTCATTGACTAATAACTCTATAGTGGACAAGTGGCCCATTCAATGCCAAGTGCCAAGAAAATGATTATGGTATTTACGGTACACGCAAGCCTGACATTTTGGGGTTTTTATTATTTAAAAGTTGAGGCGTTCTTTTAAATGGTACAAGTTTTATCTTCTATTTACTATATTAATCATTTCAATATTTTTTAATAAAGTAGAATCAGGGAGTTGCCAGTTTTGGGCAACGCAACCTCTTATGTTTTGGGTCTTGTTAATAAACAGTAACTTTGTACCGCGTAAAAGTGCATTTAAACCAGTGTACTCATTTGCATTAGTCGATTTTCACGCTAAAACATAAAATTTGCTGAATAACGGAAACTCCGAATTTAAGCTCGGCTACCATTTTTTGTTATCACCAAGTTGATTATAGAGTACTTTCGAATGGCATAATGTTCAATTTGCTACTCGATGAGGTAGATTTAATAATAATGTTTTGCTGATTTTAAAAATGCTCTAAGTTTAGTTCATCAAGTACTAAACTACATAAGCTTACACTGTGCATTGCCATTGCCCTACATAAGCCAAATTATGCGCACTGTACGGTATATGAGGAATTTCCTACCATGAACGCTGCGACTGTGGAATGAACTCCCTGCCGAGGTTTTCTCAGCGGGCTACAGTAAGAGGTTCTTCAAAAAAGGAGTGTATAGGTTCATAAAGGGTAGGCAACGCGCATGTGAATCCTCTGGGGTTGCGGGCGTCCATAGGCTACGGTAACTGCTTACCATCAGGCGGGCCGTATGCTTGTTTGCCACCGTCGTGGTATAAAAAAACTGCTAATCGATGAGGTATTAGGGTTGCCTGCTGATCTTATAGGCAAATAGTGTCCGTGAAACTTAAAATTGATATTTAAACGTCATTGCACCGCTTCCAGATGTTCGTCGTGGTATTACTGCTGCTAGGGGCGGCTGGCTCGCAAGCTACTGCGCAGCAGACCGTCCTTTGCGGAATGGAGCTGGCCAAGGCACATGCTATGTACTGTTACGGCGTTGATATGCTCCCTGATGACACCGAATTATTGTCATCACCGCCGAAACTACGTAAGTAGGTTTTTAGGGTAATTCTGCTAGTTTTCGTCCACTTATCGATTTTGTCAGTTTTAAGATGAAAAACGAAGATGTTAAAGTACCTTTACTTAAATGTATTATAAATAATTCTACAGCTTATATAGTTTTGTTATATGATAACAAATCATACTCGCGGGATTTTCATTAAAAAAAATGCTACAGTTTGGTATGTGTCAGTTTACGTAATTCCTTATTTATATATATTTAAATTCAGTACATTTCACCTGGAAAGTAATCCGTACTCAATGGAACTTTAACGGATAGTTTGGGGCCTCCATAGTATACCTACCCCATACTACGAAGACTCTCCCAAGTTCGACCTCGTCCTCTCCTGAGGACCTGAAACCTGAGAAAACTTGGAGGGGAGAAAAAAACTCAAAATTGTGTAACTTTTTCCAGTTTTTCTCTCATATGTCATAAACTAAGCACATTTGTGTACACGTTGTATGGAAAAGTTAAAATTAATAAATTTCCTGAAAGTTAACTATCATATCAGATCTTTAGGCCATCCGGAAAGAGATGTGTCGTAGAATGTATGAGTTCCCATATAAACCAAGACACTTCTCTTTCCGGACAGACTCTATTAACGAAGATAAAGCCATTTTATTGTTGACATTCCAATATGGCGGAAGAACCAAATTTTTTTAGTAATTCCAAATAGTCGATGACTTTTCAAGCATGACAGCTTAACGGAAAATAATATATTTAGATATAGATTTCAGGCAACCTTTAGAGGTTGCCTGAAAGAGGTCGGTTATTAGTGATAAGACCGCCTATTTTTTGCCTGTCTTCATATGTTAACAGGTTGTGTGTGCTGTATTCTAATTCTGAGGTGTGAAATGAAGAGGATTTTACTTTACTTTTACTTAAAATCCACAGGCGTCATATGTTATTGGTGTTCTAAGACGTCAAAATTGCTCATTCTTCCACCTAGCATTTATGCTTTAGCCATGACTCAATTGACCTGTGATCCGTTTAGCAATCTAATCCCATGAATTGGCACAGTACTAGTTTTTACGAAAGCCCTTTTTCAAATATTGCTGATTGATAAACAAAATTACATAGAAATGAGCATAAAAATAGTAATCTATCTATATCTATACATATAATAAACGCGTAAGGAGAAAAAAAATGTACATTGAAAATATTCTAGAAAAACTTATTCGGGGGGTCTTAGAAACGTTGACTGAGTACATTTCAGTGATTTTTGGAATTCTTGTCTGTCTGTGAATTTGTCCGCGCACTACGTAAAAACTACTGCACAGAATTTTACGAAATTTTGTATAGTAACAGTTTATACCCCGGAGCAACATATAGGGTAGTTTTTATTCTGCTTATTAAAAACATAATTTTCATAAAAAAATAGTTTTCAAAAGTGGTCACAGATTGCACTGTATAGGTACCATGTACAAACATTATTTAAGGACGTCTTTAGATTAAATTAAGCGATTCGGTCTATTGCGTTCCGCCGAGGTTTAAACCATGGATTTTTAAATGCTTTCTCAATTTAAGGATTGCGGATTAAATATTTTTAAAACGTGTTACTTCGTTTTGGAAATTGTAAGTATCCGGACATATATTGTGATCCATTAATACTGGAGGTACTTTAAAGTTACTGAAGCTACAGAAGGTACTGAAACCTACTTACAATATAGGGGGCGTCCATTAATCGCGTCATACGTTTTTGGCTTGTTTTAGACCCCCCCCCTCCCCCATGGTGATCTTTGGTGATATTTTCAGGAGCCCTCCCCCCCCCTGTCCAATATGACGTGTAATTTTTTGCTAACTAAAGTAACGTAAGTACACGTAAAGGGTAAAAAAATGAAACTACATGTATACATAAAATAAAATTATCTTTAATAGAAAAAAACCGGCCAAGTGCGTGTCGGACCCCGCGGTTTGGTACCTACTATCGAAAAAGTAATATCAAAAGGTCGTATCTGCGTATGAAATGAGTTTTTAGGAGATAATTCAATAATTCCTAAACCGATAATGTTCTCAATTTTTTTCATATTTTTTGGATCTCCTGTTCAAAAGTGACAGGGGGACACAAGTTTTTTAGACTTACGGGGTGATTTTTTCTTAACATATTCACTAAATAAAAAAAAATTCAAACAGACCTCAATGTTTTTTTTGACATGACAACGTCTTATAATTCGATGGAGCCGGCTGCACGCACGAAAAAACATGACTCATGCGGCGTTACCTCGCTCTGAGGCGTTCCATTTAAGGCTTGAAGTGTAAGCGAGAGCGCGGAACGAGCGACAAAGAGGCACAATCGGCCTTCGCGTTCGGCAGCGTTCGACATCTGTCTCTCTCCTACATGAGTGAGCGATGCGTCCGCGTGCTATACAATAATACATTTACATGTTTTCGTCAAGTATGAAGTGCAGTGAAATTAAAATTTTCTTTTGAAAAATGCAACCATTCCATCAGTATTTTCTTATGACGTTGTCACGTTCAACTATCGTCAGTAAACCGACTTTATTTTTTTTTATTTATTGATGTTCAGGACAACAAGACAAGAGTTATTTTGAAAGACCTGTCGAGTGATGTGCATCATGTCGATATTTGGTAAAAAAAAATTTTTTTGACAAATAATTAAGTACATGTATGGAGTAGTGCCCGTCCTTAAAATATCTTTTTCAGCAATTTTACTATAAAACTAAGTAGCGGCATACAAAATCACACCTTATATTTAAATATTGATTAAGATATACGTTTTATAGTTTCCGAGTAAAATGGCTGTGATATACGGACGGACGGACGGACAGACGGACATAACGAAACTATAAGGGTCACGTTTTTGCCACTTTGGCTACGGAACCCTAAAAACCTACTTCACAAAATAATATGTCAAATGCCATTAAAAATTATTTACAATCATAGTGCTAGTGCAATTTTACTCAGCTTTTGACATATTGATTCATTTAAAAGTTGATAATTTTTATTTTATTGACCATAATACAGTATAGCACAAGGAACAAAAAAATTACACGTGATATGTGTCCAGACCCCCCTCCCCCCTGTGGTAATCATTGGTGATTTTTTCTTGACCCCCTACCCCCCCTAAACAATATGACGCGATTAATGGACGCCCCCATACGTCAAAACAAATAATCCATTTCGATTTACCCGACAGCAAAAATTGTACCGTTTGTGAGATCAATATGTTTTATCTCGCTCTAACAGCTGATTGCGATAAAAACCAGCCTTGTGCGTGTCGGACCACGCATAACGGAGGGTTCCGTAGCTTCAACGGAATAAGAACCAGACTAATGCCAAAAGGTCGTATCTGATACCTATGGAAGAAGTTTTTTGGAAATAACTCATAAATGGCAAAACCGATAATGTTTATAACAATTTTCGTACAAACTATAATGATAACGCGCATCTTCTCAAATTTTTTCATATTTTTTGGACTTACGGTTGAAAAGTTACAGGGGGCGGGCGCTATTTTTCCGACTTCCGAAGCGATTATTTCCGAAAATATTTACATTATCAAAAAATGAGTTTACTAAACCCCTATTCATTTTTAAATACCTATCCAACAATATATCACACGTTAGGGTTGAAATTTAAAAAAAAATCACTCCCCACTTTACGTATAGGGGAGGTACCTTAATAAAACATTTATTTCCACTTTTTATTTTACCACTTTGTCGGCGTGATTGATATACATATTAATACCAAATTTCAGCTTTCTAGTGCTAACGGTCACTGAGATTATCCGCGGACGGACGGACGGACCGGCAGACATGGCGAAACTATAAGGGTTCCTAGTTGACTACGGAACCCTAAAATGACAAAACCTCCCACACACGCGGGCTAAGCCGCGGGTACAGCTAGTACTACATAAAATAGTATACGTTAAAGTATACATTTAAAAAAAGTTTGTGAATCTTTGTTGCGTTGTATCTTCGTTGATACTCGTATCTGGTTTTACAGCTCTTTTTGAGGAAATTTATTGTTTTTTAACTTTGTCATACAGCGTATACACAAAATGTGCTTTTAGTTCATTAGATATATAAAGTGTTAATTTATTAAATTAAATTAAATTAAATTAAATTAAATTAAATTAAATTAAATTAAATTAAATTAAATTAAATAGTCATTTATTTCCAGATAACCATGATCCATAGCATTTTAGAACATTTTATAATAACAAAACAAAAATAAAATAAAACTACACTAAAATTAAATGTCAAATGTCAATAAAAATAATAATAATAAGCCCGCAGGGCAGCTTGTGGCGAGCTGTCGGGGAGTGACGACCCCGCGGACCCGAGTGCTCCAGAGAGTCGGTCAGGGTCTCCGTCTCCGGCGTGTCTTCGTCGGTCGGAGTGGACCCCAAGGGGACCCGCAGGACTCTCGGCTCTGGCTTGCCTTAGTTGGCCGTCCAGAGAGGAGCCGTCAGAGCTATATGCTCGCAGGGTGGAAGTGAAATTTGCATAAGTCGCGAGTTGGTACAGTGGCTGGGCTTCCTACAGTCACTGGCAGAAAGCGGTGTACACCTCTCCACACCCTGAGCCGCTCACACCGATGTTGCTCCTGGTCGTTTTTGCGACGGCAGTTTCAGGGGCCCATCTAGTCGGCGGCGAGTCACCGCCTGCCTCGATAACATGTTATAAAATTGTTATGGCAGGTGTCCGGACCTCTTTACAATAGCCTAATCTTTGACCAGCCTAACTTCAATACCATAGCCCATTACTCTGTCCATTTTATTTACAATAGCCATAACGCCTGCTGGAACCGGTTCACGGGTATCTATTAATGTACCCGTGAATGGGTTCTAGCAGGTGTATAACATAGCAAATTTCTCCAAGGGGCCTCTGCGTGTTGGATCTGTATCCCCACGCAAGCCTACCAAAAGACCGGGATATAAAGGCCCGTGATTCTCAAAGGAGATACAAGCAATAATAATAACATTACAATAAAATTAATTCATTTGCAAATTTTCAATAAAAATAATAATTAATTAATACACATACAATAAAAATACAATAAAATCATTATACACTATCTATTATTATTATTATTATTATTTTTTTTTTTTTTATTAGATGTTGACATGTAGACTGTTCCAATGCTTGGCAATGGGACAGTCTAAGCTACTGGCAATGACACGCAGAATGCTGTTGTCACTCCCACGTATGCGGCACATTATTGAGGCAACTCGCTTTCGGATAAGTGCGTGAAAACCGTCCACCCGCGCTTCCGCAAACATGCCTGATGCACTGCAATATCTAGGCAGTCCCAACAGCATACTGAGCGTATTATTATACTGTACTCGTAAGGCGCTAACTGCCCTATGAGTATAGTCCACCCACAGGCTGCACGAATATAAAGACTGGCAGTACGCCTTAAATAAGGTAATTTTAACCTTATTCGTGCAACGCGCGAACCTGCGGGCCAACATGTTACCCCGAACAGCCAACGCCCTACGCTCCCTCTCAATGTCAAGGTCGTCCGAAAGGCACTCCGTGACCCAGTGACCCAGGTACTTAAACTTTGTAGTTCTCTTCAAAGGGACGCCATTAAGAACGACGTCAGGGCATCTGTCCACTCTCTGACCGCGTGTTTGAAATACGAGCAGCTCGCTCTTACTCGTATTGTACCTAAGTCCATGGGCCACCGCGTACCTCTCACACTTGCCTAGCAACCTGTTCACAGCACAGACAGAGGGCCCCAGCAGCACCATGTCGTCAGCGTAGCTAATGTTGTTGACCATGTCCCCCGCCACACAACAGCCAACCCTGGTACTGCTGAGGTCCTCTATGAGGGCATTTATATACACATTGAAGAGTCGAGGAGACGTCAACCCCCCTTGCCTCACCCCACACTTCAACCTGTACTCGTCTGACAGGGCATCAGCCCACCTCACAACGTTTACCTGGTTCTTGTACCAATAATCAAAAATACCTATAACCTGCTCCGGCAGCTCAGTTTCGGATCTTAGTTTCTGCCAAAGAAGATCATATGACACCATATCAAAAGCCTTGGACAAATCCAAGAAACAGGCATAAACTGGTGTTTTTCTGTCCGTATAGTACCGGACAGTATGCTTGAGACTTAAGATAGCTGCATCAGTTGACAGCCCCGGCTGAAAGCCAAATTGGGCGTCATGCAATTTTATATGCTTACTAAGCTGTCGATCAAGCAGACTGTCCAGCACCAAGTTATTAATTGCAGATATTTTAACAACATATATATACAATCTCTGAATTTGAAACGGCTAGGCGCCGTTGACCATACTCTAAGGGCATGCGCAGTACGTGCTTGCACCTCCTATCCGAATCTCTTACGTAATTCAGGTATAGCGAGAGAGATGGTGCTGCCATCTATGAATCTTGAAGCAAATCAAATTATTTTGTTCAATATTTGTTGTTTTGTTTGTTGTTGTGTTGTATCTGGCCTCGGACACCGGAGGGTTTGGTCACTTTTTCTGAAGTATATGACATCTATTTTCAGTTTATATATAGTAGTGTAACTACTTAAAAAAAAAAAAAATTGCAAATCAAACAAATATTGAACAAAATAATTTGATTTGCTTCAAGATTCATTAACATATATATATATAAGCAAGCAACTGATAAAAAGTCAGCTAATTTTGAGGTATTCCCCCCTCCTACCAAGTTTCCACAGGGTCCTCGAGATTGAAAACTTAGGAGTCTTCGTAGAATACCCCCAAACTATCTGTTAAAGTTCCATTGAGATCGATTTACTTTCCAGCTACCCTTATCTTTGTTCGACGTTCGACATAAGTAACTGCTGGATTAAAATAAAAGCCTAATTTAAAAATTTAAACTGTAGCAGTTAAATCAGGTGGATGGCAAACTGCAAACGGCAAACCATGACGGGAAACTATTTAGCAATAACCACCCTACGATTCGGTCTACTGGTTGTTGGAGATTGCTATAGGTAGTACATTGTTGTAGAGGCTTGAAAGTAAGCTATAGGCGGATCGAGTTAGTTCGAGGGCCTACCCGCCAGGGAAGGCCCTCGAAGATACGAGTCCACCTATAGCGCTTTCGGCCGAGATATTACGTAGTGCTTTTCACGACTACTGTGAGGAAATTAAAAAAAACATTTGTCATGTCATAATAATATAAATGCTTTAATAGAATATCCAATTCAGTATTCCATTCCCGCCTTTTTAGTTTTTTTTTTCACTTTCAAGAAGCGTTTTTCCGTTGTTTGCTTCAAACCGACTCATTACAGGCGTTGTTGATAGAAAACCACAAACGCCAAAAAAAGTAAAAACGCCTTAAGGGTGAATAAATGGTTTTGACGTTTCTTTTTCTTAAAAACAGGTAGTTGGGCCGATAAACAACCTTATTTTATTTTTGAAACATAAAGTTGTGCGAAAAAAAGACCTTTTAATGTTTTTAATTAATGCAATGACATAACTTGACAATTTACTTTCCAACTAATGACATTTCATCGCTACAACAGTGTTGCCAGACCGTACCTTTTGGTACGATTTTACGTACTATTTTGGACCTCTGCGTACCTTTAACGTACCCTGCGGAAAACCGTACTAAAACCGTACTATTTGGCCTACCCGGCGAAAACCGTACTAAAAATCGTACTTTATAGCGTACCCGGCAAAAGCATACTAAAATTATACTTTTCAGCGCTAATCAGACGTATTGATCCTAGTTCATGAACCGTAAATCCTAAAATTAACGATCTAGAATGTGCATCGTAGTGAATATCGAGCGTGTTATCTAGTTAACACTGTCATCATGGTCTATCTACCTAAATATGGTCACTGTATTCAATCATAATTATTTTATACCACTATAACATCACGTAGTGTCAAATCAACTGCCACTAGACTGTGTCACAGAAATATAGGATGAAAGTAGCAGAAATCGTCACCAAAATGTGTAGTCACTAATCTGTGTCCTCGTGCGGGTTGGCCGTTACTTACCTCCATTCACATTGGCCCGAGATTCTCATGAGAGTATCTATTCTAGGCATCAGCACTCGACTAATATCGTTACCTGAGGCCTACTGCCAACTTCGAAACCTCGCTATTTGCATCTCTTTTGCTCGTATAAGCAAGTGCGACAGACAGGGAGAAAACGAAAATTTCGATATACGACTTTCGCGGTAGGCCCGCTGATCGTGGTAGAAGTTACCTTTACAATTTCAATGTAAAGCTAATTCTAATGCATATGCTTGTTAGAATGAGAGACAAATAGCTAAATTATAACCCGTACATCAATAAAACACCACCCTGATCTTATATGTGGCGATTTTGTAGAACTAAATAAAAATCGTACCTTTTAGGTCAAAATCGTACCTTTTTTGACACACGACCGTACTTTTAGCTGGTAGTGCTCTGGCAACACTGCGCTACAATAACATTGCTGTAGTGGTGGTTCAGGTGCTACAGCAAATGCTTACTTTCCAGCTTGGATTTTGACCATCTTTTGTCACATTTCCGAACAGTAGCGTGAAAAAGAAATAGCGCGGTGGTTTTAGAGTAGGTACAGTTATTTTTTTCTAGTCTAGTTTTTTTGAATATGTACCTACGTACTCACTTAACATAATACTGTTACTTTAGTCAGTTTCATCCAGTCTTCAAGTACTCCGTAGTGCCTGGACCAGAATAACTTGTAACAGTTGTAACCAACGCTCCAATAACCTTAGAAAACCAAAAACCGTCAGAACTTTTACCTGTAAAGATATGTCAGCTATAGTCAAGCTTGTGACGTTAAGTAATGCCGCAACACTTGACCTAGCACGTGTTTATAACGTACTACTATAGGTACATTGTCACTGCCAAGTACATGCAGGCTTCGTTTAGACGGACGCTAACAAAAAAACGGCATAAAGATGTGACTGCGCCCCTATTAAGTTAGTAAATTCTGATTTAGTACTTACCAACTCAATTGCAACGAAAACAGGACATTACCCCAGGTAGCATTTATACGTCATTATGTCGTCCGTTTACGGTACTGCTCGACGTAAGAGACGTCATGTCTCGACGTCGGGGGGTCCCAGCAGATGACGTCAATTTGTCACAGCCTCAAGACGTCTGTTTACAGACGTTACAGAGACGTCATATACTGAATGCATAGGGACGTTACTGGGCCGTACATATTAGGTTAGCCACTGACGTTAGAGAGACGTCATATACTGAATTCATAGGGACGTTACTGGGCCGTAAATATTAGGGCAGCCACTGACGTTGGAGTGACGTCATATACTGAATCCATAGGGACGTTACTGGGCCGTACATATTAGGGCAGCCACTGACGTTGGAGAGACGTCATATGCTGAATTCATACGGACGTTTCTGGGCCGTACATATTAGGGCAGCCAGTATGTTCGAATAACGTCACACACAGGATTGATTGTGGCGTTACTAGGACATAGTAACGCCACAATCAATCCTGCATAGGCACAGGTCAGGACCTACGAGGGCTGCATTATGCTGCCGTGTTCACGATATCAGCAGTAAAGTTAGCGATTTTCAATTTTATTAAGGCGGGTATTATATAAATTTAAATAACATCTCTCAAAACACACTGCTGATATCGTAAGCACGGCAATATGCTCCTCGTAGCTAGGATGGGTGGGTAGTCTGTTCAAAAATAGAACCGACCTGGCTGTTGAGTGAACTAACGACGTGCTAGATTTAAGTTCTAAGACGGTTCTAACTTATTGGCCAGGCGCCCTAGACAAGACGCCAAATTCTTACGCGTAAGAGTAGAAAAGAGTTTAGCGCTTAGCATAGCAGGCATCTTGTCTACGTACCCTGAACAAACTCTAGGACTTATGGATGAAACTAAAAAACGCTATGTAAGTAGTATAATTTATATTTAAAGAGGCATTAAAGGACAGTGGGAACCAATAGCCCCATAACAATAATCCCATCAAAAACATAAATGTGAAATGAGAGCCAAGTTATATATGCCTTGGTTGTTGACTTCAACGACAAAAGAAGTGAGATCTAAATGGGTGCCAAGTTCAATTGTCAGTCCTGAAATTTGTTTATAACAACATAAAAAAATATAACAACTCAAAATATAATTTCTTCTTAAAACTTACTATAATATATTGAAGCCTAAGGTTTGACTTGTCTAGTTAGTCTAGGTACAAGATTGTTTACCTTATTTCTATTACTAAAAAAACAAGTATAATTAGGTAATTTTTGTTTTAATATGTATGAGGCCATGACTTAAAATAACATTTATATCTCTAATGCCCACTATCGGACTACTAAACTAAAAAAAAACACAACCGTAAGCATGTCAATTTTAAGTAGATACATTAAAACTTCGAAGAAGTAGGTAAAAGTGGTGGCAACACTTCCTTAATGAAGGCGGCTGACCGCGTGTTCGCTCGCTCACATTGGTCCTACTCCTCTCTATCTTAATAGCATTAGTAAGAGAGAAGGGGACCAAACTGAGCAAGAGAGCATGCGGTCAGCCGTATTCATGTAGGTCAAAGTCACGGACAGGTTAGGGGGCATACCAAAAAATGTAATCCATAAACCGATTTTGAATGATTTATAAAAATCTGTAGTATTTCCTGAGCCAAATCTATACCAAGTTCTCTGAAATCTATAGGGAACCGTAAAAGTGGTAACTCTCCAACATGATAGTCTTCATCAAGCTGCGAACGAAATGATTCATTGGTGTGTGGGCGCTGACGCATTTTAATAGATCACGCGGCCGCGATATTCATTCACCTGCCTCTATGCACTTGTCACAAGCTGAATACCTACGATACATACTCGCAGGCGCAGTTGGCAAAAAGGCTTTTTGTTGGATCTCTTTCCATTGAAGTTTTACTGTTACTACTGTGTAAAACAAAATTTCATCAACGGAGACACTTTGCTGGAAATATCCCTGCCTCCAAGTTTTCACGTATGAAACCTGTAACAAACAAGAGAATGTATAATTGTAAAATAGCAAATTATTTTTTGATCAGACCAAATGTGAAAAAAGTGAAGATTTGAAATAATTTTCTTCATACAATGTTTTAAGTGTGTAGATATTGTTATTTTATGTATTTTTATTACTACTAAACAACTATAACTTGCACCACCTGCTTCAAGCTGTTTCTTCCTTCTTTCTTATGTAAGTTGCCTGGAACCACACAAGGAAAAAAATTCCATCTGTCTCTCCATACAATCCATACCCAAACAGAGTTCTAAGAAAAAGATAAGTTTGGCTACAAGACAAACTTCTATATGTATAACAGAGTTAGCAGTTAGGTACAGTCACCGGCAATAGTATCTCCCTACACGAAGGCCGCAAAAATATGTGACACACTCTTATGACCCTACAAAGTCACATATTTTTGTGGCCTTTGTATAGGAAGATACTATTGCCGTTGACTGTACAGCTAGCTATATTGATCAAAATATGTTTTTCTAAAAAATTACATTTTTAACACAAGATATTTAGCCGACTGTACTTGATGTTACCTATTCTTGTACTGTCAGAAAGTATTCTAAACAACAAAACAAATGAGCCGAAACTCAACCAAGCAAGCACTTTTCATCATTAGGTATGTTCTGGTATCTACATCCCAGCTCCATCATCAGATCAGCTTGATGGTACCATATTATTCCACTGTCACCAAGGTTACATTGAGTACCGGCCAACAATATAACACCTACATGTTTTACAATAGAACTTTTTTTATATTTGTAAGTGATTTCCACCTCACTTCTTAGGTAGTTTAGTAGTAGCCTTTTGGGAGAGTGATGAGAATAATTAACATAATGGTTTTTTCATAGAAGTTTTTTTTTTTAATATACAGTCAACTTAATTTTTTTATTGGAGCTTTTTTAGTAATATGCTGAGTCTCCTATTGTAATTCAAAGTATTTCATTGCAGTATTCATCATATATTTGTATAAAATGACTAGTAAAATATGCATTCTACAAAATAACCTATATTGTTTAGGTTTAACCTATATAAGGTGAACTTTTAATATTCTTTGTATATAATATCATATTTCCAAGGGAACCATGGTATAAAAATAAGTACATTAAAATATTCAAACAGGGCTCTGGCTGAAAGTTCTTTGAATATGAGAATGCGGCAAATATGTTAATGAACTAAAAATAACTACAGATATCTTATAAATCTTAGGAATGAAATGCTATGCTTTATTATTCTGACATGTGCAACAAGT
This sequence comes from Pammene aurita, assembly GCA_947086415.1. NCBI lineage: Eukaryota > Metazoa > Arthropoda > Insecta > Lepidoptera > Tortricidae > Pammene > Pammene aurita. The sequence continues at coordinate 57,656,105 of OX352289.1, forward strand.
AGTTGTGCAATGTGTCAGGATTTACTTCATAACAGCTGTTGACTATAAAACTCACCTCTATAATCTCCTAAGCCTACACTGCCAGCGGCTTGAAATTTTTGTATTTTCTCAAAGGTCTTTTTTTCAATGGTGGTGGGATTGTCATTATCTTCGTCGCTGCTAGAAACATATCTTTTGGCCCTTTTCCGTTTAAGACCTGGTTCTGATGTATCCTCATCAACCAGTTTTTTTTGCTTTCTCTATGCCATCTTTAGGTACATGCAAATGAAATAAAAAAAATACACACAACATGCAAACATAATAAATGAACACAGCATAATGCATCCCTCACTCAATTAAAACAAGGTTATCACGTTATTAGTAAAAATATAGGATGGAGTTTCATTAGTTGGAACAACCTGAAATTGTACAGTCAACCACTTTGATTAGTAGGTTATCACATTTGTCCAAGCAGTTTTAAAAATTACCCATATTAGGTAGTAGTCACACAGTAACAGAAAACTTTCACCAACATCAGTAAGCTCTCGGTAAATCAGGAAATCAAACTGGAGACGTGTATGCCCAACAGTGTGCGCATACTTACTCGCTGAAGAAGAAGAATAAATCAGGAAATATTGCATCCAGAAACCAGGAAACGAAACTGTTTCGTTAGTTTTCATAGCCAAAGTGGTTTGTAAAAAAACTATTAAAATATACGTACCAGTATCACAAAAAACTCTTTGAACACTGTATAATTTCCATTTTTCATCTGGTGTATTGACATCAGCCAAAACCTTTTCAAACGCTTTAGTTCCCTTAACGGGTGGCCAAAAGACTTCACAACACTTTGGCGTAAACCACTGATTGTTTACGCCGTCTTCTACACTAAACTGTATCACTGAGTACATTTTTGTTCTTGTTGAAAGTTTTTATTGGCAGTAGGACGGGCAGCAAGGCAAAGGAAAAAGGAGGGAAAACAACGTCACTTCACTCAAAGCGTCACTTCAATCAAAATGACAGAATTTCGTTCCGTTCCAATTTCTTATGTTGTTAAAAATCACATTGCTCAGTTTGTTTTGATGTTTAATAACATTAAAAAATCTGTAATAAATGACTTTATATAAGTATTAACTTTGAAGTTAACTAAAAAGACGTAAATGTTTTTTTTACTTCATGAATGTTTTACATTAAAAGATTGACAAATTTTATTGATATCAAGAAACGAAACGCGTTATATATATTTAAGCTTTATTTTTAAGTCGGTAGTAGGTCGGATACTTATAGAGTTTGTCCGGAAATAGATGTGTCGTGGTTTATATGGGAGCTCATACATTCTATGACACTTCTCTTTCCGGACAGACTCTAACGACTAATATGAAACTGTTCAAATTTCAAATTCCTATGCATAAGTACTGGCTTACTGGCTACATAAAGTCTTGTTATAATGTATTAATTAGTATTTTCTCTTAGCATTCGCTATGATAATGGACAGATTTACGAAGAAAGAAGATTTACAAAGCCTGAGTAAAGTATAGGATAACTTACTAGCATATAAATTAACTGCCACATAAAACTTCCTGTTGAAATAGTTTACGTGTCACAAACATCTAACCGTTAATAGTGATCCCAAAAATTGACATTAGCTAAACTTCTCGTTGCCGACGGATACTGTACGTCTTACTGTACATCGTACATAGTACAGGTGATGACCTTAAACTGACGTTATTGAGACGTTCATTTTGCGGTAAATATGGTACGTCCAGATGCTGACCCTCAATTGACGTTATTAAGACGCCCACGTTGCGACGAATACGGTACGTCCAGGTGCTGACCTAAAATTGACGTTATTAAGACGTCCACTTTGCGATGAATACGGTACGTCCAGATGCTGACCTAAAATGGACGTTATTAAGACGTCCACTTTGCGACGAATACAGTACGTCCAGATGCTGACCTAAAATGGACGTTATTAAGACGTCCACTTCGAGACGAATACGGTACGTCCAGATGCTGACCCAAAATTGACGTTATTAAGACGTCAACTTTGCGACGAATACGGTACGTCCAGATGCTGACCTAAAATTGACGTTATTAAGACGTCCACTTTGCGGTGAATATGGTACGTCCAGATGATGACCCTTATTTGACGTTAGTACGACGTCCACTTTTTAACCTGACCTTAAATTGACGTCACTATAACGTACGTTTTCAGCGAATAAATGACAGACCTTAATGTGACCTAAAAATGACGTCGCTTGTGCGTCGCTGACGTCAGTTTGCTACCTGGGACTCTTTGTTATGTTCGTGTTTCCTAGTTTGAATAAAGTGTAAATAATGTTGAAACAAGGCATAAATTTACCTTACGTTTGGTTCATAAATTTGTAAGTTTTATTTAGATAAGTATGTAATTTGTAATAAATTATAACTTATTATAAGTAGGAACACTATAAGATTAGGGACATTGACTAATCACCATTTTGTCACGAGACCTTAACTGCACCAGTTAGAACAAAGCTTTATTTCCTTACTAGCTGACCCGACACACTTCGTATATACCACCAACTACATTTATTTATATTTTTCCAATATTTTAATAGTTTTTCTGCTATTCGGGGTGGAGATAAGTCCAAAAAATCAGATATTATTATAGTCGATTCAGCCGTTAAATGGTGCAGCTGACACGAGTGTGTTTTATATATAAAATAGTATACACTATATGATTCTCATTAAATACATTTTTGCAGATCCGATGACCACCACGGTGAAGATCCCGGAGCGCTTCGAGTTCCGAGCGCAGCGTACCGCCGAGGCGCTGCTTAGGGCGGCCAAGCTCGTCGAGGCTTGCTGCCTGAAGCCATGTCACGTCTCCGAGCTTCTCAATCATTGTTGAATGCTTCCTCATACCTCCTGTTCACAATTTTTGAAGAATTTACATTTGTTTCCTAGCTTAATGCCGCTCAATTGAACCTGGAGTCCGCTTGGCAATTATGGGTTTTAAGTAAATATATACATTTAGATTATGAGATCAGTTTTTTTGTCGTTATATTTCCTTGACCGTATTTTTACGTTACCAGTATAAGCCAACCAATTTTGCTCATAGATAAGGTACTTAATGTTACTGTTAAGCAAAACTAGACAAATTATTCCTGCATTGTGCTTATTCGAATCTCATACACTACTCTCGCTGGCTGTTATGTATGTTATCAATCGACTTCAAGATTTCGAAGGAGGAGGTTCTCAATGAGGACTATCGCGTATGATCGCTAGAGGCGCTAGTGTAGACGGAGGTCTTCCAAATGTGAAATGCCATAGTAAGAAAGTGGGATTCGCGGAATGATTTGTCATTTATAGTTCAAAATCTGTAAGAATGAACTTTTGACACTTCAGTATTGACGTCATTAGTGATGGGGCTAAGACGTATCGTTTGTCAAATTTAGCGTGTATTTATGAATTGTTCGAATCGATTTTACTACAACCGATTTTTTCTTGTTACATGCCTATATATTTTGTATCATAAATCTTCTCAAATTATAACAATAAGAATGAGAGAATGAATAATGTTTATTGACTTAAACCTAATACAAGTGTAAGTAATATTTGCACAGTACGCTAATAGTTTAAGAGAGACTTATGTATTAGGTTTGAAACAGTTTCACCGGAACTGAGCCTCTGTCTCCCGAACTAGGCGGATGCCTGTGACTCGTAAGTCAGTGATTCCACCGAGAATATGAGTAGAGATGAGTTGTATGCAGTTATGCCTAATATACAAAAATATATTAAAAAAGGAAAACTTAACTTTAACAAAGCAGAACATATAACTATTTAGGAAATGATCATTTAATAATTGTTATCTACTAATTATATATGGCATTATAATAATTCCATAATTAATACAATATGATAAGAAAGTCTTATATTGTCTATTGATTACATAATCGATTTTATCGACTTACGGAAATGTTATATGAATCGGAACAGCAAACATGGTCACAACACTAAATTTAAAAAAAAGGAGGCCTAGACCGTAACTGTTTGCATGCTAAATTGTTATCGTAAAATATTCAATAACTAAGATATGAAAAAATTTAACATTAATTAAGTTATGTTTATAAAAAGTGAAATATTGTGTTTACGTACATGACAAGCTGTAAAATCGTTATGGGATTTTGTTTATAATTTCAAAAAGTCTTGCGCATTTACGTTCTACGGGCGTTGCGATGTGTCAAAAGTTCATTCTTACAGATTTTGAACTATAACAATGTTGTGAATATTTTTTCATGGATATTAATTATGGCAAATATGAGTTACGAAATTGAATGTGAATGCTTTAAAAGCCGAACTAGGAATATCCTCTTTTTCTTCCAAATAAAGCGGAACCGCGCATCACTGCGGTGTCGTCGATATTTTTACAGTATGGTCTATTGTATTAAATATTATTTAAACGTAAATTTGGTTTTCACGAACGTAATAACAATTTTTACAGCTGTATTTCAGGACCTCCTTGTACAGTGGCGCAGTATAAGCGCTGTTTATTACACACGATTTAAGTAGTCACATTTCGTAAATGGCAATTTACTTATGTCCGAAATATCCGCTTATCGGTCGAGATATATCTCCAAAAAATATTAAAATGAACTAGCAACGTTTTCATTATATGACTTGATTTACTGCTGAGAATTAGAGGAACGAGAAGAAGAATAGAAAGATTTGGATGCGAAGACGGCTGTGGAATACCCACCATAGAACACTAGATTCCTCTTCTTCTTATGTTGTTATTTTTTATATTATATTGTATTATTTAACCTAATAAAGTTTAATAACGCCCCCCCCCCTTGTTTTACTGCTTATATTTCCAAAATAAGTAATTAAGTCTTTCGGATTATTAGTGCATACGAGTCGGCAGGTGTATTCTATATGTACAGTCAGCTGCAGAGAAAAGGTACCACCCGCCATACAAGTTTGTAGGGCACGGTGGTACCTTTTCTCTGCAGCTGACTGTACCTACCTATACATATGGACTAATAGTTGGCCCCGTCAGATGTAACACAATAACTAATGGGAGATTTTAATGAGTGGAGGTCAGAGTGACTAGCAAAATTTTGAATAGGCAAATAGTAATACCAAAGTAGGTAAAAACTGCCGAAGATGTCTCAGTTATAAAGGACAGGGCCTATACACGGTGCCCACGAGAAAAGGGAAAGATTTTAACAGTATATTCTAGATCCTACTTAGAGACAAAAATGTCATATAAACTTTTTTTGAAATTCGCCTAGTTTCAGAGTTAATACCAATTTATAAAATATACACTTTTAATTATAACTCAGCACAAAACGCCTTTTTGATGGCGTTGTTGCCACTATTGGGCATAGTTTACACGTATTTATTGACAGATATCAAAGTGACAAGGAAAACTATGCAGCAACTAAACTTTTACAAAAAAAATGTACCAATTTCTTTTAGACGATAGTTTTATTAATAACATTTACTTTTCATGTGCAAGAAACATTCAAAATATAGAAAAAAAAAAGAAAAAAAAATTTTTTTTGGCGAAATTGACCTAAAGTCACATAATATTTTTTCCTCCTTTTGGTCTCAGGAATGCGTGGTTATTTTTTTTCCCTTTCCTCGCGGGCACCTTGTATAGGACATTAGAACCAAAAATTCACAGATTTCGTGCCTCACACGACTATCGAGCACATTGTAAATGAATCTATGGAATTCGAAAAATATTGTCGCTGAGCGACGAGAAAGTCGGGATAAGGAAAAAGGTCATAAAATAAAACTACGACGTTGAATGATAATTATTTTATTCTTAGGTTAACATAAGTATCCTCGACATAACGCCTGTGAGCCACAGTTGGGCAAAAATTAACGTGATTGAAACTAAAGTTAAAAATGAGAACGTTACCCATAATCATATGAACATGATTACGAATCCAATCATGAGCTTTCTAATCTGATTGACCACCGACATGAGTAAATCATGTCGATTTTTAGTTTCACTCATGATTAGCTGAAGTGATTACATTAGTAAGACAGAATGCTTAGTTAAACTAACGAAATAGTTGATAAGATGATTAGATTTTGATTAGATTTTGCGTAGCTACTAGCTCCTTCACTTTTTTCCCTGACGAAACAGAGGCGGTACCTATGTGAGTATAATATACATTTAGGATAAATGGCTATTTGTGACAATATTTCTAAAGGTATCATTTGGCGGTTGGCGCTTACGTCTTAAGTTGTATAGTGCAGATTCAATATTGAGCAAAACAAGCGTAAATGCCAGTGGCAAATTTTAGTTTTACCAAAATATCGACAATTTTTTTGTTATTTTTTGGTATGAGTGTACAAATGAATGCTCCCATTTAACTTTGAAACGGCCTGTTCGGTTTTATTGCGGTTTTCGTCTACCGTTAAGGCAGCTATCACACAGCTGCGGTTTCCACAAGCGCTTTTCATTTATTCTCATTCTCATTTTCATTTAGGATAATGAAAATTTCTACATATATATCTGGTTCAATATGTGAAATTCAGAACAAGCGCCTTATTCTAGTAATAATATAAATCAGCTTAAGAACACTCTAATCATACATTCGTCAATCACATTGAACAAGTTAGTTGTTTAGCGTTAATTTACTCATGGCGAAATTATTTGATTGTTTTGTGTTATGATTTAATCAGCGATTATTCAATCAGCGATGATTAGTAATCAATCACCGATTTTAATCAAGTGTGCCCAACTCTGCTGTGAACAAACAAATTGAAAAATTTCCACACGCATATCCAAGTTTGAATAATTGTCGCCGTGGCGAACACAGCGAAGAGGACAAATCGTCAAACGTGAACTATGCGTCGTTGAAGAATTCCTTTCTCATTTTACATTTCACATGTTTATGTTATCAGCCGCAGTTCCACTTCATCAAAATGTCACTGTTTTCAATGAAAATGCTTGATTTGTTGATTTAAATACAAAAATCACTTTATGTATGCCTTTAAGATTTGAGAAGTTTCCTCGATTCCTCTTGGATCCCATCATCAGGACTTGAACTTGACGAAAATATGTCCTGACAATCTAACTTGCTTAACAAACACATCGTAGAGGAGAAATCGCCAAACGTGAATTATGCGTCGTTGAAGAGTTCCGTTCTGATCATCATCAGCAGTTCCACTTCATCAAATGTCACTCTTTTGAATGAAAATGCTTGATTTGTTGTTAAAAATACAAAAATCACTATGTGTATGCCTTTAAGATTTGAGGAGTTCCCTTGATTCCTCATGTATCCCATCATCAGAACTTGAGCTTGACGAAAATATGTCCTGACAATCTAACTTGCTTAACAAACACATCGTAGAGGAGAAATCGCCAGAAAATGCTTGATTTGTTGATAAAAATACAAAAATCACTATGTGTTTGCCTTTAAGATTTGAGGAGTTCCCTCGATTCCTCATGGATCCCATCATCAGAACTTGAGCTTGGCGAAAATTTGTCCTGACAATCTTACTTGCTTAACAAACACCGATGTGTGTTCGTTAAGAGGAGGAATCGTCAAACGTGAACTATGCGTCGTTGAAGAGTTCCCTTCTGATCATCATCAGCAGTTCCGCTTAAATAAATGTCACTGTTTTGAATGAAAATGATTGATTTGTTGATAAAAATCACTACATGTATGCCATTAACATTTGAGGAGTTCCCTCGATTCCTCATGGATCCTCATCAGATTGACAAACACCGGCCAAGAGCGTGTCGGGCCACGCTCAGTGTAGGGTTCCGTAGTTTTCCGTCCGTCACAGTAAGTGTCCCCACTTACGAGTTAAAATAACACCGCCATGTAGGATATGATATGAGCGTTCCACGTACAGCGACATCTATCGGCAAATAAAGTAAACTATTGCGCGCGAGCTTAAAGTATGGAAGATGATTTTGATGGGATAATTCTTTATTGCGTGAACCGATTTTCACCGTTTTTACTTTATTTTAAAGCACGTCATTTCATTGTGATTATGTAGAAATTACAGGTACAATAAACACCTGCTTATACGGTTAAATTACAAACTTAATTCAGAAATTATTTTGTAATTTTTTTTTTCAAAAACTATTCAACCTATCAAGTTCCAAATAATTTTCCTAGAAAGTTTTTATAAAGTTCTACTTTTCAGATTTTTTTTATATTTTTAAAACTTATGGTTCAAAAGTTAGAGGGGGGGATAGGGTTACCAGGCCCAAAAATGAAAAAGCCGGACTCCGCGCTTAATTTAGCCGGACATTTGATCCCAAAAGCCGGGCATTAGGGTGTCCCTTATATTGTGATTTTGAGAAATTTAACAACGTATACCCCCTAAATATATTTCGTTTACCCCAAAATACTCTACAAAAATTTTTTTAGACCATTCCTGTAACTGTAACCGGCCGACTTTTATCCGATTTTCCCATACAAAGTATGAAAATGACCAATAAAACTTATTATTTATTTTATTTTTTCCATATCATCAGTGCAAGCACTCCTGTATGAACGTTTTTATAAAAAAAAATCTCAATGCCGAAAACCGATAAAAAAGCAGCAACTTATCTTCTGCCCAAATTTCTTCTTAGTAATTTGTATGGGGAAATTACGAAGCAAGTCGGCGTGCCGGCGTGACGGTTAGAGTTACAGGAATATCCTGATTTTTTTTTGTAGAGTATTTTGGGATAATACAAATACATTTAGGGGGTATGCGTCATTAATTTCTCAAAATTGCAATATAAGGGACACCCTACCGGACATGCTGGTCTTTCCAACCGTGCCACTGGCGTGACTGGCGCGTAGCGTAAGTCAGACAAAAGCCTAACAAAAGCCGGACAGGCCTGACGAGGAGTTATTTGGCCGGACACACCCGTAAAAAGCCAAACATGTCACCTGGCAACCCTAGGGGGGACACATTTTTTTTTACTTCTGGAGCGATTATTTCCGAAAAGATATACATTATCACAAAAATATTTTAGTAAACCCCTATTCATTTTTAAATACCTATCCAACAATATATCACGCGTTAGGGTTGAAATGAAAAAAAAATCACTCCCCGCTTTACGTATAGGGGAGGTACCGTAATAAAACACTTTTTCCACTTTTTATTTTACCACTTTGATGGCGTGATTGATATACATATTAGGACTAAATTTCAGCTTACTAGTGCTAACGGTCACTGAGATTATCCGCGGACGGACGGACGGACGGACGGGCAGACATGGCGAAACTATAAGGGTTCCTAGTTGACTACGGAACCCTAAAAACGGGACCAATATATACTTAAAATGAAAAAAAGAATTTTCAAAATCGGTTTAGACATGACGGAGTTATGGAGTAACAAACATAAAAAAGAAACAAAAAAAAGACAAAATAAAAAAAAACATACACGCCGAATTGAGAACCTCCTCTTTTGAAATCTTGAAGTCAGTTAAAAAAAATTAATGTGAAAAATGTCGTTCTGACTTTTTTCAAAAAGGTTAGGCTACAGGGCAGACCCTTAATCGTCTTTTTTTAGGCTTAAATTGTAGCTGACTAAATTGTCCAGAGGAGTTCTTCTCAAATTTTTGATATCATTCTTCGTTTCCAAAATATCGAACGCCAAAATCAAAAATTTGGAAAAAAATAATTTATTTTTTCACTATTCCGGCCATAACTTTTTTCTTTTTTGATTTTCTCGAAAAATTCTTTTTCCACCTTACAGCTCTCATAAATATGAGTATTTTAAGCTATTTTTGAATATCATATCTTTACAACTTACCGAGGTATAAGGGGATCGCACTTTTTCGTGAAATCGGGGCCTATACTGGAACGAACGAAAAGACATTTCCAATGTCAAAATATTGCGTAATTATAACGGAAACAAAAACAGTAGGCGACAAACGAATAAATGAATAAATACAATATGATAATATCTTCAAATTAATATGACGCTGTATTAAAACTCAATCAATGTATAATGTTTTTCAACTCAACTAAGCCCAAAACATTCATTTTGTAGCAGTACGAAAGAGTCGCCATGTACTTACCTATAGCTAAATAATTTATAATAAACTTTAAGAAACAGAAACAAACATTTTAAATCATTGGTTTCGCTATATTTATAACAAATTAATAATAAAACAAAACTTATCAATACTAAACAACATAACACATGCATCAGTGGGTAGAGAAGCCTATCTAGTCCCAGTCCCAGCCATGAACCAGAGAGGCCTAATTACAATAACAGCACCTATCCTATACGCACTACTCAGACTTATTCATTATGGTAACTTACGAGTATTACAATGACTGTTTTAATGACGAGTTAAAGCTTGCCTCAGTGACGACTAACATCTTAGAGCCCATCATATCCTAGCAAAATACTAGATAAGACACGATCGCATTGCTCCACCTTTTCGCTTTGCACTTATAAGTATGGTTATAAATGAGAAGGTAAAACAGTGTCAATAAATCAAGATCGATTTACCTATACGTGCAGCGCGGTATTCTCTGTTACTCTGGAGCACTCTCGGCCCAATAGTCATAGTCAGATACTTGAGTGTGTAAACAAGACACGCCTGCCTGACCGATCGTTTTACGAGATTCGGACTCTCTCGCTTGTGTCCTATATGTACAACGATTAACAATCTCAATGGGCGCCTAATAGTAGGTTTATTTTGGAAACTGCCATGTGGACTGTTGCGGCGGCTTGGGCGCGGGCTGCTGAGGCGCCGGCTGCACGGCCACGGCCTTCTGGCTGGCGGCGGAGCTGTTGTCACTCCTGTCCCATCCGTGAGACTCGTGGTGGTGATCGTGATGGTCCGGTGAAGGGAACCACTCGGATATCCACACTGGTCTCCATATCTTTTTAACACCCGGAACCCATATCTCCTTCCAGTCTTGAATCCAGGTCTGTTTTAAACCTTCCTTCCATTCCAATTTCTTGTCAGGCACCCATATCAGTTTTTTAGAGGGCTTCCATATTTCTTTCCAAGCTTCTTTCCACACTAATTGCTTGTCATCGACCCATATTTGTTTCTTCTCTGTTTTCCATATCTGCCTCCACTGATCTTTCCATACCAATTTCTTGTCTCGAATCCAGATCTGTTTCTTTCCTGGCTTCCAATACTTCTTCCATACTGGTTTCCAAACAAGCCGCTTTTTCCATAAGTCATGAGAAGTGTATTCCCATCCATCGTGATCCTTGCCAAGGTATTTCTCCCCAGGAACACCTACCTTGACCCATTCCGGCACCCATATTTTTTTCCAAGCGGGTATTGATATATCCTTATACCCTGGCACGACTATGTCTTTATACACAGGAACGGTAATTTTCGTCCAATCTGGACGTTTCACATCCGTCCACGCCGGTAGCTTTATAGGTTTCCACTCAGGTTTGTAGATTTTTTTCCAGTCTCTTACCTTGGTTTCCTTCCATACCGGAATTTTGGTTGGTACCCAAATAGGCTGCCAAATCTTTTTCCATGACTGTTTCCATATTTGTTTTTTAGCTCGTTTCCAGATTTTTTTCCATCCTGGCTTCCAGGTTAATTTTTTCTTCCAATATCCTGGATCGTGATGGTCGTGATGGTCATGATGTTCTTCATGATGTTCTTCGACGTGGTGCTCCTCATGATGCTCATGGATATCATGGATGTCATGGTGATCGAGATCGTGGTGATCGTGATGGTCGTGATGGTCGTGATGGTCGTGGTCGTCGTGGTGGTCGTGGTCGATCACATGGTGGCCGAGATCTCCATGGTCTTGGAACGGATTTATTAGATCGTTAGGAGGCGCTGAATAGTCGTACCCTACACGTTTCTGTGCTGCTTGTACATTCTGATCGTTCGGCTCCAACTGCTGCCGTGTTTGTAGGTTTTGTTGTATTAACGCCTTTCCCGTTACTAGAGCAACTTGCAGAATTACCGCGATGGTAATCTGAAACAAATAACATCCATATTAATTCAAATCTCAATACCGTCATTAGTGTCATTACATAATACACTCATACATAATTACTTCGCGGCGCAAATATATATACAGTTTACTCGTAATAATATCGCACAGCTTGTGATATCAAATATTAAAAAAAATAGGTTTTATTTTGGGTTAACCACTTTAAAAAATTTACAACATATCATGACAAATGATTAAATCTGTACATGTATTCGCTTACACACTCAATCGTTAATTAATAGAGCTATTACATCATATAATCATAGACATAAAATAAGAAGACGGAATCCCACGAAGATAAAACTGTGATTCCATAATGAGCCGCGATCTCGTGCACACACACTCACTTTTGACGTTTGAACCAATCACCGCTCGTCCACGAGTTGTATATGTGTGCGTGTCGCGCGTAAACTCGGCTTATTGTGGAGTCACAGTTTTGTCTTCACGGCGCTACCTACGTCTTCTTATTTTATATGTATATGCATATAATGAAATAAATTACTTAAGAGCTTATTGTTGATAACAACAAGTAGCTCATATTTTCACTCGTAGGTTAATAAAACACGGTTTACATCTTAAGATGATTATTATGTAATCCATTTGAATCAGATGCAAGAGGAAAGTTCGACGTGAGACCCGTTTTATAGTTCAATCGAGTGGCCTGGCAAGCCGGAACCGGTAATAGGAAGTACTAAATATGCCAGAGAAATAACTTGGCAGTACTCTCTCGTGAAGTATGCTAGCACGGCTACCTTCGCTTTTTACTAATATGGGCCTGGAAGATCTACCATTGGACACAGTCATTTTTGTTTACGGTATTTTAAACATTACATTACTTAGGTAGGTAGAAAGTTGAAATGGTAATACGAGTAGGTATGAAACGATAATTTTATATCAAATATAGACTTGTGACGTAACAATTAAGATCTTTTAAGCCATCTGTCAGCTAACGTAAATTTAGTAAAATTAATGTTAAAATGCATATTTGGTTTGCCTTAAAGAGCATATTTTGTTTTTTTTGTTGTGAATCAGTGAACATCCCAGTGAAAGTCCACCCGTTTCATTAACGCAGTTCGCACTCAGGGCTAATAACATGGCTCACGACCACATTATGTAAGAGTTGCGCAAGCGGTCACCAGCGGCACAGCAGGCGCCCGCGCGTCCTGCGCTCACACCCACGCACGTTATATTGCTTCCTTAATAAGGATCACACGCCCTAAATACTGACGACAAATTACGAAACGTAGTTTGCTTGTGCTTTTAGAAAGTTAATATTACCATAACAAGAAAACAACTGACTTAGTCCATCCACTAAAGCCAAAAACCTGAATTTTCCGGAACTAAAACAATGCTTTCAAAGTTAATCTTGAATTAAAGTGGAAGTTGTGCAACAAAACTAACAAGGAGAACTGTTAGAAATGTGAGAGAAAATTAACAAAATACATGTTATTACGTTTAAATGTTTACAAAAACGAGGTCGAGGTTCGTGACCCAGCAAGAATCAGCGGAAGAACACGATATCGTTTCGTTATGCAATGCGTATAATCGGTATGATTATCGGAATATTGGTGCTTGAATGCCCATAGGGCAGAGTAGATACGAGATGCCGATGTCTTTTCGATAGATTTCTCTAAACCAACAGTAAACAATGCGAGTTAATTTATGAGTAACTAGAAACTCACCGACTATTGTGCGTTTTTTAGACGATTATTGGATCATTGTCTTCACCTTTTATGAGACAATTATACATATTTATCACGATTTTTACACTAAAGGGGATGACAGTTTCGTGAGCCATTACCCAACTTGTTCTAGTTTACAGAGCAGGTTTTGAAATTCGGCAAATATTTTAACTACCTACCTACTTTTATAGTTTGCTATAGGCTAGGCTAGGGCTTGCAATCCGAATATTTCGAACAGTAAGTAATAGTAAATATTCCAAATATTCGTATTATCCGGATAATATCCGGATCCGGCTCCTATAGTAAGTCTTGGGATCCGGATAATTGCAAGCCTTACTATAGGTGGCATATACTCGTAGGAAGAATTAATTGGTCATTCGATGCTTTAGGTGTGTTCAAATATTATTTACTATACAGAATAATACGTTTAAACATTTGAGACACGTTTTGAGAAATAACTAGAAAGGCTCTGTTGTAGATCAAATAAATTAGAAGGAGACTATGACACGGTTAAATCGATTGATAAAGTACCTAATGACTGACAGTATAATCTAATTGACTTTAATGAACTTAGAAGGGGTGGAAAAGGTAAATGATTCTTATGTAAATGTGCTTTACGAATATACGATACTTATAATATACAATAACAATGACCTGTTTTTATTAAAAACTAATTTAATTAACATTTAATTACATTGACTAGTGAAATAAGAAAAAAAATCAGTACAATTTGAATAGGTGTGCACAAAAAACAACCAATAGCAGGTTTTTTTTTACTTTTTTACATTTGAATTATTTAAGTATGTACATTTTAAAATAATTAGGCATGGTTTGAATTAAATACTTTTTAAACGATTTCAAATAAAACAAATCTTTTATGACTATAAAATATATTGTTAGCAAGGTAATCAAATTTGGGATTCAAAATCCATGGTCGCAAGTAGCCTCAAGGGTCGTAACGTAAATAGCAGCTGGCACCGGTATTATTCGTATTGAAAATTGCTTAGATACATTAATTATATCTATCACAGTGAACCTACGCTGTAGTTTGCTTACTACGTAGAACAATAAATACAGTCATATTTCTGTATTAAAATTGTAATACCATTAAAGATTTTATAACAGTTTTTTACTCGAAATTGATTAGGTATTCAGGATATGGCCCACAAAATATTTACAGAATCTGAATATGAATCGTTTTGCAATCTGCCCGGGCTGAGTTAAATAAATATAAAAAATAGGTAGGGTATATGTTACCTATTATCAATGAGATCACTTAATTTCACCGTATCGAAATCAGATGTCACAATTATGCATAGAATGAGAAACAAATCTGTCTAGATTAGATATCCTGTTAGGTATATAGGTTGAATATCACTGACCACTTGGCTCCAGGTCCCTCGCATGATGGGGCGGGGATGGCTGGTCCTCAAGCTAAGGCGCCGGAACTGTTTTTACTCTATTGGTTTACCTTGAGAAACGGTATATATACGATCGAGCCTACCCCATGAGGCGGCCGGTGGGGCGCGCTTTGCCAATCACTTTCGCCAAGCACCCCGCCGGCGCGCGAGCACTTAGCCCGCAGGAAACAGAGGAAACACTCAGGAAAAGTAGAAAAATACTACCAGCACATGATTCATTATGCAGCTTCTTCTTTATTTATAATTAAGTAATCCACTTCAAAACAGGAGGTTGATAAACTTGTAGGTTATAATGTGTGTTTGGCATATGAGTAGCTGTGGGAAACCGTCGTTGAATTGAAAAAATGTTTTGTTTTTATGATATTAAAGTATTTTATAAAATAGGTCATCATAAAATCAAAGCACAATTGAAATTTACACGTTAAAAATAAATGTATATGTTGCACTAAATTTGTTTACCTACTCGTGCTTTTTACATGAAACATTTTATCATTTAATACATATTTTTCTATAATTATTTTCTGTACATTATCTTTAGGTACAGACTAAGTTTCAGGTTAATGTTTTTGTTTTGTAAATGAAGACACTAGGTAAGGAACTAGATAACTAGGTACTTAAAACTTGCATTCATAATTTATGCATTAATACTAGAGGTGTAGATGTACCTACATAAAAACATTTTTCAATAAGATATATAATAATTTCTTATTATTCATTTCTATACCTACTCAGTTGTAGGTATCGTAAAGATATTCAACAATGGGGACACTAATATAGTGCTAACTTGCAACAAGTAGCCACGAAGTTACTTTTATCAACATACGAGTAGTACCTATAGATCATGCACGGAGCACGGGTGCTATATGTCCACGCAGAGTAAGGTACCTGCATTCTATTTTCACTAAAAGTAGCTTATATATAAAACAAACCTTGTTCGATTAGAAACCTCAACAGGGTAAAAGATCCCGATAGGTTAACTAACCGCCAAATTAAACCAAAGTTTGCTTCTCTTAACATACGTACCTTATTACGAATTCCCTTAGAGGACCAATACTGCATTTCCCTTTAGCTAAATAGGACACTCTCGCGAGTTGTTACTTTCCAGGTTGGTCACTTATTTAGACCGTTATCTACTTTATGATAACGTCTTTTCAGGTAAGTACTCTCTTAAGATGTCACTTTCACAGTAGATCATTTTACGAATACTCGTCGTTCAGAAGTAATTTAAAACCATCAGAAATTTTCTTCACGCTATATTCTAGAAATAGGTACAAGTAACGCCAACAATACAATACCTTATTCCAGTATTCCAGCCAGACGGTATAGTTATCGGAACTTGGAACTAAAACTAAAATTTTTGTTTCCACAAGTGCCAATTTGTCATAACGGTAACGGTAAAAAACACAGAGAACCTCCTATAGAGTAATAATGTTGCTCATTTTGTTCGCGCCGCGAGTCACCAAATCTTGCGGAAGACGTGAGGGGCGGGTGGGTGATAGCGGCGCTGCGATTGGTCGATTCAAGGACCGCGCGCTATGACCACGCTATCACGTGGTTGCGTAGTGATGGGACATGTGTACTACAAGGTAAACGATACTGTACCGTACCGTACCGTAATTTGTTGTTGTTGATTGAGGTATTTACTGTTTACTAAATTGATAACAAATAACAATAATGCAATATGTATATGCCTACTTTAAAAACGTATTACCAATAAATTTTACCTAGTCGTCTTATAGACTAATCTGAAATTACCTTATCTGTGCATTGAAAGTACTTTTAGAAGCGACTCCCATGTGACACCCAATTCAAGGTCTCTTCTAGAAGCAACGCTCATGTGACACCCATTAATAGTTGCTTAAAGCCACTCCTATGTGACACCTATTGAAAGCGCCTTATAGAAGAAACGCTCGTGTGACACCCATTGAAAGCTTCTTATAGAAGCAACGCTCATGTGATACCCATGGAAAGCGTCTTATAGAAGCAACGCTCATGTGACACTCATTAAAACCGTTTTATAGAAGCAACGCCCATGTGACACCCATTGAAAGCGTCTTATAGAAGCAACACTCATATAACACCCATTGAAAGCTTCTTATAGAAGCAACGCACATGTGACACCAATTAAAAGTTACTTAAAATAACTCTCATGTGACACCCATTGAAAGTATCTTATAGAAGCAACGCTCATATGGCACCCTTAATACCCATATTTATTATAACTACATATATGAAAAGAAAAACTACCGACAGAATAAATCTTTAACTACTCAAACTAAAAGAAAAAAGAAAATAAAACAAAGATCTTCTGTTTTCTATTGTACTTCGTATATTTGTTAAGTCGAAAGTACGTGTAGCCCCGTCCCGCTGGCAATATTTTGAGGGTTAAGTTTCGAAAATTCTAAAGTCACTTATTATTGAAGTTGGAAATACAGTGTGTACATGAGAATCTTTCAGTGCGTTTTGTGTCATATTCAATTGGTGCTTTTTTTGTAATTCAATAATTTGAGGTTAACTTTTTTAGCTTGCCATAACTTGAGTAACAGAATATTAGAGTAAAAAAATATAACTGTTTTGTATTTAGAACAGTTTTATTGTTGTACAAAACCAGTTTGTGTCATTTACGTCGAGTGCAATTTGATATAGTATGACAATGCTAAAAAACTATGTATAAAAAATTAGAGTTCATAAATTAAGGATTAACTATATCATCACCTTAAAATACGTCAATAAAATCAATATGTGTCAAATTAAGCAATGAAAATTTAAGTTTCTTGGTAATTTCGTTTTTTTAGGCTGTTATCGTTTTAATAAATTATTAAAAGTCATCAGAGTTCACATTATAATAATCAAAAAGGGACTTTAAAGTAGATATTTCAATTTGTGTCACTTTCATCAATGATATTTCGTCAAAACTTAAACAGAAACAATATTTGCGTTCAGAGGAAATCTTCCTTCCTAACTATAGCTCGTGACCTTGATGGCACGCCTGTTCGGCGTGCTTCTGTAGTGACTACTAGAAGTAGACCCCCGGCTCGCTTCTTAACAAGCTAAACCATGGGTTAACCAGGCGCTGGCATCTTAGCAGTTAAGATGTAGGTACTTGCTCATGGAGGCGCGTGCGGGGTGATAAAGCTGACATACTCGACAAAGGAACTGAGCGGAGGAGCAGGGCGCGGGAAGCCGGCGATGGGGCAATGAACTCGTGCGTGTCTCGCCCATACGTACCTTTTAAGCGGTAGCTTACCGCGTTGTTTGTAACTAGACTGTTGAGTACATTTTCAAGCATCGTGAATTATGGGTAGAAAACGCAAAGTATAATTTTTGTTTTAGTTTCGTTTTATTTTTGTTTTACTTTTGTTTTTTTTTAAGAAAGTAAAAAAGTTTAAAATGACAAATAGGTTCCAGTTTTCCAGTATTTTTTATTATTTTCACGATATGTAAGCGACGGAAATTCGGTACATGGATTTGTTGTTGTATTCCATTCGTCATCCTCTTAGCTTTTGAGTCAATAGCCTGGGGTCCGCTTGGCAAGCTAATCCTATGAATTGGCGTAGGCACTAGTTTTTACGAAAGCGACTGCCAT
The DNA here is from genome assembly GCA_947086415.1 of Pammene aurita. NCBI lineage: Eukaryota > Metazoa > Arthropoda > Insecta > Lepidoptera > Tortricidae > Pammene > Pammene aurita. The sequence goes on from OX352289.1 coordinate 57,674,712, forward strand.
CTGACCTTCCAACGGGAAACTAGGCTTTATTGGGGTAAGGTCCTGTTTCCTTACTGTTTACATTCACCGAAAAGCGACCGGTACCTGATACAAATGATATTTCGTAGATACACAAGTTCCGAAAAACTCAGTGGAGGAAATATGTGAATAAATTTCATTTTCTCCATGGTAAACCTATGGAAAAAGTTTTCTTCAATTAGTGGCTTTTTAGTACATTACCGTAAAATGACCCCTAGGAAACTATTGATACTGGATAGGAATGGAATAGATTAGCATAAAAAAAATATTTGAAAAACAAAAGTTTTCATTTTCATACAAATTGTATGGGAAAAGTTTTTCTCACTTTTTGGTTCCAACCATTCAAGCCTTTGATCCTTAATAGGAATGGGATCATCAAAAAAAAAGTTTGCCAAAAATGACTTTTTTCTCGCACCCTGTATGTTTATTTCCCATATCTGTAAATGCCAATCTTCATTAAATAAAAAATTGAGGGAAGACCATTTTCGCGTAGCAGCACGGGATCTGGTAGCTGCGCTCACTGCCCAAAAAGAAAATCCCTCCTGTATATCACCTTTAAACCTGTCATCTTCTATACGTATAATAAAGCAGATAAGGTCAAAATTCTGTACATTGGATATATTAGCAAAATAGTAAATTATTGCCGAGGTACGGAGAGAAATGAATTTTCAGACGAGGTACTTAGGTGCCAGGGCGAGGCTTGCCGAGGCCAGGCACTATATAGTTCCGAGTCAGAAAATTCCTGTTTTCGCTGAGGTGTATATAGTGCTTTTCTCAAATATGTGAGGAAATAAAAAAAATATAAGGAAAAATAACAAGTGATTTATTCTGGATAAGTTGTTTTGATGCTGGTTTAATCTTATAATAGTTGGCTTTTTAGGGTTCCGTAGTCAACTAGGAACCCTTATAGTTTCGCCATGTCTGCCCGTCCGTCCGTCCGACCGTCCGCGGATAATCTCAGTGACCGTTAGCACTAGAAAGCTGAAATTTGGTACTAATATGTATATCAATCACGCCGACAAAGTGGTAAAATAAAAAGTGGAATTTTTTTTTTTATTAGGGTACCTCCCCTATACGTAAAGTGGGGAGTGATTTTTTTTTTCATTTCAACCCTAACGTGTGATATATTATTGGATAGGTATTTAAAAATGAATAGGGGTTTTCTAAAATAATTTTTCGATAATGTAAATATTTTCGGAAATAATCGCTCCAGAAGTAAAAAAATATGCGTCCCCCCCCCCCTCTAACTTTTGAACCATAAGTTTTAAAAATATGAAAAAAATCTCAAAAGTAGAACTTTATAAAAACTTTCTAGGAAAATTATTTTGAACTTGATAGGATGAATAGTTTTTGAAAAAAAAATACAAAATAATTTCTGAACTAAGTTTGTAATTTAACCGTATAAGCAGGTGTTTATTGTACCTGTAATTTCTACAAAATTACAATGAAATGACGTGCTTTCAAATAAAGTAAAAACGGTCAAAATCGGTTCACGCAATAAAGAATTATCCCATAAAAATCATCTTCCATACTTTATGCTCGCGCGCAATAGTTTACTTAATTTGCCGATAGATGTCGCTGTACGTGGAACTCTCATATCATATCCTACATGGCGGTGTTATTAACTCTTAAGTGGGGACACTTACTGTGACGGACGGAAAACTACGGAACCCTACAGTGAGCGTGGCCCGACACGCTCTTGGCCGATTTTTGTTCTTTAATTGATCACTGAAATAAGCGTTTGCCTTTTTACTCGTTTTCGAATTCATACATACCTAGGTCATAAAACCTGATATATTTATCTCTTGACTTAGCAGGAAGCAGTAATCCACTACTGAGGTGCTTCTTCTTTCAAAATTTTTAATTAGGTAGTGTGCTATCAATTTCCATATTATTGCGTTAATTTCATCGCCGGCAATCATTATCTAACAATAAGTTTATTTTATACTATTAAGTAAATAAAATAACGAAATGAAGTAATTTTCCGTAACCGACTAACTTTTCTGCAAAAACGTTAAAACTACTGAACAGATTTCGATAAAAACTTTACTACCAGGTTCGATAGATCTCCAGCCGCCCAGCCGGGACACTTATAATACTGACTGATAAGTTAATAACATACATATACGTTTATGCTTTTATCATATAACTATGTATATTAGAAACGCAACGGACTATAACGGACGGACGGTTATATAGTTCATAAAACGGGATGAAAACATAGAAAACCACCAAATAAATAACTTACTAATTATAAATATAGTTTATTACGTCACGTAATTCTTTCATTCATTAAAGGGATAACTTTAGGGAGTTAATAATTTCTTGAACAAATTGCAACCCGCATGGAATGCCACCTGCGTGCTCGAATTAGCTTATCTGTAAGTAGAATTTTTGGCCGAATATCCGGCTATCCAGCCAACGGGTCCACCGGATATCCGGTGTACGGCCAAACAACTATCCGTTTCCTCTGTAATATATATCTTAACTGTGTATAAGTACGATTATGTACTATTTTACGACAATACGGCTCTGTATACATGTATACTTAAATAAATTAATATGCTCGTACTGGTGACAGCATGTAGGTCTCTAACTAGCTCCAGGCGTCAAGATAAAGTAGGTACCTGTTATAAATACACGTTGTATCGTCATTACGTAACCGTACCCTAACTAGAGAAAATGACATACGTAATTGCTTACTGGTCTGCGGCATACATACCTAATGCATTACATGTAGACCAGTAGAGTCATGGGTGTCGAATGACGAGGTACCTACATTTAATATGATGTCACGGTGGTGGTCAGGTGCGTCGATTGCGTTAATAATATATGACCGACTTTGAACGCATAGGCTGAGAACTTTACGGTTTGACTCCTTGAGAAAATAATGTAAAATAAAACCACTGTTTAATTAATTAAAATATTAAAGAAGTTAACATTTTAAATTTATTCTTCTGCTTAAATAATTGAACTACTTTCATGGCCGTGACGCTTAAATTAAATATGAAACAAATATTGTTCAACGTTTCACCGATGTCACTGAATGTGATGACTCGAATTCGAGCGTCAGTTAATGTAAACTTTTTTGTTTTTTATTAAGCCTTTATTTAATTTACCTTGTTTGAGTCAAACTTTGCAAGTTAAATTTGAACTACTTTCACTGGTGGGGTTACCTTAAAATTTAGTATTAATATGTAAATTCTATGAGAATACAATATTATAACAAGAGCTATTATATTTTTTTTAAGAAACTTTAGTAAACTTTTTGCAATGATTTGGAACCAGAAATCGGTCGATTTAAATAGAGGTTCTTAAACTTGCTCATAAGTGTCATATGCTACAATATGTCTGCTTTCGAAATATTTTCAATATTATCACAGCGCTCTCAGTCTGTTAGGTACATTTTGTATATGTAATAAAGTATGATCCATTCCTCGAAAATGTAGGGTTTAAATAAAATTTAATAATAAACTCAATGATATAATTAAGTTTGATATATAAACTAATTCTACAGAATATGGCTACTTAGGTAGCAAGTAGCTTAGGTACAAGTAGTTGATTGATAACATACATTAAAAATAATCCGGTCTATGTACATTACGACGAGTATTTAATACAAAGATTTTTTTTAAGGATTGATGAATAATATTTGGTACATATGAAAATTTATCGGAGCTACTTTAATGATATCTATGCAGCTAATTGATATTCTTGTAGGTAAGTAGGTATAACACAAAATTGTTATTTTTATTATAGAGCGCACTATTCGCCAACAAACTGTCCACAGTTTGGCGAAAAAAATACTTAAGTTTTATCTTAAAAAAAAAGAAAAAAAAATAGAAAAAGGTATGCTTAATAAAACCAGCTATGTTTTAGTTACCCAGAAAATAATAAGTCATTCGCTTTTTGACTTATACCTAATAATCCAATCATTGGGGAATCATCTCCATACATTGCCTTACAAAAGGTTGAGTAGAAATTATTTTAATGGTTATTGGTAGGCTATAGGGTGGTAATTAAAATACTAGATTTGAGATCTTGAGGGGGGGAGGGCGCGGCCGCCATCTTGGTTTAATGGTGCCATAAGTCCGTTTTTGAACCTTGGCGCTTAAACGGTTATCAGTATGCCTCAAATTTCTATGGAACGTATGAAGAAGATAAAATTATATACAATATTTCCATACAAAATACATCTGTAAGTCTTACAGATATAAAGATACAGGGGGTGAAAATGTGTATATTTTCTTATATCATAAGAATTTTATTTATTAGCTTCAAAGTTTTGTGCTTCGAGATAAGGAAATGAAGTCTCTACCACAGTTTTGTCATATTCTAATGATTCTTTTAAAAGATATTCAAAAGTTGAATTCACCCCTGGAGCGCTTATAGAGGGGGTGAAATTAGTAAGTCTCACACACAAAATCAATGTTCTATTACTCATCATAAAATACTACTAGGCATTGTCAGGTATAGCAATCGATCAATTCGGGTATAATGAATTTAAATTTGACAAAAAACATATACGCTTTCATAGAAAAAAAAAAATTTTTTAAGAAAGTGCTTGAATTTTCTTTTTTTTTTAAACTTCATATAACTGTCAACTTATTATTAAAATATAGGCTTTAGCATTTTTTACATAATGCCTGAACAGCTCTCTTTATGACAAAAATGTCTACGAAAATTATAAAGACTCAATTTTTTTTGTATTTGTATTTATTCTGTACGTCTTAGAAGATACAAAGTTACAGAAAGAAAAAATTACTCATACTCATTGTCTTTATACTTCTCGTAGACATTTTTGTCATAAAGTCAACTGTTCAAGCATTATGTAAAAAATGCTAAAGCCTGTAGGTACGATATTTTAATAATAACTTGACAGTTATATGAAGTTTAAAAAAATAAAAATATTTTCAAGCACTTTCTTTAAAAAAATTTCTTTAAAAAATATGTACATCAATAAAAGTTTGCTTTATAATTATTTTATCTTGGCAGTAGGAATGAGGATCTGCCGATCTGCTAACATAATTTTGAGGTCCTACTATTTTGTCTCCAACTATTTTTCTTTCACTATTATTTAACAAAAAAAAATCGAAACCGAAAGTTAAATGGTAAGTGGTCTGACCTCTACAACTTGATGAAAATATTTGAATGTCTTAACAAACTAACTGTGAATGAACTGGTTACCTACGAATATGTAAGCTTACATCTTAGGAGGTAATGAAATTTTTCATAAACTGCAAACGTCTCTATGTGAAATTAAGTATAACGCGAAAACTGCATTTCTGGGCCATTCTACTTTAGTTTATACATTCTAAAAGTAGAAAGAGCTTTCTACCCCAATATTTTTCACATTTATTTTTCACACTTCACGAGTCGCGTTTCGATTTTAAAAACATGATACGATTTGATCTCTTCCTTGATACACTGCCCCACCATGTAGATGAGCCACATACCGTATTGCCAAAACTGGGTTTGGAATTTATTTCAAGAGAATACGATAAACAATCCTATACCTATTTACATTTCGCAGTGGCTTATTCATTCATACTACACGTCTTACAACTATTAGGGCTCATTTACTTAGTTAAATGATGTTAAACACGACTGTTAAAGTGAGATATTAGGAAAAACGATGATTAGCTAAATGAGGTTTATAAGACGTTTATGTATAAGAGGGTTCACGTTTTCGCGCAATCGTGTTGCACAGGCATTCAATTAATAAAAAAACGGCCAAGAGCATGTTGGACCATGCCCAACGTAGGGTTCCTCAGAAGGTTGTTTTTTATAGGATATTTTGCGGTACTTATGTCGTTTTACTAAGCGGCACTTATGTCCTTTTACTCCAGATTTTTGATATGACTCAAAAACTATTAAACCATTTTATTTAATATAGTTTTCATTGAAAGTATTTTTTTAGCCTCACTTTTATGTATTTTTTCAAAATTTTTGGACAGACGGTTTCAAAAGTTAGAGGGGGACGCACTTTTTTAAACTTTCGGAGCTATTATTTACGAAACTATTAATTTTATCCAAAACTTGTTTTAGAAGACCCGCCTATTCTTTTTGAGAAACCTATCCAACAACTTTCCTCGCGATAGGGTTGGGGTGAAAAAAAAATCACGGACAGACGGACATGGCGAAACTTAGTATTACTCGTTTAAAACTAAAACCCCGGTTTTAATTAATACGGAAAGTTGGCCAAAAGTGTAAACGGCTCTTTCGAAGCCTCGCTCTACAAGCACTATTTATCATGCACAAACTACTAACAGTTATGAAATGAAAAGAGCTCGCTCAAATAATCACAAAAAAGCCTGTATTTAGAGAAGCATTTCCGTTCAGGAGGTACTTATATACTTTATAGGCGCTAAATTAGGCAACTCCTTTAAAGCGGACAGGAAGTAAGTAGTCTGGTAAACCTGGCTGGATACCTCGCATCAATTCCTCAGTCGATGATTTTTACTTAGATGTACAAAACATGTAAAAACATATTTTCCAAAAAAAAAACCGGTGATTTTGGTATTCTTACCAAAATGTACGAGTACATAAAGCTTAATAGTTTGTAATGGAATATTCTTCAGGCTATTTTTTTTTCACCAAATGAATTCTTTTGATCACTGACAGATACTGTAAAAAAAGTGAAATGCATCACAGCTACTTTTTAAGGTTCCGTAGCCAAAATGGCAAAAACGGAACCCTTATACTTTCATCATGTCCGTCTGTCCGTCGGTCCGTCCGTCCGTATGTCACAGCGGTTGTACTCGGAAACTATAAAACGTATATTAATAAATTGATTGATTGACTGACTGACTGACTGACTGACTGACTGACTGACTGACTGACTGATTGACTGACTGACTGACTGACATATCAACGCACAGCCCAAACCGCTGGATCGAGAGATTCCAAATTTGGCACGGAGGTTGCTTATTAGGTCTAGGGATGCACTAAGAAAATATTTTTCAAAATTCACCTCCTAAGGGGGTAAAATGGGGGTCCAAAGTTTGTATGGCGAATCAAGATTTGTTAGACTATTTTAATCGAAACTTCACAGGAGTATTCCTAACAATAAATGAGTAAACACGTGTTTCAGGTTTTTTGAAAATTCAACCGCCAAAAGGGGCAAATGTGGTCAAAAAGTCTGAAAATCAACATGGGTATCGTATCCTATTTGAGTACTTATAGTACGCGGGCGAAGCCGCGGGAAAAAGCTAGTTAAGTAATATAAGATAAGATTGCACTTAATTTATATTTTAGTACCGTGTATAATCATAAATGTAAACGGTTTGTTTGAGTTTATGAAAGAAGTACCTACATACATTAAAAAGTTGATCGATAATAACTTATCTGGAGAGAGAGTAGTTAGGGATATAAGGTAAAAAATTGTTTAAATAGTCAACGTGCTTCTGATGTTTGTGTCTGGCTGCGCGTGGCCCCTCGCGAGGCATCCTCGCCCCCGCATCACGCTCCTGCGCATGCAGCTAACGAGTGAGATAGTAGAAATCTTTATTTGAGAGTTGATTTTTTTTACTGTGGAAAGAAAAGTCTTAAAGGAAACATAGTGTATAAAAAATGGACGGAATATTCTACTGTGAGTTAAAAACTGATTTTATACCGAAAAAGTTTGATGATGTAAATTTTTGAATTTTTATGTCATAAGTACAAAACATCCATTAAACATAATTTCAGTAAAAAACGAAGCAAATTTCCGACGCGACTTAAACAAAAAAAAAACATTTTTTTATACAGGTTGTAACAGAAATACTGGTGATCCGTTTAAGGTCAAAATTGATATCGTATTGCGACTGAAAAAACAGGAGAAAAAATTTGTAACGCGAGATTTTTTTTTGTTTTGTTGAGTAGAAAACGATACCCTGAACTTATTTATATAGGATAACCTGCATATTTGTTACATCTTGTTTAAAAAAAATGTTTTAACGGATTTATTTTTCTATTTTTAACATTGATAAAATTGATTACTTACTTTAATTCAATACTTCTGGTGAAATTAGATATGATTGAGCATTTTTGCAAACGTAAATATAGGCAATATAAGGTTTAGATAAAAAAACCTAATTAGTAAGTACATCTTTTTTGGAAAATTTTAATACGCCATCTACGTGACACTTTATCAAACTGTAAAGTTTTTTGGACTAAGGAATTTTAGCGAAGTCGATCTCTTTATTGCCTGGTCTACAGTGTCATAAACATAGACCAACGAGGCTTTAGCACGTCTCTGTCTCTTATAGACGAATCCTATTTAAAAGGGGCAGGGACAAGCTAAATCCTCTTTTCTATATATTTCCTATATCGTTTTCTATATAAGATAATAAACAATAATCTGGTACGTGTTTTTTTGCGTATTATCTTTAATTATGGCACAACATCACGTTTTGAATCCACCTCGCACTTAGCCGTACCGTACGTATAAACCGAGTAGACGCTGGCGATTCGAAGGCGCTAAGCTTACCCATAACACATGCTATACATACAAGCAGCAAAACGTGTCTAGTCCTTTGATGGTCTGTGGTCTATATTTGTTGACATAATATCGATTTATCGGCAATAACACGTGCAAGATATACCCATGTCCCATACAAGCAACCACTACGCATTCAACTTGGCATTAGACTTTCAATTTCTATGGCCCCGTTATAAGCGTACAAATTCAAATCGAGTTGTTTTGAATTCTTTTAGAAATATAAATGAGGTTCCAAGTTCAAACATACAAATATCGTCTTTAGTTAAGATATAGGATAGGTGTATCTGTCTCATAGTTAGGTGACTATATATATGTATATACCTTTTACTAGTACTTAAAAGTTGTTGCATTACGTAATAAGCAAACATTTTAGACGTGAATTTAAGCAACAGAGTTTGTACATTAAATTGACGTGCACATTTCGCGACGTACGAGTACCATATTCAAAGGAACCGTAAACCCGTATCAACAAGTAGTTCAAAATACATAATTGTAAACCGTAGACGCAGCTCAGTGCCATATGCAGTGGTAACAGAAATTTCCAAGATTACCGTATATACTAGTAGTGACTTACTACTCCACAACCGTCGTCGGTACTTTATTGAGTAACCGCTAAGTTGCTGCATGTACGTACACGGCAGTAGAGATAAAACCAGGGATCGAATACCGGTATTATTTTCATACAAATTAACCGGTAATTAATTTCGGTATTTCGGTTGTTAATGAATATTTTTTGGATAATCTAATAATTTATTACGTTTAGCTAAATTACATTTCATAATATCACGTAGCTAAAATCGGGCGCTATTTTGATTTTTAGTGATCCCTGGATAAAACAGAGGCAAGGATCCAAAGATGAGTCTAACTACTTTATTATCTGTATACGCCACGGTGTCGTACGGATTTGGAATGTCCAAGAAGTTGTTTTTTAAACAATTTAAGCCCTATCTGCGAACTGCGCGTTTATCCTTATTAAATTATTACAAACATAATATGCCTCTTGAAGACGAAGACTAACCTTCTTAAAACACTTATTACATTTTTCTTTTCAGTATCTTAAGAACGGGACGCCCCGATGCGTCGGACACGAAAAGCGATATTTCGATCTCTGTCTGCCGTATTGCGGCGTCCTGTATTTAGGAAGCTGAAAATGTGAGGCGTAATAGGGCTTTCCAGTCTCTAGCAGACGGGCAAATAAAGAAACTGCGGTTTCATATATGCGAGTAGCATCGCCGTCTCGCCTGGAATTTCTAATTTACTTTGATATAAGTATCAAAATAATATCGTATGCTTATGGTTGAGTGCATCCATTCGCATCAAAGCACAATCACAAAGCTCCGGGAGCTTGTAAATGAGAGATTCGAGCTACGAGTACTCATCTTCTGAGCGATATTCTGGTGTGTACAAAGTTTGCACACGGGGGGGGGGGGGGGGGAGGGGGGGAGGTCCCTGTAAATTCAGCTTTTTGAGTGCATTAGTTACAGTACGTAGCACTATTAAATGATTTTGTGGTTACAGTTAGGACATTCGGTCAGCAGGTAGGTTAGAATTAAGGAAAGCTATTACATTCTGAATAAGTATTTTCTGATTTGATAAATATTAATGTTCATCTCAGTGCGTATTGAGAGGGATGATACAGGATAGGATAGATTCGGAAAAATCTTGTTGATGTGTTAATACGCCTCCAGTTCCGGTGGCCCTTATAGGTCTCCGTCGCCAAAATGGCAAAAACAGGACCCTTATTTTTTCAATTATTGAAGTGCAAGATATTTAGTATTTTGTATGGCGCTACAAACTTTTGTAGTAAAATTGGCGATAATACTTTTTTTAGGCGGCATTCGATACATGTAAAAAAAATACCCAATATTAACATGTTGTACATCAATCGATAGGTATTTAAAAATAATATTGAAGTTTATTTAAAAAAAAATTAAGTAAATAAAAACATATTTTCTGAATTAATCGCCCGTAAAGTCTAAGCTCTCTAACTTTTGAACCGGAAATCTAAAAAAAATACGATTTTTTGAGAAAAATACTTTTCAAGCAATAGATATTTGTGCAACAAGAGACCAAAGTTCGTTTTTGTTACGAGTGCTAATTTTGAGTCCCGAGCAAGCGAAAGATTCTATAATAGAATCACGAGCGTAGCGAGTGATTCTAAAGTAGAATCTTGAGCGTAGTGAGGGACTCAAAGGCACGAGATGCAAATAACTTTGGTCTCATGTTGCTCATACAACTTTTCACCTCAACAGTGAGAACAAAGACATAAGAAATAAAATGCAACATGAATGTAATAACATCACTTTTATTAAAATTATACTATATCCAGTGTCGACGAAAACATTACAGACAATAACCATTTTAAATTTAAATAATCGCAGAGTCGGCTAAACCGATTTTGAGAAGACATTTCTAAGAACCATAGATAGAAAACAAACTTTTACTTAAATAACACAAAAAAACACCTCATTCAAATCAGTTCATCCATTTAAGAGCTAGAGTGCACATACAGGAAGCAGACATATACATACTCGTACATGCATAACTCTTTTTGCGTCGCCGTCGTCGGGAATTCAAAAGTATGAATAAGTACACATTAAATAAGTTAATAACAATAACTAATAATCACTCATATAGATTAGATGGCACATTCATGTAACTAACGGAATAGTTTTTAATTTTGGTATCTTCTATTTTCTACCCTAGTCCAGGGGGCGATTTTTGTGATTCGAGCGCTCGAATATGACATTTAAAATTCTAAAAACGAAGAAGTGGACCATGATCCTGGACCATGACCCGGGTCTGGACCAAGATCCTCAATCAGACCATAACCTAGATTTGGACCATGTCCCAGATCCAGACTCAAACCCACACTAAGACTAAGACCTGGTTTAGTAACATACTTGAACTATGCTTGACCCAGATCTTACCCCGAAGTCAACAGCCCCGAACTAAACTTATATATTATAGCCAATAGCAGAAGTAGCAAAGCAGGTGAGGTGCTGAAAATCATCTTAAAAATAATAATAAAGGTCTAGTAAAGTTATTTTGCTGCTGACTGTACACCAACCTGGGTAGGACTCGGAGTACCTAAAACAGTTCATCAAGCAGTTTTTTAGTTACTCAGTACAATAATGACTATACCAACATTTAATTATGATAAGTGAACCAAACAAAATAAAATAAATCCAGACAGGCACACACACGCACACATATGTAGCTACCAGCAGTACCAGCTATTTCATTTATTTTGCTTTGTTCAATAAATCTTTTTATGACAAGTTAAAGATTAAGTTTAGTTATTTATAACTTGTAATTAAGGCCGATACTAGTTAAATTTTAAAGTTAAAAGTTGAAAGTACAATTGTTGCAATTATTTATAGTAAGATTGATGGTTTTATTTGGTTTATTAATGTTAGCAATTTGTGTTTGACTGTTTATTAATTTTTCTTTCTTTGCAGGTGAATTTTCTATTTGTGCAGGATCTATAGTAGCTGTAAAAGTAGGGGACTCAGAAGGGCTATTTGAATTTGTGTACATGCTTTGAACATTATTTTCCTTGGAGGTGCCCGGTCGACTCCATGGGTCTGATGTCTGTTGTTCTAATATTGACTTTAATCGATCTCCAATTCTGTATTCCTTTGATGTTTCTGGTTTGCTTTCTTTACTATTGTGTTTCAAATCTGAGGTATGTATGATGTTGAATTTATTTCGGGTATCAGGATTAGAGCTACCTGGACATGCAGGGTCTGTGTTTTTTATGTTTATGGCTTCCACTATACGTTGGCAGATTTTGGATTTATTCTCTATCGAATCCTCTATATATCCTTCTGCTACAGTGCTTGACCTCCAGCCGCCGTGACGCTTCAGCGTTGTGAGGTCTGCTCCGGAATCTGCCAAAAGGGTGGCCGATGTCCGTCGAAAACAATGCCCAGTGTATAGTGGAGGATCAGCAAGTTTCAAGTATGTAGCAATTTCTCTTGGTGTCCCACCTATTTTGTTGACGCCCATAGGCTGTCTTGTACACTTGCCATTATGATATTGCAGAAAAAAACGGTCTGTCTTTGTATTTGCAGGGCGTAAAGATTTATACGTTTCAACTAATTGTACATACTCCTCACGTACAACAAAGGACCTATCAATATGTGTTTTTGTGTTTGGCAGGTTTATTAACAGTAACGTTTCAGAGTGCTTTTCTATTGCATTTACAGTGAGATTTAAGAGCTCGTTTGTGCGACACGCTCCATTTATTCCAATTATGAGAATAACCTGCAACAAAATAATGACATTAAGATTTGTACAACAAAGTTACAAATTTATTTATTAGAAATATAGTAAAAAAGTAAACATGGAATGATGCTTCAAAATAATAAAATCTCATCAAAGCCGGTCTTGCCAACTCAAATACTACAAATAGTAAGTATAGGTAGGTACTTACTTTCGCGGCCAGAAAAATATTATCTGGAGCTTCATTTATAAATTTCCCTACGTTGGACGCTGTGAGAGTTTTCGACTTCTTAGATTTGTGTCCCAACGCAGACTTTTTTAAAAATGATACCACTTTTGAGTACCTTTCGATGTGCACGTCTTTCAGTGTTTTGATAGTAGCTTTTAGCATCGAAAATATGCTCCACATTGTGGAGGGTTGTTTCGTTGCCGACAGATGGATAAAGTACGACAAAAGGACAGTCTCTGAAAAAGTTTTAGCACCTTTTTCTATTCTCCATTTGTTGAAATTTTCATAGGCTTTCAAGTATTTCTCCCGCGATTTATCGGGAAGAAAATTCAATTCAGCATTCTGAACTGTTACTTTTAGCTCCTCTGGAGTTAAACCAGATTAGCTTCATCGTCACTCGATTCACTCATGTTTTCGCAAAGATACAAAAAATATTAGAATTTACACCACAACAGAACAAACAGTTGAAACTTGTGAAAAATATTTTAAGAAACGAACAATGAACCGCGCATTTGTTTTTAAAAGAGCGTTCGGTTACCTACTTACTAGAATATTGGTACGAAAGATGTTGCATTATTTTTTTATATTGTTATTCGTCTGTCGTTTTTTTAGCTTTATTGTTTTTATTTTACAATATAACAAGTAAATTATGTCAATTATTGTAGGATAATTAAAATAAAATAATAATTTTAAAGAAAATACAACTAAAAGTTCATACTCGTGCGCGATTCTGAACGTTTCGTTCTGACTGTAGCCGTCATTGGATTTCATTTTTTCGGTCCGAATTAGAGTTGAGGCACTTAAGGAGTACAAGGAAGAATATATTTAAAAGAGATAAATTATTTTTTACGTGATAATCTTATGATTTTTCCGGCTATACATGTTTTATTTTAAAATAAAGTACGTAAATTATTTTAAGTTTTTTATGTTTACATCTTTTAGAAAATAGATTTTAAATAAATAATGTTTGCAAAAATACTTCTACGTATTTTGGAACGTTTCGTTCTGAATCTGTTGCAGGGGTCTACTATTGAAACATTGAAAGTTCAGTAAACGATCAAATTACGATTAAAATATTTCTGTCTCTTTCCATTTACTAATGACGTGAAAAAGACAACTCTAATAGACTGAAGCATTTCGATTTTGTATTAGACCCCGGGAGTGGAACTGACGTTCTAATTTCAAGGTCACTTCAAGGTCATTTTGTCTCACTCTCGCAGCAAAATCGAATTTTGCTCACTGTTTTTAGACAGCAATGAACCCTTGTTCGAGCTGCTGAGGTGAAAAATACTTTTTCTCATTATCAGTTAAAGGATGGTTCACGCAGTATCATTCCGCATCTTACACGACACTTCCAATACCTTATTTTGTATATAAAGCGTCACGTGATCCTCGGAGGTCACGTGATGTTCTGTATACAAAGTGAAGTGTCGGAAGTGTTGTGTAGGACGCGGAACGCTGCAGCGTGAACTATCCTTAAGGCGTTTTCGAATGATCTCCAAAAAACTTCTTCCATAGACAGATATAACCTTTATTAGGTTTTTCTTATTCCATTGAAGGGAAGAAACTCTCCATTATACGTGGTCCCATAAGCTTGGCTTTGGCCGGTTTTTCTAAATAACGTCCCAAAGAACACAAACAAGCAGGTAGGTATCGACACTTGTTCCCATTTCTAGAGTTCCGTAGCCAAAATGGCAAAAACCTATCCCGAGTGCGGTTCACTCTAAATAATTACTTATTAAGACATTATATTGGTCGAAATAAACTTATAAATCCCCACCTTCTCCCTTAGTACTTTCGTTTAAACTAACATTCGATCCCCATGTTACTCCTTAGTCCTTTTAGGATGAATATATATATTTATCGTATGGCTACATGTCACTGGATATAGATAGGCAATTCTTCTCTGGGGTAGTAGTAGTGGGAAAGCAGATGATGAAGAAAATCCAGTGAGTGCTGCAAGGTCCAGATGCGACAGTACAGCTGCCAAGTTTGTTACTCTTTTAGCACCACCCAGGGATCAAGTGTAGTGTTGTCTAAGGTGTTTCCTACGGACGCAGAGTAACATAGGACATAAACCTCTGTGCGCCAAGTTTCATTGTAATCCATTTAGCATTTGTTTTTTGCTTAAAACGAACAAACATAAGTAGGTAACCTACAACAAAACTTTCACATTTATGGGTAATATTGGGAGAACTTCATGTTTATGTCGTCGTAACATGGGTTAAATTTTAGTACATTTAAAACGTAATACGTTTCAGTTTATTTACCATAGAAACGAAATCGTTAAAATACATAAACACCAAAGAATTTGGAACTGATGATGACGCTATGCTTGATTACGAGAATAACGTATGCATGGGAAACCGGATTCCATCCGTTTTTGATTGTTAGCATGGATCTTTAAAAATATGTATATATGTTATGGACCAAGTGATAAATAGGTCATTATACATAATGCCCATCCCCTATTTGTCAGAGTAATAAACCTTCGATAATAGCTATTGAAACAATTAAATTGTGCGGGCTTTATACATAATGTCTATCAACTATGGGCATGTTCTCGTATGTTGTGTTCGTATTTTCATTTCTGACATTAGCTTCGCCAGAATTATTTCAGGCTCTTTTTCTAAAATTTCCCCACTGCTGCGATTGCTTTTCTCCCCGCAACCTGTCCAATATAACTTTATTATCAAATTGTCCAATGGTCACGTAGCATTAGTCATAATGACCAGACAATGTGATAAATAATGAAATGTTGATAATAATTAATCACTTGGCCTGATACAGCTGGGCATTATTCATAATTCCCGGGCATTATAAATAATGCTCGAATTAATCACTTGGTCCATAACATATACAAGTTTTATGCAGAATGCTGAAGCGAAAATTGGTGGTTGAATTCAGAGCGGACCGAAATATTCCAGAACTAATATGAGATTTCTATATCTATGTATAAAGTACTCGTAGTAGATCAAGAGTAGGCCGTAAGCAACCCTACCTCATCGAGTACCAGATTTTGGCTTATGTATGGCGGTGAACGGTGAAAATTTATGTATTTTAGTACTTGGTAGCCTGAGCTAAACTGGGAGCATTTAGTACAGTCAGCAAAAATAGCATTATAAAATCTACCTCATCATGTTCCAAATTGAAATGGTATTTATTCAGCCAAGTTTTAAGGTGAAAATCATTAGTATGCAAGTACGTGAAAGGTAAGTTCACGAAATGGTTTAAATGCAGTTTTACGCGCTACATAAGACATATTAGGACAACATATAAATACTTTTATTTATTGTAATTGCATCATTAAATTGCTCTAAATTATATATTAGCTTAATATAATATCAATTTGTCCGACGATTCGAAACAGCTTGTTGCTATGCCTGCTTGAATAGAGACATTTTTGACTTTGAGTTTGACTAATTGAAAGAATTAACCTATAATCTATGATATATAATAATGACAGATGGGTTATGAACGCTCCAAAAGTGAAGCACTTTAAATGAGTGATTTCAAACAATTGTCGCTAGTCGCGCACCGACCAGCGTGAGATGCGGACGTGCCAATGAGCTCCCGTCACCCGCGTGAGAAAGAGACAAACTGTAATTTTCTAACAATGAGAGTGACAAAGATGTAATGATTGTCAAAATAGATAAACGTAAAAGAATCGTTATTAGGTTATGGCATAACTCTGGAAGTATTTTTTGTGCTCATTTTGCTAGAGTAGAACCCATCCATAGTAAATATCATTGCCTATAATAACTACAGGTAGAGTAAGACTGTATACTCGTATATATTATTTTGGCGGCAAAATCTGTACATCAATAAAACTTTGTTTTATAACTTTATCTTGGCACTAGGAATGAAAATCTATCGAGTCCTATCAAAATTTAGGGGTCCTACACTCATTGGGGGCTATGGTAGGGGGAAAATTACAATACCGGTCAAGTACATCTTTCATCTGGCTCGTGACTTTCCGACATCTTGGCTTCCCATTCGATGCTTCGAGAACAGAACTCTTTGGCTCCATCGGTCATCTTCTCTGCGGCAGATACATATGTCCGGCCCATTCCCACTTATGACAAAGGTTCGATATGTTTTTTATTGTATTTAAACAACTTAAAAAAGTCAGAATATAAATAACTTGAATTTTTGAATTAACTTAATTAAATATTATAAAAATGTATATGTATGGGCTGAACATAGAATGTAAATAGTACAAAAAGGTGCAGTACCTCTACCACGAGTCATGCAAATAAGCCCAATTCGAGATTCGTTCACGAATTCGTAAATTATTTGTATGGAGAATTTGTGCAGAGCCTCTAGCGGTCACTTATAGAACTAAAAATTACTGCCATACCATAAGTTAAATTATCGTTTATGCAATTCGCTCACGAAAGTTCGATTGCTTGTTTCGTTTGTGTAGATTTCAATACTTTACAAAGTGACGTGACGTGACAAACGTCACATCCTTCACACCAACCAGAGAAATGGGATGACAAAGAATGCTTGTCAACGATCAAAAGTGTGGCAAAAAAATGAAATCCATGTATTTGTCTAAATTGTCTATGTGAGCGTAAAATAGTGATACCAAATACAACAGGTTAATTATCTATCGGTATTTGACTTTCTTATCGATACGTTCTAAAGGCCTCTACAGACGTAAGCGACTAGTCAAAGTAGTCAACTGTGACGTCAATTGACATCCCCACTACCAACCTGACGTTTCATTTCACGCACATTTTCGGGGTGGCCTTCTGAATGCCTAACAATGTTTGGCCTAAAATCACTTGGCCTAACTGCTATGGCCTAATGGTCACTTGGCCGAACAGTCACTTGGCGCAATGATAATTTTGCATAATGTATTGTTTCACCGAAATG
The DNA here is from genome assembly GCA_947086415.1 of Pammene aurita. Lineage (NCBI taxonomy): Eukaryota > Metazoa > Arthropoda > Insecta > Lepidoptera > Tortricidae > Pammene > Pammene aurita. Next base: position 57,692,549 of record OX352289.1, read on the forward strand.
TTATGTTTCCTAAGCATTTTTGTGCTAATGGTGAGTATCCCTAATGGTTTTTTGCATATTACATGAAATCCCTATTATAGCGTGAACTATAATGAGATGTCCGAACTGTTTTGGCCTAATGGGTGCTGCTCTAATTATATGTCAAATTTTATATGGTAATAACGATTCATTAAAACTGCTCCCAGAGATAGGCAGGTTTGGTTTTTTTTTTATGATCCTAAAAACGAAACTGCTCCCAGAGATAGGTAGGTTAGGGTTATTTTTTTTTTATGATCGTAAAAACGAAACTGCTCCCAGAGATAGGTAGGTTAGGGTTATTTTTTTTTATGATCGTAAAAACGAAACTGCTCCCAGAGATAGGTAGGTTAGGGTTATTTTTTTTTATGATCCTAAAAACGAAACTGCTCCCAGAGATAGGTAGGACATACGTTTGTTAGCCTTTTCAATGATTAGTCGCAATGAAGCTTATTCCATGTAATATTAGGGTATGTTACGATTGTGGTAAGTGTCATTAGGGAAAAACAAATTAGGCCAAAACGAAATCGGCCATTGCGGCATAGGGCAACCACAATTCGGCCATACGAGTGTTAGGGCAAGTGATGGTTATGCCAAATAATGTTAGGCAATGACTAATTAGGCCAAAAAAATTTAGGCATCCAGATATAGATCCACATTTTCGACTAATATTATTACATTACCTAATAGTTAATAACTAATATGTTTGTTCTAAGCAAATTATATTCTTTAGTATAAAAAAAATGTAAATAAACAAAATTATTTATTATTAAATCAAAAATATTAAATAAACAAAATTATTTCCTAAAATAATTTCAAATATTTCATAAAACGGAAAACGGAATTTCAAGTCGCTAGTCGGATGCGCATTCGATTGATCGCACGACCATTTTGACAGCTGACTTCTCATTCCAACTATATTTCTATCTCGTTCTAATCGTTTGACTGGTCGCTTGTAGGCGCGGTACACACTTGAGCGGAATCCAGCTATCATAAATAAAAATCAGCCGCAGAATAAAAGTCGGATATTTCTTTACGGGAGCTCAATATTTGTATGGAGCCCATGTACAATATTCAGCCCGATTTCCGTTTTTGGCTGCTTTTTGAGTATGGTAGCGAATTCTGCTAAATGTGTTGAGCTCCATATTTGAATGAAATAATACAAGTACTGCAAGGTAAAAAAATCTTTAATAATAAAAAAACCCGTTTAAACCTGGATATAATAAGAACCCAATTTAATATTCTTACGTAATGACGTAATGTGAATATAAGATTAATTTATTCATAGGATTTTTTTGAAGCAATAATTATAATTTTCATATTGAACAGTTATCGATATAAGTCCCTAAAACGTTTTGTCAATCCCTAGCGTCGAATAAATGTTTCGGTTTTTACACAAAATAATCATGAATATTATGATAAAATATTGGCACACAGTATAAGAAACACTAATAATTAATTGTATCTAGTAAATACTTACACGATTTATTTTGCTATTTTGATAAAATATTGTTTCAAAGACATCGATCGGAATATCATGTAAACCTGTGAAATAAGTAATTACTTGGGTTTTTCCTATGAGTAATAGTCCAATCTGGAACACAACACGACACCGTGTTTCTCCTTTTTCATCTCAAGTTATTTTATTCACGATTGTATTATATTTTCCACACTAAAATATGAGCTGTCACGACGTGGGTACGTAGGCTAACTACCCAAATTCAAAAGCTGTCACTCCTTCAAAATGATCGTGTGTCTCTTTTGCACTCGTGGAATGTTCATATACGTGTTGGTTTCTCTTTTGCGCACTTCGTTTATCTTTTAGCGGCAAGCGCCATTTTATATCTATGACACCAACCGAAACAGATTGTAGGTAAGCCAAAAAGGTTTTACTTCCTAAGTACATTTTTTCCGAAGGTTTAGAACTGTACACAATTATATGAGCAGTGAATAATAATAAGCATAGAAACCGTACTAGCTCTGAAAAATTACCCTACTTTTTGTGGGTGTTTAATATGCTTGCTAGGCCGTAAACCAGGAATAATTTCCGTTAGTCATCGTATCCCAAGCGGTAAATTTTAAGTGGTTAAGGGCGGTAAATAATCAAGCTTCGTGATGGTCAGCTGCCGTTCCTTGAGTGGGTTGAGGAACAGCAGCCATTTTCTCACATACAATATATATAAAATAAAATGACCATCGCGTCCCAGTTGAAACAGGTGATAATTTACACTCGCGATCAAAAAAATCGACTCAAACTAATTTTTAATTTCATCGTTTAATATCTCAGGAACCAATCATGAGATCAAAAAAGCAACGGTACCATTTTAGAGCTAACAGTGTCAGCTTTCAATACGAGCATGTTTTTCAGGCGAAAAATTTCAGTTCATGAAAAACAAGCTAGCATACCAAGGAGGTGTAAAATTTGGGTGCAAAAATGACCTTAACAACGAAAGAAAAAACATTTTCATGAACGAATAACAATTTATTTTTATCTTTAATACCTGGTGTTACCACCAAAAACCTTTTTCACACATGCCATGCGTCTCTTCATTGACCTTATCAGCTTCCTGATGGTATCCTGGGGGCATGCTTCCCACTCTTCGACCAAAGCTTCTTTCAGGGCCAAAATTGTCTCCGGAGCAGGATTGCGAGCTCGAACCTTGCGTTTCAGGTAATCCCATAAGTGCTCGATAGGATTTAAATCAGGACTGAGAGGTGGCCACTTCAGAGTCGGGATGCCAACTGCGTCAAGGTACTCCTTTGTGACGCGGGCGGTATGACAAGGGGCGTTGTCTTGCATGAAATGGAACCCCTCGTCAAAGAACCCGGCGTAGGGGACGACATGGTCTTGCCGGATGTCGGTGATGTACCTGTCTGCATTCAAACCACCGCCTCGACCCCCGCCATCAACAAAAACCAGCTCGGTCCGCCCCTCCATGGAAATCCCCGCCCACATCATGACGGAACCTCCACCGTAGGCGACTGTTTCAGCGAAGCTACACTGGGCGAACCTCTCTCCAGGTCTTCGGTACACCCGTCCTCTTCTGTCGCTGCCATGGAGACACACTCAGCACTCGTCGCTGAAGAGTACGCGGATCCATTGGTCGTAGGTCCAATTTTCGTAGGTCGCCACGAATTCCTTCCGAGCGTCCCGATGCCTCTGAGTCAGTTTGGGCCCAGTAGCAGGTCTTCTTGGGGTAAGGTTGGCTTCCTTGAGTCTCCGCCGAACTGTTGAGGTGCTAACAGGCACAACCCGGTTCCGCATCAGGTCTTGCTGGATGGCAACAGCGGTACGGTGGCGATTACGAAGACTGGAGGTGGCGATGAAGCGGTCATCCCTCTCCGATGTGCACCGCTGACGGCCAGATCCTTGTTTCCGTTTCAAGGTTCCAAACCGACAAAACCGACGATAAACTCTGGAGACAGCAGACTGGCTTAAATTCAGCTGCTCAGCAACAGAACGCTGCGAGAATCCTCGATTCACCAAGGTGACGACTTCGGTGGCTTCAGCTTCGGTGGTATCCATTTTTCGAAGGTGATTCCGGTGTAAGATTGCGAGGAGATGTGCACTGGTCAACTTCTGATAAGCGAATGATAAGAAATAACCGGTTACACCGGTTTTTATTGGTCTCAAGAGGGCACAACTCGTGCATATCATAACCATGTAAAATGCCATTTTGTACAAAAACTGCGATAACCTAAAAACTACGCAACTGAGATCGATGTCTTTTACTGTTTTTTGTAGCTGAATAAATTCGTAATAAAATTGCATTCAAAGTTTTATTAAAATATTTCCCGCTTTCCGGAAATACGACCAAAAGTAAAAAATGTTGCTTGAGTCGATTTTTTTGATCGCGAGTGTAGTTCCACCGGCTCTTACTAGACGGCGCTACGTGACACTACCCCCCTTCCAACAAGAAGGTGCACTGATATAAATCAACATATATTAGTGAACTTGCCTGTCCTCAGGCACGATCAATCTTAAAACTAACGATAAGTCAACCTAATTCCTACCAATGTATACGCTGATGACTAATTTGAAAAAAATCGAAACCGGCAACGACAAAATCAAGCAAAACCGTCACCTAATATAGTCAACAACATTCAATTAAGAAAACCCGTCGTAATAAATAAATAAAAAATTGCTGAGCAAACTCCATCATCGACGTACCAATTAAATAAACAACTTAATTAACAATACAACTTGACAGTAGTTAAAAATAAACAAAAACTAAATCTATCTATAGACTACCAAGTGGAATCTTATACAAACTTAGACCTAAGTGCGACCAAAGGTTGACGACAACCAAATGTCTGTATCGCTTTACTTAAAAGTAAGACAAACTATTTACCCATGAGTAATTTATATTGTAAAACATGGAAGTTTTAACTATTCTTCAATGAGAACAAAATACCTAACCAACAACCTAAATAAAATAAAAAAATTGGTTAGATTAATCCCAGGCCACACTGTTTCAACACAACTTATTTATAAATTCTGCCAATATATACATCCTTTTATACTACACTTATTACATACAATCATCTTTCTTTCTAACAGTAATATTTCCTTTTAAATATTACTGTAACAACTTTCACTTTGTGGTTACATATTTATACTATGCAAACGCAAGGAGAGAATTAAATTGTTTGTTGTCAGTTCAAGCCTTAAAATCTTTGACATGCCATGAGCCAAGCGGATGACCATCTAATGCCTCCAGCTCGTAAACCAAGGTGATTAAACTTTGGTGATTCTACACTGCACATACTTTGGAGCTAACTTCGCCATTTTAAACTTTTGTGCGTTACTCTGTGTATAATTCGCTTTCCAGACGATATCACCCACCTTAAAACTAGCATGTCTACGCCTCAAGTTATAATGTGAAGCATTTTTTGCATGAGCATTTAATAAATGCTTTCTAACCTCCTCAAACACATATTTTAAACACCCAAATTCACCAGCATACTCCTCTCTTGGTATGTCAAGAGTAGAGACTAGACTAGAGAGTATCCTTGTAAAAATTCCCGTTAATGACAGGTTCTCTTGCATGGACCAGAAAATATGGTGAAAATCCAGTTGACTCATTCACCGCACTGTTTATGGCAAATTGTATTTCAAACAAGTGCTTATCCCAAGAACGATGATTGTCTTGACCATAAGACGCCACTGCTGTCATTATCGTTTTATTGTATCTCTCAACAAGATTAACTTGTGGTGTGTATCTAGGAGTATAATGATGTTTTGGAATATTGTAACGTTCTAGAAGCTTCCGGAACTCAGATCCCGCAAATTGTGTTCCATTATCCACAATTACGGTTTCTGGGACTCCATGTGCCAATATAACGTGATTTTCAAAGTTCCTGGCGACAATTGCACTCGTAGCACGTCTCAAAGGAAACAAGAGTGTGAACTTTGAAAAGCAACATGTCACTACCAGTAGAAACGTATATCCAGATTGAGATCTTGGTAAAAGTCCAACCAAATTAACCGAAACTACCTGAAAAGGTCTACCACAAACTTTTGGTTTCCCCATTAACCCTATAGTCCGTTTAGTGGAGTGCTTATAAGCCGAGCAAGTAGTACAGTCCTTGATATATTCTTGAATTTCGTTAAACATTCTTGGCCAATAAAACCGTAAGCATATCCTTCTATGGGTTTTAAATACACCTAGGTGTCCTGCGGTTGGCATACAATGAAATTCTTCGATTATTTTCCGTCTGTGTTCTTTTCTTACCACTTCTTTCCAATCGAACTCTGATGTTAAGCTATATTTACTTTTGCTGTATCGGTACAATTTTTGCTATCTGATTTGAAAATTTGGTACATTCGCCGGATGTTCTTGACCTGTTTTAAATATTTTGTCATACCACTCATCCTCCACTGTCTCCTGTGGAATCGTGTTAATAACATCAATCGGCAAGTCTTGGCAATGCATCGGGGACTACATTGTCAGTGCCCTTCCTATGTTCTATCTCAAAGTTAAATTGAGACAATCTACATCCCCACCGTGCTAAGATTAGCACGGTGCCTGACGGATTTTCTAATTTCAGAAACCACTTTAAAGATGCATTATCCGTGATCACCTTAAATATCCTTGTACCTAAATATGCCTGAAATTTCTCTACTGCAAAAATCACCGCTAACGCTTCTCTGCATTATCCGTGATCACCTTAAATATCCTTGTACCTAAATATGCCTGAAATTTCTCTACTGCAAAAATCACCGCTAACGCTTCTCTTTCTGTCGCGCTGTAGTTTCTCTCAGCTTTATTTAATGACCTGCTGACATAAGCTATAGGGTGATCTTTACCCTCGATTTCTTGCGATAACATTCCACCAAGGCCATAAGCTGATGCATCACAATGCACTGCAAATTGTTTTTCAAAGTCCGGCACGGCTAATATTGGAGCCGATACAAGTGCATCCTTCAACAAATTGAACGATTGCTCCGCTTCTTCCGACCAACTAAATTTAGGCTCATGTTTTTCCTTTTTAACCGTTAATCTTTGATTTTTGATTTGCTTCAAGATTCATAGATGGCAGCACCATCTCTCTCGCTATACCAGAATCACGTAAGAGATTCGGATAGGAGGTGCAAGCACGTACTGCGCATGCCCTTAGAGTATGGTCAACGGCGCCTAGCCGTTTCAAATTCAGAGATTGCATATACATGAGAAAATTTGTCAAGTTCCGCCGTGACCGGGTGGTCTAGTGGTCAGGACGTCAGCCGCGAAAGCTGAAGACGCCAGTTCAAATCTGGCCTCGGACACCGGAGGGTTTGGTCACTTTTTCTGAAGTATATGACATCTATTTTCAGTTTATATATAGTAGTGTAACTACTTAAAAATTGCAAATCAAAAAATATTGAACAAAATAATTTGATTTGCTTCAAGATTCATAGATGGCAGCACCATCTCTCTCGCTATACCAGAATCACGTAAGAGATTCGGATAGGAGGTGCAAGCACGTACTGCGCATGCCCTTAGAGTATGGTCAACGGCGCCTAGCCGTTTTAAATTCAGAGATTGCATATACATGAGAAAATTTGTCAAGTTCCGCCGTGACCGGGTGGTCTAGTGGTCAGGACGTCAGCCGCGAAAGCTGAAGACGCCAGTTCAAATCTGGCCTCGGACACCGGAGGGTTTGGTCACTTTTTCTGAAGTATATGACATCTATTTTCAACCGTTAATCTGTTCAATGGAGCAGCAATTGTCGAAAAATTTCGGATAAACCGTCTGTATCACGAGCAAGTGCCGAGAAAGACTTTAACATCATGAGCTGAAGTCGGAGTACGAAAGTTCAAGATAGATGCCACCTTATCAGGATTGGTCCGCAACCCATGTTCGTCGATCACGTAACCTAAATATCTCAATGAACTTCGGAAAAAAATACATTTCTTGCTATTTATAGTTAAATTAGCTGACTTTAATTTTTCAAGGACTCTATTTAAAAGTAACAAATGAGTGTTAAAATCTGATGAACAAATTATGATATCATCAATGTAACAAAATACCATGCCATTTTCTACGTCTGAACAGAAATTTTGATGAAACAGCATATCCATTAATCGTTGCTGCCTAGCAGTCGCTCCGCAATTTCCAAAAGGGATGACCTTAAATTTGAAGGCTCCCCTCCCAATAACATTAAAGTAGTTTTGTCTTGAGAATCCTTATTCAACGGTATCTGCCAAAAACTTGCTGATAAATCTAAAGATGTCAAGAATCTTGCTTCCTTAGGGCTATCTAAAATTTGTGGTATATACGGAATAGCGTATGAATCAGTCTTTGTAACCGAGTTTAATTTCCGAGAATCCAAACAAAACCTCCAATCACCGTTTGATTTCTTAACTAAAATGACCGGATTATTCCAAGGACTTTCATTAGGAGTTACAACATCAAGCTCAAGCATACGATCCAATTCTTAATTTAATGCTACTTTCTTTTCCGGTGAAAGAGTATACTGCTTGACCTTAATTGGTAACGCATCGCCTGTGTCTATCACGTGTTCAATTAAAGTTGTCCTACCTAAACCCTTTTGATCTGTGGAGATGTCCTGAAACCTGCCAATTACTGACAATGCTAATTCCCTTTCATATGTCATTAAATTAAAATTGTCATGTTTTTCATTAATTTGAAAACTGGAAAATGTGTCAGGTGTATTCCTGTAATCAATGTTAATAAAAATTTCAGGCGCTAGCCTAAACGCTTTCCAAAAGTCACAACCTAAAATTACATCCGACACTATTGATGGTACAACATGAAACTTAATTATGTGAGTTATATTATCAAAGGTGGACCGGTAAATACATCACTCCTAATAAATCTAGCTTAAATCCATCTGCAACTGTGCAAGAAACTTGATTTTCTGTAACCAAGGTAAATCAGAGTTTTTCGTTTTCGTTTTCGTTTTTTTTATGGGACAATCTTACACAAATCAACCTAGTCCCACAGTGTGTTGAGGGTACTAAGCGACGATATATATAATAGATAGATATAGATAAATACTTAAATACATAGAAAACATCCATAACTCAGGAACAAATATCCGTGATAAACACACAAATAAATGCCCTGACCAGGATTCGAACCCAAAGTAAGTGTGAGAAGAATTTCCAAGCAGAGAAATGCAAGCTCCGGAATCTAATAATCCTATCATTTTAAGTTTCCCCACACCAACTTGAAGATAAGGCCTAATATCTTCCCCATTTGTAGCAAATAAGACTGTGGCAATTGATCCATAGCTATGATATTTTTTAATCGCGTCCAAAACCTGCTTGTTTTGGGTACTTTTGTCACAGTCGTTCACTAGTTTTTTTGGTCCTTGATCTTTGTTTCAGGACAATCCGCTTTAAAATGGTCATCCTTTCCGCACTTGAAACAACCACTTTGAATACATTTCTTAAAATTATGATTGGATTTTCCACACTTATAACAAACTTTCTTTGTTTTGGAACGTACCTCACCTCCGCTAGACGTCATTGTTTGTGGTTCATTCAATGTTTTATTTGACGTTTGTTTTTGTACAAATTCCTTTTTATTAGATTCATTATTACTATTTAATGCACAGATCTAGTATAGACAGATGGATTGACAAATATCAAAAGTGCGACAAAAACTGAAATGCTAGAGTGTGATAAATTGTCTATGTGAGCGTAAAAAATAGTGGAGCCACAAGTACAACAGGTCAATTATCTATCGATATTTGACTTTATTATCGATAAGTTGCAACGTTAAATTTATATTCATGTTTTATACTAAACGGCATATTAAAATTCTAGAAAACTAAAATATATTTATTCAGAATTATTTTATATTTCACACGATTAAATATGATCTGTTAAAAAGCGGGTTCATGTTATTTTACAGAAATTAAGATGTTGGCACGCCTTTAGATTTGTCATTTTTAGGGTTCCGTACCTCGAAAGGAAAAAAACGGAACCCTTATAGGATCACTTTGTTGTCCATCTGTCTGTCTGTCTGTCTGTCTGTCAAGACCATTTTTCTCAGGAACGCGTAGAGGTATCAAGCTGAAATTTATATCAAATCTGTCCCTTGGAGCTGTGAAAAAATCAGACTTCTAAGCCAACGCAATCAAATGATACAGCCGTTTATGCCGCAAATTTCAGAAAATTTTGGCTCGCTAGGGAATCAAAACCTACAGGGTACTTCCCGTGAACTCAGAATCTTGAAATTTGGTACGAAGCAACGTCTTATAGCACAGATAAAGGAAAAATTGCGAAAACCGTAAATTTTTAGTCACATCATATAATAAAAATATGTTTAATAATTTTAAAGTTACTACCCCTATATACCTACAGGTTTGTACAGAACCCTCGGTGCGCGAGTCCGACTCGCACTTGGCCGGTTTTTTTTCTCTCGCACTTGTGGAGTGTTTATATACGTGATAGTTTGTTTTTTACATACTTCTTTATTATAGCGTTAATAATTGTGACGCTTATAAAATCGCATGCAAATGTAGTCTTGTATCAATGCAATCTTGTATCAATGCAGTCTTGTAAAAATGGAGTGTAAGTTGGGTGGAAGTCGAAGTGGTAGGCGCAGCACACACTTAAGAGTGGAATTTAGCTTTCATAGATAAAAGTAAGCGAAAGTAGGAAATTTCTCTATGGGGGCTGAATTTTTGCATGGAGCACATAGACTACATTCAGCCTGATTTCCGTTTTTCGCCTGCTTTTTGATGGTTGCTGAATTCCGCTAAGTGTGTTTAGCGCCGTATTTAAATGAAATAAAGTTTAATTTAAATCAGTCTTTAATAATTATTATAACAATTTCTTAAATGAATATAAATCAGTCTTTAATAATAATTCCCCTCCCCCTAAAAATATTTTTTTAGCTAAAAAAACTGGGTAGCGGCCATTAGCGGCACATAAAAAACGTTATAATTTCATCAATATACGCCTTTATTTATATATGGCTGTGATATAGGGACAGACACATGACAAAGCTATAAGGATTCCATTTTTGCCATTTTGACTACGGTACCCAAAAAAGAGATAAGAGGATATAGATCGTGTCTTACAAATAGGTAAATGTAATAAATAAGCCCCTAAATCGGGTATTACAGTTAAAATTTACTATTTATCGTTTGTCCGAAAAGAGAAGTGTCGTGGTTTATATGAGAGCTCCTCCATTCTACGATACTTCTCTTTCCGAATAGGCTCTATCAAGCAAGATTCAAAACGGGTACAAAAATACAATAAGAACACAATTTAACATTTATACGTAATGAATGACATAATGTTAATACGAGATTTATTTATTTATTATAATTCTTTCGAAGCTATAATTATAATTTTCATATCGAACAGTTATCGATATTATGTCCATACGATATTTTGTCAAACCCTAGAGTAAAATGAAAATTTTGATTTTTACACAAAATAATCTTTAATATTAACTATTATGATAAAATATTCACATGCAGTAAAAGAGACATTAATATTTAATGGTATCAAACGGTTATTTACATGATTTATTTGGCTAATTTGATAAAATATGGTTTCAAAAATATCGATCGGAATATCATATTTACCTGTGAAACGAGTGATTGCCTGGGTTTTTTATTTGTGTAGTTGTGCAATCCGGGACGCAACACGACACCATTCTTCTTTTGTTTCATTCCAGGTAAATGAACAGCGGATAATATTATATTTTTCAAGATTAAATATGAGTACTCACGACGCAGGTGTTTAAGTGTAAAGAGAGATGTCAAAAGTCGCCCTGCTAGGAGACTGATCATGTATCTCTTTCGCACTCGCAGAATGTTCATATACGTGTTGGTTTATCTTTTGCGCACTTCGTTTGTCTTTTAGCAAAGCGCCATTTTATGTCTGTGATTTAATGAACCTGGATGATTAAAAGACGTAACTATCGAAGCTACAGGCTGAGATTTCTTTTGTGGCTTATACAAGAATTCAGGTGAGATTACCGAATAATTATTCTTGTTGGGCTCCTTAAAATTTAAGCAGCGTTGTCGAGAGACTTCAACAACTCTGCACTTCTCTTGCATTTCCTCGATAGATTTTATATCCACCATAGCCAACTGTTGTGTATAAAACGGACGTATATTTCTTTGTAATATATCTAATCTAAGTCTCCACTTAGTAATTATTTATTACTTCTTTCAGTCTGCTAATACATCCTAAAATATACTAACAACTAGCTCAGTTGTTATCCGGAGAGATATTGGTTCGTTAATGTCTAGTTTTACATTATAGGATAAACCACCATCATTGTTAAATTAAATTAAGTTTATTTGAAGATATTAAATAATATGTATTAGAACCTGTGCATTAAATACGTCAAACAAAACTGTCCATCAGACCTCATCTTTTATTATGATATTCAAATAATTTTAAAAAAACAATGGCAACGTTAAAAGGATACTTACAGGTCCAAGACTACTGCAAACTTAAGGGCCAACACGTACCTGTCACTGAAGACAAAACATAAATTTCAACTGCATTTCTCCCAGTCTTTTGAGGCAAATGACCTGAAAACAATAGAATATAATGATCATTTAGCTTTTGCACAACAGCTTATGATAATCTTAAACACTATAAGCTGACCCGCAGTAATACTTACGGGAAAATCAGTAGCAACATACACTAAGCATTCCAGGCCTCGGATCTCCATTAGAGAAGTTATCCAAAAAAACCTTGCCCCGCTCGGGACCGATTCTTCCTTTTACAAAGACTTCTGGCAAAGGAAAACCATTTTCTTAACTGGCTTGACCTGAAAAGATCAATGAACGCAAATAAAAATCTCAAACAAACACGGTCATGGCGGCGTTGAGTGAAAACTCGCTACACAGACAAAGATACTTACAAATCAGCCGAAACAAACAGCAGCGATGTGAAACACAAGCTTAATAGCTTAAGTAAATCATTAAAGATCCAAAATGTATTTATTTTCTAATATATTTGATAGAATCAATTTTATGTTTTCTCTTGTATCCATCTTCTTTTCTTTTTCCCATTTTCTTTTTTTTTGTCATTTGAATTTCGAATATTTTCTGCTCCAATCCATTTTTGCCAGTTAGCTTCAAACTAAACATGTAGGTTTTAATTACACAATAAAACGGAACGAGATTTTGTATTATATAATAATAATATAATTATTTTATTTTACATACTATCGAAATAAAATGTTCTTTAATAATTACAAATCCCATCAAAAACATAAATGTGAAAGGCTGCCAAGTTCGATAGTATGGGAATGCTTCGCCTATAAATGAAGTGAGATCTGAATAAGTACCAAGTTCCATAAAAATACCTCAGATCATAAATAGTTATAGGAATGCACACTTGATTTCCAGCAGTTTTTAAGGTACATTTTGAATAAGTATCACGTTACATAGAAATACCTAAGTTTCCTGATAATATTTATTATTTTCAGTACTTTTTAATGATGTTACTTGGCAAGTTTTCACACACCACACACCTTTTCAATGCAATGAATCGACACCTTTGGACTGCAATGTGTCAAGTATATAATTTTCTATTAAAACTTGCCAAGTTACATCATTAAAAAGTACTGAAAATAATAAATGTTATCAGGAAACTGCTAAAAAAACCGGTGTGCGTTTCTCTGACTATTATAATTTTAGGTATTTCTATGTAACGTGATACTTATTCAAAATGTACCTTAAAAACTGCTGGAAATCAAGTGTGCATTCCTATAACCATTTATGATTTGAGGTATTTTTATGGAACTTGGTACTTATTCAGATCTCACTTCTTTTATAGGCGAAGCATTCCCATAGTATCGAACTTGGCAGCCTTTCACATTTATGTTTTTGATGGGATTTAATTTATTTTTGTTAGGTGTAGGTTCTTTATTATTTTTTTATCACTTTTGCTTTAGGAAATGTCTTATTCCACTTAGGTATGTACTTTATACTATACCCTTTATACTAAGCGTCTAATTCTATTTTACTATTTATTTATAGGTGATTTTTACAAATAAACTGGCTCCCTACACCTATAAAATGTACCTACTTACATATAATTACATACATCAATAACGTACTTTATTCTGTTTGTAAGTACGCTACCTACATAGATAATTAATAACTTGGTAATACCTACCTACCAGTAGGTCTTATAATTGGTGGCCTATTATGTAGCCCTAGAAGTGCACCATCCCATCTCATCCCGTGGCGTATCGGAGGGTGAGATGGGCAGTAGTATATATAATTCCATCTTAGAGTATATATGATTTCCATGTTCTTGAATCTGCGATTTTATTAGTTGTAAAATTAGAAATTATTTAGACTATGCGAGAAAAAATAGTCTTTTCATTTTAGTTTGACTGATTTAGCGCACCTAGTGTACCTAGTGACCTGCTTTGTACTTCGTAAATCGTGGGTTCGGTTCCCGCAACAGACACACACAGAGTGGTGAACAATTTTATTGTTCTTGTCTTTAAGACAAACATGTATTGTCTTAAATTGGTATGTATCTAAATTTAAATAAGTCTTATCTCATTTCCACTCCATACCTACTTATAGTAGAACAAAATTACACATTCGTTGTTTTCGAAACTGACTCACACTTGGCCGTTTTCAGATTTTTACTTTATTTCGACCTAAAGACAAACCTTCGAGCCAAATTTCAGGTCGGTACGACCATTGGAAGATAGACCCACTTAGTTCATTATGACTTCATAGTAGAACAAAGGTACACCTTCGCTATTTTTAAAACTGACTCACACTTGGCCGTTTTCAGATTTTTCCCTTTACTTTGACCTTAAGACCTATCTCTGCCAAATTTCAAGTCAGTACGACCATTGGAAGTGGTCTAGGTTTTTGATGAGTCAGTGAGTCAGTGAGTGAGTGTATAGTAAAAATAGCGATTTTCTGACGTCAATTCCTCAAGAACTGCTATAGGTAGAATAATGAAATTTTGTATTCTAGACAATTAAGGAGATGTCAACAGACACTCGAAATTTCATATGCGTAGATAAAATATGTTTGGAGTTATAGGGTGGTCGAAATTGGCCCGAAATGGTTCGTGTAATATAACCCACGGCCGGTGTGTCGCTTTTTTTTGCTCGAACTTGGCGGACACACTGCCGTGTGTCTAGATTAATACTATCATCAAATAAAATAAATAATCACATAGTTCCACCGGCTCTTACTAGACGGCGCTACGTGACAGCTATAAACATTGTGCAAAGTCATTCCCCATACGTTACTTGTGCTAACGCTCGTCGAATGAAATTTTTATATAATAAAGTATAAAAACAGAGTTTCGGGCGAAAAACTGTGATTTTACAATCTATTGTGACATCATTTTAGGTAATAATAGCATTAAATAAATAACCGAAAATAACCGTAACCGGTTATCTTATTTTGACGAAATAACCGGTTGTAATCGATTATTTGTTTTTCGGTTATACCCGGTTCGTATTCCCTAGTAGGTATGTACAGTCAAGTGCAAAAATACGTATCGAAATAATCGTCTCATAAATATGGTACTACGCACTTATTACAACGGAATAAGATACTATGGGACATATTTTTGAGTAAGATGAGTACACCCATATTTTTACACTTGACTGTACTTAACTTTAATGATTAAAAACTTAACTCCTAAGTGAAAAACACAAAATCGAAAATCTCTCTGAAACATTTAATTTTAGCTGGACATCGCGTTTCAGGTCTTTTATCACTATAATTACTGTACAGTTTGCGTATACTGAACGCGACAGCGTGTATTTCTTCATAGGTTTTTTTCAGATTACACAGTTGCAATTTGCACCTGTTAACATCTGCCTGGGCATACAGATACAAGCGGCTTATACACTGTACTACTTTCTCGCAGTAACAATCGAAATGAATCGCCACGTTCATACGACAATTCTAAAAACGACAAGGTGCTAAATTATTTCCTGAGCTCGATCGTACCAATACCAACATAACTGTTAGCGAAGCTCGGAGGAGAAACCTGCGGTAATTTTTTGCATAATCTTACAATTTGGTGGTCACACCGCATGAGTATATGCAAAAATATAATATAATTGCATAACGCGGCGTTGTCCGGCTAGCCCATCCATTTACGTATATATTATGATTAAATAATTGCATTAAATTATTTAACAAATGACTTGTTATTACGTGGAGAATAGAAAATAAAAGCTTACTGGGTCGCTAGCTATTATACCACGACGGTGGCAAACAAGCATACGGCCCGCCTGATGGTAAGCAGCTACCGTAACCTATGGACGCCTGCAACTCCAAATGAGTCACATGCGCGTTGCCGACCCTTTCCAAAAAGGAGGATTCACTGTGTTGACGGCTAAAGGAACAAGAAGGTCCCTCATCGTGAACACACAGGGTCCTCTTTGGCAACCTTACTCACCAGCAGGAACACAACACTATAAGTAGAGTAGTGCTACTTGGCTGTGGTTTTCTGTAAGGTGGAGGTACTGCCCCAGGCGGGGATTATTAATTGCGTCTGTCTTTTTTAGGATCCGTAACCGATTTGTAACAAATTGATCCCTGTTAGTAATCGTCCGGTCTGATTGTATTACCAAAACCTGTTACGGCCTTACACAACCACACACCTTTATACAGCCCTTACAGAGCCTTAGGTATACTAAAAACTAAGGCATTCGTGTTCAAGCAAAATATATTGTTCTTGTTTTCGTTGTATGTAGGTATAAACCTTAATCTGGGTGTGATAAATATTTTAATTGCAATAACAACATAAGATATTAAAATCAGTTCAAGCTCGAATTGATCTTGGGTGATAAAAATGACAAAAATGTAAGGAATACATTTTACATTACGTTAGGCTTTTGTTTTGTGTGCGGTTTTCCTAAGTTCTCCTCCACCGATCGAAAAATTCACCTTGCGCTTGGTTTCCAACTCTGATGGTTCGCTACCTGCCCGGCCTGGGCGGATGGCAATTTGTTTCCGGTGTCTGTATGTGATGAAGAACAAGCATGCTAATTTTCAAGCGGTTGCCTGACAATCCATACTAATACTCGTATTATAAATGGGAAACTGTATGTGTGTGTTTGTTTGTTTGTCTGTCTTTCACGGCAAAACGGGGCGATGAATTAACGTGATTTTTTTAATGGAGATAGTTGAAGGGATGCAGAGTGACATAGGCTACTTTTTGTCTCTTTCTAACCCCCCACTTCCCTAAAATGGGGGGTGGAAGTTTGTATGGAACATTCCGCAAATTTCAAGGTAGAAAGCTAAAAATTGGTATGCGGACTATTTGTGACTAACAAAAAAATCGTGCATAAGCTATAAAGACAAATAATATCGTCTGCAGTAGCGTATTAAAATAATATTCTGTTCCGAGTTCTCTTCTGTGTTTTAAATTAGGAAAGGGGAACCGTGTTACCCCGAATTTAACGCGAGCGAAGCCGCGGGCAAAAGCTAGTTTTTTTATATATTTTTCCTAGTTCTCGTACAGGGAACCAGTCCAACCAGGAGGGATAGCATTAAAATTTTGTTATATAACCAGGGTACATTCTTTTTGGCAACCGCTGTTTCAATCGGTTGCCTCGCGATATTTTTTTTACACCCACCCGTATTTCCGCTCCAGTCCAAGTTGGGTCAATTCGGGTTGCACACGGGGCGGTTCCTCATCACTTCAGGAGCTTAAATACACCGCGAGGCAACCGGGTGGCTCACTGAAACTACGCATCATTGCTTTAACTATAAGAGAAGAGATAATTAAATGCTTGTTTAGAAAATATTCCCGATCTGTTTCTGCGTCCAACATGGAAAGTTAATGAGATTTGTAATTATTACTTACTAAGTAATAATGTTTAGCGATTCGGAGGGCTATATCGGTTACTTTGGTTCTGCTGCGGATGGCCTCATTTCTGATGCGATCACGCAACGTGGACTGATGACCTGGTGAAGGTCGCGGGAGTCCGCTGGATGCGGGTGGCGCAGGACCGGTCATTGTGGCACTCTTTGGGGGAGGCCTATGTCCAGCAGTGGACGTCTTTCGGCTGATATGATGATGATGATGATGATGAAGTAATAATGAGGTAAATAGGTATCCGCTGAATATTGTTCGTCTGAAATGAGAATGGAATTTGCAACTACCGGTGGCACATCAGTGCTTACAGACCTTTT
Source organism: Pammene aurita (assembly GCA_947086415.1). NCBI lineage: Eukaryota > Metazoa > Arthropoda > Insecta > Lepidoptera > Tortricidae > Pammene > Pammene aurita. Next base: position 57,710,189 of record OX352289.1, read on the forward strand.
ATTTACCTAAATATTGAACACTTCAGTAATTTTAAACAAAAAAGAACCGACTTCACTTAAACCAACATCCGATAATGCCCGAATGACAATGAGACCAACTTTCAAACAAAAAAAATAATTTTCCAAATTGGTCTAGCTGCTTACTATCAGGTGGGCCGTATGCTTGTTTGCAACCATCGTGGTATAAAAAAGCCTAATAAGAGACAGAAGAAAATCAGTATAGAAAATATATACAATTATTATGATTGATATATTGATGATGATATTACGATCCTTGTAGACGTGTATTTATAAATTAACTAAAGGCTTAAAAATAATACGGTACTTACATCATGCAAGGTTATATTTATTTATTTAACCTTTATTGCACAAAACAGAATCTTAAAGTACAAAAGGCGGCCTTAATGCTATAAGGCATTCTCTACCAGTCAACCTTAAGGCAAAGCATAAGAGATTGTGGGTCGGTGCTACAAATAATAAATAAAAGACAAATACATAAATACACACATATGGATATACATACATACCTATACCATTTACATACACTAAATACATAAATAAATAAGACGAAACATACAAAGCAGAGAAACTAAGAGAGCTAGTGAGTGGTGGTATTCTATTTGTATTAGGAAATAGTAGCCTGTCCTCGTGAAAACATATTATTTATGTCATCGAAGAAAACACAATCGCCATCACTGCGCCGTATTCTAAATTTAAAACACGTATAGATAGACACGATCCAACTTAAATACAACTCCAATGGATTAACAACACAATACAGCTACGGCGTAAACATCTGAATCAGAAATATCAGAATTTGCTTGAGAAATATTCCAACGCAACTCCAATACAACTTCAATATTGGTTGAATGCTTGTTGTGTTGGAGTTATTTTTGAGATAGGTTGTATTTTTACTGTATTGTTAATGTATTTTTAAATTAGAATCCGGCACACTACCTCACGAACACCACTCTGATTCTCAAACTTAAAATTTTGCGGTAATTTTAATTAGCTTGGTGGACCCAGGCCACCTTGCGGAGTGCAGGCTAGGTATAGGTACCCCAGAGTTGCAGAATCCACTAAGTTAGTTATGGACGAAGAGCTAGCCATATCTGTCGTGGCCAGCTCTTATTCCATTGTCTTAGGTTAGGTTATTTACAATATTTTTATAAAAGTTAAATACAAAAATACATCTAAATAAAACACACAACCCGGTTTTGGACCGGGGTATGTCCTTAAATTAAACTACGTCCGGACTTTGGTATGTCCTTAAACTACGCCAAAAAGGTATGGGCACTGCGAATGGCATCTCGCTAAGTGTGGTAGGGCACGATCAGCGAATGTCATCTCGCTCAAATCTGGAGCGACTGGGGAAGTACCTCTACTCCACCTTACTGAAAACCACAGCCAAATAGCACTAAATTGTGTCATATCCATATTTATCTGAAAACCACAGCCAAATAGCACTAAATTGTGTCATATCCATATTTATCTGACGTGGCCAGCTCTACGTTGAATAGGTAAGCACAAAGCATACCGTCGACCAGTATTATTGAACTGCGGTTAGAATGCATTTGAGCACTTAATTTGTTGTTTTAGAATAATAACAAGTTATTAAATTGTCAATGGTGGAGTCTGCAGATAAATAATGGCGCGGATACAGGGGCGGGGGAAACGCAAACCTCGTATACAATGGGGCCCATAGGTGCGGATCGCGAGATTTTTTGTGAAAGTGCCGGATCCAGGATTTCGGTCAGCTGCTTTGCCCAAAACCAGAACACCATATGACGTTACACTATGAAAATAACTATGATAAACTAAGCGAGCTGTCTTGATATTAGTCAATTTTCTAATTCTCCTGAGCGGCCGAACTTAATCTAAGAGCGAGTTTTCGTATACGAGAACTCCTTATCTTGATTTTTGTCCAACGTTGAACCACGGAAATACACTCGGCGTCAAAAAAAGCAAATATAGCTCCTATTTTAGTAATTGTACCCTATCAATATTGGTATCATTTGAAAGCACAATTAATGACCTTTAGAAAGATAGGGTGTCATTTTCCGTAAGAACAATCATCGCCAATCCGATGATTGGCCGATGGAACGCCGATGCGTTTTGTAAAAAAAATGGCCGAGTTCCGATTTTAATGGGTCCCTAGTTGTGCCATCCTGAACGGGTATAAAAAGGGGGGGAAAAGGGAGTTATGGGTCATTCGCTGTCCAGATGTCCCTAAGGTTACTACTGAACAGCTACAGTAAGAGAAAACCCTCGAAAATGGATACAACCCCAGAAGAAGCAGCTCAAGTGGTGGCACTGCTGCTAACAGGACTACAGCAGTATCAAGATGCTGAACGTCTGAACATAAGCGGTTTCCGAGTACGACGAGCCTTGCTGCTGTTCCTGGAGACTGGTGGTTACATCAGGAGGCCTGGATCTGGAAGAAGACGCTGCACTTCCACTAGGGACGACCGGTACATTGTATCGACCTCTTTACGGAACCGATTCTTGAACGCTGCTGAGCTGCAGCTGCTGCTTCGAGTAGCTCGTAGAACAGCAGTGAACATCTCCACGATCAGGAGAAGGCTGTGAGAGAAGAGGATGTTGCCCCGTAGAGCTGCAACGGGCCCCCAATTGAAGACAGGGCATCGAATTGCGAGGAGGCAATTTTCCCGAGTGCACCGAGATTGGAAGTTTGATCACTGGAAGAATGTCCTCTTTTCCGATGAGACAAGGGTTTGCCTTTACACCAACGACAGGCGCAAGAGGGTATACAGGAGGCAGGGAGAGCGGTTCACGCAAGCCTGCACCGAAGAAACCGTCAGCTACGGAGGCGGCTCTTGCATGTTTTGGGGCGGCATTTCGATCGACGGGAAAACTGATCTTGTGTGCGTTTCCCGCACTAGAGGTGGTCGCGGTCCCCTGACCGCGGTCTCCTTGACTGCTCGCCGATACATAACGAAGATCTTGGAGGATCATGTGGTCCCATATGTAGGTTTTGTTGGACCTGATTTCCAATTTATGCATGACAACGCCCGCTGCCACACTGCATTGATTACCTGCGTGAGGTTGGGATCAACGTAATGAAGTGACCAGCAACGAGCCCTGACCTGAACCCAATCGAGCATCTTTGGGATCAGCTAAAACGAGGTGTGCGATCGCGTGATCCTGCTCCTGCCACTATCGATGAGCTTCAAAACGCCGTCGTTGAGGAGTGGAACAACATTCCTCAAGAACGCATCGTGACACTCATTAGATCCATGGCTGATCGCATGGAAGCTACACGGAGAGCAAGAGGAGGCAACACTAGGTTTTGAGTTTAGTTTTAAGATTATTCTTACTGTATGTTATGATTTTTTTGTGTTTTTTAATCTTTGTAATTTTAACTCGAATACACGTTGATTCCTTTTTCCTGAAAAAAACCTTTTTGTTGTAGGTTGGGTCGTAAATTTTACCACATTTTCCAATAGAGAGTTTCATTACCTTTTAAATAAGGCCCCATAGTCATACTTTTCCTTAGATAATATAAGATTTAAAACCGCATGAACGAAAAAAATTAAGATGTGCGATTTTTTTGACGCTGAGTGTATTTATACTATATCTAAATAAACATTCATCACTTAGAAGGATCTTAGTATCCACTAGAGGAAGGTTCGGCAAAACAAATCTAATACATTTCTTAGCATTAAGTAGCAGATAACCTGCTGCAGATTGTTAATAGTAAAAGTAAACCATTTCAGTATACCAGGGGCCCGTTTCTCAAAAGCTTGTAACTTGTATTGTAATACAAGCGGATGTCACTTTCCGACATCTTTTGCTAGAAAGGGACTTCCGCTCGTATTACAAGCTTTCGAGAAAGGGGCCCCAGGTAGTGTATTATTCTTATTTATTACAGTAAAGTTGGTGGATTGCCGGTAACTTTGATAATAAAAGATGTATCTTCAATAATCTGTGAATAATTCGTCGGGGAATCAATAGGTCACTATAAAATATAGTTAAGCTATTGATTTCAGCACAATGTGTGCCATCTAGTATTCGTGTCGTAAGATTGAACTCGGGGTCCTGAAAAGACTAGGCCGATGAGTTTCAAGTGCTTCTGTCAATATGTTAGCACAACATAGACTCCTTAAAAATAATCTAATATTTTCATTCTAAAGAAGTTAACTTGAGCATAATATAACAGTAAAAAACGCCAAGGACTGGTCATTGATCTTCACTCCTCGATGAAGTCATTTCGATCAACTACACTCGCGATCAAAAAAATCGACTCAAACTAATTTTTAATTTCATCGTTTAATATCTCAGGAACCAATCATGAGATCAAAAAAGCAACGGTACCATTTTAGAGCTAACAGTGTCAGCTTTCAATACGAGCATGTTTTTCAGGCGAAAAATTTCAGTTCATGAAAAACAAGCTAGCATACCAAGGAGGTGTAAAATTTGGGTGCAAAAATGACCTTAACAACGAAAGAAAAAACATTTTCATGAACGAATAACAATTTATTTTTATCTTTAATACCTGGTGTTACCACCAAAAACCTTTTTCACACATGCCATGCGTCTCTTCATTGACCTTATCAGCTTCCTGATGGTATCCTGGGGGCATGCTTCCCACTCTTCGACCAAAGCTTCTTTCAGGGCCAAAATTGTCTCCGGAGCAGGATTGCGAGCTCGAACCTTGCGTTTCAGGTAATCCCATAAGTGCTCGATAGGATTTAAATCAGGACTGAGAGGTGGCCACTTCAGAGTCGGGATGCCAACTGCGTCAAGGTACTCCTTTGTGACGCGGGCGGTATGACAAGGGGCGTTGTCTTGCATGAAATGGAACCCCTCGTCAAAGAACCCGGCGTAGGGGACGACATGGTCTTGCCGGATGTCGGTGATGTACCTGTCTGCATTCAAACCACCGCCTCGACCCCCGCCATCAACAAAAACCAGCTCGGTCCGCCCCTCCATGGAAATCCCCGCCCACATCATGACGGAACCTCCACCGTAGGCGACTGTTTCAGCGAAGCTACACTGGGCGAACCTCTCTCCAGGTCTTCGGTACACCCGTCCTCTTCTGTCGCTGCCATGGAGACACACTCAGCACTCGTCGCTGAAGAGTACGCGGATCCATTGGTCGTAGGTCCAATTTTCGTAGGTCGCCACGAATTCCTTCCGAGCGTCCCGATGCCTCTGAGTCAGTTTGGGCCCAGTAGCAGGTCTTCTTGGGGTAAGGTTGGCTTCCTTGAGTCTCCGCCGAACTGTTGAGGTGCTAACAGGCACAACCCGGTTCCGCATCAGGTCTTGCTGGATGGCAACAGCGGTACGGTGGCGATTACGAAGACTGGAGGTGGCGATGAAGCGGTCATCCCTCTCCGATGTGCACCGCTGACGGCCAGATCCTTGTTTCCGTTTCAAGGTTCCAAACCGACAAAACCGACGATAAACTCTGGAGACAGCAGACTGGCTTAAATTCAGCTGCTCAGCAACAGAACGCTGCGAGAATCCTCGATTCACCAAGGTGACGACTTCGGTGGCTTCAGCTTCGGTGGTATCCATTTTTCGAAGGTGATTCCGGTGTAAGATTGCGAGGAGATGTGCACTGGTCAACTTCTGATAAGCGAATGATAAGAAATAACCGGTTACACCGGTTTTTATTGGTCTCAAGAGGGCACAACTCGTGCATATCATAACCATGTAAAATGCCATTTTGTACAAAAACTGCGATAACCTAAAAACTACGCAACTGAGATCGATGTCTTTTACTGTTTTTTGTAGCTGAATAAATTCGTAATAAAATTGCATTCAAAGTTTTATTAAAATATTTCCCGCTTTCCGGAAATACGACCAAAAGTAAAAAATGTTGCTTGAGTCGATTTTTTTGATCGCGAGTGTATTGTCACGAAATTTCGTAATCGGGACTGCTAAGATGATATTTTCAAGGTGTCAAAACTTTTTGGAATCAAAGGAAATCTATTTTACACTACAATAAGAAGGTCTTAAAATAGCTCGTCATTCGAATACAGCAAAAAATCCGGTCAGCTACGTTCAGCTAGAATTAGAATAGACTAAATATCATGGGATTGTGAAATTTAGAGGAAAAATACCTGTCTATCCGTAAATCAACTGCCGAATTGAACATTTTGAGGAGGATTCGTACGCGGTATTTTTGAGGTGGACCTTGGATGTCATAGCTACAATTAACGTGAAGTTGGCATTGGCATGGCATTTCCTTAGCAATCGCGAAAATTAGAGTACATAATCCAACTCAATACATTCCTGGCACACAGGAATGAGTTGATTTTCTGACTAGAAACTGATTGAATTAAAACAGCCTCACAATGCTCATAACGGTCTTTTGTGAGCAGCAAGTATAATAAACATCCAAAACAATGCGGTTTTGACATTGGAAATGTCTTTTCGTTCGTTCCAGTATAGGCCCCGATTTCACGAAAAAGTGCGATCCCCTTATAATTCGGAAAGTTGTAAAGATATGATATTTAAAAATAGCTCAAAAGACTCATATTTACGAGAGCTGTAAGATGCAAAAAGAATTTTTCGAGAAAATCATAAAAGAAAAAAGTTATGGCCGGAATAGTGAAAAAAAAATCAACTTTTTCCAAATTTTTGATTTTGGCGTTCGATATTTTGGAAACGAAGAATGATATCAAAAATTTGAGAAGAACTCCTCTGGAAAATTTAGTCAGCTACAATTTAAGCCTAAAAAAACCGGCCAAGAGCGTGTCGGGCCACGCTCACTGTAGGGTTCCGTAGTTTTCCGTCCGTCACAGTAAGTGTCCCCACTTAAGAGTTAATAACACCGCCATGTAGGATATGATATGAGAGTTCCATGTACAGCGACATCTATCGGCAAATTGAGTAAACTATTGCGCGCGAGCATAAAGTATGGAAGATGATTTTTATGGGATAATTCTTTATTGCGTGAACCGATTTTCACCGTTTTTACTTTATTTGAAAGCACGTCATTTCATTGTAATTTTGTAGAAATTACAGGTACAATAAACACCTGCTTATACGGTTAAATTACAAACTTAGTTCAGAAATTATTTTGTATTTTTTTTTCAAAAACTATTCATTCTATCAAGTTCAAAATAATTTTCCAAGAAAGTTTTTATAAAGTTCTACTTTTGAGATTTTTTTCATATTTTTAAAACTTATGGTTCAAAAGTTAGAGGGGGGGGGACGCATATTTTTTTACTTCTGGAGCGATTATTTCCGAAAATATTTACATTATCGAAAAATGATTTTAGAAAACCCCAATTCATTTTTAAATACCTATCCAATAATATATCACACGTTAGGGTTAAAATGAAAAAAAAAATCACTCCCCACTTTACGTATAGGGGAGGTACCCTAACAAAAAAAAAAATTTCACTTTTTATTTTACCACTTTGTCGGCGTGATTGATATACATATTAGTACCAAATTTCAGCTTTCTAGTGCTAACGGTCACTGAGATTATCCGCGGACGGACGGACGGACGGACGGGCAGACATGGCGAAACTATAAGGGTTCCTAGTTGACTACGGAACCCTAAAAAAGACGATCGGGGTAAGGGTCTGTCCTGTAGCCTAACCTTTTTGAAAAAAGTCAGAACGACATTTTTCACATTAATTTTTTTTAACTGACTTCAAGATTTGAAAAGAGGAGGTTCTCAATTCGGCGTGTGTGTTTTTTTTTTTTTTTTGTTTGTTACTCCATAACTCCGTCATGGGGAATCGAGGGAACTCCTCAAATGTTTATGGCAAACATGTAGTGATTTTTATCAACAAATCAATTATTTTCATTCAAAACAGTGACATTTGATTAAGCGGAACTGCTGATGATGATCAGAAGGGAACTCTTCAACGACGCATAGTTCACGTTTGGCGATTCCTCCTCTTATCGAACACACATCGGTGTTTGTTAAGCAAGTAAGATTGTCAGGACAAATTTTCGTCAAGCTCAAGTTCTGATGATGGGATCCATGAGGAATCGAGGGAACTCCTCAAATCTTAAAGTCAAACACATAGTGATTTTTGTATTTTTATCAACAAATCAAGCATTTTCATTCAAAAGAGTGACATTTGATGAAGTGGAACTGCTGATGATGATCAGAACGGAACTCTTCAACGGCGCATAATTCACGTTTGGCGATTTCTCCTCCACGATGTGTTTATTAAGCAAGTTAGATTGTCAGGACAAATTTTCGTCAAGCTCAAGTTCTGATGATGGGATACATGCGGAATCGAGGGAACTCCTCAAATCTTAAAGGCATACACATAGTGATTTTTGTATTTTTATCAACAAATCAAGCATTTTCATTCAAAAGAGTGACATTTGATGAAGTGGAACTGCTCATGATGATCAGAGCGGAACTCTTCAATGACGCATAGTTCACGTTTGGCGATTTGTCCTCTTCGCTATGTTTGTTAAGCAAGTTAGATTCTCAGGACAAATTTTCGTCAAGCTAAGTTCTGATGATGGGATCCAGGAGGAATCGAGGAAACTTCTCAAATCTTAAAGGCATACATAAAGTGATTTTTGTATTTAAATCAACAAATCAAGCATTTTCATTGAAAACAGTGACATATTGATGAAGTGGAACTGCGGCTGATGCCATAAACATGTGAAATGTAAAATGAGAAAGGAATTCTTCAACGACGCATAGTTCACGTTTGACGATTTGTCCTCTTCGCTGTGTTTGTTAAGCAAGTTATTTCATTGTATAGAGTGCACCATCTACAATAATCCTTCACCGGCTTCCCCCATTGAAGAAGTCGGTTTTTATTGCTTTAAAATTATTTAGCTATGTGGCTACCATTTCTCGAGTTGACTACGGATTTGTAATGTAATAATTTTCTTGTACTTTGAACATTATTATATCCTGCTTATTAATCTAAAAATGAAATATGTATACTTAGGCGCCACGGCGACAATTATTCAAACTTCGATATGCGTGTGGAAATTTTTCAATTTGTTTGTTCACAGCAGAGTTGGGCACACTTGATTAAAATCGGTGATCGATTACTTTTTCATTAATCATCGCTGATTGAATAATCGCTGATTAAATCATAACACAAAACAATCAAGTAATTTCGCCATGAGTAAATCATTAACGACGGGCGCTGATTGAAACTAAATTAACGCTAATCAACTAACTTGTTCAATGTGATTGACGAATGTATGATTAGAGTGTTCTTAAGCTGATTTATATTATTACTTGAATAAGGCGTTTGTTCTGAATTTCACATATTGAACCAGATACATATGTAGAAATTTTCATTATTTGAATGAAAATGAGAATGAGAATAAGAATGAGAATGAGAATGAGAATGAGAATGAGAATGAAAATGAAAAGCGCATGTGGAAACGGCAGCTGTGTGATAGCTGCCTTAACTGTAGCCGAAAACCGCATTAAAACCAAACAGGCCGTTTCAAAGTTAAATTGGAGCATTCATTTGTACACTCATACCAAAAACTAACAAAAAAATTGTCGATATTTTGGTAAAGGTAACATTTGCCACTGGCATTTACGCTTTTATTGCTCAATATTGAATCTGCACTATACAACTTAAGACGTAAGCGCCAACCGCCAAATGATACCTTTAGAAATATTGTCACAAATAGCTATTTATCCTAAATGTATATTATACTCACCTAGGTACCGCCTCTGTTTCGTCAGGTAAAAAACTGAAGGAGCTAGTAGCTACGCAAAATCTAATCAAAATCTAATCATCTAATCAACTAAATCGTTAGTTTAACTAAGCATACTGTCTTACTAATGTAATCACTTCAGCTAATCAAGAGTGAAACTAAAAATCGACACGATTTACTCATGTCGGTGGTCAATCAGATTAGAAAGCTCATGAGTAACGGCCTCCTAGCCTAGTCGGTAGTAACACTGCCTACGAAGCAGGAGGTCCCGGGTTCGAATCCTGGTCAGGGCATTTATTTGTGTGTTTATCACAGATATTTGTTCCTGAGTTATGGATGTTTTCTATGTATTCAAGTATTTTATCCATATTTATCTATTATATATATCGTCGTCTAGTACCCATAACACAAGCCTTATTGAGCTTACCGTGGGCCTAGGTCGATTTGTGTAAGATTGTCCTATAATATTTATTATTATTATTATTATGATTGAATTCGTAATCATGTTCATATGATTATGAGTAACGTTCTCATTTTTAACTTTTGTTTCAATCACGTTAATTTTAGCCCAACTCTGGTTCACAGGCGTTATGTCGAGGATACTTATGTTAATCTAACAATAAGATAATTATCATTCAACGTCGTAGTTTTATTTTATAACATTTTCCTTATCCCGACTTTCTCGTCGCTCAGCGACAATATTTTTACTTCCGTAGATTCATTTCCAATGTGCTCGATAGTCGTGTGAGGCACGAAATCTGTGATTTTTTTTCCTAGACTCCACATGGTGGTGGTGGTGTGGGGTTCAGTATTAATATGCGGGGCCAGAGGTTTTCGTAGAAAACTATTAATTAGGATTTAAAATCTGTGTTCGCGAATTAAAATTATATTATTTTCAGACAAAACGGAGCTCAAGCACACAGTGAAAATAGTGCAAACATTGTTTAAGCTTGGAGTTAGGCTAATTTCACTGAATATTTTGACGAAAGTAAACGGCCACTCCGTTCTCTAGATTTGCGTTTATTACATTAATTTGTATGTTCATACATGCCTTCAGCCTACATTATACTATATTATATAATATAGAATATAAAATAGCAAATTTGGACAATAAAAAAAGATATCGAGCATATTTGGGACGAAATAACCATGGAAGTGGTGCATGCCGCGTGAGACTGAGTAAATATGTAAGCAGCTAGTAAATAAAGTTAGAGGTCGAGCCCATCCAAAATATTTGTTAAACATTTAGTATATTCGTGTAGGTTTAATAAAAACACTACATTACTATTAAAAGTTATAAAAATTCTAAAATGAATTCGAACTTTTTTGACACGGTGTAGTTACCTACGAGTATGTTGCGTTTAATTTAGCGTATGAAATGAATGCGTGGCCCCATCATAACCCACGTCCCGTCTTATATTACACCTTCCCTCTGTACCGTACCGTTATACTATGCGTTATATGTGTTACGACAAACTGCTAGTTCTCGCAGCATAGGATCGATGGCAGATTGTTTTTTGTCGTAAATGTTAATGTGACGAGTTGTCCCCGCTTCAGGAAATCCGATGCAGGAAGCTTACGAATACCTACTAGCGTACTAGCGGCCTGTCGCGGAAGCGGTTCCTCCGCGAAACGGGTCGAAACGACTTTCTCAGATCGCCTACACCTATACGCTCGTTCTGTAATGTCGAACACACAGACAGATCTTCGCAGACCACGCATCTCTAAGGTAATGTGAAGCACATTTCATATACATTCATATACATATTTATTCATTTATCTGCAGGCATTGAAAAGAGCTAAAAAAACCGGCCAAGAGCGTGTCGGGCCACGCTCAGTGTAGGGTTCCGTAGTTTTCCGTCCGTCACAGTAAGTGTCCCCACTTAAGAGTTAATAACACCGCCATGTAGGATATGATATGAGAGTTCCACGTACAGCGACATCTATCGGCAAATTAAGTAAACTATTGCGCGCGAGCTTAAAGTATGGAAGATGATTTTTATGGAATAATTCTTTATTGCGTGAACCGATTTTCACCGTTTTTACTTTATTTGAAAGCACGTCATTTCATTGTAATTTTTTAGAAATTACAGGTACAATAAACACCTGCTTATACGGTTAAATTACAAACTTAGTTCAGAAATTATTTTGTAATTTTTTTTCAAAAACTATTCATCCTATCAAGTTCAAAATAATTTTTCTAGAAAGTTTTTATAAAGTTCTACTTTTGAGATTTTTTTCATATTTTTAAAACTTATGGTTCAAAAGTTAGAGGGGGGGGGGACGCATAGTTTTTTACTTCTGGAGCGATTATTTCCGAAAATATTTACATTATCGAAAAATAAATTTAGTAAACCCCTATTCATTTTTAAATACCTATCCAACAATATATCACACGTTAGGGTTGAAATGAAAAAAAAAATCACTCCCCACTTTACGTATAGGGGAGGTACCCTAATAAAATAAAAAAATCCACTTTTTATTTTACCACTTTGTCGGCGTGATTGATATACATATTAGTACCAAATTTCAGCTTTCTAGTGCTAACGGTCACTGAGATTATCCGCGGTCGGACGGACGGACGGACGGGCAGACATGGCGAAACTATAAGGGTTCCTAGTTGACTACGGAACCCTAAAAAGAGATATAAAAGGATTGTTTTCTCCAAGGTACTTACAGGCGCCATCAAATATATCGGCTCAATATAAGTTATTCAAAAATATCTAAACATGCACTTTATAGCCTTGACAATAGAGGCGTCTATGACCATCTTCGCGACTGTACTTACACGAAGTGTCATTCACATTTTATTTAATCAGGAACAAAGTTAAAATACCATTTCATCTAGGTATGTTTTTCATGTGATATGAATTTTTATCGACATGTTTTTAAGGGGAACATAAAGACCACGCTAACTCTGCAGTTTGCGTGGACTTTTCGAGTCACAAGATAAATGTCAACATTATTTTAAAAATTAACATTTTGTCCATGCTAAGTCCATACAAAGTTAGCGTGGTCTATCATTATACCTATGCGTAAGTCCCGTTTATTTACAAAATAGGCAACAAATTTCATAACGTCCTAGTCTTCATCACTAAAACATTTATACAAAGTTTACTTACAAGTCTCGGTACATCCATCTATTAATGTAGGTATATCTGTGGTATGTTATGCAATGCAATGGAAACAAAAGCTGTGTTGTTTGGCCCGGCCTCATTCTTTTGTTTGATAAAGACTGTGAACTGCAGACATTTATTTATAGAGTCTGTCCGGAAAGAGAAGTGTCGTAGAATGTATGAGCTCCCATATAAACCATGACACCTCTCTTTCCGAACCAACTCGTGAGTGAGATATGTACAATATGTAACAAAAATAGTGGTGATCCGTTTACTTAAGGTCATATTAATTGGTATCGTTTTGTGAGTAAGAAAAAGTACGAGAATTTTTTTTTTGGACGCAATAAAATTAAAAACATTGTATGGTCATCCCAGGCCGCCGCCCCTTCATACAAAACCAAACCATAAACATTTTTTTTTCCGCGCGAAAAATAGTTTATCTACACTCATATTGTAAGTTCTCTAAAACGTGTTCGAAAACGGTAGGCAATGGCTAGCATTACCACGACCGATTTTACTATGATAAACTTTTTATCCGTGGCAGTAACGTAATTTTAACTTTTCATGCTCAATTATTGATGTGCTATGAGTCTATGAGTTTTGATAACATAATGTACACCTGCACCCTCCCGCGCATCCGCCGACAGCCCAACACGCGCCTCCCCGACACAATCGAGTTGGTCATGGCGGTGCAATGGCGGCCATTTTATGGTTTCCGAATACGGCATTTTGGATAAATAATATGAGTGTAGATAAAGCAGTGTGTTTCATAAAACCACACTCATGTTTTAAGGACCCTTATTACGTAACAGTTACATAAACTACTATTTTCTTAGTTTTTCATAATTAGAATACTATATCAATTAAGCCCTTAAACGGATCACCAGCATTTATGTTACATCTTGTATATGCTTAAGTTAAGCTTAAAGCGTAATGACTATTATTGCACATTGTCGATTTTGGGGACTGAATGATGAGACTATCACGGTGAAACGCAAACGCACAGCGTCGGCAGGGCTTGCACGACGGATCTAAAATGAATAGGAATATCCTGATAACTTAATACATTTATGGCCTGTTTCACAATCTCCAGTTAAAGCATATCTGTCAATGTTTGCTGTCCTTTTCTTTTATATGACTCGAGAAAAGGATAGCAATCATTTTAACTGGCAGATAAGTTTATTGGGAGATTGTGAAACAGGCCCTAAATAAGGTTACCATACCATACAACTGAGTTTTTTGGAATTTATGTACAAAATATGATTTGATATTTATTACTCCTACATATGGGCACTAGTCATGACCAGTTATAGTCGCTTACTTCGTTAAAGTAAAACATCCACATTGGGAAAAGATCCATCAACGTTGGGACTAATAACAATAACGTGCTATAGGTATATATGTGTAGTATTATAAGTTATTATACCTATCACTCGTATTTATTTGTTGACTAATGTCTGTAAGAGATTATAATATCGCTTCCCGGCCAACGTGCGAAGGGTTATCAAAGGCCAAACAGTGTTAGCCTATAGCTACCTTGCAAACTGATTCTAACAGTACAGTAAGTACATACCTAGAGTTCTGACTGCCCTCAATCAGTAAGCTGCAGAGTTTTGAGACCCCCCCTCAGCATACAAACTTAGTAAACACATGGCCGGATGAACCTTTTATAAATATATTTTATTTATTCATGATGTTTACAACTATACCAAACAAAATAAAAAAACACAAATATTCACAAAAAAAAACATTATTTATAAATGGACTATAAACTAAATAAGATTAATACTATACTTCAATAAGTCACAAAAATAATACTTAGTCAAATAATGCAGCCCTTCCAGATGCAAACGCTTTTGAATTGCCGTCCGGGCAGTCCGGCCGACGTGCAAGGCGGCAAAAGTGAATGAATGAATGAATATCTATAATTGGAAAGCATTAAACATGGCGGCGAGGAAACCTCCCCGCACACCGACAACAACTAAACGCATAATGACCATTACTCTCAACCATAGTGCCCAGGCGAAGAGCGACAGCCACCCCCATGGAGCCGTTGTCGAGACGCGTGGAGAGGGAAGTGCATGTAACCATGCCCCAGCCTCAGGCCTAGAAACAGTAATACGCCTAGTCTTTACTGCACCCACAGCGTTTTCCAGCAGGCCTATGTCATCTGAGATGACATAGGCCTGCTGGAAAACGCTGTGGGACTCATCTCACATCCCTTGACGGCCCGGTTTATCTGCAATCGGATTAAGAGACCTCCAGGGCCCCGATTCGACATGCCAAACTGCGAGACGTGGCTCTCACACTTGTCTCGCTAGGTGATAGAGTGAAATCCATTTGTCCACACGTGTCCACACCTAACTGTCAATCTGTCAGTAGGTCTCGCTAGAGCGTTTTGTCTATGGCTATGGCCACCATTTTAGATGTCACTCTTGAGTCATTCCACTCCAAATTTCAACTGTCACAAAAGTGTGTGCCATGTCGAAGAGCCCCAGGCTGCCACAGCATGAGACGCAAAAGGAATTGTGGCCGTATCACCCTTTCTTTGATATAACCCCAATAGTCCGAGCCATCCGAAAGTACGCATGAAATTTTGCATGCAGCTTATATTATAACAATAAAAAAAATAGAGGGTCGAAAGTTTGTACATGGAAGATTTCAAAAAGAGTTGGCTGGTGATACTTAGAATCGATAACAGAACACTTTCAAACAGTTTTTATCATTTTTGTCTGTCCGCTATATGTACTTATTTTTATGTGCAATAAATTTTAAATTAAAAAACGTTACGTTAATAAATAGGATTAGGTTAGGTTGACATTTTCTTATATTGTATATACACTTGGAAGAATAATAATTAATAAGTAAGGAAGCGTAATCAGAGCTAAAAACCTGCACCAAAACAGTGGTGCAAAAGGGGTTAGAGCTAATCATCGTGGTGCATGGTGCCCTAATGTAACATTGTCAAACGTTTTGAAATTGTCATGTTGTGAAAATATCAGTTGTATCTAGGCATGAAATTTCGATAATATTCGAATGCCGGCTTGGGCATGTATTGGTGCAGGAGCCATACATGCGCCAAAAATGATAATAATCGGTGAGTAATTTGTGCATAAATATGAATATATTATTTATAACTTGTCAAACTTGGGCGTATTTATTATACGTTAACTTGGCATATCAGTTATTTGAATTTGAGTATCTACTGCCCAATTGAACTTTATTGTCAACTTGATTTTCACCACTCACAACACAGAAACTTTTTTTATTGGTGAAATGGCATGAAAACTTTGCGGAATTAAGGTTAACATAAAAAATATGCTTAAAGAATGGGTACTTGATTGGTTAACAAGACACTGTCTTATACAACAAAAAATGATTAAATGTCTGAACATTTTAGTTTTGAAAACGTGAAAATGGGTCGTGTTTTCAAATGAGCTTTGCTTTAATTAACCAGTGTTTATAATTATATGTCGATGATATGACAGCCGATACAGCGTACCTCTGACCAGGGCTTAAAATGTAAGAAAGGATTGTACTCATAAAACTGAACTACAATTGAACTACAACGTTTGACAATAACAGATTTGTAAATAAAAATACAGTTCAAAACTTATTATAGCAAGCAATGTATTTTAAATAATCTTTATTCAAATAGTTGTAGACTAAAAGTAGCTCAGTCTTATGAGGAAAATCGATCCTTACATTTAAAGCCCCATGGGCAGAGGCATGCTGTATTGTATAGTGATGATGATATACGAGTATATCATACAAGGGCTGCTATTTATATATCCGGAAACCGGGATTACAATCTTCTTAAATAGCATATTTGACCTCCATGGTAAAATTTGAACTTTTTTAAGTACTGGCCGGTATATTTTTTCTTTCTTATTAACGCTCGTGTTTTGTTTTTGACGGGTTTTAAATGTCATCCGCAGCAAGAATGGAACTCACTCGTGACAATATTCGTGCTTTGATTTATTATGATTTTCGGCGTGGTTTAACGCAACAACAGTGCATAGATCAACTAACTTCAACTTTTGGTGATGAAGCCCCATCTAAAACTACTGTGTATCACTGGTTTAGTGAGTTCAATCGTGGACGTAGTATGCTTACGGACGAAGTTAAGGCAGGTCGCCCGAAATCGGTCGTTGTACAACAAAATATCGAGGCTGTGCGAAAACTTATAATGGACGACCGACATGTTACGTACCGCGAGATAGAGGCGACTCTGGGTATTTCTATGACCAGCATTAATAGCATATTACATAATTATTTGGCTGTAAAAAAAAATTGTTCGCGTTGGATACCCCACAACTTAACAAAAGAGCAAAAAGATGCTCGCGTCGAATGGTGCAATAAAATGTTTAAAAAATATAACCGTGGTGACTCAAAAGCCGTTTATAACATCTATACAGGTGACGAATCCTGGATCTATGCATACGATCCCGAAACGAAGCAACAATCAACGGTATGGGTGTTTCAAAATGAGCCGAACCCTACGAAAGTTACTCGTGCAAAAAGTACATTGAAACAAATGGTGGCCTGCTTCTTCGGTATTAATGGCCATGTAGCTACAGTGCCACTAGAAAACCGTAGAATGGTTAATTCAGAGTGGTACACGACCATTTGCTTACCGGAAGTATTTGAACAAATTCGTAAAACTAACCAGCGACGAAGAATCATTCTTCATCATGACAATGCCAGCTGTCATACGTCACGCGAAACAACTCTATTTTTGGAGGGTCAAAATGTGGAATTAACGGGTCATCCGCCATACAGCCCTGACTTGGCACCCAACGATTTTTATTTATTTCCAAATATACAGAATAAATTACGCGGTCAACGATTTTCGACCGCTGAAGATGCTGTCGACGCATTCAAACAACACGTTATGGAGGTACCTCAGGCGGAGTGGCAGAAGTGCTTTAAAACTTGGTTCACGCGAATGCAAAAGTGCATAGATCATCAAGGGGAATACTTTGAAAAACAATAAAACCATTTTCAGCCGTGTACGTTTGTTTGTTTTTTTGTTTCCGGATATATAAGTAGCAACCCTCGTAGTAGTGGGTTTTGAAAGAGCGTTGCATCGAACTTGCAGAAGTAGGTGGGGCAGAGCCTCCAATTTTGCTGCAAGACACTTCAAAGAACACACACACATTTTCAAAACATACCATTAAGACCAACAACGGCTAGGAAATAAACTGAATCCTGAAGAGGGAGGTTGGAGTCGACAAAATGGTGATACGTTCCTTATTCACACTACTTACCCTACCACCAGCTTCGTGGCTATTATTTGGTTCGTTTATCAGTGTATGCTCACTCTTACTCGTAAGTGTTCATGCGTAAAAATTGGAATACCCTGCTCAACTTGTTTTTTTTTATCATTTTTCCAACAACAACCCTTCATATTTCGCAAAATATTGATGCTAAAAGTATGAGTATGGTCTCATTCGATTCAGCGCAAAAAACTTTACATCACTTGCCTAGATTGTAAAGTGTGCATTTTTAAAAGTTCTCCCACCCCTGCCCTAACCCCACCCGATGGGGGTAGGACCCCTAATTTTGATAGGACTCAGCAGATCCACATTTCTAGTGCAAAAATAAAGTTATAAACAAAGTTTCATTGCTACTAGTTTTAAAGCAATGACGCGTAGTTACAGTTTCTGAGATGCAGCAGGGTGGCTTGCGGTATTTGCGAGCGCCATAACCGACTTCTAAAGATGGAGATTTTTTTTATGAATATGTTTTTAGTTCATTGTTTTCATATTGTTTTGAAAGCCAAGTTGGTTATCAGATATATTACTTTGGTGATACATACATATCTGGCCCAAATATATGTATTCGTCAACATATTCAATATCCTGCCCATCTACCATGACCCTATACTTCACGCCATTGGTCATTAACTGGGTTTTTGCCCTATTCATTTGGAGCCCGACTTCAAGACTTGCCGCGCTGAGCAGCATCTGCTCTAGATGGGGTGCTTTGTAGGAGAACAAGACTATGTCGTCGGCGAAACGCAGGTTAGTCAACCTTTTCCCGCCGACGTCTAACTCCCTTTTCAATGCGAAATTTAGGGCCGGGAACATACATATAATTTGTCGGAAATTTAAAGTAATTTTTTTGATATTATTTGGTGGCAGGTATAATAATTGTACAATTTTGGTGGCAGATCTATTGTTCTAGTGGTCAATCTTATTAATTAAGTCCGTTAGGTCATCCATTTTAATATTTAAGTATTTTGTCCTATTACTGCAAATACGTTCTGCAAAAATGTCATATCGAGAAAACTTGATTTCAAGTTTTAAAGGGTCGTATTTATGTGAAAACGTAAAATAGTATGAAAAATATTTATATTCTCAATAATAATAATCAATAGTACACGATAAGTAGTTTGCTTTATTCAAATTATACCATAAACATTTTATTCAAATTATAGAGATAAAAAAATTGTGACAGTTAAGTGATTTTACCTTTAGAAAGGGAATACTTATTGTATATTTCACCAATCAGGCTCTTTATATCAGCGTTTGTATCTGTTTTAGCTGAAGTTTTCTAGAAATTTACTGTAACACAGCAAAATAATATTGTCTTCGGTTGCCGCGATAGTTATTCATGAAATAAAACAATTGAAAACGGATTTTATCGCGTGTACTGAGCTTAAATTACATCCCGACGTTTCGAACACTTTACAGCGTTCGTGGTCAACGGGTCGACCAACACAGCAAAATAATTAATGACTCTGAGAAACGTAACCGGTTTTACCTGTAAGATTATATTGGATATTTACCGTAGGTATGCTATCTTAATTTGGCTCAAATCGTTACTATAACTCTGTAATTGTTTAAATAAAAACCGGCCAAGAGCGTGTCGGGCCACGCTCAGTGTAGGGTTCCGTAGTTTTCCGTCCGTCACAGAAAGTGTCCCCACTTAAGAGTTAAAATAACACCGCCATGTAGGATATGATATGAGCGTTCCACCTACAGCGACATCTATCGGCAAATTAAGTAAACTATTGCGCGCGAGCTTAAAGTATGGAAGATGATTTTTATGGGATAATTCTTTATTGCGTGAACCGATTTTCACCGTTTTTACTTTATTTGAAAGCACGTCATTTCATTGTGATTTTGTAGAAATTACAAGTACAGTAAACACCTGCTTATACGGTTAAATTACAAACTTAGTTCAGAAATTATTTTGTATTTTTTTTTCAAAAACTATTCATTCTATCAAGTTCAAAATAATTTTCCAAGAAAGTTTTTATAAAGTTCTACTTTTGAGATTTTTTTCATATTTTTAAAACTTATGGTTCAAAAGTTAGAGGGGGGGCACGCATATTTTTTTACTTCTGGAGCGATTATTTCCGAAAATATTTACATTATCGAAAAATGATTTTAGAAAACCCCAATTCATTTTTAAATACCTATCCAATAATATATCACACGTTAGGGTTAAAATGAAAAAAAAAATCACTCCCCACTTTACGTATAGGGGAGGTACCCTAATAAAAAAAAAAATTTCACTTTTTATTTTACCACTTTATCGGCGTGATTGATATACATATTAGTACCAAATTTCAGCTTTCTAGTGCTAACGGTCACTGAGATTATCCGCGGACGGACGGACGGACGGACGGGCAGACATGGCGAAACTATAAGGGTTCCTAGTTGACTACGGAACCCTAAAAAGCAGGTCTGTAAGATGATTTTAAGGTTTGATTTGTATTGATTTAATCTACACTACAGATTTCTAATGTATTTGAGTATTGATACTAATATTAGTTTTGATTTAGACCTTGTTCATGCTCTGTTTAATATTGCTTTGTTAGAGCTGACGGGGATTACCTTACAGCTAAAATCGACTAAGTGACATAAATTATGTATGTACTGATTTAAACATACACGTTTTTCACTCATTATGTTGACAAAAACGGGACTTAATCGCGTACACTTACTTTTATTATTTCCCTGACGTTTCGAGCGTGCCGTAACGCTCGTGGTCGCAGGCAGACACGCCAACGTCAGGGAAATAATAAAAGTATTTAAGTGTACGCGATTAAGTCCCGAATTTGTCAAAATGACATAAATTATATTCGCTAAGTCGGTTCTGGCTGTACTACTCTGAGTAAGTATCACAAGAAAATGTCAAGTAATATCAACTAGACCACCTATACCATGTTATGGCAGCAACAATTTTCATCTTTTGAACAGGATATGCTCCGTGCAAAAAAGTTATATACACCTTAAAGCATATTTTATTGAACTTTAAAATAGCAATCATTGTATTAAAATATACATTCACGTTTTTTTCAGTAGATTGTGCTTGTATAGTGCGAATAAGATACTTTATTGGGTCAACTACTTAGGTCAACTATCTTTGAAACTAAGCATCGTATAGAAAAAAACCGTACCATTATCTATAAAAACAGCAAAAAAATCATGTCTGTTGCATGAGAGTTAAATATTTATTTTATTCTGTTTTTAGTATTTGTTGTTAAAGCGGCAACCGAAAAACCTACATCATCTGTGAAAATTTCAACTCTCTAACTATCACGGTTCATGAGATAAAGCCTGGTGAAAGACGGACAAACAGACAGACAGCGGAGTTTTAGTAATGTGGTCCCATTTTTACCCTTTGGGTACGGAACTCCAAAAAGGATCTGACCACTTTGTAGATTTTTGAACGCAGATTACGAAACTATAAAAATTGCATTTTTGACAAAATTACACTAAGTCAGTATTTGCAGTATTAGGACGATTTGGTGATCGGTTAAATCATGACCCAAACTGTAACTATTACGCGTCATTGCTTTAACTAGTAGCTTCAATTGGTTGGATAAAGGATTCACTCTTCACCGTCCCGTGACCGTCATCGTATCTATAGTAGGTTATTCGCAGGAGACGATTACGAGTAAAACTAGGGATGTCACAAATATCGTTTATCTCACAATAAATAATCAAGGTGCAATTGATCTAATGCGAATGCGAGTGTTACGGAGTAGATGGGTTTTAATAACTTAATGATACCTAGTCATAATTTTTGTGTTTCCCTACTTCTAAAATACAGACGATTATTGATCAAAACGAGTCAAGCAATACATCCACGTGCTTTGTATGCGCTATGCGCAAGCAATGGCCAGCGGTAACCGACCAGCCGGTGTGAATGGCAATTTGCATGCTCGTTCTTCATCACGTACACATACTGGAAATTGAGTGGGGGGGGGGGGGGGGGTGGAGGATAAAAAACAATCCCGCGTTACGCCAAAAACGCGTCATTGCTCTGAATAAATGTGTTTGTGCCCCCTTATGCAAACAATCGATATGAATGTCAAAAACGCATTATACGATACGATGGTTCTTTGTGTGTGTGATTCTTTTGAATATGAAACTACATATTGTAGCTGTAACTTGTGTTTGCTTGAAAGCTGATATAGATATTTGATTACTGTTATTAGTCTAACAATCCAAACAAATCGATTGATGGAAGAAAAATCACATTAATCACAATCGAGCCACGCGTTAGTGCCACAAAAAAAAGACAAGTAAACACACGTTATCCAGTTTTCTGTACCCCGCAGCGGGTTAACGATTCGATTTAACTCTTTGACCGATACGAATCTCAAGGATGAGAAGAGTTTTAACCCTTCGTATGAGGGGTATCGTGCCCATCATTCATTTATAGATAGATTTATTAATCAGAAAGGTATATAGTTGGACATTTCACCACAAAACTGTTTACACAGTTTGACTGCAGGCGGGATTGATAGCGGGAAGAGTAAAAATATATTTTTTTAACTTTTTATAGGCAGGCGCGGATCCAGGATTTCGTTCAGGGGGGCACTTTCCTTCACAAAAAGTTTTTTTTTTTTTTTTATACTACGACGGTGGCAAACAAGCATACGGCCTGCCTGATGGTAAGCAGCTACCGTAATCTCGCGGTCCGCACCTATGGGCCCCGTAGTATACGAAGTTTGCGTTCCAGGGGGGGCAATGGCCCCTGTTGCCCCCCCCCCCCCCCCCCCCCCACCGTATCCGCGCCTGTTTATAGGTACCTATGTACTAAGTAAGTGTGCGATGGCGATGGCTTACGCTATAAAAGTTACTTACTTGTTTTTAAGTAAGTTTTACGTATATATATTTTCTGTCCTGTACGTACATAATTTTGGGGAAGTACGAGTATATTTACATGGAAAACTTTATTTATGTCATGAAAACGTTAGAATTCCGGACTTTATTTATGTCATCTTTATACCTGCAATAAATTAAGCTATTAGTTCCTGGCTTGACCTACCTATGTTTAAGTTATTAATTATGTTCAAATAAATATTATAATTACACTCCTTGATTTATTTTTCTTCTTAAGTTAGATTATTTATTTTAAAATATTTTTATAAAAGTAAAATAAAACACACAAAAACAATAAAAACATAATAAAAAGCACACCGAGGGTGCCGGCGGCAGCGGAGCAAGGCTCAGGCTGCCGGTGGTCAGGACCGCTGAGAGAGGAACCTTCGGACTATACGCGTCGTGTCCAGGATTACCGCCTTCTGAATCTGACCCTTGCCTTGATCCACTCACAACCCCGTAGCGAGAGTCTCTCAAGATATTGGTCGAGATAATAATAAGTATTATACTAGCCTATTTAAGTGTCCCACTGCTGGGCAAAGACCCCTCCCCTGGATCTCCATGTCTCCCGATTTTCGCCTCTTCCGCCCATTTTGAATACCCATTATTCAAAATTTAATTTCATGTTGTCGTCTAGCACCTCTTTGCCATTTTGTATTTACTGTGGGATCAAGTATGTTTTTTTTTCTTTTTAAGTAGGTTTATAACGCAGGCTACTACTTGTTAGCGATGTTTAAATATACCTACCTACGGCTGGTCGACGTAACCGGGGATAAACGAGCTGGCAGCTTCCTCGCTCAACGTATAAGCATTGCGATCCAGCGAGGAAATGCTGCCAGCATCCTCGGCACCATGCCACAGGGGCCAGCTTTAGATTTGGATTTTTAGTTTTAGATTACTTTATTGTAGGGTTTATTTTATAAGTATATAGTTTAGTGATATTTTTAAGTCCTAATATTAATATTTAAATGCTTTTACACCTACAAAATAGATTTGAACAATTTGTTCCGAGCATAATTTGATCGATAGAGTATTAAGTAGGTAAGTATACATAAATTACCATTTAAGCTAAACATACTCGTAAGTATCTGTAGACTTCCTTATGTAGGTATACCTACCAACCAGTAGGTTCATACCAAAACGCCGTACTACAAGGCGTACTAATATAAGTACACCGAGAAGCACGCCACTTAATTTTATTACACCCTACCAAGTTGGGCTAGGTTGCCAAAATTGATATTTTGGCTATCCCGTCCCCATTTCATTTCATTTCATTTATTATTCAAAACAGTTACACAGCATTACAGTAAAAACCAAGGCACTGCGAACTAAAAAATAAACATATAAAATAACTTAATATTATTATTCGTTATATTTGGAAAAACTTCGATTGGACGAAATCGGCTCGATAGAAAATAATTCCAAAGTTACATCTTAAAATTTGCTTTAAACAGTCGTATGTCTTTAGTTTCTTGACTTATACGTCTATAACTAAGGACAAAATTCCACCGCACTAATACTAAAAACTTCGTTATTTTATATTTCTCAACTAATGCGTAGTTTTTTTTTAATTCATAATTTACCAAAATTTGCAATGAGCTCCCATACTAATCGTAACACAGTGTTTCTCTTTCACTCGCGCTGAAAATGATAGGGAAGGAATTTAGCTGTTGTCAGCCCCTTCCTATCCTCAATCATGGCACTACCAACAAATTATGGCAAATCCATGTGTGGTTCCAACGACCAAGGTGTCGACATTTTATTTCCGCTCTGAGGGACATAAGGTAACTAACAAACCTACATCGTGGCTATGGATTGACAAATGTGCGGTTAGGAAAGTTTGGTTGGGAAATAAAATTTGGTCAAAAATATTTTCTAAAAACAGCAGGATCCCCGCAATACACTTCGCTGTGATATCTTTTAGGCTGCTGTATCCATCAATCACCAATTGCGCCACGTTTCTCTATCGTCCGGTCATTAATTGTCTGCGGGCAAGTATTATGCACCTGTTTTGGTAAGGTGGTCGCTTACAAACATGTTTTGAGCTTACGTAAATGTTTCTTGATACCGGAACTGGTACGAAAAGCGCGACTAAACCAGATCAAGTGCGCTTTCGGTTCATTGTTTAAGTCCATTCGGCGGGAAATATTATCTATCGTTTATCTCCTAACGCATGTACCAGCTTTTTGCCATGGCTCTTGAGCCGTCCACTTGATAACGCAATCCCAGAATTGGCGTAGGCACTAGTTTTTAATGCGACTGCCATCTGGCCTTCCAACTTAGAGGGGAAACTAGGCCTTATTGGGGTTGCGTCCGGTTTCCTCACGATATTTTCCTTCACCGAAAAGCATCTGAAAAGCGACTGATAGAATGTACGGGTAGGATTCGTATACCGGGAGGCTTCATACAATGATCAAATATATCTCGAGTATCCAACATGCTGAAGCGTTCATATTTTTTGTATACTAAAGTCAAGTCAAAAACGTCAGTGACAAAAAATGTTATGTAAAAAATTTTTTTGAGATTATCTTACAAACGGTGTTTTTCACGTCCGTTTGAATGGGGTGCCTTCGTACACTTAAATTGTATGTAATTTCTGTACCAATAGCAACACTCTTAACCGGCCACCGGTAGACCTTCATCTCAGACAGACATGCGCTGTTATTATATTTAGCATAAGTGGACCACGAAATAGCATTAATATCATTTTAAACTAGCTGTTAGTTTTTATTTTACAAGGCTCAGAGCAGAATACTCAGAGCAAAAAGCGTACGAAGTTTCCCACTTTCCCCGAAATATCAAATGATATTCGTAAATAAGTTCCGAAAAATTGACGTGGTATGAGTCGGGGTTTGATTTTAACCCGAGAACTGCGGATTGAAAGTCGGAGGTCTTATACTTCGTCATCAGTTCTTCTCGTAATAAATTGGGATACACTACACATATATCTATGTCTATCACAGTCTAGCAGATGCAGACGTGACCGGCAGACAACACTACATATAGGAATTAGACAGAAACGTGTTGTACTTCGTAAGTAATGGTACATTACTTACCAAGGACTGTAAAAGAAAGAAAGCCCGAAATCGCAGGTATTTGTGACCCGAGCCGCAGGCGAGGGTTGTAAATATGCGATAGAGGGCTTTCTTTTTTACTGCCTGTGGTGAGTACACAATTTTACGTCTCCACTTAGCTTAGCACTTAACTACGCGAAGTTTAAAGGTATATTTATATACAATACATATTTGTAAAGGTGTGGCACATACCTACTTACTTAATGCAGCTTGTTGTATTTTGTCCAATGGGGGAGTTATTCTAATATGTATCATTTAATTATTAGGTAAAAGAGTAGTTTATACAGTATGTAACAAAAATAGTAGTGATCCGTTTAAGGTCATAATTGGTAGGGTATTGCGACTAAGAAACATTTTTTAACGCGAAAAAACGTATTTTTTTGTATGGGACACGTCATCCCAGCCGACCGACAAAAACAATTTTTATTTTCGCGTGAAAAAATTTTTTTCTTAGTTTTTACCTTGAACTTTTGTCATTAAACGGATCATCAGCATTTTTGTTACACGTTGTACATAATTTACTTATAGTTTGTCCGGCGGCTTAAAGATAAATGCTCCATACTTAAAGTAAGGCGCACTTATCCAAGGACACCAGACAAACTATACATACACCTAAACATAACAGAAAGCCAGAAATAATTACAGTTCCTACATTAAATGGATGTATTAAGGCCATTAAGGTTACTACTTTTTTAGTGAGCCATTTTCAAAATGGTTAACTCTATCATGAGGACTATGACTACACAATACACATTCGCCTACCAGAACATTGTCCCTCGTTACACGTACTGCTATATTGATAACCGGTACGAAACAGGCGTTTTATTTAACGGTTTGTTTGAAGTCATAGTTCGTGGTTTGTTTTTCGCTCAGAAGATGCAGTCTTGCTTACACACCGAAACACCTATTAATAAAACTTATATAATAATACATACAGCATTGGCCAGAAGTGTTGATCACCCTTGCGATTTTCATACAAAACTCGAAAGTTTAGACCGGCGTTTCTAGAAGTTATTTTATCTAATTGATATTCAAACTGAGCAGGCATGTTTTGTTGAAGTGAGTAGTAACTGCACAGAATATTTGAAATTTGTCGCACTGACTTTAATTCGCATTTTTGGGACCTCCTCTTTTCATATTTTATAGGTACCTTGAAAGTGTTATTAAGTGAAGTTTTCTAGACATATCAATGAAATATAACATTTTACGTCATCGTACATTGTTATGATAGGGAATTAATACTTAACATCAAAATTGTAAACAAAAAAGAGCTATGCTAAACACTTCTGGCCAAGGCTGTATAGGCTTGTGTTAAAAACGCAGTGTGACGGGTGGCATTATGGCTTTGTAAGCTACAAATTACTTACAATTTTGCTGTTTGCCTACTTCTGTGGCTCTGGCCGGACCGAACTGGTGTAAATTAAATTTAGGCACCTATTCCCAAAAGTCCCAATATAACATACACCGATGGTTTCTTAGATATTTAGATATATTCATCTCATCTGTAGGTCATTCTGGGATTTCGATTTATATCTGTGATTTGCGGTTGTTAAATTGAGGTCTGCTTATAAATTTATAGAGTACCTACACCTACCTAATGCAGCCTGCAACCGCAATGAGGGTTTCCGCGATCGAGTTTTTCACTAGATGGCAGCACCGTGGCGACAGGTCTAGCTGTCACAATCCACCAATCATGTTTAACCATATATTTTTTGATTGGTGGATTTTGACAGCTACTGCCAAAAAGACCTGTCGTCACGGTGCTGCCATCTAGTGAAAATCTCAATTGCGGAAACCCTCATTGGTGGAATTCACATCAGCCGCGTCACATCATATTTAAATTAGCCTTTTTGAATATCGTTCGTTATCGTTTTAGAGCGCAACGTGATTTAATTATTTGCAAGAGCGATTTAGTGTTTACACCAATTAAGGCTATATTCCTGTATGTCGTCATTTCAGGCGCCCTTTCATTCAATACAGTCCCGCAGTAGAATATCACCTTGTTCCATTACGCTCCGCTATTGCTGAGCAATTTACGGTTGTAGCTATATAAGTTGTTCAATAATTATGCTATGGAATGTCCAATTTAGCTAGAACTCTAAACGGCTCAACAATCACGGAGCGTGTGATGTGACTGTACATTATATTATATATATATATATATATATATATATATATATATATATAATAAGTTTACGGTCAGGCGTGAGTTAGACAAAAGAAACATTCCGACTTGCGGTTGACTTGGTTTATTTCACTATACTTATATTATAGCTTGACCTTCGACCATGTAAAGGAGAGGAGGTACAGCTTCAAACAAGATTTACTGAAAATATGGCTGCTGAAAATTCGTAACCGGCCAGTCTTATACCGTGATAAGACTGTCGAAGAAAGTACCGCCCGAGTCGTTCTTGTAATCTTGTAGTGCCTACTATTGTGGCGCCATTTTTTTGGGCTGATTATATAAATGTATAGGTACAGTCGACGTCAAAGATATGTATACACTTTTTCACCTTAAGCCTTTGTAATAAGGTGCAAGAGTGCATACATATATTTGACGTCGACTGTACCTAGTATTATTTGATCGGTGAGCTTGGCCAACCCTTTCTGTCAGTAGAAAAGCATGTATTGTCTGTGGTATATAACTATTTAATCTTGAAAAGTTAGTTTTGTTTACTTTCATTTTTAAGTTCTGCATTTTTTATTTATTTATTAATGTAATATCTGCCATCATCTTTCAATAACTCTCCTAAATCAACGCAAAGTCCAGCTATGATATTAATATAGGTTCTTACAACTGGTTTTTAATAAAGTTATCTATGTACTATCGGCCATATCATTATGAATGAATCATTGATAAATTGACCATGCAATTTTGAACCTGATGGTACAGTCACCGGCAATAGTTTCTTCCTACATGAAATGAAGGCCGCAAAAATATAAGACACGCTCTTATTTGTAGGGCCATAAGAGCGTGTCACATATTTTTGCGGCTCTCGTGTAGGATGATACTATTGCCGGTGACTGCCCACTGCACAGTGCACCACCATTAGGTATGTGTTTATTTTTAGGGTTCCGTACCTCGAAAGGAAAAAACGGAACCCTTATAGGATCACTTTGTTGTCCGTCTGTCTGTCTGTCTGTCTGTCTGTCTGTCTGTCTGTCTGTCTGTCTGTCAAGACCATTTTTCTTAGGAACGCGTGGAGGTATCAAGCTGAAATTTATATCAAATACTCAGGTCTATTGTCCCTTGAAGCTGTGAAAAAATCAAACTTAAAAGCCAACGCAATGAAAAGTTACAGTCGTTTATGCTGCAAATTTTAGAGTTTTTCGGCACTTACAAAACCTACGGGGTACTTCCCGTGAACTCAGAAACTTGAAATTTGGCACGAAACAACGTCATATAGCATAGACAATGGAAAAATTACAAAAAGTAGACATTTTTAGTAAAATCATACAAAAAAATATATTTTTTAATTTTAAACTTACTACCTTTTCCCCGTAAATGCGTGGAGGTATTAAATTGAAATTCATGTCAAATACTCAGCGCTATAAGACCTTTCAAATGTAGCAAAACCAAATTTTTATGTCAACGCAATAAAAAGAAATTGCAATTTAAGTCGCTTATTTTGAAACTGAGTACTCGCAAGAAACTCAAAACCTAAAGGGTACTTTCCGTACACTCAGAAACTTGAAACTTGGCACGAAGAAACATCATATAGCACAGACAAAGGAAAAATTACGAAAAGTAGACATTTTTAGTAAAATCATACAAAAAATATTTTTTGAAATTTTAAACTTACTACCTTTTTCCTCGTAAACGCGTAGAGGTATTAAATTGAAATTCATGTTAAATACTCAGGGCTATAGGACCTTTTGCGATGTAGCAAAACCAAACTTTTATGTGAACGCAATCAAAAGAAATTGCAATTTAAGTCGCATATTTTGAAACTGAGTACTCGCAAGAAACTCAAAACCTAAAGGGTACTTCCCGTAAACTCAGAAACTTGAAACTTGGCACGAAGAAACTTCATATAGCACAGACAAAGGAAAAATTACGAAAAGTAGACATTTTTAGTAAAATCATACAAAAAATATTTTTTGAAATTTTAAACTTACTACCTTTTTCCTCGTAAACGCGTTGAGGTATTAAATTGAAATTCATGTTAAATACTCAGGGCTGTACGTCACCAACCGTGGAGTTGTGAAGGTGGACCAAACCCTTTCAAGACCATTTAAGTTTGGTAAAGGAGTGCGGCAAGGCTGTATTCTGTCTCCCATCCTTTTTAACGCTTACGGGGAATATATTATGCGACGTACCCTCGAAGGCTGGGACGGCGGAGTCTCTATAGGGGGAGTTAAAATTACCAACTTGCGCTACGCTGATGATACCACTCTAGTTGCTACTAGTGAAACTGAGATGGCGGAACTGCTGGAACGTCTAGAGCGAGTGAGTGGAGAACTTGGCCTGTCGATCAACAAATCGAAAACCAAAGTCATGGTAGTAGATCGAACAAAGCAGCTTGAAGTTAATGGGACACTCAATCTCCAATATGTGGACAGTTTTGTGTATCTGGGTTCTACCATATGCAACAATGGATCATGCGAACAGGATGTACGGAAGCGAATCGGGATGGCGAAGAGTGCGATGACCCGTCTAAACAAGATCTGGTCAGACCGGGTAATATCTCTAAAAACTAAGATCCACCTGGTAAAGACTCTGGTGTTCTAGATCTTCACCTACGGTGCGGAAACCTGGACCCTAAAAAAAGCTGACAGAGCTTTGATTGACGCATTCGAGATGTGGTGCTGGAGGCGGCTGTTGAGAGTACCATGGACAGCCCACCGCACAAATGTGTCAATTCTGAAAGAAGTAGGAGTCACTGTTAGGCTGTCTACGATTTGTCTCCGTAGGATTTGTGAATTCTTCGGGCACATAGCCAGGAAGAAAAATGACAACCTGGAAATGCTCATGGTGACGGGTAAACTCCAGGGAAGGCGACCGAGAGGAAAAAGCCCAATGCGTTGGACGGATCAGATACGTGACGGTACAAAAACAAAGGTTCACGATGCCCTACATGCTGCCGAAGACCGCAATAAGTGGAAAGCGGTTGTCCGCAAATTGATTCATGGAGGCCACGACCCTCAGCAATGAGGAACACGACACAAGGAGGAGGAGGACTCAGGGCTATAGGACCTTTCCGATGTAGCAAAACCAAACTTTTATGTGAACGCAATCAAAAGAAATGGCAATTTAAGTCGCATATTTTGAAACTGAGTACTCGCAAGAAACTCAAAACCTAAAGGGTACTTCACGTAAACTCAGAAACTTGAAACTTGGCACGAAGAAACTTCATATAGACAAAGGAAAAATTACGAAAAGTAGACATTTTTAGTAAAATCATACAAAACATATTTTTTGAAATTTTAAACTTACTACCTTTTTATATAAATAAATAAGTAATAAACATACTACAACTTTTGCTTGTTATAGGTTTGTACGGAACCCTCGGTGCGCGAGTCCGACTCGCACTTGGCCGGTTTTTTTTTAATACCACGACGGTGGCAAACAACCATACGGCCCGCCTGATGGTAAGCAGTTACCGTAGCCTATGGACGCCTGCAACCCCAGAGGATTCGCATGCGCGTTGCCTACCCTTTAAGAACCTATACACTCAAATGGCAAAAAACGGAACCCTTATGGATTCGTCATGTCTGTCTGTCTGTCTGTCCGTCCGTATGTCACAGCCATTTTACTCGGAAACTATACGACGTATCCAAATAAAATTTACACATAAGGTATATTCTGTATGCCGGCTACTTAGTTATGTATTTAAATTTGATAAAAAAATATTTTAAGGGGGGGGCGCTCCATACATGTAACTAAATTTCAAAAAATTGTTTTTACCAAATATCAACATGTGACCCATCAATCGATAGGTCTTTAAAAATAATATTCTTTGATCATTTTGTGATTAAGTGAATATTTTTTGAAATAATCGCTTCGAAAGTCAGAAAAATTGTGTAGCCCCCCCTGTAATTTTTGAGCCGTAAGTCCAAAAAAAATGAAAAAATTTGAGGAGATGCGCCTTATCATATACTTTCCACGAAAATTGTTTTGAACATTATCGGTTTAGCCATTTTTGAGTTATTTCCAAAAACTTCTTCCATAGGCATCAGATACGACCTTTTGGTATTAGTTTGGTTCTTATTCCATTGAAGGTACGGAACCCTCCTATGCGTGGTCCGACACGCACTTGGCCGGTTTTTTGAAGAACCTCATACTGTAGCCCGCTGGGAAAATTACAATTTACTTATTTGTTTACAATCTAGTTACACTACACGTGTGAAGGGGCTGACAACCGCTAAATTCCCTTCCTATCTTTTTCAGCGCGAGTGAAAGTGAAACACTTTGTTACGATTAGCATGGGAGCTCATAGCAAATTTTGCAAAATGATGAATTATAAAAAACTATGCATTCATTGCGAAATATAAAATAACGAAGTTTTTAGTATTAGTGTTGTGGAATTAAATATATCCTTAGTTAAAGACGTATAGTCAAGAAACTAAAGACATACCTACAACTGTATAAAACAAATTTTAAGATGTAACTTTGGAATTATTTTCTATCGAGCCAATTTCATCCAATCATGTATCGGAATTGTCGAAGTTCTTCCAAATAAGGTAAATGTACGCTTCAGCGAACGTGCCGTATCGCCGAATATATTCCATTTTAAGCTATAAGTCGATTACTTACAGCAGATACTACTTTGTGATATTTTTTTCTGTGAGCTACATACCTACCCCTACGAATACGCGTCAGAGACGGCCATTTTGGGGCTCAGTTGCGACATGACAACTGATCTAGTCGGTCGAGTGCAACTTTGTATGGGCGCCCTTAACAAAATCGTTAAGAAATCGCGTGCACTTCTTAAGAGCATAGAATCGTTTAAAACTATATGTGGGTTCCAAATTGTGGATTTAGAGTGTTGTTATTTAATAAGTTTATGTATTTAAGTATTTTAAGTGAATTTAGTGCAATTATATTCTCAGAATTTGAGATAAATGTGAATCCGGTGATGTGTGACCCAACTTTTTGACTGTATGGTTTCACCGAACAGCGTACGGAATCAGGGAAAGCGTATGTCTTTGAAATTATTTTTTTACTGATTTATTATAAACTATTAATATTAACTGATTGACTTTTCAATTAATGAAAAGTATTTGTAATTTTATGAGCATTTACCGAACATCTGTAGACAGCAAAGACTATAGTAAATCTGCGTTTGAAATCTTATAGTTTTACGACTTTTTGTGTTCAAAATAAGCCTTTAATATTTTTTTATAGTTATTTTACGGCAATATTAGTAAAGACTAAATACATGAACGGATTTGTAATCCTTCTAATTATTAGTTTCAATGTTAAATTTGTGGTTATGTCACAATTGTTGCAATCTAGGTACTATTTTCAAAATTTGTTCGCGTATTAGGTTCCACATAATTTGCATGGTTTATTTACCGGACGCGCGTTCGGTAAATCGTGCCCATAGTCTCTACTACCGAATTCGTATCTGCCTCGGCATCGTTTGTATTCGATAGATATTAAAATATCGTCCTTATTTCTCTCACAGCTAGGTTGACATTAAAATGTATTATTTTTTCTGCCTTTTTATAAAGGCCAGTGCTTCTAAACATTTAAACATGTTCAAAGGCCTGCTGTTGATAGGTCATTTTGTATAAAGATAAATTTTATAATACTTAATAAAATAAAATATTAAATAGTTTTTTTTAATATTATTATATAAAATTTATTTTTTAAATAAACACCGCAAAAAACGATAATGGTGTTTATGTAATATATAAAAATAATGGTTAGGTATTTTGAATAATTATAAAAAAAATAAAGGTTACTTTTGTTTTGTATGAAGCAATTTAGTAATGTATGGAGGCGCAAATTTACCGCAGTTAGATGACATTATCTAAACAGTGAGATAGTTTAATTTTGAGAATCGCTCAACGCCATATTCCCATACATTTTTCTTCTAGTTCGGTAAAGTGGTCACCGGATTCGGTAATATATGCAAATCATGTTTCTTAGTTCGCTAAATGGTACAAATCAAGTTAGGCGATCTAAAAAACTTTTAAAATATTTTTTTAATATGTCTAACCTTACAAATAATTTCTAAGTGCAATAAAATGATTACAAATGTATTTAAGTTACCATTATAGTATTGACAATAACCGTATGAAAATGCCAGACCTTATTAAAAAATGAAACGTACATCCAGGTCTTAAGCGTTCGTGGAAACGTACATTTACCTTATAACGAATAATAATAAAAAAATACGCTTTCAAAACAAGTAGTTATAGCTAAAAAACTGTTTGAGTAAAGTCAATTTGAAGGGTATCGGGTGTTGTCAGCCTCCTAATACGGGATAGATAAAACGAAAGAATATGTTACGGGTGAATTTCACAGGAGTTTCAACCGCCGTTTCATGTGAGTTACGAAATTATGACATAAAATTTAATCATTTATAAAAAAACCGGCCAAGTGCGAGTCGGACTCGCGCACCGAGGGTTCCGTACAAACCTATAACAAGCAAAAGTTGTAGTATGTTTATTACTTATTTCAATTTAATACCTCTACGCGTTTACGAGGAAAAAGGTAGTAAGTTTAAAATTTCAAAAAATATGTTTTGTATGATTTTACTAAAAATGTCTACTTTTCGTAATTTTTCCTTTGTCTATATGAAGTTTCTTCGTGCCAAGTTTCAAGTTTCTGAGTTTACGTGAAGTACCCTTTAGGTTTTGAGTTTCTTGCGAGTACTCAGTTTCAAAATATGCGACTTAAATTGCCATTTCTTTTGATTGCGTTCACATAAAAGTTTGGTTTTGCTACATCGGAAAGGTCCTATAGCCCTGAGTATTTAACATGAATTTCAATTTAATACCTCAACGCGTTTACGAGGAAAAAGGTAGTAAGTTTAAAATTTCAAAAAATATTTTTTGTATGATTTTACTAAAAATGTCTACTTTTCGTAATTTTTCCTTTGTCTGTGCTATATGAAGTTTCTTCGTGCCAAGTTTCAAGTTTCTGAGTTTACGGGAAGTACCCTTTAGGTTTTGAGTTTCTTGCGAGTACTCAGTTTCAAAATATGCGACTTAAATTGCAATTTCTTTTGATTGCGTGCACATAAAAGTTTGGTTTTGCTACATCGCAAAAGGTCCTATAGCCCTGAGTATTTAACATGAATTTCAATTTAATACCTCTACGCGTTTACGAGGAAAAAGGTAGTAAGTTTAAAATTTCAAAAAATATTTTTTGTATGATTTTACTAAAAATGTCTACTTTTCGTAATTTTTCCTTTGTCTGTGCTATATGATGTTTCTTCGTGCCAAGTTTCAAGTTTCTGAGTTTACGGAAAGTACCCTTTAGGTTTTGAGTTTCTTGCGAGTACTCAGTTTCAAAATAAGCGACTTAAATTGCAATTTCTTTTTATTGCGTTGACATAAAAAATTGGTTTTGCTACATTTGAAAGGTCTTATAGCGCTGAGTATTTGACATGAATTTCAATTTAATACCTCCACGCATTTACGGGGAAAAGTTTAAAATTAAAAAAAATATTTTTTTGTATGATTTTACTAAAAATGTCTACTTTTTGTAATTTTTCCATTGTCTATGCTATATGACGTTGTTTCGTGCCAAATTTCAAGTTTCTGAGTTCACGGGAAGTACCCCGTAGGTTTTGCAAGTGCCGAAAAACTCTAAAATTTGCAGCATAAACGACTGTAACTTTTCATTGCGTTGGCTTTTAAGTTTGATTTTTTCACAGCTTCAAGGGACAATAGACCTGAGTATTTGATATAAATTTCAGCTTGATACCTCCACGCGTTCCTAAGAAAAATGGTCTTGACAGACAGACAGACAGACAGACAGACAGACAGACAGACAGACAGACGGACAACAAAGTGATCCTATAAGGGTTCCGTTTTTTCCTTTCGAGGTACGGAACCCTAAAAAACGCAAAATTATTAAAAATTGCGTGTTATCTATTATATGAACACGTACGTTACGATATACGAGCAACTTTTATGTTATAACGTCAAACAATTTTTCACCACCCATTTTATCCCTTGGAGGCGGTGGGGCAAAACGCATTTTATCCAAATGTGAGGAAAGTAATTCAGTCCAAGTTTTGACTTGTTTTTTTCACGTTATCTGGCAGCATATTTTGAAAGCATTCATTTGTCTTCGATTATTAATATTTTGCCTTTAGCTTATATTTTTCATGTGGTGGCGTGGTAAAAAATTTGGTATTATGCTCGACAGCAAAGTTGGTTCAACCTAGAGAGGCAAGAGTGCCTCTCGTTACGCTCGTGGCTCAATTTTGGAATATTTCGATGGCTTGGTTCTCAATAAAAGCACGAGAGCACGAGATCTTTGCCCCCTTGTAATAAATAAATATTAAGAAATCATAACTAAATATTATTGGAGCTTCGAGCAGAAATGGATTCTAAAAAGCGGTTGCAAGTGGCAAGAAAATATTGCAACCAGTAATGTAATATCATGAGATTCATCATGAGTCATGTCATGAAGTTATCATTTTAAACTGGAGAATACTCTTCGGTCACAAAGTGAAGACGAAAGAGACGGTTATCTAGGGGACTGTGTCTCGTTTTGACTAAGGCGGTAATATGTGTCAGATGTGACAATTTTGTAAGGAGTGCGAGTGAGACACCGCCCCTTTAAGAACATTAGGCTCATATCGCCCGTACATTAGGCTCTCTATCGGACTGTTTTTACTACTTTTTACTAGTCACGTATGAACGACTGTTTTGCTCGGCAATAAGATTTAACTGTGGTTAGGGAAATAGATTAAGGGCCGGTTGCACCAAACCTTCTGTTAACGTCAACGTCATCGTTAAAAAATTCTTGTATGAAAAGTTTGACAGTTTTCTATGGGATGACAACTTCGTCGCAATGTTTAACGTTGATCAGTTCGTTAGTAGTGCGTGGTGCAACCCACCCTAAGAGTAATGACCGGTTTTTCTCTTGCGATATTATCCACACTCGTACTTTAATGCCCTTCATTATGCCTTCATTACGTGGCAGTCACATAAACTACTGAATTTTAAATTAAACACTTTATAAAGTTTAGCTTGATTTGGAACAAAATCTTCAAGATTGAAATTTGTTCTTAAAACCGAAATTCGACATTGCAATTTGTAGGGCCCAATTTGTCATGTTGGGAGGTGTAAAATGAGTGGCCCTTAGCGAAAGGCAGGGTACACAACCGATTGGGCCCTACAAATTGCAATGTCTAATACCGGTATAAGCTTCTTCACTCGCGACGTGACAGTGACATTTGTGTACTTTGACATTTGTATATTTATATTAGATTTAAGAATTTAAAAAAATTCTGCATAGTTTTATTAGATTAGATGATGTTATGTAAGAAAAGTACGAAATAATTAAAAACCATGAGTGGTAATAAAGCCGCACAAGTTGCAGAGCTCTTTACTAAAGTAATCGCCACTACAAAGTCCTTTGATCAAAATCTTCGCAAGGTATTTCTATAATCTATGATGACAAAATAATTATCTTAATAATTATTGTTTAATGGTTGATTAATTCTATTGAAATTACCTACATTGAGTGTCGTTGGCGTATGTGTCGCCACCATTACCTAGTTTTAAGTTAGGTTAAATAGGTCACCACTGAAAACCAGCGCCACGGCTTGCCGCGGTATTACGCTAAGTAGGGATGTTTTATTTGGTTTCTATCCCTATTAACACAGTCATTGCCACCCAGCCAAACAAGACATCGCGCCCGGCCACAAAAATTTCGTCATATAAAGCTGTAGTACCACGATCCCATATACCCTAATCATAAAATACCCCATAGTCGGGTTTTCGGCACTGAATGTGTTAATGTTCACCTCTTTGACCGCCAAAGAGGTCAAATCACGCGCACTGAATGTGATATCACGTCCAAAATATAACCGGTTTGCCTTGCGCGCACGCGCGCGCTGGGACTGAGGGCCCGATTTTTCCGTCCGATGCTTGGCAGTCATAGGGTTAATATTGTGACGTTAAAATAAATGTATATTCTTTCTTTCCCCTTTCTAATAACTATAGGATTCAAAGTCCGTGCTCAGCATTACATTATCGAAGGCACTATATCCAAAACCCTCTTCTACAGTGAGAGGAAGCTTGTGCCGAGCAGGGGGACATTATATGCTGGTGATGATGATTGAAGGAACACTACTATCTACTAGTGTTTTCTTTAAATCATTGTTAGATAAATTAAAATGCACCTGCTCATCAACTGGAATATAGTTGTTTATGATTGGCCTACATAATCAAAAATAGAAGCCTTAACTGAAAAAATTATCACTTGCCATTTACCACACGATGACAAAAAATTTGGTTGAGTCTGAACTTTGGTACACATCAATTGAGTTAAAAATTTAAATTTTGGCTCTATAATTGTAGAATCTATAATCAACATCAGTTGGTGTTCTTTCTGCAATAGCTGTAAAATTGCAGGTTAAAGTGATATCATGCAGCAGTGGCCGGCTTCTCACGGGGTTCCAAGTCGGAGTGGAGCACCTGAACCAGCGAGGCACGCTGCACGGTGGCTTCATTGCTCATCTCGTAGATGCCATCTCCACCTATGCCCTTACAGCCAATGATAATGTTGACACCAGGGGAGTGTCCATAGAACTTAGTGTGTCGTAAGTATCTTAATAACTTTTGAAGAATGCAACATAAGGTATGAGTATTTAGTTAAAGAAATTACAGTAAATTACTAGTTTACCAGTAATTTTTATACAATTTTTTAGGGGCACCACACATTTGATCTGAATTCAGCTTTTCATAGACAACTGTCTATTGTAGCTGAATTTTTGTATGGAGGCCATAGACAAATTTGCGCAACCATAGACAAATTTAATCTTTTTTTTGCGTATGAACTTCTGGATTCAGTTCAAGTGTGTGTAGCGTTATCAGTTTGTATTTCCTAATTATTACTTTCCTTGTTGCATTGTTAAGGAGTTTATAATCCACTTGGCAATTTTATGGTCACTTTCATACTCAACTTAGCCTTATAGGCAACAGGTTGGCTTCATTAACCCTTTACCAGGCCCCTAAGAACTAGCTTGTCTTCATACGTACTGTATATACTGTTACAACCGTATTCAACGCCTTGTAAAAAATGTATTTACGAAAGTCGGAGATGTTCCTTTAAACCAGATATAAAAATGTGGGTTACGGTTATCCCATCGCCGGTCTAAGTAATAAACTGTCATACTCGATTTTGTCTTATTATATTCTTGATCAGGCGAAGGGATGTATTCCTCCCACATCTTATATCGGTTATCATAGTCAAGGTTTAACTCCAAATCTACTACGAAACATTATATCAATCACTTAAAACATTATTTTATGATCTTCATTCACGGCATGCTTCAAAATCCAATAATGTATCTTTGGCAGCCATTTAAATCCACTTGACCAGTGATGTTAGTGGTTTGTTTACAAATCGGAACACTATACTATACTAACTACAAAAAGAAATTCTTCAGGGAAAGTCTTTAAAAGTAGATTTCATAGCTAGGTACATGAATTCGCTCCGGGTTGAACACAAAAACAGTTTTATTACTTACGTGAGTTTTTATGACATGGCAAGACAATTTACCGGGCCATGGGAAGAATAGCCCCCCGCACAGTTAAACTCTAATAAGGCCATGGGATAATGTCAACCCACATCCTAATTCTGGTCATACACAATAATGCATGAATATTTAGCAATGTTTACGATTACATTACCTTTCAACACTCAAAATCTACAAAATATCAAAAAATTGTTCGACCTATGTACTTCTGTTTCATAGAAATTAAGGAAAATGTTTGAATTTCTCCGTAGTTTACTGAAATTAGAGTTCAAGTGAAATTAAACGGCTGCCAAAGATATATTACGCGATTTAGAAGCGTGTTGTGAATGAAGATATTAAAATACTATTTTCAGAGATTGACAAAATATTTTGTAGGAGGTTTGGAGTTAAAACCTGACTACGGTAACCGATATAAGATGTGGGAGAAATATATCCCTTCACCTGGTAAAGGGTTAAAAAGTTTTTCTTTGCATGAGCCACAAAAAAACTGACCTATACCCGATATTATTGTGTTTTTGTTGCTCTTGTCACCACTTTCAACATTGACAAGATCCAATTTTTCTTCACAGTTACTTCAC
Organism: Pammene aurita; assembly: GCA_947086415.1. NCBI lineage: Eukaryota > Metazoa > Arthropoda > Insecta > Lepidoptera > Tortricidae > Pammene > Pammene aurita. The sequence continues at coordinate 57,750,399 of OX352289.1, forward strand.
TGCCGCAAAAGAAGGAGATGAAGTAGAAGTTGAAGCAGTAACAAAGAAGTTGGGCAAGAAGATTGCATTCTTAGAAGTAGAAGTAAGGAATAAAGCCACTAATAAAGTATTAGCTACAGGTAGACATACCAAATATATAGGTGTATGACTTGTAAATAAATGTTATGTAGATATTTAGCTAGTTGTATAATTTTTTCCTGCCATTACCATAATCCAGTGATAAGATTTGAATAAGTTGAATGACTTTTTGCTCAATATATACCTACCTAATGTATCAATATCATCTATGACACGTAACTATACACATGTGTGTGTATGCAAATTTCACATTTGTATATAGAATTAGATTTATTACTGTCCGAATGTTATGCCAGGGCTCATTATTATTAACATTCGGGCATCTAACATATTTTTTACTATACGAGTAAGTACCATTTTTTTTATTATATTGTCACTTGTAATTTCTTTTCTGTTTTAAAATAAATAAATCCTTTAGTGCCTAATGTTATATTTAAAGCAACGACAGATCAAAATAGCGTTACGGGTGTGGCGTATCAAACAGGCGCCGAAATTATTTCTTTAATGCATACTTGCGGAGCCACTTGCAAATTTCTTCAACAGATCTGGGTGTATTTCCGGATCAATTAAAGATTGCTAGAGTGTTACCAAATTATCAAAAAGAGTGTGCAACTAGTGATCCAAAAAATTACAGACCTATATCGCTGCTACCAACATTGTCGAAACTGTTTGACAAAATACTTAAAAGCCGATTACATTTGTTTGACATACTAAACAGACAACAATATGGCCATCAAAAAAGTGTTGGCACCGGCGAAGCTATCTCTACACTTTTACATTAATATCAATGAGAAGAAGAAACTGGCGGGTATATTTTTAGACCTAAGCTCCGCATTTGACAGAGTAGATCACTCAATTCTTCTGAGTAAACTAGAGCACTACGGAGTAAGAAACAATTGCTTAAAACTGTTTCAATCCTACTTATGAAACAGGAAACATTTTACTGAATTAAGAACTGTAAAAGATGGAGTTGAGACGGTTATAGATCAAGCATGACAAGGGTCAATCTTGGGGCCCATATTCTTTATTATATTTGTCAATTACTTAATAAGTTATATAAATAGCGTAACACCGGATGCTAAACTTGTTGTATTTGCAGATGACACAGATGCAATCGTTGCAGCCGATAACATGACCGAGTTGAATAACAAAGTAAATTCAACTCTGGCGGCATTTGATGAGTGGTTTTGTGCAAATATGTTAGACTCAACGCCAATAAGACTAACGTTCTACTATTTAAGACTACTTCAAACAATTCCCAAACTCTTAATATATGATTAAATGGAAACACAATATCTCATTCTGAATCGGTTAAATTCCTAGGAATATACATAGACAGCTTGTTTACTTGGAGACTGGAAGTTGAGGCCATAAATAATTCGATAAATTCTGCTTGTTATGCTCTACGCAGTTTGCGAGATGAAACACAAATTAAACAACTCAAAATGGTCTATCACGCCCTTATAGAGTCCAAATTAAGATACAGTATAGCTTTATGGGGACATCGTTATAGTTTCTACACACATACTATACAAGTATAATACTGAAGCTGCCTTCATACTGCAAAAGAAAGTTATATAGGACCATAGGCCGCAATGGGAATTTTGCTTGTACATTCTTCTTCTTCTTTCAGACTTTGTTAAACATCTTTTTAGATATGAAACAAAAGTAGAAAGACAACTTAGATTAGCTAAAAGAAGGAAGAATATGCATACGAATATAGTTCCACGATTAAAGACGGTAGTTCATTTGTTCAACAAGTTGCCTGTAGAATTGGAACTCAAACGGTTTCTTTTGAAAAAACGCTATTTCTAGGTGTCGGACTTCGCGGAAATTATTGTCAATTTTTATTTATGTTAAAGTATGCCATGAATTACCTATTACTATTAACATTAACATTCTTGTTTTTAGAATTTAAATTTATTTACTTATGACAAATCAAGCTGCTGTTTTTGTAGTTATATATTGAGTTGTTTTGATATTGAATATTTTTACATGATTTATTTTGTATTTTATAATCTAATCATATACTTACTAGACATAGACTTAAAGTTGACTATCGTTTATTTTTTTGTTGTACATATTACTTCTGATATTTCTTGATTTTTAGCTTAAGATTATTGTAATATTCAACACAATATGTACCTATTGTATCTAATAAACAAATAAACAAAAGTATATTTTATTATTATTCATGTGTATTATATGGACTGATCACGTGAATAAAACACTGACATGACATTTATAACATTTAATGAACGTTTAAATTGTACATCAAATACACAAACACACAATTATTGATTGATATATTTCAGCCAAATCGGTAAGATAAAAGATTGTAACAAATTGTAGACAGTAGAACTCGCCTTAGACACTAAAACACGTTCCCAGTCCAAAAACATCTTTTGGAGTACATAACACGATACCTGCACATTTTTCTGAAGGTAGTTCCTTTTTGCTTGAAGCTTGCTTTAGGATTATTCCCTGATATAATGGATTTATTGTCATAATTACAGTGCCAGCGAACTATAGTGAAAAAAAAAGATAAATAGGAGTGTAAAGAGCTTAGATTTAAATCACTGACAAACCATTAATATATTTTAAAGTAGGTAGGACCCACTGGCGGGGTTTTGACCCCCTAAAATTTAATTATGATTGATATATCGTAATTCCTACTCTATTCAATTGATCCCTTCAGTTGTTGGTAGTCTCATATCACTGGACAGGCATTGGGTACCAATGCATTAAATCACCACCCTGCTTATCGCGCTACAATGTTTCCATCCTATTATAAATTCCAGTATAGGTAATATGTTAATTCATAATTTAACATTATTAAATTCTAGAATTGGTACCTACTTTAAATTGGTTTGTTCTAATATCGTTCATTACCCGCGTCCACATTAACCAACAAGCATCAAAAGTTGTGTGGATTTACTTATTAGACTGGATTATGAATAAAATATTCGAATTATTTATTTATTTTCGAACTTATTCGTCATATTTTTCCATGCGAAACTAACCGAATCTTACCTACACCTTATCCTTACTAAGTTTCCTTCCACATTAGAATAACGATATTTTATGAATACCTATTTGGTAGCTTGTATGTATGCTTTTGTCGATTTCCCTTAAGTTAGTCGATTACGCCTACGAAAGTTAAACCACACTATCTTGGCTCGGGTTATCTCCTGTGTTCTGTAATAGGAACCAGTTGTAACCATCATCATCATCTCCTTTCCCTTAGACAGTCGTCTGTTGCCCCACCTTATTATTATCAACCATACCACATATTCTTTTAATAAGGCAGAGGATAATGCTAATAAATAAAAATATAGAGTTAAACCATTTTAAAACAGTATTAAATATACAAATTACTTAACTAATAAAAGTATGAAAGTTAACATTTTATTTTATTGAGTGCCCTAATGGCACATTGCGGGAACATTACAAACATCTATTACACCATATGACAAACGACACTTAATACAATACAAGGATGGTATAAACAAAGAGGGTTGACGAGGTCCATACAAAGCTGCTGGTTAACGTCTGATTTCGGTATTACCACAGCTGCATCCATTTATCGAGTCTGGAGTTGACTTATTTTTGTTCTAATGTTAAAATGTAGGGCCTGCCATCTATAAATAACAAAACTTCGGCAGTTTTTACCTATTTTTGTAAAACAATAGATTGCGCTAGTATCTTCGCCAGAAATCCGAAAAGCGATTTTGTTTGGTCACCGTCAATCCTCTTTGCTCATATAATCCTTGATAAAATACAATACCACAACATTTAGATCTGTGAAATGTTTAACCACCAACGACGAAAGGTAGCACAACAACAACACATTAATTGTAATATATATGTACTTATAGTAAGTAACCCCCTTATTCATAAACGTCTCTCAGGCCTCAATTAGTTATTTTATGTTTTGTCTGTCTCTAACAAACACGACTGTTAAAGTGACAGATAAGGACATAACATAAATTAACTAATTGAGCCCTGAGAGACGTTTATTAATAAGGGGGTAAGTGTGTGTCAAATAGGTAGGTGGCGTATATGTTCCGTCATTTGCTATTTAGAATATCTACGTACCTAATTTTACACTTCATGTATTATTATAATGAAAGTGAATGGTCGCTTTTACACTTTATCATTCATGAATCGAGCATAGACTTTACACTAAAGTATAAAAGCGACCATTTAATACGTTTGGGCTTTTCAACTTCAAAATAAAAGTACTTAAGTACCTACCTACTAAAATATTTTATAGGCAAAGCCCGGATGACGGGAGCAAACATGCACTTTTTTCTAGTGCTTAATTAAATATCGACTATTCTATCGACATCCATACCTACGAACAATTTTTTAATCAGGAATTTATTGATCATAAGTTATGAGAAAAGTATCTATTTAAAAGAACTGTCACTCTTATTACATTATTACGATCATTCCCATGAGTATGATAATATTGAAAATAATTATAGTATGTAATTAGTTAACTGAAATAATATATAATGTAAGCTTACCTAGGTACCTGGAGTGCGATTTTTGAATCTCACCAAGTGACTAATTCTCACCGATGTGAGTGATTTACTTTCGGAAATCACTCACATCGGTGAGAATTAGTCACTTGGTGAGATTCAAAAATCGCACTCCTGATGTAATATTGTGTAACAACCTGACATGTAAGATAATGAGTTTGATCAATACATTTCTAATTCAAAATTTGTTCGTATGAATGTCGATAGAATAGTCGATATTTAATTAAGCACTAGTAAAAGTGCATTTTTGCTCCCGTCATCCGGGCTTTGCTCATAATTTATAATCAATAAATTTCTGATACAAAAATTGTTCGTAGGTATGGATGTCGATAGAATAGTCGATATTTAACTAAGCACTAGAAAAAAGTGCATATTTGCTCCCGTCATCCGGGCTTTGTTTATAGGCCTGTTACTGTTAGTTATTTGACTTCACATTCTAATAAATAGTTTTACTTGAGGCCGTTTAAAAAAGACTACAAGTACCTATTTACTAGCCTATTGGGGTTCACGTCACGGCGAACTTCGAAATTACAAAATTGATATCTGCCTAGACAGATATAGGTCTAACATATTCGAGCGATAGAGAGTAAATAATTCCTTTAACTTTCAAATAATTTTCAAGTACTATATTTAAAGTTATTAGGTAATCTATATAAATTGTTTTGAACTTACACTATTCACGACGTTTTGTAGTTCCTACACATCATACTTATATCTAAGTAATCCTTAATTTATATTTTCTTACCTATTCAACGCAAAAATCATTAATTTAGGGCAATTTCAATAAATAGTATTAACTTATTAGTTTCCGACATGGCGACATAGGTAGGACGGACGTACTTAATAAATAAATAAAGGTTCTTATAAATTTCATATTGTCGATAGTACTTTACACAAACTAAAAATTGGATTGTTAAACATTTAAGCCGAATTACGAAATGTCTACTAGCCACTACCGAGGAATTCCACTATCCATCTTCAGACTCCATCATCGGATCTGTTCGATAGTACGAAACTATAGTATTAATGCATGTTTAGTATTTACTTTCAAAGTTTCATGTCAATATGGCTAATTATTGTATTTATAAGGAGATTAAAATCTACCTAGTATGTAGGTACTTGCAAGATTTATAGTACTATAAGTAAATACATCGTTATTGGTAATTAATACTCAATACATTATTTTTATTAGTGAAGTAAGGTGCCGTGAGTTCGGCGTATAATATTGTATGGCACTGAGCGGCCGGATGCCTCGACCGCGAGTATGATTTATGCGTATACTTGTCATTAAATTATTATTTTAAATTAGATTGATTCTTGAAGTGATAATTTGATAAATCCTCCGGAATAAGGTTCAACATATCTGCCTGATTCAAATCTTACCTATATTCGAATCAGGCAGAAACCTCATGTAGGTAGATATGCACAGTATCAAACAAAAAGTATAGCTATGTTGCAAACTATATCCCTTTCATTTCTAACTGTAACATTTAACAACAACTATAATATATTATAAGATTATTTAAAGAGAATCAATTTGTGAAAGTGTCATTCTCTATTCGATTAACATCCCTTCTAATATTATGTTATGCTGACCTAGGTATTCATTACCTTACTCGATTAAAATTACTTTCTCAATACATTTTCAAGATGCCAGCAGGTTATCCAGTTGATATTATCCACATAGCTAGTCGCAATGAGTTAAAACTCAATTCGCCATACTAATTCAAAAATTATATAATATCTACCTATGTATTAGTTAATCAATAATCACTAATAATTATCCATTGTTAAGCTACTAGGTCAATGACAACGGAATTTAGTTTAAGTATTCATTTATTAGTAGGTACTACTTATTTATTTCTTAGGAATTATAAACTTATTAGGTATAGGTACTTACTCCATCTAAATACTCGTATCTTAATCCTTTAAGCCAGGATCTTAGGCCATTAAATATTGATTTTTTTAAATTATATGAGTCACCAACTACTACGTGACACTTACCTAACAGGATGACACATGGTACACTACATATGTGTAGCAGAAAGATAATATATTGAATTTTGCTCGCTAATACTTCGTCTGCATGGAATTAGTATTCGATCCTCCTTTTTACCCTTTAAGGGATAATTTCATTGATTTTGGGGATAAAATATATTTTATATCCTTCCACAGTACTCAATCAATCTCCATAGAAAACTCCATCTAAATCGGATCAGCGTTTATTGATCCCCCATAGTAACTTCAGCTCCTCTTATCACTCCCTTTACATTGATTTCTGGGATTAAAATATCCTACTTATGTCCTTTCTCGGACTCAAACTGTCTTCTTACCAAATACTTATCATCTTAATCGATTCAGCTGATTAAGCGTGAAGAGGTAACAGACAGACAGCGAGACACACTTTCGCATTTATAATATTAGTATGGATTAGATAAAACATATTTATTAAAAAACATTATTACAAATTGAAGTATTTTTTTTTTATATTTTTTACTTTTTCATTTAATGTACTACTGATAAAATTCGTGTTATTCTCATATTAGATAACAAGACCGCGAAATAAAAAAAACTACGAAGGTATAGGTAGATAGTTAGGTAAAGGTTTATAAAAGTACCTGTAAAGATTAGCACATATGTTTTGTAAGTCAATCTTAATACTATAAAGATAAAGACTAGATTACTATTCCGCTAATAAGGAAAGCAACTTAGGACACAACGTAATGTAATGTAATGTTAAATAACAATAGAATCTATAAAATATAATGGTTACACTAACGTCTCTTTAGTCACTTCGCGCGACATGTTTCGAAGAGCCTAGGTCTCCATCTTCAAGCACTAAGAGTGCCATTCGAAGCGGCCCGTGGCGCACTCCTGCACTTCAATTTTACAGAGCCGGGTAACATTTGCCTGCTTTAGTGTGGGGGCGGAAAATTGATTCTCAGAAGGATAAGGACCCGCTAGGCGCTTACCCCCCGTCTCGATTAGTCGCAAGGTATCTCACCTTGTGACTAATCGAGACGGGGCTGGGGTGTACCGCCAGCATGGAAGCATGTAATCCATGGCCAGAACTTCAGTGTGTGCTGTGATAGTTTAGTGAACACAGTGAGTGTGGTTTGTTTATCGTCGCTCATGTCGGATGAACCAAATACGCTGCAAAACACGTTACCAGGGCCGGCGCAAGATCACCCTCAAAAAGCTATCAGAGCGCGTGTGAGGCGCGGCGCGCCGCGTCGTACGCAGGTCGGCAGTCGGCAACGCGCCGTGGCCGCCGTGCAGTAGTGTGCCACGGGCCGGTTTCAATAGCACTCTTAGTGTTTGCAGATGGAGACCGAGGCTCTCCGAAACATGTCGGGCATAGTAACTAGAGAGACGTGACTGTAACCGTTATATTTTGTAGTCCGCATGTCTCACGAAAGCTTAAATTTAACGATAGAATCTTTACAATGATAACAAAGGTTCAACCAGTTTTCTTACTATTAGGACACAATGTTTTTAAAGGTAAATAGTTACAAAAACGTTACATTAAACAGTATATTAGTATGTATAAATTTAAAAAAAACGGGCTTGAGTTAGGATTTTTTCATTGTTTAATTTTTTATAACATTTATGCTCGAAGGTTTTCTTAATTAGTAAAACTATTTTGCATATATATACCGTTGACTTTCTTTTGAATTGTGTAAGATAAAACTTTAAGTCACTTGTATTTTTATTGTGTAACAGTCATATATTTTTTGGTGATTTATTAATTATCATTGTTAACGATTTCATTTTTTTCCTGCAGGAGTTTCTCAAGGTGTCCAATTCTGTTTACAAGTGTTGCTACAATTTCTTTCATGTCTTCATTTGCTTGTTCTAAATCAAATATACGCTCATCGTGGAATGTCTCATTCACTGTAGCTCTGCGCGAACGCGACAATGTATCACTTTCTCGGTAATCTCCGCACGATTCGCAATCCGCCCAAAATCGAATATCTATTGAAGGCAAGTCGTCGCAGGATACCATTCCTTCCTGAACTTCCGGTATCAAAAATACGTTTTCACCGATCGTATCGATATTATCACCATTATCGCACAACACCCGAGCTAGGCTTGTTTTTTTAATTTGATCTAATTGTTCAGGCTTAAACACATTTGAATTTTCATACCAAAATCTATCTCCATCTCGCAGACGCCTGAATTGCTCCATCAGGAGACAACTAAAAAGTGGACCGACTTTGCCTCCTTGCACTTGATCTTCTAGAATTCCGCCTACCCAAACATCGATGTTGTGGACAGACCCATAAAGCTCCTTAAGTTTGTCTCTTACATTTTGATCAGATATTTCATTAGACAAATCTTCGAAATTGTTAACTTCTGTCATATTGCAAACTTGTCTCCATTTTGTGTACGGAGGAATAGCGTGATCACGTCCTCTTTGGATATTGATTGCAGCAAGATCTAATGCAACTGCGTGGACCGAATAAAAGAGCTTCTCGGTTAGTTCCGAGTTTAGATTCTGAGTAGATGTTTTCAATTTAGCCGGTGTTGTAAACATTCCTCGGAGCAAAGGATCCACTCCGCCTTCGTCAACAAGTCTCCAGGGAGCAAAGAATGCGTGTCTCAGCAACAAATGTCCTTGAGGAATAGGCTCAAAGTCCTCGTCGTAACGATGTAGTATTGGATTTATCATAGAATGGCCAAACCTTAGCGCTGCTGTAGCGAACACGTTTGAGATGGAAGGGTTTAAGTAATTGTCGTATCCTTTATAATCTCCTAACTTCTTGTAACCTTCCGTCCCAAGGATAATTGGCAACCAGTGTGTGTAAGTTATCATTTGTATTTCTGCTCCTACAATTTTCCTGGCTTCCTGGTAAACCTTATCTCCGTCCCAAAATGAGTTCAAAGTTTTTAACTGTAGGGCGAGACGATTGTGTTCCCGCATCCAGATAGTATGCATAGCCGCCAACCCAATTTGTTCATTTGCTCTGATGTCACCTGCAACGAAACAGGCGCGGTCGCTTTCCGCAAGATTTAGTCTGCAGTCCATAGCGTTTATGCCTGTAGTCGGTAGTAAAGGTTTTCTTCCGGGGAAAGTAACGCCAACACGCAGTAATCCGTTTTCATTTGTCAAATCTCGTAGGTCGGTGGCAACTGCACTTTCAAACCCGTATACTTGTGAGGCATCAATAAATGAGGTAAGTTGATTAATTTGTTCTCTTGGCTGCAGGGTCCCAAATAAGACAGACGTCATGCCCGATCCACATACAGAACTAGTTCTAATGAAATCTATGCAACGTCGGTTAGTGATACGTGGGTCATTATATGGAACATCAATAGGAAAGCATGGTGCCGAGTAGTCACATGTTTTTTTGCAATCTACTCCGTCCCATGTTTGTGAACTTACAGACGGTAGCGCGTGATCCAAGTCGTGGTCGAGCCACTGACCCCATTGCATAGCCATATGTGAAATCTCGATGTCCTGAGATATCTCCGTTGTTGTTATAATAGCGGTAGATACTGACCGAGCACTGGGTAGTTCGTATCCGTTGTATTTCACCCCTTTATTCCAACCCACGGGCTGACTGAAACTATTTTCGTAAATAGGAAAAAGAATTCGTCGAAAACCTGTCAAAGATGAACCCCACGTGGGGTTAGCAAAGTTATTACAGCTACCATCGACACTGCGGTATTTGTTGTGAAAACACATATCAGAACAATCTTTCTTTTCCCGGTGAGCCGTGCAGCCTGATAGCTGTGCAATCAAACCCAGATTTTGTTGAGAAAGCACATTGTTATAATTGAATGGCTCTGCCGAAGTTACGTTCAAACCACCTTTAATAAACTCTTTTACTTTATCTAAAGTACGCTCATAAATTTCGGCTGCACGAGCTAGTTGTCGTGCAGGTTCATTTGGAAAATGAGCTATCCTGAAAAGTTCGTGCACATCTTTTTTTACTGAGCCATTTTGGAACATTTCTTTTACTGTTCTAGCGATTGCTTGATCAATATCTCTGGTCGCTTCGGTCAACGCTATGTTTACGTATTGCTCTCCTGGAAGTGTTTGATCTTTCACCGATAGAAACAAAGATGCAGTATCTTTACCGTTTTCGTTGGAAGCTAAGCATTCATACCGGCCAGTGTCACTTAAAGTTAAGTTATTAATAATCAAACTTCCAATTAAAGTTATTGAGATTCTGTCCTCCAATAATATCGAAGAGCCATCTTTAGTCCACTCCACAGAGGCGGGAGGATCACTTTCCACATCGCAGGGTAACTGAACAGATGTTCCTTTGTAAGCTTCAGTATCGACCGGTTTAAGAACTATACGAGGCGGTATTACTTTAAATTCTTCTACATTTAGAACTGCAGAAATTTCTATAATACCCTCGGAATTTTCAGCTCTACAATGATATATCCCCGCGTCATCCCTTGTTACTTCAAAAATGGTAAATTTTTCATTTTCATTGGTCAGTACATAATTATCACTAGGTGGGAGAGGCATGGTATTCATGAACCAACTTACGGCAGGTTTCGGTGATCCTCGAGCCGAACATGTAAAATCAACCTTATCACCTTCGGAAACGGTTACATCTTTTGGAACATTTTTAAATGAAGGGGGAACTGCAACAAAAATACATGTTTAAAATCTTCAAATTAGAGCTAATGAATAATAAAAAGATCAAAATGATTGCGGAGTACCTAGTACTGCAAGTTCTGCTGATGCATTGATTTTGCCAACTATATTCTCCGCTACACATGTGTATTGACCAGCGTCGACGTACTGCACATCATCGATGAAAATCGAACCGTTCTGCTGTAAATCAGTTCTAGCGTCGAGTAGGAGCCTCGTGCCTTTGAAGTACCAGGAAATATGAGGAGGTGGATTTCCTTTTGCAACACAATCGAATCTCACTCGTACATTTCTTTTTTTAACTACTTGACTTTGAGGCCTGATCCTAAAACCGGGATATTCTGAAAGGTACAAATTTGTATTAGAAAATATGGCTACTCCATATTATGTTTCACGAGAAATTTAATTCGTAATATGTGTATACTTATTTAGGCACGATATATTGATGGGTATAGTGGGGAGAGATGGATAATCCAAAACTATACGAGTAAAGTTGTCGCACGGCGAGGGACTGCATGCCCCTATAAGTGTTGTTTTGTTTTAAAATTAGGCTTATTTGTACCCATTAGCTCGTCTGTAAGTTTTACTAATGTAATATTTATGTATCCATGGTTACACGAAATAAAAGTATTCATTTCATTTCAAAATTATGAAAAGTCGTCTAAAGTCTATCGAGGTAGACTGAATATAATTCATACTGTAAGTTTGTAAAAATGACTAAATAACCCTAAATCAGTAAAAAACATTTTTAGGAAAATTTTATATCTGTACTAATAAGGGTTTTAAATAAGTATTTTTATATGGTAGGGTAGGGCAGGAGGCAGTTAAAACTAGGAAAGCGAAGTATATCTTTCTATGTATTTTTTTTGCGCTGAATCGAATTAGACCATACTCATACTTATGGGAACAATATTTTTCGAGATAAGAATGTTGTTTTTTAAATGTTCCCTGTTCGTACTATCCTACCATCAGCTCCGGATTAAATAATGGCCTTTATATTTAGTTCGTGTTTCCAACAAAAACCCTCCCGCAAAATAATGATGACAGAAATACGAGTATTCGATTCAGCACAAGAAATTTCATATACTTACAATGACCCTTAACTTGCCTCGTTTGAAAAAGGTGCATTTTGAAATTTAAATTAAGGTACATTTATAGTGCCAAGATAGAGTTATAAGCAAATATTAATTTATGTACATATTTTGCCTCCAAAATATGCTATTTTTCTTGTAGTACATGCAGTCATCTAGTTAAGAGGCTGTAATTTACTAATTAAAAGCGTTAGTTCCCGATACAAACGTTCAACCCAAATTACTTAAATGAGATTGAATACCTAGTGATGTTCTGTGCTGCGTACTGCATACCTATACATGCGCGCGATTGCTCCCATTAATGTGAGACAGGATTTATGAACCGAGGAAGCCAAACATTATTAATAATTCAATTTTACCATTTTCCTTGGGCTCGTCGTGAATCATCATCATCATTCTCGCGGGCCTAGAGCGCGCTTCTCCTGACGGGTTTTTAGCCATGCACTCGAAAACACCGACGTCCGTCTCATCCACATTATGTATCATAAGGTTGCCGTTATTCTGTATTTCGTATCGGGTCGATTCTAGTGGGAGGGCCATGGAGTCGCGGAACCAAACTATATCGGGATTCGGGTCCCCAGTGGCGGAGCAAGTAAATATAGCATCCTTGCCAAACTCTACCAATACGTCTTCAGGGCCCTCATTTATTTCAGGTTGCTCTGAAAATGGAAATGGTTGTTCAGTTTACATACGTTCAGCTGTATTTTCTTAAACGTGATTTGTATATAATCATATAATCAACCAACATGATAAAAAGGATGCTAAAGTACCTCTCATAAAGTAAAAAAACAGTCATCAAGAAAATAGCATTGAATGTTTAAATATTCCGTGAAATATGGCATCGCTGGTTTCGTTGCCATTCCATATCATTTTAGAGTCGGCGTAGCATCTTTTTCTAGTCTCTCACGATCGCAGTCACTCCCTCGTCTTGTTTTTTCCTATTCATATCAGCTTATGATTATGAAAGGCTAATTATTATTGTCCTTCCACTCACACCTTCCATTCACAGATAATTATATACTCGAAAATCTTTTGGTTATGAAGCCTATATTTTACCTCACATAAATAATGGATCTTCGTTTTAGACCACTTACTGCAATGCATATCATGTTCTCTGAGGCTCGCGAGGGACGTGCCGAGGCGGGTCGGCGGGCCGTAGCAGGTGGCGGCCACGGTCATGTCGCCGTGCGCGCGCAGCATGCGCACCAGCCACAGCATGCTGCAGTCGCACACTAGCGCGTTGCTGTCCAGGCGCAGCTTGCGCAGCTTCGGCATGCCGAGGAACGACCCGTACGGGATGCGCTGCAGCTTATTGTTGTGTAGATACCTAAAAGAAGCCAGGAATTTTAGAATGGTCGGCGCATATGTATGTAGTTATCAGCGGCGGGTGCCCCGCTATTCTTAGTACTGGACTCAATCTTGCCAGCTTGCCGATCTCTTCTGAGAAACACCAAAGCAAGCCAAAAAAATGTTAGAAAAATGTTAGAAAAGCATATCAAGTATAAAGCTATTTCTTGTGTCAAGAATTTGAAAATGACCCGACGTAACTTCGAGGTCGATAACTTGTGTCTAACACAAGATAAGTATTTAATCACAATGAACATTTAAAAAAATCAGCAATGCCTAATTTGATGTAACACCCCTTACTCGTAACCGCCACTATTTCCATTAATTATACCCCGCATAGACATCGGTTACACGTTAATTCTGGCGTCAGTTCAGTCATAAATCTCATTCGAGTTTTGACTGATGCAAGAATGGTGGAATATGGACACGATTACACGATCGGTCCAGACTAACAGCAGACTGGACTGATAAAAGTATGATACGGTCGCCGTTTGGTCACAGAACAGAACGCAACAGTCATTTAGTCATCTAGTCTACTAGGAATGTTACGAAGATTATATTTTTTTGATGTATGGTATCAATCGATTCGTTTTATTGTGAGAATCAAGAATTATAGTAAAATTTTGAAGCCTCTCTTTGAATAATTTCAATCGATTTTTTAAATTTTCACTTTATTAAGATACCTATAAATCGCCGGTAACTATAAGCCTTGTTTATTTAGTAACTGGCCACAACTTTCGTCGTCATTTAATTTACTATTTGAACGTACATATATTTCAAATGTAGGTAACCACCATTGAATCTATAGATTTTATCTACATCCTTGGTTTATAACGCAATTTTAAGATTCGGCCAGTAACTGGAGGCCAATAATAGGGAAAGGGAGGTAGTGCGGGCAGAGAATCTTGCGACGCGTCTTACTCCATTTTGGCATGGAAGGTGACTGACACGAGAATGACACAAACAGGTAACACGATCAGTCTCATGTCAGTTTTGTGTAATTCGAAACGGACTGACGAATATTATAAGACTAGGGTTACACGATCAGTTTGGCGTCAGTTCAGTCCATCATTCTGGTCAAGAATGATAAGAGAATGATCCGGACTGATGAAAATTCAATACAAATAGAAAATATTCGTCAGTCCATCCATCCAGAATGATGGACTGAACTGACGCCAAACTGATCGTGTAACCCTAGTCTAAAAATATTTAATTTACATCAGTCTAGACCATCATTCCTTCAGTCCGAGGGCTACGCGATAATTCTTTCATAATTCTGACCAGAATGATGGATTAAACTGACGCCATAATTAGCGTGTAACCGATGTCATAAGAGTAATTGAAAATTCAGTTTGAATTTAGACATTGCACACTAGAATACGATAAACCATTGAATGAATTTTCCAACGGTTGTTACGGCTCTGACGGCTTTTATACTGCATTGCGAATACTTGTGATGAATTAGTGCTCTAAAATTGTTTTTATGTGTGTGTTCTGGTTCTGGTTAGATACCAGTGCTGGACGAAGGTTACAATAATTAATTAAAAATGAAAATTACAGACTAATGAAATTAATTTCAATTAGATTGCACATCAATTTGACTAACGCATTATTTTGTCAAGTAAGAAAAAAATTCAATATATTCATTCTCAAAAAAAATCTCTAAGATAGTTTTAGGGTAAGTACAAAGATAATTTGCATGTTTTATGTTTTTTATTTCTATTTTATTGTTGTTTTATTTTTTTGTATTTTTGAAACATGTCCCGGAGCCGAGCCGGTTTAAATTTATGCAAACAAAAGTATCTGCAGTCCGATCATTGTATATTCATGATAAAATGAGAGACTGTGTAAGCTAGATAAATATAGTTTTTTCTATATAAAATTATTTATTATGCGTCACATGTGCTTAAATTTACAGTGCGTAGTAATAATAATATTATAGTGGTTTTGCTGGAAACATGCTCTACAGTGAAACTTTTTATATAGATTTCTTAAAATGGTACTTAATTGAATTTTATAGATTTAATATAGATTTTTTTATATATAGGTATATTGAAATTCAAAAAAGCAGATGTGGTGCTGCCGGGGAGCATAACGTCATCTTGTGCTTCTATTCAAGCATTTTTACGGCCTAATAAAAAAATACTGAGAGAATATTACATTTATTTATTCTAAGTCGCAGAATATGTTCGCCCTTTATACCTAAGTACATATTAGACAAAAGTCATTTGTAATTGTAAAAGTAATTTATTACCATTATCAACCGAAAATGTAATTATCTAGTGATTCAATATACAAATTATATTTTGTAATTGTTAATTGGTAATTCAATTACTTTTTGTCCAACACTGGTTACCGGGAACAATTTAAAAGTTCCTGTTAGTTGTCATGCAGCGACGTATGTTAGTTTATTAAACACGCGCAGCTTCCACGAGTCCGAACTCTGTCATCGCCCGTTTCTAAAGTCGTAAACATAGCCTCATTACTATCACGTACCGAGCACTCGCCTCAAATTAACCGGCACAGTACAGTACATTAAAGAAAACTTCTATTCACTTTGACAGCATTTTGAATTATCGCGCTTTTGTAGTAGTTAAAGCAATGACGCGTAGTCAGAGTGACCACGAGGCAACCGGATGGCTCGGTATTTAAGCTCCCGAAGTGATGAGAGATTTTTTTTTATAGCGAGGCAACCGATTGAAACAGCGGTTGCCTGAAAGTGTGTACCTATACGCTGATTATATGTATAATAAAAATTTAATGCCATCTCTCTAAGTGCGACTGGCTGGCGCCCTGTACGAGAGCGAAGAAAAAATTAGAAAATATGTTGTCAGGCAACCACTCGAAAATTAGCACGCTTGTTCTTCGTTACATACAGACACTGGATACAAATTGCCATGCGCCCCGCCCGGACAGTTATCGAGCCATCAGAGTTGGAAGACGTACAAGTATAGAATTTTCGATCGGTGGACGAGAACTTAGGAAAAATGCACTTCAATCATAGAAATCGGATGGCATTTGTTTTTTGAGTAAGCATTGTAATGTGATGTGGGAAATTTACAAATTCCGTCCCTCTCGTATGAAATTTCATCCCCCTATGGCCACCCCTACAAACGAGAAATTCGTCGATTTCTGGGAACTAAACTAGATATCTTTATTATTATGACAAAAACGTTTTCCTGACGTTAATAATGAGTGAAAATCGTGTGAGTTTAAATCATGACACTCTAAACTATCTTAACCAAATTGGTTTCATCTTGTTGCATTATACAATATTGTAATATGTTTTTCTATTATTTGATTCCATGTATTTTTGGGAGTAAATTGTCAAAAAGGCACACTTCAGCATTGCTAGCCTAAAATTCCTTAGAGCTCGGACGCATACTGGCCATAAAATGTATAGCAAATTGAATGGGCTTTCATTTGATATCCCACATGTGTATGATTTACAACTTGGGTCCAATTTGGACTGTTCCAGGTATGGGGGAAAAAATGTGGCCAACGTCAATACTAGAGAAATTGTCCGTTTCAAGACTATTTGCAGGCAATTTTCGGGACCTAGTACAATAACTAACATCATACTAAACGTCATTGCTGGTGACTGTATGTATACACATGTAGGACACGACATTTTAAGTAATAATTCAAAATAAAAGTGTGATAATTTTGTTGAGAAGTGTTTGTTTACATGATAAGACAAGTAAGGATGGACAGACAGACATCTGTGTAAAAAAATAACGGGAAGAAAACGACGGTAAAAGGTTGACGGGAAAAATTAACACTATCCTTTGATACGACGACCTACCATTTGGTAAGTGGTAAACATTCGTATTTTGACGGGGAAACCACATTAAATATTTTTCAAAACGCTTTCCATTACCATATCATCAGGGTAAGCAAGGGTTATCCTATCGGAAAGATTAATCAAATGAAGGGGTATTACGGCCCCTGATCTAACATGTTCTTTTCGTGCAACCTTCGATCTTTAAATACGTAATGGATAGGGTACCTAACTACCTAACATAAACGATTGGCATTGAAAGTCACTAGTTGCCTTAAAATTTGTTGGAAGGCTAAAACAACAGGGTATACCTAGTTTATATATTTAGGAGGATCCAGCAGACTTAAACCATCGGAAGACTTTAACGAAAATTCAATAGATTTTTCTATAACGACGACAAAAGCGTTGTTCGCACAATGGAGGCCATTTCATTGAGTAATGTAACGTAGTTTATAATGGCAAGAAAGGTTTTTTTTTTCAAAAAACACACATTTTAGGTGTTCACCGTATCCTTGATATCTAATTATAGGATTTATAGAATGATCTATTTGAATGAGCCAAACATAATTTTTGATAGTTCATCCGGCCAATCCTGTTCAATATCAAATGAAAAATAAACCAATTAGAGATAGTTTTCTTCTATTAACCCTTACGGGTTTTGGGCATAAGTATCTTGTTAGTTGTAATTTCGTCTGAATGAAATAAATAAAAATAATAATAATATGTATAAAATCAGGGTCGCATAATTCAGGTAAACGCACTAGCGATAGCATCATTTATCGCGTCACTATCGGCACCACAGCACAGTTTTTGTTGAACGCTGTCAAAATACTCGATTTCCTTACCACTGAGGCACCTGATACCGATAAGACGGAATTAACTTTGCAGGAAAGTGATTTGGGTTGACAATTTCAGTCCAGGTATTATATGGTCCATGGTCTAGCTAGAGTGATTTCCATTTGTGTAAGCGATGTGAATAACAACATTGACGAGTGTGCATAAACTTAGCGCGCACTTATGCAATTGTAATCAGTTTATTGAGTCATGAATCTATATAAATAAATAAACGTTTTTTTTTACCAGGAAACCATTATTTTTAAACATACCTACTAGTTCATTGTGCGTGATTTCATGAATTGTCTTATTAAGTTATTAAATATATTGTATAGACCCCTATACAATATACTTGTACTTTCAAATTAAATAACATAGTTCTTGAATTTAATAGAACTCTCAAGTACTCATTTAAATATGACCCAATAAAATACTTATACAACAACTTTTTATAAAACAAATTGCATTAATCCAAAAACAAATTAAACCATTCATTATATGTACATTAAAACTATACTACCGCCTGCCGCGAAATTACAAACACTTGTTTAGGTAAGTATATACAATATATATTCTTATTGATTTTATCGAAACCTTACTATGGAAGTCTTGAAAACGTTTAAAACGATCAGATTTGAGTATGGGTTGGTGTCTATTCTAAATTTGTTTAATAATTTGGTCAAAGAAACCTTGAAAGCAATATGCCACCTACTCGGAGTCAACGGCCCCTGCGAATTATCATACATATCATACTTAGAGCATGTAAGTAGGTACTTATTATAGTGCTATGCCTTATGGGAATACAGTTCTAAGTTGGCTACAATTACCAACATTTAGTATGTTGTTTGGCATGACACTGAGACCCCAAAACTGCCGAGACACGGGGACATAGGTGAATGTCTCTCGCGTGATGACGTCATCAAAACGGCTGCCGATTTGTTGCTAAAAATGCAAATTTCATCCAAATTGTGCTCTGCGCCTACACGTGTGTGGTATCAAACGAAAGAAGATTAAATATTCTATATTACTTTGATACATTACATACTATATTATTACAGTTTAAAAACTATTTACAAAACCCCATAATCAGGCTAAACAATAAGTTGAGGTTTTACATTTTACAAAAAAATATATAAGTCAAACTTTAAAGCAATGTACTACAATAATGAAACAGGCTAGTTGAGCTATACATTGCTGTAAAAATAATAAAATAAATCTGGTAATAATTTTAGCAGCTATGTTAAAAAACCTGGGGGCGCTGCTGAACTATGAAAGTGAGAAGAGTGAATAATATCAATTTTCTCAATTTACGGAATATCCGCAGGAGCTTCGAGTATATTGTTGGCTAAATAATCTGAACCACATTAATGCCGGAAAAACATCTCTGTGGTGCATGAGCTCCAAATAATGACGTCATGAACGTGACCACTACCGAAAATTGTAAAATGTAAATTAAATCTGTATCATGACTTCATGACATGACACATACACACATTTACGTGGCATCAATCTAAAGCTTATTATAGTACATTACTTACCAAGGGCTGTAAAAGAAAGAAAGCCCGAAATCGCAGGTATTTCTAGCCCGAGCCGCAGGCGAGGGTTGTAAATATGCGATAGAGGGCTTTATTTTTTACTCCCGTGGTGAGTACACCAGTTTACGTCACCACCTGGCCATAATGCGAGTTTTACCTTACGCGTAGCGTGCGATAAAACTCACATTATGGCCAGGTATGACGTAAAATTTATTACACTACATAGATACATTGTTTAAAAAAAAAACATTTTTATAGTTTAGGAGTTGTTGACAAAATAAAATAAACTTAGGAAAAAAATATTTGTATGTCAATTCTGTAGCTATTACAGCTATTAACAATACGACGAGTATGTCTTTAAGAGAAGGGAACGTTTTTTTTTTTCGATTAACTTAACGAGTTTTGAGTGCCTTTTGATACTCTTTTTCAGTCTTTACAGGGTGCTGCTATATTTTGCAGCACCCTGGTGCTGCTATATTTTATACATACCTATTTTGACAGACCGTGTCATGATCTATCTAGTCTATTCCTCAATAAAGCACTTGTTCTATAAAAACGCAAAATAGAATCGCGTGCAGTCACGACTTTAGAAGAAAAGAAATTACTGCCAATCTAAGAAACCTAAATAAATGCAGCGTTTTTAGAAAACAAACTTTAAAAATAAATAATGAAAAGAACCACAGACATACTTTGTAGTTTTTATGGTTTCCATTCGTTTGTGGTGGCAAACTGCAAACATTAAAAATAATATATTTTACGTCACACCTTGCCATAATGTGAGTTTTACAGCACGCTACGCGTACAGCAAAACTCGCATTATGGCCAGGTGGAGACGTAAAATTGTGTACTCACCACGGGCAGTAAAAAAGAAAGCCCTCTATCGCATATTTAAAACCCTCGCCTGCGGCTCGGGTTACAAGTACCTGCGATTTCGGGCTTTCTTTCTTTTACAGCCCTTGGTAAGTAATGTACTATTTACAAATCCCTGTCGCTCTATGATAATTTATTAAATGTACTTGGAACACTGGTGAAACTTAAATTATTGTTAATTATGTTGACAAAATAACTTCAATATCCATGAAGTGTTTCGCATTTTATGTAAAACTATGTGTAGTCGTAAAAAAGTAGTTTATGCAACGTCGTATAAGTAGGTCAAAAAATTTTCGTGGCGTTTTTCTTAACAATTTTCGCCTACGGCTCAAAGTGCTACCCACGCCACTCACCTTTTTTGACCCCTCTTATACAACTGTTGCATAAAATCCATACTAATATTATAAATGGGAAAGTGTGTGTGTTTGTTTGTTTGTCCGTCTTTCACGGCAAAACGGGGCGACGAATTGACGTGATTTTTTAAGTGGAGATAGTTGAAGGGATGGAGAGTGACATAGGCTACTTTTTGTCTCTTTCTAACCCCCCACTTCTCTAAAATGGGGGGTGGAAGTTTGTATGGAGCATTACGGGGGGCAAAGGGAACTGTGTTACCCCGAATTTAACGCGAGCGAAGCCGATGACAAAAGCTAGTACTATTATAATTATACAGCTTATAAAACGCACTTCCATAACAAAAAGCATCGAGTTAAGTCGTGTTACCTTTAAATTAGTTTACGAGCATCTTGATAGTCTTAAGTAGATATTTAAGTACCTACTTGAACTGTTTGTAGTCGTAATTACTAATTGGCATAATATAAAATAGGTTAACTTTATAAATATTCTCAAACACTAGATGCAAAAAGGCAGAACTGCAAAGTAGTTTTTAAGGGTTCTGTAGCCAAAGTCGCAAAAACGGAACCCTTATAGTTTCGTCATGTCCGTCTGTCCGTCCATCCGACCGTCCGACATACGGATATCATATGATATCATAGGATGTCATAGCCATTTTACTCTGAAACTATAAGACGTATCTTAATCAAATTTTAACATAAGGTGTATTTTGTATGCAGCTACTTAGTTTTGTAGTAAAATTCCAAAAAAAGAATATTTGTAGGGTAGTAGCATGTAAGTAATTGCCAAAAAAAAACACCATATATCACCATGCTGCACATCAATCGATAGGTCTTTCAAAATAAAATTGAGGTTTATTTGAACATGTCTTGATTTAGTGAATATATAGTTTCGTATTTTCAGAAATAATCACCCCGAAATAAAGAAAAAAATTGTATCCCCCCCCCCCGACAAACTTCTTTCATAGGCAGATACGACCTTTAGATATATTTTTATAGTAGATACAGAACCCTCTATTATGCGTGGCCCGATACGGAAGTGGCCGGTATTATTTCTAATGCTATAGTCCCTCACTTTATGCGCCTTAAACGTGGACGTCGCGTCGTTGCCATCCAGAAACGACTTACGAGTAGTTATGTAAATATATAGTAGGTAGGGAATCCTCGCGGTTCAGATTTTGTATAGCGAATACCAGGAATTTCCGGTTCCGGTAATAGAAAACGCGTACCGTAAGCACACCCTAGTATATAGCCACAGTATATGGCTGTGGCACAGTAAATGTGAAAATGCCTGTGATGAAGACGATGATAAGGATATACTTACAGGCGTTCCAGGCGCGGCATGTGTGAGAACGTATCTGCTTGTATCTCGTGGATTTCGTTCACATGCAAATAGCTGAAATTACACAGAAAACTTTTAAAACAAAATAATCGAAAAAAAACTTAGAGTTGTGGCTAAGTAGTAAATTGATAGGCGTGAAAATATCGAGCTTTAGGTATAGCTGGAATTGTTTCATAATATCACAATTAAAAATTTTGCTGTCACATTCATTTCCTTGTAAACCCATGTAAACTTTTTTGAAAGGAGTCGTAAGTAGTATTGTCCATATCGTATTTGTAAGTTTTGCGAGTTGTTCGAAGTAAGATGGAGACGTAAGCTAAATATGTCTATATTTAGCGGTAATTCGTAATTACATTGCACAATTACGTTTGTATTGTGCAATGTAATTACTAATTACCGCGTCGCCAGTCGTTCGCAGATACTCATAGTCGTATTAGACTAAGGCTGAGCGCACACGACGCTTATGTGATTAATCCTTTGATCTCCAATGACGCGGTTGATTAAACTACGAATCCCTAGATAGGTACTGGAGATTCGCGGTAGTAACTTGAGCATGACAGTGGCATCATGTTCATGTATCAGCGGGGCCATCGACTGCCTCCTTTTGCGGAGTCTAGTCTCTTATCTCATCGCGGCGCCCGTCGAGGTTACTAGGCCTGCACTGAGGTGTAACATTTATTTATATTGTTTTGTCACGTAGGCAGTTGTTTAGTAATCGGCGCGTGCTATTTTAAGTCTCAAGATTACCAACAACTGAAAACCTGAAAAGTTTGCAGGGGCGTTTTGTCTGTTGAGTTTTGAGTTGAGCATATAATCTTTGTCGTCTTACCTAATATTGATTAGACATTTGAATACCTACTTTTCCTACAGCTCAAAAATACGCGCCGCTGCGCTGCTGATAGTAGTGAAGAAAGAACTCTTTAGTAACAATAGGACACCTTAAAAATTGTTAGACAAATAAATACTTACCTACTAAGGTACGAATCGAGTAGAATAAGGAATTTATCAAATATATATTAACTTTAAGAACTAAATAAAATATTCACAAAGCATTGAATCGTGGATTACCGCGAACACGTTATTTACACAAATAAAAACATTTAATATTGAAAAATTAATACAGATTCATATTATAAATATTTTACCTGACTTCCGCTGGAGGGTTTAATATTTTTGCTCTCAGGCTAACTATACCTACGTTAATACGGGATAATTTTAAAATGAAATTCTGAAATAACTTCGATATGCTCGTATTCATATTAGTAAACATGGTACCTAATGTACCTATACTCATATCCAAGTTTTACTTTACGCTTTTTTAGTTTCAGACATACTTAAGCACAAAATTTGCTCATCAGACCTTTTTTCAGCCGACAAATTTATAATTATGTGTATCAAAGATATTTAGTAGGTACCTTACATACTTAATCTTTGCTTGTGATCGTAACGCCTTAGCCTCTTACATTGACATATTTTGGCGTGTATAAAAAACAAGAGCTACTCACAGTTGTTCCAATTGCGGCATGCCTTTAAACACATCAGGCTCAATGGTCTGTATGTGGTTTCTGTAGAGGTATAGGTACTTGAGCCGGCGCAGCCCGTGGAAGGCGCCGGAGCGCAGCGCGCGCAGCCGGTTGTCATTTAACAGCAGCGAGCGCAGGTGGTGAAGGTGCGAGAACACGCCGCCGCCAACGTCGTAGATTTTGTTGAAACGGACGTCCCTGTAACAATTATTATCAAAGTAATGAGGCTGCCAACGCTGGACTTCGTTCGTCTTTTTGAATGGGATTGAAATGAATTTAAAATTTAATTGAGTATAGGTTAGATTATATATTTTAGTCAGAGGGATTCAAAATGAAAAAAAAAAGATAAAAATTAAGACGGTTCCTTGGAGGATCAGAATGGACTATAGAGTAACGCGGCATGGCATGACTAAGTTAGTTCGTTGATGACTGTTGTTAATTTTATTCACAGCCGGTGGTTGCACATTAGTAAATCTGTATATCTACCTACTCTAGCCTATTGAACTTTAACCTTATGCGCAAAGATTGATATGAACTATGAATCCGATCAAAGCTGCATGGATTCCAAAACCGGACTATGGATTGCGGAGTAAAAGCTTAACAGACCTTTTACCTGCGACCGACGACCGCGTGAAAAACAATGTGTTTTCTATGTGGGTAATACCATAATGCACAAGATTTAATTTTGTAAGCCAGGAACAGATTTCGTGATCATGATTCATGCATGACCAATCGCGACCTAAGCGATAACTTATGAAGTAGTTAAGGGCGAGGAATAATGAAGCCTCGTGAAAGGTCAGCTGTCGACATCGCTCCGTGGGTTGAGATACTTGAGATACGGCAGCAGAACGGAAATGGTCATCGCGTCTCGAATGAAAATTGTCAGACGATAATTTATATGTTCGTATAAACATGAAAAATATTAAGCCAGCTCGTTAATACCAATAATGCCCAGTTTCCTTTCTAGGTTTGTAGGTCAGATAGTAATCGCTTTCGTAAAAACTAGTGCATACGCCAGGGATTTGGATGCCGACGGAACCCCATAGACGGAGCCGACGAGTTCGATTTCAGTGGGTTAGGTGGCACCAGTAGCATGACGTACAAAATGGCTGCCAGAACAAAACTTTCAAGTCGATTTTATTTACCTGTTTGTGTTAGCATTTGGTCCGTCAAGAACAAAATGCATGTGAATTGCGAAACAAGGATTGAAAATCGAATGTTGCTTGTTACTAGTAATTGGATGCTCAAGTTATCCAGGAATGAAGAGCAAAATGAACCGACATCGTCACGAACACGCTCTCGACGAGGAATCTGTTAAAAAACTAAACCAGAAGCTTGTTGGACCATACAACCAGCATGCATGCTAATACTACTGGCTAATCATATGTGAATCGCTTACCCAAAAGACCAACTGTAACTTTTAGCAGGTAAATAAGAAAATTAGAAAAAGTCTTGTGACATCAAACGAAAGAGCTTATCATAATAATCTCAAATGTAATAAAATTTTAAAATTAAGTCTTCTTAAAACTAAGAAAAAGGGCGAAAATTTCCCACTAACAATTGCCTATTTACTCCCAAACTACCGGGTTTGAAATTTAGAAATAATTACTGTAAAAATAGGTGCCACTTCGCCCGCTGTTTTTTACTAATGTTACGGCAAGCAACAATATAATTAGTAACGCGTAATTAACCAATATCTCTCTCTTATGGATAAAATGATAGAAACACTGGTTACGTGACGGTAAGACCCCAGACCGGAGGTCTCGGGGTCTAACGCCAGCTCGTACCACACATATGTACGAAATATCATTTGATAATTAATCGCTTTTCGGTGAATGAAAACATCGTGTGGATACCAGACCTAATCCCAACAAGGAGTTTCCCCTCTGGGTTGGAAGTTCAAATGGCAGTCGCATCGTAAACACTAGTGCTTACGTCAATTCCTGGGGTTAGGTTGCCGAGCGGATCCTAGACGCAAAAGGGCTGTGGCAAGAAGCCGGGACAAATGCTAGGAGAATGATGATGAATGAACATCATATGTAGGCAGGTACGTCGGTACATGCATTGCATAACGCCGTACTTATTTAAACATTCCTAACACGCACCGACTGACCGAGTTGGTGGTTACGATCCCTAATCAATAACTCAATGGTTGCAATCAACCCTTTGCAGCTTTACCACAACAGCAGCATCATCACTTAACACAATTACAGTTGTCAAAAAGTGGTAGGTATATTTAGTATTTTTCAGTGTAGGTAAATAACATCGCTATATTTAAATAGAAGTAATTTGACGGTCTCCAAGCCTAGTCGGTAGTGACCCTGCCTACCAACTACGAAGTCCTCAGTTCGAATCCTGGTAAGGGCATTTATTTGTGTGTTTATCACAGACATTTGGACCTGAGTTATGGATATTTTCTATATATTTAAGTATTTATCTATTATATATATCGTCGTCTAGTACCCAACACAAGCCTTATTTCATGAGCTTACCGTGGGACTACTGGGAGTCGGTTTGTGTAAGATTGTCCCATAATATTTATTTATTTATGTGCAATTTTAATCACTTTACGAAAAAAAAACATTCATAATAAAATCCATGATCCCGCATGCGTAGAACTAGGCTTATTATATATTTTTTATGTATTATGTGTAATGATAATTTATATGTAGCTTTGTCGTAAAAGTTCTCGTGTTGCTCAATAACGAAAACAAAGCAGTAGTGTCTTCGTGATGTAAATATATTTATGGCATAATAAGTTTACTGGTTGGTGCTTATGTTGGTGTGATTTATTATGTAGGGGAAGCCCGGGCAAGACGCATATGTTAAGGGATAGATGAAAAAAAACACTCCAATTGTTAATCAAAATAACACTTTATATTTTTAATTTGTTCTATGTACAGTTACCTTATGAAAATGCTATCACAAATCCTCAAACTTAAACAACTTCTTATTGTTATTTTTTTTTAAACAAATTGTTCCAATTATCCGTTTTGCCCGAACACCTCGGGCAAAAGGGATATACCTCAAGGGCATAAATGATACATATATGACAAATATATGAATTAGGCCTCGCATTCATTAAAAAAATAGCTGTCTACCTTTGAATAAGAAGTACAACCCTCATGAGCCTATTTTTGCACTGGTTACACTGAGTCTGTCTTCGGTGGGTGGGTCAATGTATATTTCAGCGCACACCAAAAAGAACACTATAAATTATTCTCTCATTTTTATTTGTTTTAAGATAAGTTTTTGTTTGTTAGTTTTGCTGGGGCCTAGCAGTTAGAAATCTTAAGGTATTTTTATGTTTAGTACCTTTTCGGAGTTTTCCATACACGCATAGCTATCCGTTTTGCCCATAGCCGTCTCGCCCGAAATACTAAATATTTCGAATTGTTTATGCCAAAAATGCGTTTAACAGTGTACCAGCACAAGCGTACCAGTCCGTCGCGTCGCTCATGTGGACTTGCGAGAAGCCCGACGACATCGTGAACGCGCTGGAGCAGATCTACGCACGACCGGAGCTGCTCATTGCCCGCGAGGTCGCCGAACTACGCAACAGTCCAAAGCTAAGTTCTCCTAAAGATTTAAACGCTTTAGCTAACAAATTGCGTAACTTTATTACGACTCTTACGCTACTCAAACAAAACGAGTACTTGTCATCGCCAGAGCTTTTTCGGAGCATTCTAGTGAAATTAAGCGAGCACACTAGAGCCCGTTTTACGGACTTTGCATCAACTCACAGCCCATGGCAACAAAACCTAACAAAACTTGAACTGTTGTCACGTTTTCTTTTGGATGAGGCCGACAAACAATTAAAATATAATTTCGACGTCGATAGTGCAGTTAAGGCGCCAGTTCCGCCAATGCATTCGAATGTACCTCGAACTAACGCTTCGAAATTTCCTTTTAAAAAGGAAACTATCCACGCCACGGTATCTAGCGAGAAAGCATCTGAACGTTGTTCATATTGTAAACAAGGGCCTCATAACATAAAAACCTGTAAGAGTTTTTTAAATCTAACATTGGACGACAGATGGCGCTGGGTTCGAGAGACTAAAGTTTGTTATCGGTGTCTGAAGACCAACCCACATACGTGGAACAATTGCCGTGCTAAACGCTGTGGTGTTGATGGATGTACTAAACGTCACAACGCGCTCCTCCACGGCACAGGGACGGACGACGCCAAGGCTAGCACATCATTAAGCGGACAGCGTAACAACTTTCAAACATCTGTCAGTTCAACATGCCCTGTTAATGTAAATAGCACTAACAACGAAATAGATCTCCCTAACAAAATTACGACCACCGCTGACTGCTCTATTAATGCTACAGGATTACCATCGATCTCACGTCCCCGTCCCCGCGGCTTGCTGAAAGTGGTCCCTGTCGTACTCGAGGGCCCCGACGGCAAGTTCGAGACGACAGCACTACTCGACGAGGGCAGCTTTTCAACACTGATCGACGGTGAGGTAGCAGCACGCATCGGCGCGAAGGCCACCTGTCAGGAGCGGCTTCACATTGAAGGTGTCTGTAATATGACCAAGGAACTTGACGTAAGTTATGTCAATTTCTATATTCGCGGAAGAAACCGCCCCGATCGTTACTTGATAGAACATGCACGGGCTATGACACCCTTAGGGCTCCGCGCACGATATCCAGATACAATAAATATCATGGACTACGAGCACCTGTCAGGCTTATCTAACGAACTTTCACACACTGACGTTTATCCTACCGTTCTGATAGGCGCGCCTGACTGGTATTTATCTTTAAGTCGCGAAGTGCGTTGCGGGAAAAAGAGCGACCCAGTAGCCTCAAAGACTTTGTTAGGATGGGTTCTCCATGGCGCACATTCAACGTCGTCGAAGCCTCTCGAGTTTGTCCATCATGTTACCGAAGATTTGGACACACTAATTAAAAGTCAATACGAGATTGATGCTTTGGGCATAACACAAAAGGCTCCACGTAACAACAACGAAGACCAGCGGGCCGTAGACACCATCGAATCTTCGGCTCGCCAACTCGACGACGGACATTTTGAAGTTGGGCTGCCTTGGAAGGAGAACTTACCTAAAACTATACCCGATAGCTACCCGCAGGCTCTATCACGTTTAAAGGCACTGGAATGACAAAGGCAAAAGATCTTGCGTTTGCCGCAGCGTTTAAAAAATTTATGGACGATATGATCAGCAAGGGTTACGCCGAAGAGTCTGAATCGGAAACTTACCATCAGCGCCTTCCATCAAACATCTCTTGCGTCAACCCAGATGGCTCCATTCGCTGGTACTTACCAATTTTTGGCGTTTACCATCCGCAAAAAAGGAAACTAAGGGCAGTCCACGACGCAGCCGCTGCAACAAAAGGCGTAAGCCTTAATAGTCTGCTTCTACAAGGTCCTGACCTATTGTCTTCTCTCCTCGACATATTGTTCCGCTTCAGAGAAGGTAAAGTTGCCTTGAATGGTGACATAAAGGAAATGTTCCCGCAGGTTAAGATCACCTCAAGAGACAGGGACGCTCAACGTTTTCTCTGGCGTGACAAAAATGGCGCCCTCAAGGAGTACCGCATGTCGTCCATGATTTTCGGCGCAGTCTCAAGTCCCTTCATCGCTCTCCATATTAAGAACAAAAATGCGAAGATGCACGAACCGGACTACCCGGCAGCCTGTCAAGCAATAATTGACGACCATTATATGGACGACTACCTTGGCAGTCATTCTGATGTTGCTGATGCTGCTCAACTAGCTATTGACGTCATTGCAGTGCACAAATCCTGCGGTTTTGAGATGCGCTCGTGGACGTCAAACTATCCGGAGGCACTCTCACTTGTCCCGAAGGAACTCCGCAGTGACGCAACTTCAGATGTATACCTACCTCCAAGTAGTGATGTTGGCGTTTTAGGCGTTAAATGGAATCCACGTCTAGATTCGTTAGGGTTTCGTGCCGTACCCCAGATACCGACCGACAATCTAAC
This sequence comes from Pammene aurita, assembly GCA_947086415.1. NCBI lineage: Eukaryota > Metazoa > Arthropoda > Insecta > Lepidoptera > Tortricidae > Pammene > Pammene aurita. The sequence continues at coordinate 57,780,286 of OX352289.1, forward strand.
CAAACGAATTCTATTATCAAATGTTATGAAGGTATATGATCCTCTCGGTCTGCTAATGCCTGTCGTTATCTGGGGCCGCATTTTGATTCAGAGACTGGCGAGTAGGCGTTGGTTGGGACCCAAACTTGCCTGAGGTGTATGTCAGCGAGGCTGAGGCTTGGTTTGCCCAGCTGCAGGTTGCAGCTAACATAAAAATCCCTCGCTGGTATATGATCAGGTCGGACTTTTCAGACGTTCAGCTGCACATAGTCACCGATGCTGGCGAACAAGCTTATGCCTGCGTTGCTTATTGGCGTTTTACTTACAGTGACGACTCCGTGTCAACGATGCTCATCGGCAGCAAAGCGCGCGTCTCCCCTCTTAAACCGGTTTCTATTCCTCGTCTAGAATTACAAGCCGCAGTTATAGCGTCGCGTTTTGCACTAACAATTTTACAAGCCCATCGCCTCAAGCCCTCCGCAGCCACTTTCTGGACCGACGCATCCACCGTCCTTAAGTGGATCCGGAGCGATGCTCGCGCGTTTAAACCCTTTGTAGCTCACAGATTGGGAGAGATACTGGAAACCACAAACCCGTCCGATTGGCGGTGGATCCCTACCTCTCTAAATGTCGCCGACGATGCAACAAAACCAAAAAAAATTGACTTTACCGCGACTCATCGGTGGTTTACCGGCCCACCGTTCCTCGTTGAACCTGCACACGCTTGGCCGACCGAGCGCTTTACGGATGAGGAAGAGACTTCATCAGATCTCGAGTTAAAATCGGATCTAATGGTTCTGCTCCTCGACACACCACCATCATCGTCTGTTCCTGACCCAACGCATTTTAGTTCTTGGTTGCGTCTTCTACGCGCCACCGCCCGCGTTCTCCAGGGCGCACGACTGTTCCGGCTTAAACTATCTCGGCCAATAGATCCAAATTCCAAATTGTACATTAACGACACCACATCTCCCCACCAACTTCATGCGACAGATATCATAGAAGCGGAGAAGATGTTGGTACGTCACGCCCAGACTGAGAGTTTCGCCGAGGACTTGGCAGCCTTGCGATCCTCGAAGCCGGTGCCCAAGGATAGTCGAATTAAGAAACTCGCACCTATACTTGACACAGAAGGCCTACTAAAACTGAACACGCGGATAAGCTCAGCACCAGGAGTCAATGAAGAAACAAAATCACCCATGATACTCGATGGCCGCCACCATATCTCACGCCTTTTAATTCTTCACGAACATGTCAAGGCTTCTCACCAGTTCAACGAGCTAGTTTTAAATGAACTTCGCCAAAGATATTGGATCTTAAGAGCCAGAGGAACTATTCGCGGCGTGGCGAGCGCCTGCTTAAAGTGTAGAAAGTGGAAGAATCAACCAGCCCAACCCCAGATTGGCGACCTCCCACCTGAACGACTCGCCCACCACAAACGGCCGTTCACTTACATAGGCCTAGACTATTTTGGCCCTATCTTAGTCACCATATACAGACGCAGAGAGAAACGGTACGTCGCATTATACACATGCCTGACTTCTAGAGCGCTCCACCTCGAAATTGTAAACTCACTTACCTCAGAAAGCGCCATACTAAGCCTAAGACGATTCATCGCTCGCCGAGGATCACCCACCACCATATTTACAGACAACGGGACAAATTTCGTAGGAGCGTCCCGAGAACTGCGCTCCCTATACAATGACTCCATAATAGAATACGCAACAAATCACAAAATCAACTGGCGCTTCATCCCACCTGCATCCCCGTTCATGGGCGGCGCCTGGGACCGACTTGTGCGGACCGTTAAAACAGCCCTCAGATCCTGCATGACGAACCAACCAGTTAAGGAAGAACTCCTGTCGACCTTTCTACTTGAAGCAGAAGCCATAGTGAATTCTAGACCGCTCACATCTGTCCCGTCTTCCCCAGATTCACCAGAGGCCATAACGCCATTTCATTTCATTCTGGGCTCTTCATCAGTTGTACCGTGGACTACGTCACTGACAGACGCAGACTTGTCCCGACGATGTGATTGGCGGCGAACCTTGCGCATGGCAGACCACTTTTGGGCACGATGGCTACGCGAGTACCTTCCGATGCTGCGACCAAGAGGACCCAACAGCATGTCGTTAAATCTTGGTGAAGGTGATGTGGTGTTGATCGCTGATCCTACCCTTCCTCGTGGCTTGTGGCCACTAGGAAGGATAGCAAAGGTCTACTGGGGGCCTGACGGAGCGGTCCGTGTGGCAGACGTCCACACCAGAGGGGGCGTGCTGCGCAGACCGGCCCGAAAGCTAATTTTAATGGAAGCTGCTACTCAACCAGTCGCCACCAGTGGTTAGTGTTCCACTTGGGGTCTGGTATGTTGGCGACTGGCTGATTTGCCACCTTTTTATACCGTTTGTTTTTATATCTTTTGAAGTTGTCAGTCTGCCTTTAGTTGTCAACACGATATCTTCTTGTAATTTTCTCTTGTGCTTAATCTTATTAAATTTCTATTTATTACTTACTTGTTTCCATCAAATATTCATGCTCACACCCATACAGTCCTCTACTAGCTATCAAAGGGTATACAAGGGTACAAAACCAGGTGCTCCATGACACCATTGCACCAATCTGTCGCCAGAACCGCTACCCATTGACGATGGAAAATTGCCACTTGGGAATTTTGATTCAATAACCAATCAATTGTACGGTAGCGGTTCTGGCGACAGATTGGTGCAATGGTGTCATGGAGCACCTGGTTTTGTACCCTTGTGTACCCTTCAACGGCCAAGTCACACAACATTAACTATAATAATAAAGAAAGCGCAAGAAGCAAAGCTTCAAGGTACAACAAAATTTTACCTTTCAAAAGATATCTAGGTTGTATTGCAGTCGAATAAAAAGGTATTGAAAAAGGATGAAGAAGGTTTCATGCTGCACAAAGAGTATTACTACCTAATGATCTTTTATTTTATTTATTTACAGGCTGCTACAAAGTAAGAAATAGTAAATTGTTAATTTCTTTCTTACCACTGCACAGATTGTTATGATACTTTGTATACTAGCGCTAAATACCCTAATGCGTATGTATATTTCCAACTACTAAAACAACCTGTATATGGTTTATATTCCTTGGACTTCATATTATCCAAAGAAATGGTTTTTTTAACGTTACAGGCGCCATTTCAACTAAACGCCTTCAGTATGGTTTCAAAAGAAGGAGCTGTAATAATTAATCCAATATTAATCTGTGGGTTTTATCCTCAGGCCCTATTAGACAACAGAAGACTGACCACTTTGAATGACTCAGTATACAGGTTGTGGCCTGTAATAAGAGCAATAAATTAAAACGTAGATTCTACTACTCAAATAATAAAACTTTTATTCAACAACTTTTTAATAATATGTAAATGTTGTCTTAAGATTGTATCTTTTTCATAAAAATTAAATAGTATTTTCATTGTACGTTAAAATCCGTCTAATTAACATTGCTTGTCAGTATTGTCACATTGCAATACATTGCGTGTTCGAATAAACTTTAAAGTGTACTAAAAATCAAACCACAAGTTATTTTTAAAAGTTGTTCCCAAAAGTTTTATAGAGTCTGAGGAGTAGAATCTTATTGCAGACCACACCATGTATACCACACCATGTAAGTACATGTTCCTAATAACTTGCAGTGATCTCGCATGGATATTCAAATTCAAATGATTTATTATTTAAATTATATATACAAATTATTAACACAGGTTTACAGTATTTTGACTAAAACACTTATATGTTTAATACAACATACATACATCCACCCATATACTGGGTTATTAGTCTATGCATCCACCATACCCATGTGTTACAGATTGGCATGTCGAATATGGGTTCTCGTCCGCGCAGAAAGTATCCAGTCTTTCTCTGAGTCAATTCAGTGTCTAGTTCTCATTTAAATGTAAATATTATTGATAAAATAAATGAATCCGTCTTTGGTAAGCATAATAATCACCATTATGCTTACCAAAGACCGGACAGTTTGGATTTAAAATATATACTTATCTAGACACACGGCAGTGTGTCCGCCAAGACGAGCAAAAAAAAGCGACACACCGGCCGTGGGTTATATTACACGAACCATTTCGGGCCAATTTCGACCACCCTATAACTCAAAACATATTTTATCTACGCATATGAAATTTCGAGTGTCTGTTGACATCCCCTTAATTGTCTAGAATACAAAATTTCATTATTCTACCTATAACAGGTCTTGAGATATTGACGTCAGAAAATCGCTATTTTTACTATACACTCACTGACTCACTGACTCATCAAAAACCTAGACCACTTCCAATGGTCGTACTGACTTAAAATTTGGCATGGAGATAGGTCTTAAGGTCAAAGTAAAGGGAAAAATCTGAAAACGGCCAAGTGTGAGTCAGTTTTAAAAATAGCGAAGGTGTAACTTTGTTCTACTATGAAGTCATAATGAACTAAATGGGTCTATCTTCCAATGGTCGTACCGACCTGAAATTTGGCTCGAAGGTTTGTCTTTAGGTCGAAATAAAGTAAAAATCTGAAAACGGCCAAGTGTGAGTCAGTTTCGAAAACAACGAATGTGTAATTTTGTTCTACTATAAGTAGGTATGGAGTGGAAATGAGATAAGACTTATTTAAATTTAGATACATACACGTACCAATTTAAGACAATACATGTTTGTCTTAAAGACAAGAACAATAAAATTGTTCACCACTCTGTGTGTGTCTGTTGCGGGAACCGAACCCACGATTTACGAAGTGCAAAGCAGGTCACTAGGTACACTAGGTGCGCTAAATCAGTCAAACAAAAATGAAAAGACTATTTTTTCTCGCATAGTCTAAATAATTTCTAATTTTACAACTAATAAAATCGCAGATTCAAAAACATGGAAATCATATATACTCTAAGATGGAATTATATATACTACTGCCCATCTCACCCTCCGATACGCCACGGGATGAGATGGGATGGTGCACTTCTAGGGCTACATAATAGGCCACCAATTATAATACCTACTGGTAGGTAGGTATTACCAAGTTATTAATTATCTATGTAGGTAGCGTACTTACAAACAGAATAAAGTACGTTATTGATGTATGTAATTATATGTAAGTAGGTACATTTTATAGGTGGAGGGAGCCATTTTATTTGTAAAAATCACCTATAAATAAATAGTAAAATAGAATTAGACGCTTAGTATAAAGGGTATAGTATAAAGTACATACCTAAGTGGAATGAGACATTTCCGAAAGCAAAAGTGATAAAAAAATAATAAAGAACCTACACCTAACAAAAATAAATGAAATCCCATCAAAAACATAAATGTGAAAGGCTGCCAAGTTCGATACTATGGGAATGCTTCGCCTATAAAAGAAGTGAGATCTGAATAAGTACCAAGTTCCATAAAAATACCTCAAATCATAAATAGTTATAGGAATGCACACTTGATTTCCAGCAGTTTTTAAGGTACATTTTGAATAAGTATCACGTTACATAGAAATACCTAAAATTATAATAGTCAGAGAAACGCACACCGGTTTTTTTAGCAGTTTCCTGATAACATTTATTATTTTCAGTACTTTTTAATGATGTAATTTGGCAAGTTTTAATAGAAAATTATATACTTGACACATTGCAGTCCAAAGGTCGATTCATTGCATAGAAAAGGTGTGCGGTGTGTGAAAACTTGCCAAGTAACATCATTAAAAAGTACTGAAAATAATAAATGTTATCAGGAATCTATCTTCCAATGGTCGTACCGACCTGAAATTTGGCTCGAAGGTTTGTCTTTAGGTCGAAATAAAGTAAAAATCTGAAAACGGCCAAGTGTGAGTCAGTTTCGAAAACAACGAATGTGTAATTTTGTTCCACTATAAGTAGGTATGGAGTGGAAATGAGATAAGACTTATTTAAATTTAGATACATACCAATTTAAGACAATACATGTTTGTCTTAAAGACAAGAACAATAAAATTGTTCACCACTCTGTGTGTGTCCGTTGCGGGAACCGAACCCACGATTTACGAAGTGCAAAGCAGGTCACTAGGTACACTAGGTGCGCTAAATCAGTCAAACAAAAATGAAAAGACTATTTTTTCTCGCATAGTCTAAATAATTTCTAATTTTACAACTAATAAAATCGCAGATTCAAGAACATGGAAATCATATATACTCTAAGATGGAATTATATATACTACTGCCCATCTCACCCTCCGATACGCCACGGGATGAGATGGGCTGGTGCACTTCTAGGGCTACATAATAGGCCACCAATTATAATACCTATTGGTAGGTAGGTATTGCCAAGTTATTAATTATCTATGTAGGTAGCGTACTTACAAACAGAATAAAGTACGTTATTGATGTATGTAATTATATGTAAGTAGGTACATTTTATAGGTGTAGGGAGCCAGTTTATTTGTAAAAATCACCTATAAATAAATAGTAAAATAGAATTAGACGCTTAGTATAAAGTGTATAGTATAAAGTACATACCTAAGTGGAATGAGACATTTCCGAAAGCAAAAGTGATAAAAAAAATAATAAAGAACCTACACCTAACAAAAATAAATGAAATCCCATCAAAAACATAAATGTGAAAGGCTGCCAAGTTCGATACTATGGGAATGCTTCGCCTATAAAAGAAGTGAGATCTGAATAAGTACCAAGTTCCATAAAAATACCTCAAATCATAAATAGTTATAGGAATGCACACTTGATTTCCAGCAGTTTTTAAGGTACATTTTAAATAAGTATCACGTTACATAGAAATACCTAAAATTATAATAGTCAGAGAAACGCACACCGGTTTATTTAGCAGTTTCCTGATAACATTTATTATTTTCAGTAATTTTTAATGATGTAACTTGGCAAGTTTTAATAGAAAATTATATACTTGACACATTGCAGTCCAAAGGTCGATTCATTGCATTGAAAAGGTGTGTGGTGTGTGAAATCTTGCCAAGTAACATCATTAAAAAGTACTGAAAATAATAAATGTTATCAGGAAACTGCTAAAAAAACCGGTGTGCGTTTCTCTGACTATTATAATTTTAGGTATTTCTATGTAACGTGATACTTATTCAAAATGTACCTTAAAAACTGCTGGAAATCAAGTGTGCATTCCTACAACTATTTATGATTTGAAGTATTTTTATGGAACTTGGTACTTATTCAGATCTCACTTCTTTTATAGGCGAAGCATTCCCATAGTATCGAACTTGGCAGCCTTTCACATTTATGTTTTTGATGGGATTACATATAGGGGAGGGGGACGAAGGGATGGTTATTCAACTATATATATACAGGCAACACATTCTGATAATGGAATTAAAAGAGTGAGGGGGGAATAAAGTTGAAAATTTTGAACATTGTCGAAGAGTGCTTTAAAAATGATTTTCAGTGCAGGAAAACCTGCAGGTGCAAGTTTTATTTAGGTACAGTCACCGGCAGTAGTATACTATACGAAGGCAGCAAAAATGTATGACACGCTGTTATTTGTAGGGCCATAAGAGCGTGTCATATATTTTTGGGCTTTTGTGTAGGAAGATACTATTGACGGTGACTGTACTAATCCGCTCGAACGTTTTAGTTTTCTGTGGGTAAATAGTACAAAGGCACTTACCCTTATACGACAGATTTTATTAAATATAGTTTTCCTTTAAAGTATTTTTTGAGCCTGACTTTCACGACTTTTTTAACCGATTTCAAAAATGATTATATAACTTAATTTCTTTAAAAAAACCGGCCAAGAGCGTGTCGGGCCACGCTCAGTGTAGGGTTCCGTAGTTTTCCGTCCGTCAACTTTATTTGAAACCACGTCATTTCATTGTGATTTTGTAGAAATTACAGGTACAATAAACACCTGCTTATACGGTTAAATTACAAACTTAGTTCAGAAATTATTTTATTTTTATTTTTTCAAAAACTATTCAACCTATCAAGTTCAAAATAATTTTCCTAGAAAGTTTTTATAAACTTCTACTTTTGAGATTTTTTTCATATTTTTAAAACTTAGGGTTCAAAAGTTAGAGGGGAGGACACAATTTTTTTTACTTCTGGAGCGATTATTTCAGAAAATATTACATTATCAAAAAATGATTTTACTAAACCCCTATTTATTTTTAAATACCTATCCAACAATATATCACACGTTAGGGTTGAAAAGAAAAAAAAAACACTCCCCACTTTACGTACTCGTATAGGGGAGCTACCCTAATACTCGTAAAACATTTTTTTCCACTTTTTATTTTACCACTTTGTCGGCGTGATTGATATACTCGTACATATTAGTACCAAATTTCAGCTTTCTAGTGCTAACGGTCACTGAGATTATCCGCGGACGGACGGACGGGCAGACATGGCGAAACTATAAGGGTTCCTAGTTGACTACGGAACCCTAAAAAAGAGAACCGCCTTGAAAAACCCAACCCACTGAAAAGCACAAAATATTTTTTATATCAGTACCCTTACCAGTCCCTATTCAGTTTCTATTCGTTGGGTGGGCTGTTAAGTTTTATTTTTTGTTGTAACTGTGACATGTTATTTACCTACAGATATAATGAGAAACTCGTGGTTATTACTATTACTTATGGCTCTTTGAGACCTCGCGAACTCCTCAATTTTTATTTTTATTTTAAAATAGAATGTACTCGTATTATATTAACAGGTGTACCTAGGTAAAATAAAATTATAACAGGTACCTCCTTCCTTCGTTTCATTACCACAGCGAACTATTTACAATGTCTGTGGACACCATTTTAGGGTTCCGTAGGCACCTAGGAACCCTTATAGTTTTGCCATGTCCGTCTGTCCGTCCGTCCTTCCGTCTGTCCGTGGTCTAGCTCAGTGACCGTTAGTACTAGAGAACTGAAATTGGGTATAAGTAATGCGCCGACAATGTGGTAAAATAAAAATTTTAAAAATATTCTGTTTTAGGTTACTACCCGTACACATGAAGTGCGGGGATAATAGTACAAATATTATATAGAAAACAACCTTTTGAGTAGGTGTATTGTGACGGGCCGATAAATTCGGAACCCTACGTTGAGCATGACCCGACATGCTCTTGGCCGGTTTTTTAATTTCATTTAATTTTAATTCCCAGAGATAAAATTGACGGAAAGATCCACAAACAAAATTTCACGAGAATCGGTTTAGAAATGCGACCTATAGAGGAAAACAGTCTTAAACAGGATCATAGTTAGGTAGGATCTGTACACACGGAGCATTCATATCTCGACTTTCTAAACATGTTGAAAAATTCATATTTGTATACGAGACTGTCGCTCATATGCTTATCCTTTAAAAACTGTCCGCAGTGCTGCAGCATGTAATATGCTATGCTATGCAGAAAGAGTTAATTAATAATTATGTGCTTATAGTTTGTCCGGCGGATTCTTAAAGTATAACTCCATACTTAAAGTACAGCGCATTTATTCTTAAGCCACCGGACAAACTATATGTTGTCCGTGAGTAATATTCGCGTCACCTTTGAATGTGTTTGTTTACTTTACAATAAGTTGTATTTGAATTAGATAAAACTGTAGTATCATTAGGCGACACACAACCAAACACATCAACAACCAAAGGCATTTAACTTTCAAACTTCGTTGAAATGAAGAGAATCAAAGGATAAGGCCGCTGAACTGAAAGGGCTAGTTATTCCGGTCGAACCCCCAAAATTTGATCCACTGGGAATTTATTTTCAATTACATTTTAGTGCTTCATTTTTTTAAATACCACGACAAACAGGAATAAGGCTCGCTTGATGGTAAGCAGCTACCGTAGCATAGGGACGCTTACAACTCCAGATGTGTCACTTGCGCGTTGCCGACCCTTTATAAAAAGGAGGATTCACTGTGTTGACGGCTAAAGGAACACGAGGGTCCCTCATCGTCAACACATTGGGTCTTCTTTGAGCTCTTTGGCAACCTTACTCACCAGCAGGAACACAACACTATGAGTAGGTAAGGTCTAGTGCTATTTGGCTGTGGTTTTCTGTAAGGTGGAGGTACTTCCCCAGTCGGGTTCTGCTCCAGATTTGAGCGAGATGATCGAAATTCGCTGTGCTGTGCCCTACGACTACCACACATAGCGAGATGACATTCGCAGTTCCCATACCTTTCTTTTGGACGCCGACGTAGTTTAAGGACATACCCGTGTCCGGGCGTACTTTAAGGACATGCCTACCCTGGTCCAATTCATGATGACTATTTACAAATGATACTAAAGTTGCATATTCAAACTGAACCTTATTCAAATTTTTGTATTCATATAATAATAAGTAGATAGGTATGTATATGGTGACAGTGATAGTAAACATGGCTCGTTAAAACTTTTGTTAAGTACTTTGTTATATTGCACCCGTAACTTTTGCTGCTGGTTTTATTGTTAACTTCATGGTAAGTATATAATATATATTTTTATTTGTCTCGTATCTTATTTCACAAATATTAAAGACTAAGTAATAATTATGTCCTGTCCTGGAGTGCGATTTTTGAATCTCACCAAGTGACTAATTCTCACCGATGTGAGTGATTTCCGATAGTAAATCACTCACATCGGTGAGAATTAGTCACTTGGTGAGATTCAAAAATCGCACTCCTGTACCAAATTTTACTCGACTAATTATTAGATTTTACAATGTTACGGAGAATGCAACCAGAAAAGCAAATTTTTGAGGGGATGACGGTGATGGAGACTGGAAAGAAAATGTGATAGTATTTAACAAGGTATCGATATTCGAGGATCAGGCAGTTAATGACGTGTAGAATCTGACCACGCCAACTCTCATTGGTCTTTGCATATAGTTAAACGTCAAAGTTATATGAAAGTATGACGTTTAGTGTGAATGCGTGTACCCTGCCAGCGTATTAGACACACTTCGCTGTCAATTCGGTGCAGAGTTAGTTTAGTTAGACGGATTCCAGTAACATTGTTAAGGCATGTATACAGCAACTAATGACAATATTCTAAAATCGTATTAAGAACTTACTACATAGTCGTAAAAATAATAAAAAACCGGCCATGTGCGAGTCGTCTCGCGCACGAAGGCTTCCGTACCATTATCTATACAAACGGCAAAAAAAACATGTCTGAGTTTAAATATTAATTATTATTATTTTATGTACCATCAAATAGACTATTTATATTCTATTCTGTTGTATGGAAGTCCCCCTAAATATTTATTTTATTTTGTTTTTTAGTATTTGTTGTTATAGCGGCAACATAGATATATCATATGTGAAAACTTCAACTTTCTGGTTTATATATTATTATTATTTTCTGTACCACCAAATAAACTGTTTCTATTCTATTCTACTGTTATATGGAAAAAAATCGGCCAAGTGCGAGTCGACTTGCGCACGAAGGGTTCCGGGGAATTATTTATAAAAACGGCAAAAAATCATGTCTGAGTTTATATATTAATTATTATTATTTTCTGTACCACCAAATAAACTATTTCTATTCTATTCTTTTGTATGGAAGTCCCCTTAAATATTGATTTCATTTTGTTTTTTAGTATTTGTTTTTATAGCGGCAACATAAATACATCATATGTGAAAATTTCAACTGTCTATCACGGTTCATGAGATACAGACGGACAAACAGACGGAAAGCGGAATCTTAGTTATAGGGTCCTATTTTTATCCTTTGGGTACGGAACCCTAATAATGGTTTACAAAAATAAACATGTTATTTAAAAAAATAAGATTTTTAATAACAAATTGAACCTGCTGAAAGAGGTTAACAGTGTTTAAATGCCTAAATACTGCCAGGTATTCAAAAATAGCAGTTAATAAACTAGTTATTACACAATTTTATTAATTTTCAGTTAGTGTTATCTTTGCAGTGATAAGAGTGATAAAGTATCATACCTACTGTTCCGTCACTATCTCGAGTCCGGCGGAGGGGTTTCGTCACCCGTTGTTTATTTTAAGATACCTACTTAGGAAGATTACGGACGACTCCGGTTTTGGGATCAACATTTTTGTACAGTAGGCATTTGATATCGAGGAAAATGCATATTATCCTATAAAAAAACGTTCTCGTAATAGGCCCAATTAAAAGCCAATTATATATAAGTATTCCTAGGTTTCCGAAGTAGATTGTCAAAGAAAATTGAATTGATACTTCCACCTTGCCGCCAACTTCTAGTTGCGACATATTTTAAATCTTAATATATCTGGATCTGTTGTGGTTTCTTTACAGCAGGGGGACATTTCTGGAGTGGTGTCTTATTAAACTGTAATGTTATTGCTCCACGAAGTGTCATTTCATAGTGGATTGACCAGAAACTAATAAATAATAATACCTATGTTTTATAAGTAAGTCCTTTTCGAGGAACGGGCATTCGACCTCACATAACTATTTTAAACGAATAAGTAAATTTACTCGTACCTACTTAATAGTACCTAAAATAAGACAATTGAAGGTTTGATTCAAATCTTTCGATTTTTCTAGCGCTTAGAGACGTCAAAAATTTATAAAATTAAGTTTTGTCATATACTTTAAACTACCCTAATTTTAAGTCTTCTCTAGCTGTATGTACTAACAATCTATGGATCCTTAATTGATTCGAAATAAATTTTGATTGATTGATTGATTTTTAAACTGAAAACAATACATTCATCACTAGAGTTAATTTAATACACTCAAACCGTTTTATGTACTTACAAATCGCTTAATAATTTAACTTAGGTATTTCACACTAGCGTTAAGCGGCTGAGTTGCTTGTTATCCGAATAGACATCTGTTCAGGAGATTTATGTATAACCTTTATAACTTCTACGAGATATTATTTATGTAGATAAGTACCCTATCGGTTCATGACATACGAAACGGTTCGTAATACTCAATGACAAATTTAAGCAATGTTTAAGTAGGCTGACACTATAAGATAGAGTCAAATTAAATTACCGTAAGGTATCTGATAGATATGCCAGTGAAACCTTAGATACCTACGTTAATTTAACCTTACTGAAACAACTACTTACTAGTACTAATGCTACCCTGCAAGAAAGTTCTTATCAAAATGCAAACTAACTCAAGTTGAATGATTGCTCCAGTCATCACGAATTATCAATAAAAATTTTCATGATTACTATTCGATAAAATCGCCACGTCGGGCCTTCGTCGGCGGTCGCCGGCATGTTACGTCGCCGCGCCGGCAAACTTGCCCCCTCTGCCAAAACGAAATTAAAGTATGGATATTCGCAGAAGCTTCTCAGAAATATTTAATAGCTAAGAAAACACGTTTTCTTAATATCGGTTTCGCAACAAAAACATTGCGACTCGTTCGCGCCGCGCTCTACACTCTAACATGTTATAGGTACACATAACCAGGCTAACAACAGGTTATAAATAGAAGGGACCAGCGCTGATATAAACACAATACTTACAGAGTGTGTATGTCTGATGGAACTTTCGGCACGACGGTCAGGTCCTGACGCAGACACCTAATCGCATTTCGGACGCACTCGCATTTTGGCGGGCAAAGTTCGCCCAAAGTTAAGTTAAAAAGTAAAAGAAACTGAAAGTAAATTAAAAGTCTCATCGTTATATTTTAAAACAAAGTTGAGTAAAGTTTTTTTGCGTTTGACTCCGTGTATGCAACTCGAGATGCAATGGCGGTGTCGGAGGACTCGGAGGCCGAGGGAAGACGACCGGCCGGCCGGCGGACGCGCCAGGAGTGCAGTGGTAGCGCAACGGCGAGCGCGAGCCGCGAGCCGCCTGTCGCGAACATCCCGCCCAGCGCCCGCAATACCCCGCTCTCCTCCAACAACTCTACCAAGCTTTTCAATCCTACCTATCTCATGAGCTCATGAGAAGCTAATACGTTCGAAGACATAACATTTATATAAATTATCTAAGTATATAAATTGTTGCCATCCGCAATCGCATCCGCGTTGTTTACGAGGCCATCCACAGCAGAAACAAAGTAAGAAGATATTGCCTTTTGAATCGCTAAACTAAAGTGGCAGTGGGCGGCGCACATTGCACGTAGAACCGATGGCCACTGGGGCGGAATGGTTCTCGAGTGGCGACCACGACGGTTCGAAGGCGCAGTGGCAACGTGGGTAGACCCCCTACAAGGTAGATTTATCTGGGTGGCACACTTTGGGGGAGGCCTATGTTCAGCAGTGGACGTCCTTCAGCTGATATGATGATGATATACCAGGGCGGTGGCAAACAAGCATACGGCCCGCCTTATGGTAAGCAGCTACTGTAGCCTTCTTCTTCTTCTTGTTAGGGGCTATGTAAGGCTCCCAAGCCTATGTATCACTGCGACCATCACTGATCTATTGTGATCGCCACCTACTACAACTCTCGGTCTAACCCTGCAACTTCAAACAGTTCCAGGATCCTTTTGATCTCGAGACTTTAACTCCTCCGGGCGTAGTATGTGCCTACCCAGAATTAAGTTACGAGTGCGCATTAGGGAAGGCTCCAAGGTTGTTTAGTAATTGCCTGCAGTTCTCAACCAGCCAGACGTCGTGACATCTGAGGTTAGGGCCAAGAGTGCCGCCTGGCTATCCGAATAGATATAAATGGTATGGTTGACGTAGTTGCGTTGCAGGTTGGTTGGCGCACATTCTAAGATGGCGTACACCTCTGCCTGGAATATAGAGCAGTATCTTCCTAGATTTAGACTGATGGCCTTTCTAGGTGCCTCGCCATATATTCCGCAGCCTACGTCAGATCCGGATTTGGAGCCATCAGTGTACCACCTGAGGCTTCCTTCTTTCCACTGATTTGACTGTTTGACCAGTCCTCCCTTCTGGGGAGTTCCACTGAATAGATTTTCTGTGGACAAAATTTAGGGGGGCATAGTGTCCGATGGCATCCCCAGAACAGGGATATCGTGCACTGATTCATTGAATAGTCTCAGGGCATTTGATAGCCAAACTCCTCTCCTTGCAGCCGCTATTCTGAGTATACTGGATTTCGCCTCCAACTCCAGGTGAAGGTGAAGGGGCGGTAGATTTAGTATGGCCTCTAGGGCTGCCGTAGTGGAGGATGCATAGCTCCAGTAGCGATGACACAGGCAGTTCTATGCAGGCTGCCGAGCTTCGCCACTGTTACCTTTTGTGTCTTCTTGTACCACACTACCGAGGCATAGGACACTATCGGCCTCACTATAGATGTGTACAGCCAGAGGGAAATTTTGGGTTTAAGACCCCATCGGTTGCCCGCTAGACGACAGCATATACCCAAGGCTGATCAGCCTTGGGTATATGCTTTTTAGCCTTTTGTAGGGTTCCATTCTACGACGTGTTCGGATCTGACGGGAATTTTGAATCTTGAATCTTTCATGGAACTCATATATCATATATTCACGATCTAAATTTCAATTAACTTTTTTAACTACATATGTATATATGTCTACTCAGACAATTAGGTACATAATTAGCTTTTAAATACTTCTGGTATTTCAGTCATAACCTCATAACTGTTGGACCTGATGGTATCCTGGCCCCTGTCTAAAACTACTTATACTCGTACTTACGTAAGTTATGCAGAATGTTACTTTACGTCACACCTGGCCATAATGTGAGTTTTACCGCTCGCTACGCTTACGGTAAAACTCGCATTATGGCCAGGTGGGGACGTAAAATTGTGTACTCACCACGGGCAGTAAAAAAGAAAGCCCTCTATCGCATATTTACAACCCTCGCCTGCGGCTCGGGTCCCAAATACCTGCGATTTCGGGCTTTCTTTTTTTTACAGCCCTAGGTAAGTAATGTACTATTATATTACATGGGGCTAACGGAGCAGACATTATATTATTGTCAAACACTGTAAAAAATAAATGAAAATACTCACATCATAGGCCGTTTAAGGGCATTATTGTTAACGTGTCCCGACTAGGAAAATTAGGACAATTATTTTTGACGCGAAAACATTTTTTTACGGTACACGTCTATGCAGGCCATCCCTCCATACTTTTTACGTGCCTAAACCATGTAGAAGCAAACGGTATTTCAACCGTTTTTAGTTTTAACTATTTTGGTATTACTTTTTTCCAACGGAAAAATTGTGCTAGTCTGTCACTCTGACCTCCACTTACGAAAAGCTGCCAGATGCCTGGATCTAGCAATAAGGATAGTATTGCGATCTTATTAGACAGGTTTCGTTGCTCTCATTGTCTGACGTGGCCAGCTCTTAGTCCATTCATAAAAATAAAAATGAAAATCAGAGCGCTGTTTGTGAGGTAGTGATTGCGATGCCTTGACTTCTACTGCCGTGACATAAACAATATTTTTTTGCGAGGCGAGGCTAGTTTTCCCTAACACTAATACAATACCGATTATGCCCTAAAACTGGTCACCACTCACTAGCATGTTTGTAAAACCTTGCACGTTGTAAGTACCGTATTATATACACCGATAACCCGACAGATCGTAACCACGAATTTCTAAGACCAAAAGAAGGAAAAAATATTATGTGACTTTAGGTCAATTTCCCCAAAAAACATTTTTTTTTTTCAATTTTTTTTTTATGTTTATTGCACATGAAAAGCAAATGTTATTAATAAAATTATCGCCTAAAACAAATTGGTACATTTTTTTTTGTAAAAATGTAGTATCTGCAAAGTTTTCCTTATCACTTTGATATCTGTCAATAAGGACGTGTAAACTATGTCCAATACTCGTAGTGGCAACAACGCCATTAGAATGACGTTTTGTGATGAGTTATAATAAAAAGTGTATTTTTTTTAAATTGGTATTAACTCTGAAACTATTCCAGAAAAGTTTATAGGACACTTTAGTATCTAAATATGATCAGGAATACACAATGTTAAAATCTGTCTAGTTATATGGGCCCACGGTGTAAAAGCCTTTAGTTAATTATTAACCGACTGCAAAAAAGGAAGAATTATGTTCAGGTGTTATGGGTAGGTATTTTTAGGGTTCCGTAGTCAACTAGGAACCCTTATAGTTTCGCCACGTCTGCCCGTCCGTCCGTCCGTCCGTCCGCGGATAATCTCAGCGACCGTTAGCACTAGAAAGCTGAAATTTGGTATTATTATGTATATTAATCACGCCGACAAAGTGGTAAAATAAAAAGTGGAAAAAAATGTTTTATTAGGGTACCTCCCCTATACGTAAAGTGGGGAGTGATTTTTTTTTTCATTTCAACCCTAACGTGTGATATATTGTTGGATAGGTATTTAAAAATGAATAGGGGTTTACTAAAATCATTTTTTGATAATGTAAATATTTTCGGAAATAATCGCTCCAGAAGTAAAAAAAAATGTGTCCCCCCCCCCCTCTAACTTTTGAACCATAAGTTTTAAAAATATGAAAAAAATCTCACAAGTAGAACTTTATAAAAACTTTCTAGGAAAATTATTTTGAACTTGATAAGTTGAATAGTTTTTGAAAAAAAAATACAAAATAATTTCTGAAATAAGTTTGTAATTTAACCGTATAAGCAGCTGTTTATTGTACCTCTAATTTCTACAAAATCACAATGAAATGACGTGCTTTCAAATAAAGTAAAAACGGTGAAAATCGGTTCACGCAATAAAGAATTATCCCATAAAAATCATCTTCCATACTTTAAGCTCGCGCGCAATAGTTTACTTAATTTGCCGATAGATGTCGCTGTCTGTACGTGGAACGCTCATATCATATCCTACATGGCGGTGTTATTTTAACTCTTAAGTGTGAACATGCACTTACTGTGACGAACGGAAAACTACGGAACCCTACACTGAGCGTGGCCCGACACGCTCTTGGCCGGTTTTTTAAATATATGTGCGTATCAATTAAGACTGATCTAGATAGAACTTTGTAGGAACTTACCTGAGCGATCTGATATGTTATATTTTAATACTTATAGGCCACTTAGGTAGATATGTGTGGCGGTACGGAAGACAACAGTAGATAACTATTATTACACTACGTAGGTATGTACGTATTCTCATCTTCAGTGGCATAGTCCATCATATGCGCTTGACTTGAACGTTTCGCTTCATTTGTTTCCACAATACGTTAAATTATGTCAGTTAAGGATCTAAAATGGGGCAATAACGCAGTAATAAAATCAATTTACCTAATAGTTATTTAAGGCGTCCAAAGATCACATCCAAATCAACGGTCGCAATTGTTATTTATGCACTTACTCGACAGACGTTAAGTAGTGTTAGGCTACACAGATGCTGACGAACTAGGCGCCGTCCGGGGGACGTAGTTGCCAAATATATGAGCCAAGGACTTAAATGGCTGTTAAACGCTCATATGTACTAGAAACTTCGAGCAACAATGTAAAGGAGATACAGACTCAAACAAGATTTTCTGAAAATGAGGCTCGTGAAAATTTGTGACCGGCCGGTCTTATACCGTAATAAGACTGTCAAAGAAAGTACCGCACGAGTCGTTCTTGCGGACTATTGTGGGGCCATTTTTTTGGTCTGGTTGTGTATCCCTTATTTGATCGGCGACTAGAAAGATACCATTACAAAGCTCTGTGTATTAGGGCTGTAAAAAAAGGGTTATTTTCTCTCTCTCGACAAGGTTTTTTTTTAGTTTAATAACAATAAAAAATATTTACACCGATATTGACAACAATCAAGCATAATTTAGAGGTCGATTTAAATGAAGCAATTATGGAGTGCAAAAACTTAGTCAATTGGACCAATCAATAATTCTTATTTAGTAGTAGGTATTTATTCAGTTTTTCAACTTAATAACCGACTTCAATTTCATAGGAGGAGGAGGTTCTGTATTCGGTGTGAGCTTTTTTTTGTGTATGTTCATCGATTACTCCGAAACGCGTGGTCCGATTTGACTAATTATTTTTTTGTTTGAAAGGAACTACCTCTAAGATGGCACCACATTAATCTGGTGCTGTTATGATGGGATCCACGAGGAATTGAGAGAGCTCCTCAATGTTTAAAGGCACATGTACTTATGGTGATTTGGTTGTTTATTTAAGCAACTCAAGCATTTCCTCTCGAAAACCACTAATTTGATGGAGTGGACCTAATGATGAAGACCACATATGATAAGTGGAACTTTCCTTATAGACGGAGAGCTAGCCACGTCAGATATGACACAATAATGAGAGCGACGAAACCCCTTTCGTTAGTTTGCTATACTATGCCTTATTTCTAGATTTGGACATATGGCAGCTGTAAAGTGGTGGAGGTCAAAGAATGCAAATAACTTGAAGAAAACAAATCCTAGAGTTCTGGTTTTGATGCAGTATTTTGAGAAATTATATAAATAATTAGATAATATCATTGCCAAAACTTTCTGATGGGGGAAAGTAGCCCAAAACGACGTATAATGTAATTCATAGTTTATCGCATTCTGTTTCTGTTTCCGAAATAATACGCCATGTTTTTTGTTCTAATGTTAAAATATAGGCCCTGTCCTTTATATCTAAGACAACTTCGGCAGTTTTTACCTATTTTGGTATTACTATTTTCCAATCCAAAAATTTTGCTTGTCTGTTACTCCGACCTCCACCCATTAAAAGCTGCCAGATGCCTAGATCTAGCAATAAGGATAGTATAGCAATCGAACCAGACGGGTTTTGTTGCACTCATTATTGTGTCATATCTGACGTGGCCAGCTCTTAGTCCATTACATACCGATTATTCCGAAATCCTTCGTCCGATTATGATAATTATATAACCACTAAAAATGGAACAATAAAAACTTTTTACAAAAGTAAGATAAACCGACTTCAAAAAGGATAAAATAAATTATTATATTATTTTAATTATTTATATGCGTTACAAACTGATATGTTTGAAGTCGGTGCCAAGCCAAGTAGTTACAATACCGGTCAAATCAGCTTTAAGTCTGAAAATCACAAAACAGTTGATACGAACGAGGCGCATATGTATTCAGTGATGCGATCGATGTTATCTTTAGATAAAGACATTTATTTTAACCAAACTGAATTTACAATCCCTTCCACATATTTTTGGCCCGGTATCTTCTAAAGGTCCATTTATACATTGATTAGTGTTAAGTGCGAGTCCATACATTTTCTACTTGTGTTTAGTAACAAATGTATGAATTCGCACTTAACACTAATCAATGTGTAAATGGGCCTTTAGGAAACGACTTAATCTACTGACAAACTTGTGTACAGTCGCCATCAGATATATCGGAGCGGCCAAGGTGGTCACAAATATCTGAATTACGCCTCTATTGTCATGGTGATAAAGTGCATGTTCAGATATTTTTGAGTACCTTGGTTGCTCCGATATATTTGAAGGCGAATGTAGGTATGCATGTAGTAGGAAAAATTATTATCTATGCAGTCTCGTCAAAAATATATTTACATTTAATGTGACAAAAATATGTAGCTAGGACTTTATTACCAAGGCGTAAAGTCTTACAAGTGACCGCCAGACGTCGCCAGCGCGTCCAAAATATAAGCGAGTTGCCTCGCGTGCTCCCGTCCGATGCTTGGTAGTCAAAGGGTGTCCATATTTTCAGACGTGGCCGTACCTACATACTCACCAGTACTCACGTATATATTCGATATTATTATGACATTTCCGAAGTAGATGTTTATTTTATTACGATTGCGATGCCATCTGCAGTCAGCATATATCTTGGCGCGTTTATCTTCTTTGAGTTGAAATAAACAAGTTTTATTTCAAATCTAGAGCTCTGGCAGGTTTTAGCGATTGCAGCACCATCTGTGACTGGCGATTAACGTTAATCCTCGTTGCCATATTTGCGCAAGAGGCCCACTACGACATCTACCGATAATATCTGTAACTTAGTTCAGCACTTGTTATCATATTTAGTTTTAGTTTTATGTAATTGCGAGCTGGATACACTGCGCAACGCCAGCTATCGGAGATACGGAGAGAATATACCACAGCTGAACGGAAAACTGCTGTTTTCGGAATATTCCTTTTTTGTCGCACATTGGACAAACATTTATTATTTTTCGAAGTAAATCTATAAAAATATAATAGACGCTCGATATGATACTAGTATAAAAAAATTTAAAAAATGCGAAAATTTTGTTTTTAGTAGCTTTTACGGACCTGAGAAAAAACTGCTGCTGTGCTGGAACGACGCAAGGGGGCGCTAGTAAAATGTTCCTAGTTACATTGTTGTGCTAGTTAATATTGCGTCTAAAACCGATACAAATTACTTCGAGTTAGTGTTGTTAACATCCTAGTCATAGTCATCTACGATATAGTCAACTACTACTGATAAGAGCTGGAGAGTTGAGCAGTAAGCTTCGTAGCAGTCATTTCGAAGCTCCGACAGATGGCAGTAGTATGATATGAATATGAAGCCCTTGACTGGGTCATTCAGTTCAGCGTATCTTGAGGCGATCGACCGGTCAACGCACCCGCCGCACGGACGCTGTGTGGTCTTCTCCCCTTTTTTGTGCTTCTATTAACCTTAACTGTGACCCTACTTCCAATCACTTGCAGTATTCGAATGAGCCATCTCGTTTCAAAACTTGAGTACAATAAAAAAGGGGTCTACTTGTTGACATTTTTATACGCAATGACCAGTTTTCGTTGTACTCGAGTACTTATAAATGAGCACGTCGATAATAATTCGGATTTTAGGGTGCAACACGATTTTTTTTCCTCAAAAATTATGCTGAATGGATAATCTTAGGGATTTTAGGACCCACGTTGTTTACTTTAGTTACATCAAATACATTTTAACAATTTAACCACTATATTCGCATTATAAGTGTATGTATTCGGCGGAATACATACACTTATACGGTGCAATACGGCGGTATTGCACCGTAAAATCCTATCACTGGTAATGTGGTTACCGTTTTCATAAGTTGGAGTCCCATATTAATTCTTTTTCGTAGTTCCCAATTGGATTACTTTATACTGCAACCCAGTGCATAGCAATAGCGTCAGATATCTTTAGTTCTAAGTCCTTACTTCCGTTGCAAAAGCCCATAAAAGTGTGAAACTTATAAGTATTTACATTTTAACGGGTATAAACGATTATTACACACAGGGGAGTACTAGGAAAATTAAAAACTATCAAAGGTAATAAGTGTAGCAATAAAATAAAACAACCCGTTCAGTGCCTATCGACTAGTCCTATTTAGTATTAGAAGTTCAGTTCTAGTCTAGTCGAGGCACCTCACAGTAAGAATTTGGTAGATATATACTTTAATGGCGACAGAATATATAACACTGAAATCCTAATGAGAACATTGTGTCCACTGAAAGCTCAGTTGTGTGTTACTTAGTCGGCACATTTATGGCGAACCATTATAAACTAGCTGAATATTACTTAATATTAGAATATTGACACGATAATTGAAAACCACAATTACTAAGTGAATTAAGAATGATTATAAGAATGAAACAAACAACTATATGAATATTACAACTCATTGTTCAAAATTGTCCGCTACATTTTTATAATAATATAAACATGCTTGAAAATCTTATCACTATTGTATGGTAATTAAAATTACTTTGTAATAATAGTACTAACTTACAACAACACAAATAAAAGTCAAAGTATGTCATGTTTATTAAAATTACATTATCATAGGTACAAGTACCTTTACCTACCTAAGCTATAATAAAGTTGCTGTCAGACACCTATATCTAGCTAGATACAGGGCAATTATATTCAAAAGGGATGTTAGAGTCAAATCTGTTATATTAAAACAGACGTCCCGTAAAGTTTTGCGACGGCCACCCTCTCAACTCGGGAACAGCTAGACTCGCCCGAGCTACGCGCTGGTCGGAGGTGCAATGGTGTGAGCATGAGTGACAGCATTATGAGTGCGTACTCTTTCCAGTTCTTGTGTCACACTGAAACAGGCTCTATTCAACACTCGTTTACACAAGCCTCGCCCTTTCTCCTATTAAACCGATTTGATATTTGCTTTTTGCGAATTTATTAGAGATACGTTTGATCAAAATCACTTCAATGAGTACACAGCTTATGAATAACAATCGTTTCCTAATCCATTAAATCTTCTTATTATTAAACCTTATATTTATTGTGAGACTAATGGCAGTGATGGTCAGCAGTTGTCGGGAGGGACGTAGTCAACCATTCCCCAAAAATTGTGAAATCAATATATTACGTCAAATAAAATTTTGACCTTATTGTATACAAAGTAACTATTATCGAATCTGCGAGTGAATCGAATCTTTTTAATTTTTTTCACTCGCTCTTTCTTCCTAATCTACCGTAAACCGTATTCGGTTACGCTAATTTAATCATTATAATCCTATCTTTATTTATAAGTGATATATTTAATATCTTCAGACCTACTACAGACTTACAAATATCATTTATTAATCTAATATGAGTAATGTAGTACCAGGATATATAGCATTCTAAGAAATTATATCGAGGTTGGTACAAGTTTTCATCAAAATCATTATTCAGGTTTAATAAAAATAGTAACATCCTACTACGACTAAAAAGCCTGCAAATTTCCACAACGCATGTCAGCCCTGTATTATATGTGCGAGCAAATGTATAATATGTTCATTATCCAACAACTTGCAGGGCGCTTAGTCGCGCTAGAATGGTTTCTCCAAATCAGGACGTCGTTCTGGAGGCGGTATGAAACGCGACCGTAAGCCTGTTTCAGTGGTTAATACAATAACGAAATCTTGGAAACAAGTACCTGAGTAGGTAATGTGCGAAAACTAACCGGTCATTTTTAGAGAGGACAACTGTTGGTGAAGTTAGCTGTCTAGTGTAATTTCCAAACGAATGGTGTAGGATGTGGCGCAGTGCAGCCTCGTACCGGGTACCAGACGACTGAATCGTTCGCTTAACAAATTATACTTATCAAACAAGGGATTTTAATTCGTAAATATTAAAATTTGAGTCCTTAATCTTAACAATTAATACAATATCAAAAACTTTATGGACTATGAATTACATAATAACATGAAAAACAGTCTTCCAGGCTTTTTCGTTTATCAAAAATTGTAAATTGTAAATTTTTATTTGTAAAAACTGATAAATTACAAGAATCTTAAAACAGTCTAATCATTTACCAGCTCATATCTCATATCTAAGTTGAAGAGCCGAACTTTATAATTTGATAATACTACCCAATAACTACTAAACATCAGCCAATTTTTGGTATCAATATTTCTAGACTAAACATTGTAGCTTATTTAAAATATTTGAAATGCATAATGAGTTAAAAGGAAATAGATGAGTCGATGATGAGTGGATTGAGTATTGTGGGTAGGTGGGTAGAAGTAGAGGAGACACTACGAGACGACAGCCGCAGCGGGCGACAGGTTGCCTCTAACACTAATCTATTACAAATCAATTACTTCACGTCTCGTGATTCCTTACAAAACGTTTCATCAACTATGAGTATTAATATTATTTACGTACGTATCCCTTATTTCATTAGTCATTACATATATAATTTATTCGAATAAAATGATTATCTAATCCTGTAAGTACCTAAACAATCATATCAATAGTACAATCTTAGATCTTACTTTAGCCAATTTTCTATTGAAGTATGAAACTAATAAAAATACAATTTAGTAATAATTACTAAAGATGTCAGTCACAATAAAAAGGGCGTTTCAAATGTTAGACGGGACAGATAGTTAATGTTTGAGATTACGGACACGACACGACATCGAGCGAACACATGTGAAGAAACATTAAAAGCACACTATCGATGGGCGCACGCGCACGGGTCGGGCGTCCTCGTCAACTAAAAAACGGGAAAGACAAATGGATTTGCACGCTTACAATATACAGGGTGTACGCCGAGTCTGACTCTAGTGTATGTTCCGACTGGTGGTCGCCATTTATTTATCTTCCGGTTCTTTCTCCTTCTTCTCCTCGGGTTCCTTCTCGAGCTCCTTCTCCTTCTCGTCACCCTAAAATAATAACATTTTAGTTAAACGTTTTTAAATTAATGATGTATAGGTATAATATTTTAACAAACTAAACAATAAATGTATATTTCTCTAGATTATTTTACGCACTACTACGAATAATAACGGGCAGTACTTAGTAACATGGGACATCTTTTTGTTTAACCCCCGACGCAAAAAGAGAGGGGTGTTATAAGTTTAACGTGTCTATCTGTAAGTCTAAAATAATAACTGGCAGTAGTATAGTCAATTTTTTTAAGATGTCAGAATTGTCGGTAGAACTCTCTAGTAACATTACGACATCTTAAAAAATTACCACTATAACATGGGACATCTTTTTTTTTCGTGTAACTAACAGAGCAGCTAGTTTTAACAACAGTAAAAAAAGCCCCGTGTTATAATATATACTAGTGGGTGCAAGACTGGTACTGGTAGTAACACGGGTAACGCACGGAACTCGTATTACGATCTATAACTGTCTGAGACCTATTCTTCATTGGATGTCAAACAGGAATAGATTTTCTTTTTGCGCAACTAGTTGCGTAACATATGATTACTTCTTTTTTAACAACTGGTTGCAAACTTGATCGCCAAAACGGCCGGAGCGGATTTTTCCACCCCTATTATCTGACTATACCTAGAATATTAATTGAACTCCTAAATGCATGGCGATAGGTCACTGTCGAGTCCAACATTTACGTTGGTCTTTTTGTTTTTCACACTAATATCTAATAATATATGCTCAAATTCGTTAACGCTTGCTTCAGGATTCTTAAACCCCCCTAGGCATTTTAGTTGCGTTTGCACAGGACATAAAAAGGTTAAATAAGGCTTTTCGTGAACAAAGTATTTCCTTTGGCATGATGATTCCTTAGGACCCAAGGATGGATTTGAGAAGAGTAGCCACCAAGACTTTTGATGTAAATTTTTAAGGGGGGGTGGGGAGGTCTCAACGTTATCTTGATATCTATATCAGTTAAGCTACTAGGCCAAGGTCGATATCGTTTTCGTATTTAAAATGTATTGCAAATTATCGTGACTACTATTGTCATCATTACGATTATTTGCCCGACAATGTGTCTTTGTTGTTATGTCTAATGTAATTAGTGCACGAACTGTCAATAATATTAGTTTAATACAGTTCGCGAAATAGGCCCCAAACGAAAACAAAACTCAATAAAGTACCGCGGGCGCGGTCTCAGAGATCAAGCTGTGTCAAGTAGCCCGCATCACTTGATACTTCATGTACGCAACCGGTACGTTCCTAGAATCCAATGCAGCAAAGTTTCAATAACAATGTGAGTAGATTATGTTACAACAATGTAACAGTGCTTTGTGCTTATCACTATCAAATAGATGGGTTAAATGGAAAAGGAGTAGTGTTCGCATACAGTATTTAGTTACTGTTGAGCAAATAATTACATTTATTGCATTGATTTATTATGTACTAGCTTTTGCCCGCGGCTTCGCTCGCGTTAAATTCGGGGTAACAAACCATACAAACTTCCACCCCCCATTTTAGGGAAGTGGGGGGTTAGAAAGAGACAAAAAGTAGCCTACGTCACTCTCCATCCCTTCAACTATCTCCACTTAAAAAATCACGTAAATTCGTCGCCTCGTTTTGCCGTGAAAGATGGACAAACAAACAAACAAACAGACACACACATACACTTTCCCATTTATAATAATAGTATGGATTCTACTAGATGTGACATCTAGAACAAATTTTGTGCGCCATGTTTGACGGTTGACAGAAAGAGTAGTATAGACTTTTAGTGATTTTCACTACAACTTTTGGGACAAAAAAATTCTTAGGGATGTCATCTCCTGTTACTCAATGATTTATTGCAGTAACATTACCTTATTATAATGAATTCATAACACAATGAGGCTCATCCTAAACTAAGCAACTACCATCAACTTATGCATAGGTACTGGTAAAGGTACAATATAGGAACAATGAGGAGCTTCCTACCTCCTGCTACTCAGAAATCTCGTGTTAAGTCCGACCAAGCTAAAACTACATGGACTTTACGCTAACTTTTCTAAAGTCTGCAGAGTTATCGTGGTCAGTCTCACTGCAAGCTCAAGTTCCTAAATTAAGACTTAACAAATTCGCGGCCCTACTTATCCGGGCAATTCCAAATAAGGGGTAACGGTGCCCTTGTACTGTGTTTTTGAACATGGACTATTACTCGCGGACCGATAAGTACCACGAACAGGAATGGTGTAGTGGTCAATTCATATTAATTTTAACATTAAGTAAATGGCAAATCTGTCAACTCTAATCCTATTCTGATTGCGGCATAATAATACATACTAGGTATAAAGAATAAAGTAGCTAGTGAAAACCATTTTAGCCGCAAATCGGCAACTGAACGACTAAAGACGACTCTGTTTGGCCCGAACATTGAGCAGCAACAAGGTCGACAAGCAATTCAAACACAAACATTAGCATTAGCTTCTTATCAATAATAAGTGTTTGTCAAAAAATGCATTC
This sequence comes from Pammene aurita, assembly GCA_947086415.1. NCBI lineage: Eukaryota > Metazoa > Arthropoda > Insecta > Lepidoptera > Tortricidae > Pammene > Pammene aurita. The sequence continues at coordinate 57,807,637 of OX352289.1, forward strand.
ATAAACAAACAAACAAACAAACAAAAATTTATTTACAGCTTTATTTACGTAGACTGTACTTTTTTTGGAAAAGTCATCGACTGCTCTACAAAATGATTCTAGCAAACCCAAAAACAATGAATTTCAATTGTTTTGTCGCAGAGTTCTTATGATCACTTCGGTTTCCATCATGAGACCAGCCCGATCGTACCAAATTATTCTATTGTCATCCAACTGACGTTAGGTACTTATGCTAAAGTTCGGTTCAATCGGACTTCAGAAACTGGTTCAAGTCTGGCGGCTTGCATCAAGATTCTGCTTAGGCAACAAACTAACTGACAAACACTGTGAGTTCATTAAAAGTTTGTAAAAATCTTAGTATCGTACAGCGTCATCAATTTCAATCGACAACTAGAATCATGTACAGCAGTAAAATTAATGGCAACAATATTTTTCGCTACTTTCGCGTCACTGTATTCCTACTCCTAAGTTAGCAGCTATTTTATTACATACCTTGCCCTTCTCAGGTTCATCGGGGAGCGGCTGTTTCTCAGCGGGGCCAGTGCCCTCCTTGGTCTCCTTGGTATCCTTGGTCTCCTTGACGGGCTTGGGCAGGTGCGCGTTGAGGTCCAGCGTGGTGCAGATGTCGTCCCAGTCGTGGAACGCGCGCTCCTTGATGCGCGACACGAGCCCCACGAGGTTCGGGAAGCTCTCGTTCATCGCGTCGCGCAGCGGGTGGGCGACCTCCTTGTCGATGAAGTTCAGTTGGGCGAGGTTGGAAAACGCGACAACGTCCAGCTGTGGAAGATGGTAATCATTAATTAATACATGTTTGTAACATAATAGTCTAGCTGTTTAAAGTATGTACGGTCAACCAATTTGATTCCTAGGCCACTGTAGAACCTTGTCGTAATGACAGTTACGTGGATACGTATAAACGTAACCTATTCGCTACCAAACTAGCTATTGTGACAAGGTTCTAGAGTGGCCTAGGAATCAAATTGGTTGACTGTACCTGTATCCTCTGTATTTTACTAACAAACACAAAAGTTAAAATGAAGGAAAAGGACAAACGATCATCAACGGCAATTTAAATTAGACACGTTTATGAATAACGCCATACCTCTCTTATAAGTATAAACAAGTACTGTTAGAAAGACGAGCACCGGTGGCCTAAGTGATAAAGAATGCGACATTCAGTTCGCAGGGTCATTTTATTTTTACACTAGTAATCCGCCTCGAACCGAATCCGCGATCATTATTGACGTTTTTAACGTTTTTCTGATCTTTATGAAATTTGTAGGGGTTTTAGCAGAGATACATATAATTTGAAAGTTCGTATATGAGCATGATCGAAGGGGTTAGGGAGTTCTCATCACGATTGACTTGCAAACGAATTGAACAAGACCCTTATGAAGATCGTTTGTCGCTTTCTAGCTACCATAACGCCTTGATCGATCGTGCTCATATATGAACTCTCAAATTATATACGTCTCTGGTACAACCCCAACAAAATTTCGTAAAGATCAGAAACACGTTAATAAAGTTAACGCGGAACAAACGCTCAAAATCAAAAAGCCATCGAAATGCAGAGACGTTTCAGTAGCCGAAGTAAGAACTTCACTTCTCTTACGCTCCGCTCGTTCGATAAGAACTACACGTGGTTCTAATTTCAAAAATCTTTTTTTAGAGTATAGTTAGTTAGTAGAGTATAGTATATCTTTATTTTTTTCACAAAGGAATGTACGGTCTCCTGTTGATAAAAACATTGTTATGTGTTAGATAGACGCCTAAAATCTTAAAATACCACATTATTTGCTACTTCTACTCCCTACTAAGCCTACATCTACCCCTAAATCATGACGCAAGTCTATTTGGATTTGGTCAAGTCTGCGATATAGTAGTTTATGCAACAGTTGTATAAGAGGGGTCAAAAAAGGTGAGTGGCGTGGGTAACAATTTGAGCCGTAGGCGAAAATTGTTAAGAAAAACGCCACGAACATTTTTTTACCTACTTATACGACGTTGCATACAATACTTTTTCTACGAATACACTTACTTTTATATAAAATGCGAAATTGAAAACTTCATGGATATCGCAGTTATTTTGTCAACATAATCAACAATCATTTAAGTTTTACCTTTTAACACTATTTTTCAATAATACTAACATTACTAACACAAATACACACCGTCGTTATTTGATCAATTATTAAAGAGCTACAGAGATTAGTAAAAATACCTAAATTACTTTCAAAGTTTGCAATTTGCCCCAACAAACAAACGGGAAACGTAAAAAACTACGAAGTAGGTCTGTGGTTCTTTTAATTTTTTCTTTTTTCAAGTTTTTTTTTCTAAAAACGCTGCGTTTATTTAGGTTTCTTAGGTTGGCAGTAATTTATTTTATATTAATAGTCGTGTTTGCACGCGATTACGCGATACTATTTTGGCGCTTTTATAGAACAAGTGTTATTTTGGGGAATAGACTAGATAGACTTTTCATCGAGTGTATTATCTATGTTCTTATAAAGGTGTTGACGAATGTATAAATGACAGTTAAAAGTACAGGAGTAGAAAAAGACATTTACAGTTCACACGTCATATATAATACGAGTATGTAGTTAATTTAGGATGAGCTTATTGCATTGTTCATACATATTTTATTTTGCTTTGCGTGGTGTAATAATACTATTAGATCGCAACTTTGTATTCAAGTCACTGATGACGCGACGCCGCGGAACCTACGCGATATCATTACAGCGATCAAAGGGACGTGATGAAAGCATTAAGTTAACTTGGTGAATTACACCAATTACGACCTAAACGAAAATGAGGGAGAGGCAACTTTTCCTAACTAATTTTACTATGTATGAATAAGTCGCGCAATGAAAAAATAGACGATGAATAGATAGAAGTACTACACATTGTAGGTAATAATATGTAATCTATATCAACAGAAAACTTGATTTTTTATCACATTCAATTAAGTAAATGCCGGAATCTGAACGCTACCACAAGAAAAAAACGCCAAAATTACAATCATTAACTGATTAATAATAAATACTACAAACTGTTTGTAGTATTTGTAAAAGTTTTAACTAAAGGCATTGTCATAAATTAAATAATTATTGTCCAAATTCATCGAATTCATCTTACTCAGTCATCTTCCTTCGATGAACTTCAAAACACTGCAAGTAAATAATTAGCTCTTGGATAATAATTTGAGCTCAAGATGGCGGCGACGTCTTCAGAATAGTATAACTAACGAAAAAGTGTGCAACCAATGAAAAATTTGTCCGAAAACGCGCGTAACCACGTGTTTTTATGAAACTAGTAACAAACGAGCCGCCTGATGGGAAGCGGTCCACGTCGCCCATTAACATAAGCAAGGGAGCCGCTTATGCGTTGCCGTCCCCCGACTTCTTGAAGAACCCCCATGTCAAAGCGCAATGGAAACAAACAAACCAACCTTACAATCAGCAAGGCCTCTACCGAACAAACTATATTTTATTTTATGTAATAAAATTGTAAAACGTCGTCATTGGCAAAATTCCTCTTGCTGTGTACAATCGCCATCAGATACATCGGAGCGGCCAAGGTGGTCACAACTACCTGATCAACGCCTCTATATATCTGAATCTGAATTTTAAAAAAAGCTGTTCTAAGAAGCAATGACGAGACGCGTAGCTAAGGAGGTGCTTATCTTACCAGTACTTACATATTTAGGTTTTTGGAGCACACAAAGACTCAATTGTACCCAAACCTATTTCGAACGCAGTCATGAGAGATAAGAGGGTTTTAAACAACTAACGTCTAATGACCAACGACGGACAGGTGGTGGCATTATTGAGTAGAGAGGGTACTGATGACTGGAGTCGCCTAGGTTACATTTTATGATTGAATGACTAATGATTAAATTCTTTTTTTGTCTTGAACATACATTTCGTATTCGAGTATTTAGTGCCAATATTTTTGGATCGAATTATTGAATCCCCCCTCGTTTTCTCCTTTAGACCTTTGGCTGATGTTTCTAACTATTTGGTCTACCTGAGTAATTATATGGAAAATTATTCAATAATAAAACACTACTTCATATACTTACACGACCCAAAAATAATTACACAAAAAATTAATTTACTCATTAGTCATTCAATCATAAAATGTAACCTAGGTCACCATTGCCTACTCTGACTCTATTGATTGTTTTTTTTAAACGACCATGAAAACCCATGAATGAAGTATTGTTAATAAACCAAAGATAACTTAATAATAATAGTGCCGCTTTACTTTATAAAATGTAATTGGTAATTATTACCTACGCGACGCGCGAGGAGCGGTTCTTACGTTAATATTTTCTTAAATTAGTCCTTATGCCTACATTTTACTAGAAACCCACCGCGCAGTAATCTCACGAATAGTCAGAATAAAGTATTTCGGCTTCAATTATCAGTTGAAAGCACGAAGAAAGCAGTTACGGCAGGCACGTACCAGGGTGGGTTCGTCGCCGAAGAAGAAAGGCCTGTCGGACAGAAGGTCGGAGAGCACGCGCAAGTCGTTCTTGCCAAACTCGATGATCTCCTCCTGGCTGTGGACGCCGATGCCGTGGGCCTTCGCCTTCTTCATACCCTGGAAATACATTCAATACATCATTATTCTATTTTTTATTTCTTTCTATTATTACCAACATGTTACTAAAATATGTAGTATGTTAATAGAATACAACACAACTAAACAAAAGTGAAGCGATTTCTGAATAAGTAACACACGAGAATAAATCCGACGGCATTGTAATGAAAAATATGAAAGTTTGGACTGGTATCGGTAACCAATTTGCGAGCAAGTGTAATAATGATAATTAGGTATAAAAAGTTACCTTGCGGCCAGACGTGAGCTTGTAGCAGAAGTTAAGAATGGGGTTTGGAAGCCGGGTGTTGAGCGCGTTCTGCAGGTTGACCTGGTAGCCCTTGATGACGCTGTCGGGGTACTTGGCGCGCCACCACAGCAGCACCCACGAGAGGTGGTTCTCGATCATGGAGATCATGGCGTGCGACAACACCCGCTGCTCCGGCGTCAGCGCTGTGTATAAATGAAATAGGTCAAGTGCTGCGAGTCCCTTGCACCCATGCTACGCTCCAAATTGCACATGCGCGTCATGCCTGATAAATCTAGGATTCTAGGTCGCCCGGGCTCTTGATCCCGACTTTACTGAATAGCCTTGCGCTTGCAAGGTACGTTGACATTAGATAGTGTTATATGCATTTTTACTCAATGGGCCTATTAATGTATAAATACTGAGCGAGTCATGAATGCAAGGGTTATCAACTTATCATGTTATCAAGTAACAGTGTAACAGGAGGCTACTGCGCCGGCTCTACATACGCGCCATTAATATCCAATGAACTAATGATAAAGCACTACGTACCCGCATCGAGATCCTTGTTGAATTTCTCAGAAAGATCCTTGATGATGAAGGTGCTGTCGGCAATCTCATCGCCATTCAACTCCACGAAAGGCAGTTGCCCCTTTTTGGAACGGAATTTCGCCTTGTGATCCACGTTCTGAAACAAACACAATCAATGAGGATACACTTCAGTCACTCTGTGATAATAGCGCATGCAACTGTGACGAAATAACAGCACCTCAAAAACAAATTACATGGTAAATACCCTGTTTTTAACAGTAGTTTTAATGTTATTGACCATGTTAGCTTAAAATCGTATAATGAGGTTAAACGCTCAAAACTACGCGCAGGTGGCTTTGCAATCCTTGAAGATAAGATACGTCAAATCGCATAGTCAATATGTCGCAAATCGCATACTCTCACTAAGTCTCTCGCTAAGTGTGGTAGGGCACGTTCAGCGAATGTCATCGCTCAAATCTGGAGCAGAGCCCGACTGGGGAAGTACCTCCACCTTACAGAAAACCACAGCCAAATAGCACTAGACCCTACTCATAGTGTTGTGTTCCTGCTGGTGAGTAAGGTTGCCAAAGAGCTCAAAGAGGACCCAGTGTGTTGACGATGAGGGACCTTCTTGTTCCTTTAGTCGTCAACACAGTGAATCCTCCTTTTTGTAAAGGGTCGGCAACGCGCATGTGACGCCTTTGGAGTTGCAGGCGTCCATAGGTTACGGTAGCTGCTTACCATCAGGCGGGCCGTATGCTTGTTTGCCACCGTCGTGGTATAAAAAAAAAAAAAAAAAAAACTCTAAACGTAAATGAGGTTCCAGAAAACTAGGAATTTATAATACATTTTTTTTTAAGTCAATTAGTAGATAGATAGATGGATTGGATGGTTAATGACACGAGAAACCACGGAAGTTTAGTTAAGTTTACTGCACATTCTTAAAACGGCCATTTAGCTCTTTTTATATGTATGTATGCTGTATGTTTGTATGTACACCGACGTAAACAACAATAAAAGGCTTTGTTAAGTTGTTAAAAAAAGACTGTATATATATTATGTACAATTTACTATTACAAATGAAAGTAATTCGCATATTATTTGTAAAGTAATCGATTGCAAAGTTTGGTTCGAAAGTCGAGTTGGCCGTAGGCAGTCCTTGATTTTGTTCCGCTGAAGCCTATCTATCTTTCACCGGAGTGTCCGGGACACTATGGCGGCGCAACCAGGTCGCCGCCACCAACAAATTGTACATACTTAGTTGGGCAACCAGGCGGACACCAGGTGCGAAACCCTCCATAGATTACATTTTGTTGGTGGCAGCCATTTGGTAGCCCTAAGTCTTTAAACTCTGAACGTATTGTCGTATCATGCAATTTAACTGTTTTTGTTAATAAACATTTAACAAATTCCAAATAAAATCGAACCTTTCAAAATATAATACATGCAATGCAGGTAACAAAAGCAAAAGTACAATACTTGTACGAGAAGGCATTTTAAGTTACGGGGAGTAGAGCACAGTACAATATAATCACAGTATACACAAAATAAATAGTATCGTATAGTAATTGTAGATACTAAATAGTGTAATAGTATCGTGTAGACTGTAGATATTTAGTAGCTAATACACAGCTGACTTGTATCTGTTATACCTTGTTGCAAACGGCTAGGGAATAAATTAATGGCTCACAAAGCGATGGAATTTAAAATTATACACAGGCGAATCAACTTTTTGACCGAATCTGACCTTTAAATAATGGCTTTTCTGTGTTTCAGTTTATGGTGTATGTTAAAACATTTGAGGCCCCAACTGTTAAACCTAATAAACATAAACTATATGTATTAGAAGCCCGATTTCTAGGTAACTCCAGAGACATTTTGAGTAACGCAAGAGACACTTAAAAATATCGGTCAAAAAGTTGATTGGCCTCACAAACACGTGAAATCGAGTTGTTGTGCAAGTTTTGAAATTAGAGCAATTCACGTTGGAGGGTGGGTGTAAAGTTTCCGTAGGATTACATTTAGTCAGGTTTTATAGAGATGGTATTAAAAATTATACGCAAACACGTGAAATCAAGGTGTTGTGCAAGTTTTAAAATGAGAGCAAATCACGTTGGAGGGTGGGTGTAAAGATTCCGAAGGTTTATATTTAGTCAGGTTTTATAGCGATGGTATTTAAAATTATACGCAAACACATGAAATCGAGGAATTGGGCAAGTTTTGAAATGAAAGCAAATACGTTGGAATGGGTGTTAAATTTTCTGAAGGTTCCTATTAAGTATGGTTTTATGATAGCTGAATGGTTTTCCTTTGTATTTTTATTTTATTTTTCTTATTCGTTTTATAGCTAATCATTCTAATCAATAATCATATGGTTGGCAACACTGGGAAATTGATTACCGCGTATCTAACTTTACTCACGCGTGATTGCGAATGTATTTTTGATGTTGTGATTGTGGACCAAAAAAACTTCGGTAGTATATCACTGGTATATCGGTGTAAGTCCTCAGCTATGTAATTTTAACTGTAAATATAATGCAGCTCAGAAACGAAGTAGAGTAAATGTTAACATTATATCTCTATTATTTTCGCGATTTTGGTACACAGCTGCATAGTGGCAAAGTCATAAACGTATTTGCGTTGCGTATCACTTTTTTCGACTTTGCCCAGCACAATTCTACCTTTATGGTTGTCAATAGTTATGTACGTCAATAAAAGTTTGGCAATAGTAACCCAAGCCATTGCTTAATTTAAGCCTGATCTGTGCGGCAGAGTTATTGAAAATTTGACTTTTAGGATGTGGGGCTACCAGAAGAAGCCAAGGCGGACATTTGAACGCAAAAAAATGGCACGTATGGACCTTTCAAATAAAACTAAAAAGCAATTAATATCTTACACATAGCCTGTTTTATTGCATTTTAAAATCGACCTGCCCTTATTGGAAAAGTCTATATTTATATAAAAGAGTAATCAATAAGTAAGCTTAAATTAAAAATAAAGGTTTTACCATATCTTTGTAGTACTTGTAGTAGTACAGCTTATTATCAATAGGTACGTAAGCGTGGCCAATGGCCAGGTATGGAGGAATCACTTAAGTAGTTTAAGCACTTAACCTAATTTTTCCTAAGTTAGTTCATAATTCGGTATTACAAAGAACGAAGTTTCTATAGGTGTCCAGTGTTAAACAAGTGCCTCGGGCATAATAAATAGGTGTGGATTTTCAACTTACGCTCCGCCAGCGACAAACAAAGACTCCAAATTACACCCCAATAGCCACCCCTATCTCGATAACTGTGACATCCACCCACGGCCACTCGCTGACATTTTTGTCGCGTTTAGTCCTCTCTCGTTTTCGAGTTCAGCGCCGGCTAGGCCCCAGGCAAACGCAAATTGTGTGTGAGAATAGCAACCTATTTTTGTGTGGGTTCCAAATTAAATTACAACTAGTTCGATTTTGTTTATAACAGCTATGTTCTTACTTAAATATCAATTACAAATACAAACCAGTTATTTTTCTGACTGTGGTTTCTTTTGTTTGGTACCTATCTATATACAGTTTAAAAGTACGTAAAACCTCAAATACTAGGTCGCATTGTAGTTGTCAAGACATATCTAATATGATTATTATGTAGAGTGTAATACCTGGGAATATTTCTGACTATAAAAATGTACGAGTATTGGCCATCTAAATAGAGCTCAGTCATATCCTTTATTTATTGTAAATTTTGGTTTGTTTTTAGCGGGAAATGTTAATTTATAACTTTACAGTGATAATTTTTATGAATTTATAACAATAAATGCTATCCCACGGAAGGAGTGGGTCGACCGCCCGAATTACGTAACAACAGGTTGTCACAATAATCGGCTCTCTAAACAGCAGTTAAAGTGTAATAAAGGGCTGTAAGTGTAAGAGACCGGGATTCGAGTTCGGACAAAGCGGGCGCCGCGAGGGGGGAGGCAGGCGAGGCGCGTGGCGAGCGCCCGGTGCCGGGGGGTGCGGCGTTTATCTGCCCGCGTAGCTATGGCAACGGGCTCCAGACGAGCGGGGAGAGCAGCTGTATTGATTTCGACTGGCGAGGTTCAGCGGCCGACACCCTCCCGCCCCGCCGAGGCCATCCGCCCTCACTCGTACCGCTATACTCCGCTGCTTAGACCTAGCCCCAATCTGTCAACTCGTGTGACATCCCTATTGACTTGTCATATTTACATGTAATTTTTCTGCGCGCGACTACCGCATAAAAGGCTCCCGATAAATATTACATTTGAGTAGGCAGATATCAGTTAGATTTAATTACGATTGCCAAGGTGTCAAAAAGCTAATAAAATCCCCGATGTTATATTTAATTGTTGTTGTAGAAAAAATATAGACAACTTACCCATTAACAAATAAAGGCGTGCTTGTTAATATGCGTAAGCTTTGTATTTTTTTATTTCATTAATGTAAAAAATTAGGTCTAAACACTTCCAAAGTCCTGTACTAAGTTTGTAAGATGGTGAACAAGAGCGCTATTGACTTAATACAGATATAAGTTTAGCCTGTGAGCTTACTTAGAGGGAACCGGCAACTTATGTGGACTAATCCGACTATTGTCCCACTTTTCAAAGTTTCCAAGTTTGTCCCCCCAGCGTGAACAAATTCTCGCTATTAGACTCGAAATGCCAAATTTTAAAAAACCGCTCAGCTGATTTTGCTAAACTAAAAATATGAAAAGCGTACTTATACGTACGTATTAGGATTTATAGACACACGGTTCTAAACATTTAGAGCAATTATTTCCCAAACGCTTCAAGACAGTTCGTTTTTTTGTCGAATAAAAGATTTATTTAGTAATTAGTTGAATGCATGTATCTAAGTAAAAAGATTGCTAAGCAACAAAGATGTTTGAATTCATATATCCTGCATCTCCCTTCACTTTATTGAGTAAGTGGGTAAGTGACCCGCATCAAACCGAATGATTTGATGCTACTCGTAGTTGAACTAAGCTAACAATCAACCCATTAAGTTAAGCGTTGAACAAGCAATAGCGAGAGGAGCACTGATAAAAATGCTGAGGACGACACATATGTAAGATTTTTTTCAAGCATGTAACGTTCAAGTAAAGCTGGCAAGTGGTTTTAGTATGGATCAATATTAACAACTAAACTTAGATACATAGGTAGACTTCGCACGGTTTACATTACGCACTTAAACAAAATTACAGGCCCAGAAACAGGTTACGCCTTATTTAAATGCGTAAATCTTGTCTTGCAGCAGAGAACATTACAGGTACCTACAATTTTTGTGCTGTTTCATTTAAAGAAATGCCTGACGTGGCGACTGGTACTTAAGCGACGAAGGCGTTGGAGTTAGCTGATCAGTATTAAAAACATAGGCAGGCCCATATTGTTTCTTCGAAGATATGTTATTGTTATCAAAATAGTGTTTTATTTATTTTAAAGGTACAGTCATGAACCCGGATCGTTGAGCCACTTGCCATTGTTGGCAATTTAGCCATGTTACGAATTACCGATGTTACCGATACCGACAAATTACCTGCCAACTGTCACTTAGAATGATCTACATCGGTCATTTATTAAAATCAAGTCGGCTAAATTACGAACAATGGCAAGTGGCTCAACAATCCGGGTTCGTTATTGTAAATGGGTTATGCTGCTGTCTAGGTATAGTTCGTCCAGCGGGTTAAGGACAAATGCTCCATACTTAAAGTATGGCCGCATTTATCCTTAAGCCGCCGCACAAACTATACATACGTATGTGTAAATTTAAGGATATTTTACCAAGGCGTCGAAACGAATAAGGCAGTTTCGTTGTTCGCCAATTGATTTTAAGATTATATTGAATTAAAGTAGGTACATTTTTACCGACTACCAAAAAGAAGAAAACTATACGAAAAACGTCGGCTAGTCTACATTTTTTATGCGATTCCTCCATCTTTTGTCGCTTGAGTTCACACTTCATGTTTTATGAATTTGGGCCATATAATCACTTATTATTACATATAATTCTCAATTGTAGATAACGTCTCTATCTAAAGAGTTAATTAAATTTAAGTTTACTTTTACCAGTACTACTACAGGATCAACCTTTAAACTTTAATCACTTTTAAGCCCAAAGCCCCGTTAGGTAGGTTGTCATTACTCATTCATTACAAACTAGGTACTCAGCCGGGTTTAGGTTTTTTTATGGCATTCCAAAATTTACAAAATCACATAAGTAGCTGTCTTTTGAGTGCCAACGACAACATGAAAGTACTAATGCCTATTTATCAACTTGTTCATGCGGCATTGTTCTATAGCAGAGGTCGGCAACAGGCAGCCCGCGGGCCGCATGCAGCCTGCGGGCCTCCTATAAGAAGTCGTCGTCATTAACAACCGACAATGTGGTACCTTTTGTATGATAAAATCACAAATTATTAACAAAGTGCGGCCCGCGTCAATTTCGTTAGCTACTATGTGGCCCTTGGCTGCTAAAAGGTTGCCGACCCCTGTGCCGATATAAGCTATCTATGTACTTGTACCTATGCTATATGCACTTGCGAGCTTGCAACCCGGCGCCTAGTGGTATACTTTGAGTTCCGTTTACGCTTGGAACAACCTCACTCGCGATGTACGAGTAGCAACAGCTAACGTGACGTCACCCATTGAACTTATGGTGCTAAGGGTGGAAATGGGGGGGTGGTGGGTGAAATAAGTACTTTGTTTCAGGCCAATGCCTAGTAGGTTATTATTACAACATTGACACTAGGCAAACAACATTGACACATTAAAACATTAGTGAACTGATTACAATAAAACTGTTTAGGTTAAACATTTATTCTATGAAAACTATAAATCCTACGTAGTTACTTTTAAGCAGTTACTTAACCGGTATTTTCAAAAAAACCCGAAATAATGTGATATATTTCATTATTTTATGGCTTCATGTAGAACTCAATATTGTATTTACTATTTAGGTAAATACAATATTGAGTTGATAATATAAAAGGTTCCCGATCCCAGCTTATAAGACAGGATTGCAGAGAATGTTGAGATTATATATAATTAACAATATAGATACTTTTTTTTATATTTTGCTCGTTAAAATGTAATATTTGCTCCATTGGCCGTCTTGAAAAAGAAATGAACTATATGCAGCAATAGTTGATTAAAAAAAACTAATTATTTTCGCCATAGCCCTCGAAGAAAATGAAGCATTTCGTAAAATTCGTGCGTTTTGGGAATGTGACCTCTTAACCCCCGATGCAAAAAGAGGGATGTTATAAGTTTGACAGCTACGTGTGTCTGTCTATTTGTGGCACAGTAGCGTATTCATGAAAAAAAAATCATCATGCCTATTGTGTAAATAAACTACATGTGGTAGTAGTATTTAATCTTATAAATAATTAAAACTGACATAGATATGCGTTTAAGACTGTCCTTTTCTTTTTATATTTTTATGGTAGTTGTTATATTTCTAGATTACGAGTGTTTCGTAGTGCCAGTTTCGTATGCGTTAAATTCTGAATAGCACATTCGTAAAAGTACTATGCGTTGCATCACTAGTACAAATACAATTAACAAACCTTAATAAACAGTTCGGAATAATAAAGACTAATCAATTGTTCTTAACATTTGTGCAGATATTCTTCAATTATTGATAGACGAAATATGTAATTAGAAAGTTCCAAATTATAGAAACCTCCAGGTGAGACCTAGTTTTATTCTAGGCTGCTTGACCGGCACCCTTAACCTACATAAAATAATGTCGGTACTTAGGCAGGGACAAGACAGAGAAGCTAGGGGCTCGGAGCTCGGCAAACAGCAACATGTAGAACGCGCGAGCAACAGGACGTTCGGGTGGACTTTATCTAGTCTGGTACACATTCATTGCTCCAAGCTCCGATAACGGCGGAGATATTTTTATCGCAGTTAGGACCGTTATACTGGTAATATTTATGCATACAAGAATGACAGTGGTGGTAGGTAGGTATTTATGTTATAATATCTGGTTTCGAATACAAATAAAATGATCTAGTTAAAGTTCTCTTGGTATAGTGGGCGGCTAGGCGCAAATTACTGATACTATTATAATCTATCGTAGTAAATAGTAGAGCTACCTACGCATTTGTGTCAAGTCAGGTACCGATTTTAGTTTTCTATTATTGAGGCATTATCTAACATTTTTTGACAATAATAGTCAGGCCAATAACATAATTCGCTAGTAAGTAGAAACTAATTTAGGCGGTAATAATACGCCTTCCATAATCATTTTATTATAACTCGCACACCATTTTCATACACAGGCAGAATTCATAAGAGTGCGGGCAAGGAATCAGGACCAAATTGGAAGCTAACACAATTTTAGGCAGCGAAGGGCGCTTCTGCGGGCGAGCCGTGCGGCAGCTCGCCGGGACCGGGAGCGGCGGAAGCCCGGGCGCGGCGAGGCGCGGGGTTGGTCGATGGCCGGAGCGCCGGGCGCGGTCGCGCAGGCGCTGCCACGGCGCGGGTCGAAGCCCTCGCGGCCGCCGACCCGCGCGTCTAGGCTCCCACTCATAACATAATACACTACCTTCATATATCGAATCGGCCCTCTGCTAAATCCCGAACGATAATTATCTCTACTCGATGACACAATTTCATGAAACACCTTTTCTCTTTTACTTCAATCAATGTTGAAGAATGAAGGCATACCCATTCATTGGATTGATGATCCAGATTTAGAGTGAATCTATCGTTCTAAAACTGCTAGAAGTCATACTAATACACCTCTGAGCATGAGCTTAAGTAATCCAGGCGTGGAGTTAATCTTATTTATTTTATATAGGTACGAGTAGGTACCTTGCCAATGAAACAAAAAAAAATTATACCACCAATTATTTTTTAAAGAACTTTGGTTTACCATGGCTCTCTATCATGTCACGTTAAAACCTCGAAATTAAAAAATATATATCCAAAAAGTGAGTTGGTACCATGCCCAATTGCACAGCACAATACGTTGTGGCAAAAGGCAGAAGTCGGCCAACGCACTGTAAAATGAGTAATGTGCAATTAATCATTCTAGCAAGTATTAATAATAAACAATAGTAATCATTCTAATGATAAATACAATCACGCAAGGTATCCGCGTTCCTTCTATTAACATGCACGGTCTAAGTACGAAAAGGCGCTCCGCTAGGTGGAAGAAACCACAACCATCAAATCGAAATCAATTTTAACAATGTATGTTACTGTTCAGTAGGGTGTTAAATGTACACAATGCAAGAACACAATGTAATGCCGTTATTCAAACACATGCATTCGTAGAATCGCTTAGCATTGTGTAAATATTCTAAGGTTGTAAATGCACATTAGCAAGGCTAGCAACTCTTTAGTAAATAGGTACCTACCCACGGCACATAATATGTACCTACTTATGTAATGGCGGTTTTCTAACGCCTATAAGCCATGTTATAATTTATACCCCTAAACCCTTACCCTTAAACTTTACTTTACTCACTAAAAACCATTTCCGAAATACTCATATTTTTGTGTAAAGGTCCGTTATTTTGGTTTTTCGTAAATAACTCGGTAACGGTGGCTCATACGAAAAAATGTTTTATTGCTTAATTCATTAACATATGATTTTCTATAAAAAAGATTCTTTGCACTTTTTTGCTGGGATCAATGTTTAATGAGATATCGAGGAAATAGGTACGATAAACACATTTTTAAACTTTCGGAGCTAATATTTACGAAAGTATTCGTTTTATCCAAAAATAGTTTAAGAATATCCTATTTTTTTTAAAGACCTATCTAACGATACTCCACACATTAGGGTTGGAGTAAAAAAAAAATTACCCCCCCCCCCCCCCCCACTTCATGTGTACGGGAGGTACTCGAAAAAATTATATTTTTTCAGATTTTGTTTTAAAACTTTGCCGGCGTGAATAAAACACATACTCATGCGATTTTTTTATTTTCTAGTACTCACTGAGCAGGCTGCTCACCCTGCTACCTCACTTCCTACCCTTATAGTTTCGCCATGTCCGTCTCACCCCATCTGTCCGACTAGAGGTCTAGTACTAACCATCACTGAGCAAAGCCGTGGACCGACAGACGGGGACAGACGGACATGCCGAAACTATAAGTGTAGGCACCCTGCTCACCCTGCTCAGTGATGGCTAGTACTAGACAAGTGAAATTTCGTATGAGTATGTGTTTTAATTACGCAAAGTTTTAAAACAAAATGTGAAAAAATATTATTTTTTCGGGTACGTCCCATACACACGGAGTGGGGGGGTAATTTTTTTTTCTCTAACCCGAATGTGTGGGATATCGTTGGATAGTTCTTTAAAAAAAATAAGGGTATTCTAAAACAATTTTTGGATAAAACTAATACTGTCGTAAATATTAGCTCCGGAAGTTTAAAAGTGTTTATCGTATTTCCTCGATATCTCATTAAACATTGATCCCAGCAAAAAAGTGCAAAGAATCTTTGTTATAGAAAATCATATGTTAATGAATTAAGCTATAAAACATTTTTTCGTATGAGCCACCGTTACCGAGTTATTTACGAAAAACCAAAATAAGGGACCTTTACACCCCCTCCTTTTAGTATGTTGTGTAAGATACCTTTGCCTACACCTACACCAAAATTTGGCTATACACGAATTATTTCCTCTAAGTTTTCCTTCATTGGGTGGGCTATCACTATTATATTCCACAGTGCGTATATTTTTTAGTAGGTACACGGTGTTCTGACAATGTTTACCAAATTTTCCAAGTTTACATTTTTCTATTTGTACTAGTACTCGGTTTTCTGGCCCGTTGCGCACGTGTTATTAAGAAACGTATAGTTAAGATCCGTTTCTACGGGTAAACGGGTAGCCGAAGAAACGTGACGAGTCGTTAAAAACCTACGAATAAGAAACAAATAAAATAGATATAAACCTTATTTGAACCGGTTCTAACTACTTCGGACCCGTTCGGGCCGGTATTAACTACCCGTGTACCCGTGGAAACGTGTCTGAGAAACGTCTCCAGGAAACGTTTCCTAAAGACGGCGGTTTGTGTAAACCGGTTCCTTAGCACCGCCGGTCTTAAGTACACGGGTATTCGTCTCCGCGTGTAACACGTGTAGCGGGAGCTCGAATTTGTACTTAGATTGAAATAGTTCTGAGGTGTTCTAACTTTGGCGAGTTTGACTTTTTGACAAATAAATACCTTCCATATAAAAAGCTACTCCTGACTACCTCAAGAAGAAAAGTTTCTAAACGTATTTTTTGTATGATAACATTCTAATGAGCATAAAATAACTTGTGGAAATACAATTGTGGCATTGCAGCAGGAAGCGAGTGAAGATAATCAAAAAACGCTGTACACAAAATTCAAGATATGTTGGAATATACACGGTGCTCGTGAGCATTGCGAGAGATTTTAACCACGAATTCCTGAGGTCATAAGGAGTAATAAATGTTATATGAATTTAGGTTAATTTTGCCAATATAGATATTTTTTTGCTTTTTTATTTATTTTTTAAATGCTTTTGAACATAAAAACATAAATGTTATTGGTAAAACTGTCGGTTAAAATAAATTAGTAAATTTTTTTTTCGTAAAAAATTGTTTACGTAAAGTATTCCTTGGCACTTTGATATCTGTCAACAAGAATGTCTAGACTAGACCCCATAATGGGTGAAATCGCCATCAAAA
This sequence comes from Pammene aurita, assembly GCA_947086415.1. Lineage (NCBI taxonomy): Eukaryota > Metazoa > Arthropoda > Insecta > Lepidoptera > Tortricidae > Pammene > Pammene aurita. The sequence continues at coordinate 57,824,686 of OX352289.1, forward strand.
AAGCGTTTTGCACTGAGTCACAATAAAAAATGTTTTTAAATTTAATTGGTAGTAACTCTGAAACTAGGCGAATTCCAGAAAAGTGTATACGGCATTTTAGTCTCCAATTATGATCAGGAATACGCTGTTAAAATTATTTGGTTCCCTCATGTTACACCGTGTATATTGGTAAAGCTCACACAAGCCCATACAATTGTAATATGATTATATTTTTATTATATATTATATTACTATAATTACCGACTAGTAAAATAAAAGAACGGTTTGAATATGTGAATCCGGTAAAAAGATCATCACATACGATTTACCATTCATGCGTGCCCGGATTTTATTGTGTACACTGTACAGTCTTTAGTAACATTCATAAATGTCACTTTGACTAGTAACAACACTGACGTCAAGAGATTTGGTGAGGTAATCAACTACGAACCCATAGTTTCGTTAAAACAAAATCATATTTTTTTATATTGGAATCCACATTATTATTAAGAGATTGTATGAAGAGATACGTATTGCCACAACGATGAACCTTCGTGTATAAACTATGGGAACAACCTACTCAAAATATAATAAGTTAGGTTCTTTAACTATGCATAATTAGATAAACAGGCACTCACGCACTTTGCCGAAAAATTTGGTTTCTCAGAATCGATTCAGTGCAGATATCCATAATTATTAGTGTCATAGATAGTCATTATTAGTTACGTAATATAACATTTGTTGTTAGTTTGGAATAATTGGTTGTTATTCTGAGCTACATTAGGTGCAGTGCAGCGACGTGACGTGGTGCAGTAGGTTGAGAAAGTGCAGTCGGCATACCGTGTCATGATTTCATAGCTCACTGGCTTACTCGCGGCTGCGGTTTCTAGATCTCGTTGCAACATGCGCCACTGTTCAGAGGCGTGCGTTACTTTTACGACGACGGTGAAACCTTTTATTTACAAACAGATCTCCCTTTAGACGGAGAGTCGTATTAAATACCCGTTTCATAGAGATTAAGCGTTTGGTAAGAAAAGGAAAAGCCCTTTGTACGGTCATTTACAATAATATCTTGCACAACGAACGGCACGCTCTTATGGGCCTACAAATAACATGCGTCAGATATTTTAGCGCAAATCGTTGTGCCAGATGACCAGATGATACAGGTGACTGGTACTTAAAGTTGGGGTTAATAGAAAAGAAAAATAATTTTAAACAGAAAAGAACCGACTTCACTTAGCATCCACATTTCCAACAGCAAATGCTCGAGCTGCTGTAAAAAATACTCAGATTACTGTAGGTGTGCCTATAATAATAACGAATAGACCTAGGCCCATAGTAAGCTCAATAAGGCTTGTGTTATGGGTACTAGACGACGATATATATAATAGATAAATATGGATAAATACTTAAATACATAGAAAACATCCATAACTCAGGAACAAATATCTGTGAACACACAAATAAATGCCCTGACCAGGATTCGAACCCGGGACCTCCTGCTTCGTAGGCAGGGTCACTACCGACTGCGCTAGGAGGCCGTAAATAGTTGAAGAGTTCCCTCGATTTCTCCAGGATCCCATGATCAGATCCTGACCTGGTTACAATGGGGCCAACTGTGAAACTCTTTCAAACAAAAAAAGAATTTTCCGAATCGGTCCAGCCGTCCTCGAATAATCGGTGAACATATAGGTATTATTTAATAGTTTAATTGTCAGTTTATACACAAGCTTCTTATTTACATTTTTTTATAATTTTTAATTGCTTATATTTCAGTGAAAACTAATTCCTTAATAATATTTTGTCATGTATCAAATGCTTTTTTATGCCTACAAATGCTCAAGCTCTCGTCAGCCTATTTGTTTACTTTATTTTAGTTTTCTATTGACCCTGAATTTACTTACAGAACTTATCCTGCCGAACACGACGTCCTTTTGGAAAGTAATGTGTATTTGTCAACAATCTCTAACCATGTCATGCTCAACAAGTTTTTTTTAAATAATGATAATACCCACATTTGGTAAAGATTATTTACACATTCGGAGATGTTGATTGTCATTTATTTCCATAAATAACATCAATAGATGTTATGGAAGGTCGAATAGGTAAATCGATCTTCGATAAGTCGACCCATTTTTAGGGTTCCGTAATCAACTAGGAACCCTTGTGGTTTCGCCATGTCTGCCCGTCCGTCCGTCCGTCCGTCCGTCCGCGGATAATCTCAGTGACCGTTAGCACTAGAAAGCTGAAATTTGGTACTAATATGTATATCAATCACGCCGACAAAGTGGTAAAATAAAAAATGTTTTTTTTATTAGGGTACCTCCCCTATACGCAAAGTGAGGAGTGATTTTTTTTTTTTCATTTCAACCCTAACGTGTGATGTATTGATGGATAGGTATTTAAAAATGAATAGGGGTTTTCTAAAATCATTTTTTGATAATGTAAATATTTTCGGAAATAATCGCTCCAGAAGTAAAAATAAAATGTGCCCCCCCCCCCCCTCTAACTTTTGAACCATAAGTTTTAAAAATATGAAAAAAAAAAAAAAAAAGTAGAACTTTATAAAAACTTTCTAGGAAATTTATTTTGAACTTGATAGGTTGAATAGTTTTTGAAAAAAAAATACAAAATAATTTCTGAACTAAGTTTGTAAATTAACCGTATAAGCAGGTGTTTATTGTACCTGTAATTTCTACAAAACCACAATGAAATGACGTGCTTTCAAATAAAGTAAAAACGGTGAAAATCGGTTCACCCAATAAAGAACTATACTATCCCATAAAAATCATCTTCCATACTTTAAGCTCGCGCGCAACAGTTTACTTAATTTGCCGATAGATGTCGCTGTACGTGGAACGCTCATATCATATCCTACATGGCGGTGTTATTTTAACTCTTAAGTGGGGACACTTACTGTGACGGACGGAAAACTACGGAACCCTACACTGAGCGTGGTCCGACACGCTCTTGGCCCGTTTTATGATTTAAAATCTAATTTGAGTATACAACATAAATATAGCGGATATGTCTATAACACCGTACGTGATGCGTTCAACAATGTATGGCTGGATTAACAAAATGTGTTCGACAGTTGTTGTTGAATCGCCGTTAAAAGACATTAACATAATAAAAATAGAATTCTGTATCTCCACTTAGTATCCTTATTCTTCTGCTTTATGGAATGCTGTGCATATAATGTAAATTTTACTTTATGGACTGCGATACGTTAAAGTATTGCTTGTTTCTGTAAGCCCATACTTGTGAGAATCACTATATAGGAAGAATACCTTGTAGAATGTAGGTACATAGTGAAATATACATCACTATGTACCTACATTCTACAAGGTATTTTTCCTTATAATAAGGTGCAAAAACGTAAATATATCTTTGACGTCGACTATACAGTATAGAAATCAACAATTAGGATAACTTACCAAATTAGATTATAGCAATGCCTTTTATTTAGGAAGCATTAACGGTGCATGCGACTATTTTATATAATGGACTGCACCGAATACGAATAAGCGGGTTTGCGTGGTGATAGATGCATAATGCAACAGTTACTTACTTCCGGTGGAACTGAAATAGATGGCCTACAGCGTAAGGTATTTCTGGTTCTCATTTCCAAGGTAGTATACGTAACTAACATGACGAACGACATTTTAGTACGAATAGATTGTCTGTGAAGGGAGCAATCTTTCTGAAAGTTGCATTCTAATTTCGAATCCAGAGCGCAGTGAGGGATTCAAGTGTTAACACCTAAAATGGAATGCTACCAACCATGCATGAGGAAAATCATTTTCATAATTAATCATCAACAACCTCATCACTAAATCACCACTAGTTACCGCCATATAACGGACACCAACGTACCAACTAATTAAAATTGTATTATTAAACATTTTGTGGCATACTTTTACAACCGACAATGTTGTAAAAGTATGACACTACAAAAGTAAGTATAGCGGGTCGCATTATGTGTTCTCCCAAGAATTACTGAGTAATTAATTACTTTTATGTATGTCAGCAGTTCCCGACTTATGAGGACGGGCTCTCTTGTCAAGTTGTCACATTCCACCACCAAATACGGCGAACAAAACGCAGCGCCCTTCTAGAATAATAAGTCCCGCCGATACCCATTCAAGTCGGCGAAATCGATTACATTCTAACTCCGACTGATTGCTATTGAAAATATTATCATACAACATCATTACCATTGTGAAACAAACATCAATTGCACTCAAGTACGTGCGAACAATCTAAAAATAATAAGCTACACGAATCCGAGCCCTTTTCCCATTTAGAGTATATATAAAACATAAAGGCACACTATATCCTTAGTCTTACGAGGACAGGTTGACAAGTTTCCGAAATGAAGACGACAAAACAAAGATATTTGAATCTGACTAATTTATTTTTCTACACATGCTTCTTCTATTCTAGCTCGATACAACTAAACCGAGCGCTTCCGGGTCCATTATTCCGTTTCCATATAATTTTCTGTAAAGGCCCTCAAAATAGCCATTTTTGGCGTGAATTATTTTGGTGTTAGTCATAGACATAAACAAAAAGGAAGATGAGTGACGTTCATAGTAAACAAAACTGAAATGTGGTCCAGCACCTACACACTTGTAAAATGCACCGCTATAATGTATGTGCATCATGGGCAAAAGAGATAAACCTATATAGTTAACAGGGGTATGTAAGGGAGACCTCCATATTTTGCGCATTGCACAAAGTGTGACTGAGAGACTCTGTCACACGACTAATTCAATATAGGTGCCGGGACCTATATTTGATGGCACAGAATCGAGCGCCTGGTACCATATCTCCTTTTTTGTCTAAATCAATGGTGTTAGTGGATTTTTTGTCGTATTAGCCACTATGAAATTTGGACATATACGTAAGTCGCTGGGTCCAAATCCTGCAAATGTGACAAATGGAGTATTAATTCGAAGCACAACTCTCCAATTTTTGCCATCGCAAAGGTAGCCGTGTGAATCGTCCAGCCATCGACTTTAAGGGCTGCAGCGACACCCAAACATGCACAAAGCTATTTTTTGACAAATATTTTGAAAACATATTCCGGCGAGCTGTTTACGATTATTGACGGTCCTTTAATACAATATTTTTACTTTTTTGGGTAATTTCTGGGATAGCCACCTCGTTTGGTCTCGAACTCTGGGATACGCCATCGACGCTTTGTCGTCTTCGTAGCATAGTGCGGACGGTACTAAAAGGTTTTCCCCATTATACGATGCAACTGTTAATCTGGGTTTCCGATTTTTCTTTTAAAAAATAAAACTGTATGACACCTCGTTTCTCTGTTTTCTCCATTTTCATGAATATGGAAAACTGACTCACTTCAACTGCAATATTTTTTTAAAGCAAATTAAAACATTTTTTTTAATACTTAATTGAGAAAGATTGTTAATTACGAATATTACGATACAGAAGAAATTTTTATAATTTATTTTGATACTTCATTGTGGCTTCGGTTTTTTATCAGCCGACCTTCGTAGGTACTGTTTACTACGTTTTTAGCGTTTCGTGCCAAACTTGGTTTAATGAAACACTTATGGAATCACTTCGGTCAACGAAATTGGTAAAACGCGCCTTTCTCAGAAACAGTTTGACGTAGAAAGCTGAAATTTGGAATAAAAATGTCGGTTGTCCTGTAACTGAGGCCTAACTGCTTATATTTTAATTTAAGAGGAAGTTTAGGGGAATTAAGGGAAAGGGTTTGTTTTTCATTTGTAACCCCACGGACACGAAACACGCGACCGCCGCGACCCGCGACCGCGGCGAGCGGTGAGACGAGCGGCGGCGGTAGCGGTCAATTTGCTTGGTAAGCCACAGTGTAGTGATGTATCGGTGTCGAAACTCCGGCGTGATTATTTTAATACGAGGTCTCTTTCGAAATTTTTAGAAAAAGCAAGTGCGATGTGCGATATAGATGGACGAGCCGGTCGGCGAGGAAATATCTACACTATATCTAATATCCGAATAGCAGGCCGCGCCACGTAGGTACTTACTATTCAAGACCTCCATATCTCGGATTCTCGGATGTGTTTGTTTTTCATGTTCTCGTTTTGTGTGGATTAGGGTGATATTGTGTATCTGCCCGGGCATAACCGAATGGGCCCTACGGAAGACCAGCGCCGGTTTTCAAGCTGGCATTATGCTGAGTTGGGTCAATTTTGTGATTCACATTCATTTCTTATAGAAAATTAACAATAAACGACTAGTATAATACATTATTCCTTCTAAAAATTAAAACTATACTAACAAACTAATTAAAAATATAAAAATAAACCTACCTATGAAAACCCAACTATAAAAAGAATACCCCGTCCAAAAGGTCCGCCTGCGGCATGGTCCCCATAACGCTGGCCGCGTTACCTCTCTGTACAGCTAAGGCTATACGCTGGGAGAGGTAAGCGCCAGCTCTACGGTCCCCTGTACTTTCGACCAGCCGGGCCGACAGGGCCCTCATGAAGCATTTCATGTCGGCCGACCAGGGGCCCAGTGTCTCTAAAGCAAGCGCCGCAAACTCATAGTCCTTAAGTAAGGAAGAGTATTTGCGGCGCTTGAGAACCTGGGCCTGGTCAGCCGCAGCGCCGGCCTGTGTGCGGGTCGCCTGGATGTGGGACTGCGCAAAGGTGTCGACGCACGTCGCATCCCACACCAGAGCCCTACCTAACCTCCACGGCACCAACGTGGCTCCGTCGGGACGCTTGCCATCATCTCTTGCCATGCCCACCGGCTCCAAAATTGCAGGCACAGACACAGTCGCAAGCGCGCGACGGACCAAATCATTGATAGTGCCGTGGCGGTATAAGCGGCCGGCGCTTCTTGTACAGGAGAGGCCATGGCGGCCCATCTGGTCTACACTTTTGCCGCAGGCACACGTGTGGGAGACACATATTCTGGACCCAACCCTCAAGGATATTGCTATCCTCAAGGTACTTGAGTCCAGAACAGTGCCCAATTGCCTGGAAGGTAGAGCCTTCAACCAGTGACCCGACTCTGGAGCCGAAACCGCCAGAATGCGGGCACGTTCCAAGTCGTCCGGGCTTTCTTCAATGAGTGAGGCATGGGTTATTTTAAGAAGGGGGGAGTCCCAAGCCCGCTGAATGTGTCTAGAGACTGGGATGTCTGCACTCGGGCACGACTGACACCAGACTTCTCTGGCTTCCTTGAGGCTCGCGATCTCATCGTCCAGTATCTGTGCGTGGTTTAATATGACACTGACGAGAGACATCGAGCCATACACGGAAGACAGAAATGCTGGTAGAGCCGTGCTAGTCGAGGTGCGAATCCCCAATCCTCCAAACCTTATCGGGAGAACCGCCTGGGTCCATGGTCTAATGCTAAAATTGATATTCAGAATTTTGGACAGTGTAGTCTGAAGTAAGGTGTCGATGGATGATAATATATACGGAAATTTCCAAATAGGGCAGCTGCGGAACAAATACATGAATTTAGGGGTGAATAGGCAGAAACGGATGATAAAAAGGGCTATATGGGGGTTTATTTGAAAAAGTAGCTCTGACGTGCTGTTAAATAAATCAAGTTTACGGTTGATGGTAGGGGCGATCGATTCGTTGAAAATTGGTGAGCCTAAAAGATTAAGAGATGACTTTGAAAGAACGGAGATATTTGGCAAGACTACATTAAAATTTGTCAAAATTTCACTTTTTGTGTCAGATGGAATGTGATCAGGTATAAATATTTCACATTTGGTATAATTTAGTGACAAGCCAATTTTCGTAAATTTTTCTACAATACATTTTAAATCTTCTAAAACAGTTAAAGCATCTCCTCCAAGGGATCCGTCGTCTAAGTACCAACAGTTGAATTTAGAATTTAAACTTGAAATGATGGGGTGGATAACTAGACTAAAAAGGGCGGGCCCAAGCGGGTCTCCTTGTTGGCAACCCATGCACGATAAAATGATTTTGTCACCGAAAAGTAATTTTGACGGTGCTCCGTAACATTGAAAAATAAATTGGTGGAGCTCTGGTAGTTCTTTTTTGACAGCAGACAGGAGAGCACCGCGGTCGACCGCATTAAAAGCGTTTTTTACGTCTATTTTTACAAAAACTTCGAAGTCTGGACGGCTTAAAAACGTGCGCGCAGCGTGCACGGCCGCCTCACAGCCCCCCTTGATACCGAATCCCACTTGCCGGGGTTTGAAGATGTTTGTCAACTTGTGGTTAAATTTCTTACAGCACAACTTCGAAGCTAGGCGCCTGTAAGTGCACCCTACAGCTATCGGACGAATGCCACCGTCCTTCTTTGCAAGGGCAACGAGGTTGGCACCGTACAAAAGAGGGGCAATCTCAGCGTGCACTCTTCCTGACAGCATAAGGTTTATAAGTGCTGTTATCTGTTTAAGTAGGGAAGAACTCGTTTCACCTAATGAAGCCGTTGTTAAGTCTTTGAGGTGCTGAGGACACAAACCATCCATTCCGCCCGCAGATCCGGTGGGGAATGAATAAATTGCTGACATTACTGCATCCTCTGACACCACAAGTGTGGGTTCGTCAGCGGCAGGGGGGTCCGGCTGTGTGGAGGAGGCAGCGGGGGCTGGGTGTTTTTGCTTCAGGGCAGCGAAGGTCTCTGTGGAGTGCGCAGCTAAGTCATCTCGAGAAAACAAAAGTCGGGCTGCTCCACTCACATCTCCTTCTGAAAGTTTGTTTTCAATAGATTTAACTTTACGTGCTATTGGATTGGGGGAATTGCGCGTGTTTATGTGGTTATTATGAAATTGGGGAATGATTGTCAAATCAGAGACGGAAAAAGAATTATTTTTTATTTGGGTGGTGAGTGATGATTTTGGATCGATCTGCATGTAAAACTTTGTAAGGAAATGTGAGTAGACGCTCCCATGATTGAAAAGTGTTTTCAGAAATGACCTTAGCTACGCACTCGGTGAGGCAACGGGCAACGCTTACGCGAGCACCACGCGGTATTCGTTTTACAATTGGGATATTGGTCTTCATCAACCCTAACCTCTCTGTCAGCGTGACTGGCGGAGATGACGCCACTGTAGAGCCATCGGCAGAGGAGGATGGCGCTGGTTGGGATGCGCTGGTCAGCGGGGGATCGATAGCCGTACGGGTGCCATGCCGGTAAGCCGTATGGATAGCGAGCCCCCGCCGACCTTTGTATTGCTTATTGTCTTTGCAGGTAGGGCAATACAGTAGCTCCAGCTGATTTACGCAGGGTTGTGAAGGCATTAAAATAACACTAAAAATAGAACACTAAACAGAATTACCTAGAAATAGACTTAAAAACTAGCATACAAAGACCGACATCTGGGAAAACCTACAAAAATAATTAATACAAGTATAATAAGATAATTCCGGATCAATATCAAATTGTAAGTAAAACAATTTTGACGACAGATCAATTTCAATTGACGTTGTCACTCGTCTTTGCGCATGTCGTGTGTCGCTGTCGTCTTGGTGATGACGGGCTAGACGTGGGCTGGACCAATAGAGCGTAGGCATAGGATGACTCGCGTCGGCGCGTTGCAGCTGTAGCAAGGGATTGTGCTTGTGGGATGACGGCGTTTTGTCACTCCCGTCAATGAGCGCTGCCAAGAGGAATTATCATAGATTCCAGCGGGAGGGTTCTCCTTCGCACTCTGCCCACACTCATAGAGCCTTACAGCGGCACGTACACTTGTTTAAACACGTTTATCAGGCCGAAATGTTCCAATAAGTAATATTTATTTCCATTTGGAAGCAGAGATGAATTTTGTGCTTGTTGCTAGGAAACGTTTATAATTGTTACGTTCATTTCTTGTTTTCCCATATATTTGAACTGAACGTCACAAATACGTTTTTATTCTTATTCAGGTGACTGGCAAGGGATAAAGTCCTTCGGTGACCTTAGGTTTTCTGCGATTTTCGACCACGGTCACATGTTAATTTTATCGAAAATAAGTTAAAGAAGCGAACGAAATATCGTTCCAATTCCTTTAGGATTGAAACTAGGAGAAAAAACACATAAACTGATGGATGTTATTACATATACATGAGGATCTTAAATTAATTAGTTTTTGCGTTTTTATTATTGGATTGATTGAACTCCATGTCAAATTTAAGCTCTCTTATACCGATTACCACTGAGCATTATCTTAGTTGCAAATAAAATGTTTGGAATAATAATATATTCATTTACTATATATAGTAAAATTTATCATATAGTTAGTTATATGATAACTTTTACTAAGTGCTCTTAGCTTTAACAGACAAGATCTTATTAGGCTCATATGTAGTCAAGATGCGTGTTACATTTAATAAGATCTTCGTTGGAGCAAACATGTATTTTTTCAGTGTAGGGTACATCTGGAGTAAAGCGATATTAGGAAGCGAAACATGGACATTAACTCAACGTGATAGGGAAAGATATAATATAAGCGCATTTGAAATGTGGATATGGAGAAGAATGGAAGGAATAAGCTGGAGAAAGAAGAACGAACGAAGAAGTCCTGATTTTGGTAGGGGAGAACTGATCTGTCAAGTCTGCTTAAACTGATTGAAAACAGAAGGGGAAATATGATGAGGCACCTAACACGGCATGACGATTACTTAAAAACTATTATTGAAGGGAGAAAAGCAAAATGAAGATGCCTAGAAAGACCAAGACGTGCGTTTCAGTACCCTTACGAGTGCATTTTAGATTAGTGTCACGAGTACGAGTATTTAAAAGTATATAAAAAACGTAAAGGTAAGCTATATCCTTGGAGCGATTGTGTCATTTTGTTCCTAACACAAATGAATCCTCACTTTTATATCACAAAATAAATATGCAATATAATATTTTGTCTCAATATTGAATAATAAATTATTACAATAGCTCATGCGACACGCCGCACTCGGTGTTGTCTACAAAATTGTCCCGGCCATTGTTGTCTGTAGACAAGTATAACTACTTTAGCAAAAAGTCAAGTGTTAAGTACAGACAAATCTAGATAATTTATTATTCACAGGTAAGAGCGACATTATTCCTTCGAATCCCAAGTAAAATTTTGTGAACGTATTTTGAGAGATATTTTCCAGATTTGCACATCTCGCCAATGTTTTTATTTCACCGATGTTCGTAAATTCAAAAATGTCACTAAATTCCGCTTATGATGATACTAAATAAAAAATGCTTTGTGAACGTTTAACATAATATTAAGGGTTTGAATATTTCTCAATCATGCAATCTCATTTTGTATGAAAGCAGAGGCCTATTTATCTCTATTTGTACGTAATACCAAAATAAATTTCTGTCACCAATTTCAGATCTTGGCAATGATTTTGTCCTCTTCTTTGGATCCTTGATCCTTGTTATTGCTTTGTAATATATTTTGATTGTTTTAAAATACCAGGCGCAAATCGACTACGCGTTGCGCAAAAAATATATTCTTATTTTTTGCAATAGGTTGGGTATTTGTAATAAGTAGGTACTGACTGTACCTGCAATAGTATCTTCCTGCACGAAGGCCGCAAAAATATGTGATACGGTTTTATTTGTAAGGTCATTCATAAGAACGTGTCACATATTTTTGCGGCCTTCGTGAAGGAAGGTACTATTGCCGGTGACTGTGCGTACAAAAATTGATAATTTTGATATTGATCATTAGGCAAGGGTTGTATAAATAACATAGATACAGATAAAATCATTTGGTTCACTCGAGAGTTTTTTTATCTACCCAAATGTGTTCTTGTATAAAAAACTTTTTGGTACAGGCTTTAAGTACTACATACATATGCGCTTTTATGAGCTTATTTTCAACGCACTAAGTTTCTATGCTTAACTCATAGCATCTTTCGACGCTCGAAAGAAGCTACTTATAGTGTGGGGTGAGCCTAAAATACTACAATGGCGCTATGGCGATGATTCAGATGTTGTGAATGAATTCCGCCGCTAATAACCGATAAACTTAGATAAGAAAATTAAGAATTGTTTATGGTGTACAAATAAACATTTAATACAAATAAATAAATAAATTAGTGACGACTAGAAATATAGTCACTTAAATATTTGATTACACATTTATGTAGGTACTATCTTTTTAACAAATGCGATGAAACATGTACAATTGTTGTACAATGTTCATACAATATAGGTAATGCACAATACATTTCTTTCCTCTTATTGCCCATTAGCTTCCTCTGAACATAACAAAAATTCCAAAAATGAGTCAGACCTGCCAGTTGACGCAGATGCTGACCACATGACAATGTATTTTATCCCGAGCGCTCTGTTCAATGTGGTCATCACGAGGAAATAAGCGAGTACCTACATAAAATCTCAAGTGCGCAGTTAATAGAAGCGGCTCAAATTACATACGAATCTTCTGAGGCAAGTAAAATTACTCTTTGACTGCTATCTACAGATTAATGATTGCGTGCCTCTATTAAGCCGTCGCCCACTGGAATTGGGTCGTTGACCGTTGCGCTGGGTCTTAAAGCTGCAAGGGGACATTTTATCTGTAACACTTCACCTATTTCACTTGTTAGTCACTTGAAAATTAAGGTCATAACATAAATTAACATGATAGTAGAGTAGATATACTATTTATACTATGGACGTGGCTCCAAACTAGGTAGTTATAGTGGTTATGTAGACAACTCATTGAATTTAATAAGTTTAAGTTTAATAAGTGTAACCGTTATATTTTCTAGAGTAAATCCAACTCCATTTGTTTAAGGGTTTATAATACCTAGGGGGGGTACCTAGGTAGGGGTCTAGGTGTGGCGGCGATGCAGCTGTCTTTGTTTTCATAATAGGTATCTACACAGCTATGCAGGAGACAGGTAAGCCCGTGTCAGAAGTAGTCAGAACACTCAGAACTCAGAAACAAGGTAAACTGGGTATTCCAGTTGCAGGTTTGTTCTTATTTCTTTTATCATATCGATAACGAGATATTGATCAGATCACCGCTATTTAACTGGTTACCTAGTTAGGTACAGACAACAGCAGAAGAACTTAGCGGATGAGGTGTTCAAAATTACCTTCACGCGCTCTTATTTTCTTAACAATAAAGTCGTGTCAAGCTCATTATGAACACCTCACCCACTTAGCTACTTCTGCTGCTGAATGTACCTACCTATCTATGCTATATTTAGAACTACAAATATGTAGTATCAATAGATGGTTTAATTGACTAGATAAAAAAACTAAATTATTAAATGCAAATATTACGTAGGTAATATGATGGGAATTAATAAAAATATAGGTATCTTGTTTCGTAATGGAATTCGAATTGTGCAGATTCCGAACGCATTCTTCCGATATTTTATACGTAAATATCACGGATACTTACGAGGTAACGAGGATATTACTTTTCTTACCAAGAAATATATTTTATCATGTTATCGATGTTATCATAATGCTGAGAAATTATATAAAATCGTTTAGGTCTCCGCTACCGAGGACGCCTCACTATTTATTAACTTATACTAACTATGAGTGCAGCGCCGGCGCGCCGCCGCAGCCGACAAAACTTCCGCGCCGATCGGCCTGACGTGGCCTTGCCAAATAACATTATTCATAAAAAGAAACGTGGGCAAATATTAACCTACACACATTGCCTACGATGTCTAATATCTATCCTTAGAATCAAGTGGCAGGTTGTATTCCTAATTCTGAGGTTTAGTCGGCGAGATCAACAAAGCCAGTAAGTTCTGAGAATGTTCCGATTTATTTCCCAAAACGTTTCTAAGGTTAGTCGCATTAACAAATGTTTTGTGGCTATTCAAATTTCCAATTAAGAATTATAATATCCAGTATACAATCTTGAATTTAGTGTAATTTTCTTTCGATCCTACCGTTATCATCATCACTGCCTTGCCATGTTACCATATCAGTTGAGGTCAGTTCTGCTCTCCTAACAATCTTGCGCCTTTCATGCCTATTCTGCGTCATTTCGGGGTAAGTTTATGTGCAACGTCTCGAATCGGTCAGTCAATGAAGGTGTCACGTAGCGCCGTCTAGTAAGAGCCGGTGGAACTATGTGAATAATTGTTTTATTTTATGATAGTATTAATTTGTAATTATTAAAGAACATTTTATTTCGATAGTATGTAAAATAAAATTATTATTATATAATACAAAAACTCGTTCCGTTTCATTTTGTGTAATAAAACCTACATGTTTAGTTTGAAGCTAACTGACAAAAATGGATTGGAGCAGAAAATATTCGAAATTCAAATTCAAAAAAAGAAAATGGAAAAAGAAAAGAAGATGGATACAAGAGAAAAACGTAAACTGGATTCTATCAAATATAAAAAAAAAAAAATGTCAATGTCATGAATGTAAACATTTCTCCGAAAATAAATTAAATTTATTTTAATTAAGTACACAAAAATATACAAAACGACATTAGAAATTCAATTAAAAACGATTACGAAGTGTACCAGTATTTTGCGCTACTAATATGACGGGAATATGTGGCAAATGCAGCAAGAAAAATTCATCCAGGCAGTCGCTGGAATGTTTCTCTTGCCAAACGCGGCTCTGTTTAGACTGTCTCGAGCGTACCGGAGTCTCCTCTAAAAGGTATTATTTAATGACGGTAGATGATAAAAAAAGGTGGAAATGTCGAACTTGCTGTCTTAAACAACCAACTCTCATCAAACTCGCAAGCACACCTAACACTAGTGCGTCCACCGGCCACCCATCCCGTTCAGACAAGTCGGAACCGTTCCTATCTGCAGCTGGAAACTTAGCTAACAATAATCTGAGCGTCACAACTACCAGCTCCACTCCCGATACTCCGGACACTCCGACTACTTCTCTGCTGTGTCCTGCGGATGAACTTCATTCGCTTTCTGTAGAAATTTCACAGTTTCGGCAAAGCGCAAAAGTGACATGGGAGACACTCGAGGCCCGCCTAGATTCCATAAATGAAAAAATCTCAAACTATGACGCAACTTTAAAGACACTTGAGGCTCTGAAAATTTAGAACATCGAACTCAAAGCTATAGTCTTAAACCTACAGAATCGGCTAAATAACCAAGGCCAACTGCTTTTGAGGAACGAAGTTGAAGTAGTTGGCGTTGAAGAATATATAGACGAAAATCCCTACCACCTAGCGCTAACAGCAGCCGTAAAACTTGGTGTGACGCTGCAGGACGACGATTTGATGTATGTGTCCCGCGCCGGCCCTAAGATTCGTGATAATGACGAAAACAAGAGCTTGCAGCTGCAACGCCCTCTTGTGGTTGCGTTCACCCGGCGCCAAAAAAGAGATGAGCTTTTAAAGCAAGCTAAGATGCGTAATGGAAAATTAAACAGCACTGATATAGCAGGATAAGAGCCAGAAAGAACTGTGTTTGTAAACGAGCGCCTAACGAGCGAAAATCGCCATTTATTTCGCAGTACCCGGGAATTCGCTCGCACCCACCAGTATAAGCATAGCTGGGTCCGAAACGGAGCTATCTATGTCAGGAAAAGAGACGCCTCTGAAGGGAGCCCTGCAATACGCATTCATTGCGGAGATGACCTCACGAGATTGTCCGAAAAGGAGGCGACGTTTTTCTCGCAACATCCAGTCTATATTAATAACAGTGCTTAAAGCTTATTTCCTATTATTAATCTCTTCGCTTACTAGATATTGCATTAACACACTCACACTCCCTTTACACACACACAACAAAAGTACTCCTTCACTTTATAAAAAACTACTCACGATAGTGCGATGAAAGTGAAGTCATTTTATACTTTGACACTCATGATAACACTTCTTTGTAGTGTGGCTACGACCAGTCTTCTTTGTAACAAATCGTATTTCCCAAATATATATCCATGGTTCCCCTAAATCTTTTACAGGACATTGATGAATCCTATAATGTTAAATGCCACACTATATCTCAACCTGAAAACTGTAGTAATGTAATGTCCAAATACCCAATTAAAATTCTTAATGTAAATATTAGAAGCGTTAATAAAAAATTTGATAATTTTCTTGTCTTACGAGAAAGGTTAGGAATTGAATTTGATGTTATTGTATTCACAGAATGCTGGATAAATGAGAACTCCATCATTAATCAATTACAGGGTTACATATCTTTTCACTCAAAAAAATATGTCAACCGCTCCGGAGGAGTTATCGCATACGTAAATAATAAATGGACTCCTCATTTTTCAGAACTTAATGTCGCTGACTCCAATGGTATTCTCGTTGATGTACCAAATTACTTCAAATTGGTTGCAATTTACCGGTCGCCTAGTTTCCTCATACCCGATACGTTCATTTCCTCACTAGATTCTGTACTTAAAGGCATCCCCTCTGACGCTTGTCTTATTCTTACTGGAGATTTAAACATAGATATTTTAGATGCTGGGGGAAATAGCGCTCACGCTTCAGACTATCTTTGCGTCCTGTCAGAATACGGTCTTAAATCATGTATCAACTCTGTAACTCACATTAAATCCTGCCTCGATCATATATTTGTATCGAACAATTGCTCTTCTGAATCAGTTATATGCTCCACTGACCTAACAGACCTTGATATTACTATGGCCGGTATTAATCTCCACTACTACTACACGTACTAAAACAAAGATCGACTTTTCCTCACTGAGGGATGAGTTGAAGGCCGTCGACTGGTCGAGGGTCATATATAGCTCTGACGTTGATCATGCCGTAGAGACTTTCTCCAGTATAATCCAAACTGCTCTGGCAAATAAAACTAAATTAGTAAAAATCAAACGCTCTGATCTCACTTTGCAACCTTGGATGACTCCCGGACTACTTAGATGCTCCAGGCATAGGGATAAATTACATCAGGAATTACGAAAATACCCCAATAATATAACTAAGAAACTTATATACTCTCGGTATAGGAATTTTCATATTAATCTATTAAGAAACATTAAATCAGAATATGATAGGAAAGAGCTGGAACAAAATAAGGATTCACCGAAAAAACTTTGGAAGTCGATAAAACGGATTACCCACAAGCCTCCTCATATAACATCAGCTGATAACTTGTTGAAATCTAAACCATCAGTTAAGGAATCGATTGATAGCTGCAACGCTTTCTTTTCCTCCGTGGGCTCAAATCTGGCTAGCTCTATTCTGTTAAAGTTAAATGAATGTGAACATTCGCTGGCCCTTAAGTCACAAAAAAATTCGAATGGTATTGCAACTTCGTTTTTCCTCGCGCCAACTGATGCCGAGGAAGTGGCAGGGCTTATTAGCAGGCTTGATGTCAACAGTTCCCCCGGTAATGATGGCATAAGTAACAGACTCCTAAAGAGTGTAGGCAAAATTATATCGGAACCACTAGCGGCTATTTTCAACCTGAGTTTTTCTGTAGGCTCATTCCCAAAAGATTGGAAAACTGCAGCAATTATCCCAATCCAAAAAGCTGGGAAAACTGATTCCCCTAGTAACTACCGCCCTATATCTCTTCTAGGGGCGTACTCTAAGCTCCTCGAACGTGTCGTCAGTAAAAGGCTAGTTTGCTTTTTAGAAAAGCATCAGGTTCTCTCTGACCGTCAATTTGGCTTTAGGAAGGGCAAGTGCACTGAACAGGCTGTAACTCTTTTGGTTGATAATGTTGTCAAGCACCTAGACGAAGGCACTTGCTGCATAGGCGTGTTTTCAGACCTCGCCAAGGCTTATATACAGTTTCAACTCCTATCCTTCTTAAAAAACTGGAAAATCTAGGCATACGCGGAATTGCTTTGAACTGGTTCTCTAGTTACTTAACTGAAAGATACCAGCGTGTCAAGATCGGTAACGTGGTCAGTGACCAGTTGGCTGTATCTTTTGGGGTTCCTCAGGGGGCAGCATTTTAGGCCCAACGCTGTTTATTGCATATATTAATGATATCTTATCTCTAGATCTTCCGAACAGTGAAGTTTTTTGTTACGCTGATGACACAGCAATCATCTTTCACGGGCCATCCTGGGAACAAGTAAATAACGTGGCTACACAAGGTCTCCAAAAACTACTTCAGTGGCTGGATCAAAATCTTCTGACTTTGAACATGGAGAAAACAAAATTTATCTGCTTCCACAAATCTGCATCGTCGCGCCCTCCTACGTCAATGGACTATATTAAAATACATGCCACACACTGTGCTGCTCTACAGTCTATGTCATGCCCCTGTGATAGCATTACCAAAGCTAGTTCTTTAAAGTACTTAGGGGTCGAATTAGATGAAAACCTTAGTTTTAAAAAACACATTGCGATAACTGCGAGCAGAGTTAGAAAACTCATTTATACTATGAAACTACTGAGAGAGGCTACTGACGGACAAACGCTTAAACTGGTTTATCTTGCATTATGTCAGTCTATCTTAGATTACTGCATTCTTGCGTGGGGTGGTTGTGGCAAGTCCACTTTAATAACGTTGGAGAGAGCTCAAAGGGCGGTCCTAAAGGTTTCCTTGCGTAGACCTAAACGCTACCCTACTCATGATTTATATAACGAAGCTCAAGTCTTGTCAGTGAGGAAATTGTTCATCTTACGTATCGCCTTGTTCATGCACAAACGTACCATTCTTTCATCTTCCCTGCCAAGTATGCTACAGAAAAGAATATTTAGTGTTCCAAAACCTCAAGTTAATTCCGCCTTCGCTAAACGTTTTAAATCGTTCTTGTTTCCACATGTTTACAACAGATTAATCAGAGTATGTAATATAAGAGATTCACAGCTTTCTGAGGCTAAAATGCGCGTGCAAAGTCTTCTGTTCTCCTGGAGTTACGAAGATTGTGAAGAAGTTCTGAAAGTTATAAGTTAATAGACACCCAGAATTTCTATCTTAGTCTTATTTATGTTACATGCGCACTTATAACTCAGAACACACACACACACACACACACACACACACACACACACACACACACACACACACACACACACACACACACACACACACACACACTCTCTCTCTCTCTCTCTCTCTTTTACACCTTTCTAATTCAACATAGTTGTTTAGTAGTTAGTTGTTTACTTACCTAGATATAGTTACTTTGACTCTATAATAAAATTGTAATATTTTCATGTTTATTGGTAACCACGATACAGGCTTTGCCTAGTGTGGATACCACTGTACCTTGTCTCTGTTAAACATAAAATTAAGAAACCTTCATTGTATGATGTCCTATGGTTGTAAACTATATTGAAATAAATTATTCTTATTCTTATTCTTAAATACATTTTGGATCTTTAATGATTTACTTAAGCTATTAAGCTTGTGTTGCACATCGCTGCTGTTTGTTTCGGCTGATTTGTAAGTATCTTTGTCTGTGTAGCGAGTTTTCACTCAACGCCGCCATGACCGTGTTTGTTTGAGATTTTTATTTGAGTTCATTGATCTTTCCAGGTCAAGCCAGTTAAGAAAATGGTTTTCCTTTGCGGGAAGTCTTTGTAAAAGGAAGAATCGGTCCCCGAGCGGGGCAAGGTTTTTTTGGATGACTTCTCTAACGGAGATTCGAGGCCTGGAAGGTCTTCGCTTCGAGTTCCAAATGCTTAGTGTATGTTGCTACTGATTTTCCCGTAAGTATTACTGCGGGTCAGCTTATGGTGTTTAAGATTATCATAAGCTGTTGTGCAAAAGCTAGATGATCATTATATTCTATTGTTTTCAGGTCATTCGCCTCAAAAAACTGGGGGAAATGCAGTTGAAATTTATGTTTTGTCTTTAGTGACAGGTACGTGTTGGCCCTTAAGTTTGCAGTAGTCTTGGACCTGTAGGTATCCTTTTAACGTTACCATTGCTTTTTAAAATGATTTGAATATCATAATAAAGGATGAGGTCTGATGGACAGTTTTGTTTGACATATTTAATGCACAGGTTCTAATACATATTATTTAATATCTTCAAATAAACTTAATTTAATTTAACAATGATGGTGGTTTATCCTATAATGTAAAACTAGACATTAACGAACCAATAGCTCTCCGGATAACAGCTGAGCTAGTTGTTAGTATATTTTAGGGTGTATTAGCAGACTGAAAGAAGTAGTAAATAATTACCAAGTGGAGACTGTGTTTCTTTCATTTATTTATACCCCTTAGTATTATGTAACCAGACGGGATCATTCATATAGGTTTGTTTGAAATTTAGGTTACAAAGGGTCAGCTGCAAAAACGAAATGTGGCGACCGTACGTAAAGAGTAAAACTGATGTGTTGAGATTCGGATTGCAACCGAATCCAAAATGTATTAAATTACAAGGATCCGTCGTGGAAATCCTGCTGGCGTCGCAGAGCTTGGGCAGCAAGAGAAAGATTTTGTCCATTCACGAGCTACCTACGACAGAATACCCTATATGGTTAACTGTATAAAGTGCAGACCCGAAGGCCAAGCTCCACGCAGGACCGAAGACGTACAGCGTCCCAGCATGACGTTAGTGTTTTTAGTTAAAAAATATATCTATTTAACAAAATTCATAATGCCATAATCGACATTGTTATAAAAAAAATGCTTTTATTAGTTTTGTTGGTTCACTAAATTTTCAAGGCCACGCCACCGATTCGCCGCCGACCAATTTTGACCGGCGCGCCGCCGCCGCCGCCTATTTGGCCATCGGCGCTCATTATCTAATACGGAACCCTATACAAATTGATGACCTAACCTGGAAGGTTATTAGGTTGCGAAGTTCTATAAAAAATAAGACGTCTAAACATCTCTCAACACTAATTATACTCACGAGTATGAGACAGATTGTGAGAGCGTCGGTTTGATAGCGGTACTACATTTGTGTCATTAGATTTATTGTAGCCATGTTGATGGCGAACAAGGTTAATGCAAAGGGGCAACGGCCTGAATACCGTTCGTCCTACACCCTCCCTCTGGAGCGAGCTAAATAAACATTTTAAGTAACATACCTACAACTACAGCTATAATGTACCTAATCATAAGCGCAGGAAAGGCGCACTGTTCTCAGATATTGTACATGCCTATAAAATTTTTCAAAGAACGTTCTTGTTCATATCATATACGAGGGGCGGCTGATAAGTCCTAAGCCTATGGTATTTCGAGGTCGTATATGCGTTTATGGTACTGGCCACTAGAAAGGCCATTTAAAAACAAATTATTAAATACAAAATCATGTCATATTTGTTTGAATTTTTCTTAAGATATTCAACGGCAAAGTTCACCTTGTCTAAATTATCAACAAATATAACGAAAATTGAGCACCGTGCTGTAATTAAGTTCCTTACAAAAAGTGCTGAATCACCGCAAAGTATTTCTGAAGAAATGGCTAGTATTTATGGTGCCTCTGGGCCTTCTTATGCTGCGGTCAAAAAGTGGAGTCGCTTATTTAAACTGGGTAGGGAATCGATTGAAGACGATCCCCGTTCAGGGAGGCCAATATCGGTGGTGACTAAAGAAAATGTAAGAAAATTCAGAAAATTGGTATTAGTAGACCGGAGAGTTAAGGTTTGGCAAATAGCTGATACTGTAGGCATTAGTAAAGAACGGGTTGGGGAGATTTTACATGAACATTTGAACATGACTAAGGTCAGTGCTCGCTGGGTACCGAAAATGCTGACGGCGTTCGATAAAGAACGTCGTGTTGAAACTTCCCAGGCGTTTTTAGGTCTGTGCGGAGATGGTATAGATGAAGTTTGCTCCCGAATAGTAACTGTTGATGAAACATGGATCAGGCAGTATGATCGGGAGTGTAAGTCTGAATCCATGCAGTGGATTGAAAAGGGTGAAAGACCACCGAAGTAGTTTAAAGTGCAAAAATCGGCATCTAAGTTAATGGCCACTGTGTTTTGGGACTGTGATGGCATTCTCTTAATAGATTATTTGGCCAAAGATTCTACAATAAATGCACTTTATTATGCCAATCTATTGAGACAGGTGCGAGAAGCGGTAGTTGAGAAAAGGAGGGGCAAATTAAGGAAAGGCATTTTGTTTTTGCAAGACAATGCATTCGTTCACACCGCCCGGGTAGCGAGGCAGGCTCTGAAGGAAATCGGCTTTGATGAAATCGACCACCCACCCTACAGTCCAGACCTAACCCCTAGCGATTATTTTCTGTTCAGTAATTTAAAGAGGGAGTTACGGGGAAAGCAATTTGGCAGTGATGAAGAGATGAAGGCGGCTGTACAGGAGCATTTTGAAGGCGAATCTAAAGAATCTTTTTTTAACGGCCTAAAAGCATTGTATAAAAAATGTAATAAATGCATTGAATTAGAGGGAGATTATATTGAAAAATAAACATAAGTTATTTTTTATATATTGTTTTTTTCTACCACAGGCTTAGGACTTATCAGACGCCCCTCGTACCATACATATTTCATATCATATCGATAACTTATTAATCTTATTGTAAGTAGGTAAGTCCCTATATATTAAAACTAAGGAATGTTTCCTTGAAATTAAACAGAAACACAATGTTGGTACGTATGTAACTGCTGCCTAAATTTCCTGAGTAATTTATACCATGATGTCCTCAGGTACTAGGTACCGTACCGACTACATCCTTATTACGAAAGTACTGTCAAGAAGTAGCAGAACCTTCACGTGTTTTTATTCTCTTAATAATAAAGACGTGCCAAGATTATTTTCAAACCCTCAGTCGTTTAGTAACTTACTTCTGCTGCTGACGTGTAGCAAGCAAGTATAGGTAGGTACGTACCGATGGAAATGTAATTAGAATAAAACAACCATGAATAACAATATGTCCACGTCCCCGCGCAGGCAGCATTATCAATGCACGCACGCATTCATTAGTCCTTATAGTGGCCACGACAAACTAAAACTACATGGTATGACGTATACAAAGGTAACATCGTAACCTATCTTCCTCTACAGTTTGCGCAACATACCTATAGGTATGTCTTATTGCAAATTAATTATTGAAGTAAAAAGAAACTTAAGTAAATTATGATTATTACAGATTTTGCAAGTTATTTGCATAAGAATTGACGAGCATTTTAACAGTCAGTTTGTCGTGAGGTTTTGATGAAAAATCCAGTTGCTTTATAGTATTTTTAGGGTTCCGTACCCAAATGGCAAAAAACGGAACCCTTATGGATTCGTCATGTCTGTCTGTCCGTCCGTATGTCACAACCATTTTACTCGGAAACTATACGACGTATCTGAATAAAACTTACACATAAGGTGTATTCTGTATGCCGCTACTTGGTTATGGAGTTAAATTTGAAAAAAAAAAAAAAAAATTCCATAGATGTAACTAAATTTCAAAAAATGTTTTTTAACCAAATATCAACATGTGACACATCAATCGATAGGTCTTTAAAAATAACATTGAGGTTTCTTTGACCATTTTGTGATTAAGTGAATATTTTCTGAAATAATCGCTTCGAAAGTCAGAAAAATTGTGTCCCCACCCCCTGTAACTTTTGAACCGTAAGTCCAAAAAATATGAAAAAAATTGAGGCGATGTGCCTTATCATATACTTTCTACGAAAATTATTTTGAACATTATCGGTTCAGCCATTTTTGAGTTATCTCCAAAAAACTTCTTCCATAGGCATCAGATCAGACCTTTTGGTATTAGTTTGGTTCTTATTACATTGAAGGTACGGAACCCTCCTATGCGTGGTCCGACACGCACTTGGCCGGTTTTAAAAGATAAGTCTAGAGTCTAGCATTGAAAATTCAACTAGGTACTTTTAATTGATTTGAATTCTGTAGGTAATTAGTTAAACAGAAACTTAGTCTAATAACTCGCGGAGTGCTTCACGTAGGTAGGTACCTCTACATACACCTAACCTACAACAGGTAGCAGCAGAATGTTTATAATAGAGAACATGCATGAAAAATATTTAATTTAATCTGTTGCATAAAGACCCAAACTAATATAAATAAGTGGAAATCCGTAATAATTTTGAAGTTTTTTAAAGACATTGCGGTTTGAAAACGTAAAATTTTAGGCATTTTTTTATACATCAAATGTATTTTCGAAACTTCAGTTCGATTACTTATGTCCTAACAAGAAAAAAAATTAATGACAACTATATAGCTAAACGCATTTTTTCGTGCCTAAAATTACAAAAATCTTACAAAAACTTGTTCCTTCCAAACAGTTTTCTGCAACTTTGTGAACGGTGACGTCACAATCCGCACACTTTTTGTATGGGGCGTTTTGACGCGCGGCGCAGACGCCTAACGTATTTTCACATTTTTGACGTTTCAGGGCTATCATAGATAGTAGGTTTATTAGAGACATTTGAATCTACAGGGAAATAGAATCGAATGACGTCTTCCAAAAAAATCATGCATATTCCTAATTGGAATTTTAAACTCAAACTCAAACATTTATTCACTAAGTAGGCCACAAGGGCACTTTTACACGTCAAAGTAAAAGTGAGAAAAAAAAATCAAACTACACCGGTTCTAACCCTACACCTCTGACCCGAGAAGAATTATGTCCGGCAAGAAACTCGGCGGGACTTATTTTTTCAAAACAACAGTACATCAAAACTAAACAATACATATAAGTGCGTTGTTCTAACAGAAAACATATCAAACCAAGGTTAGATTAACAAACAATAGGTTATAGTTTAAGAAAAATACCAAAGAAAAAAGATGAGTCCAAAACTGACTATTGAAAATGAATTACATACAAGTTTGATATACTTTCTTACCTGAACTGTGTCTTCTAAATAAATTTCCAAATTATAATAATCCATCA
Organism: Pammene aurita; assembly: GCA_947086415.1. Taxonomy (NCBI): domain Eukaryota; kingdom Metazoa; phylum Arthropoda; class Insecta; order Lepidoptera; family Tortricidae; genus Pammene; species Pammene aurita. Next base: position 57,849,309 of record OX352289.1, read on the forward strand.
TCAACAGTTAGAAACAGAATAATTTTGAATTTAAATAAAAAAAAAGTAAGTGATTCTAGTATACAATAAACATACTATTTCTAAATTATCCTTAGAGATGTATAAGGTCTCCAAGTGTCTTGATCTATATATTCTATATAATAATAAAAAATATGGATAATCAAGCACCGAATGTTGTGTCTAAAGCCAATTAAACTAAAATTAAATATGATCAATAAAAAAAAAGTTACGTAAATGTGTTGCCCCAGTTTGCCTAAACAGACCTGTCTCCACAAACAGCACCCGTTCACGAGTATGACGCATATCTCAGCCATCGCCTCCCTCAACCTTTCTTCGGGAAAGTGGCGACCCGATCAACGACGCCACCATAAGCAGAGCCTTTTAAGCGAGCATGACATGTTCAAGCTGGCGGGCTTTATTAATTAATAAAAACTAGCCATGTTTAGTCTGGTGAGAAACAATATTCTGTGCTCGTATTTTACATGCTCGGCGCACATGTTCGCAGACGATCTTTGCATACTGCGCGCCGGCGGTGCGGGCGAGCTGCCTGACACCTGCCGCTTGGTACAGCAAGATGTCGATGCTGTAGCCCGTTGGTCACATGACAATGGTATAGTGCTTAATGCTAATAAAACTCATCTATTGATAATTAGATCTCCCTACTTAGATGTTTCTAATCCGCCACTTCCCATCATAACCCATGACTTTTCTTGTTTGCACAATGATAAATTAGATTGCCACTGTAACCCTATCTCTCGAGTTAACTGTGTAACGTATTTAGGTCTTAAAGTAGATGAGCACTTTTCTTGGAATCAGCATGTAGATTTTATTTATAGCAAGCTCAAAGTATTATTAGGAAGATTTTATTATTTGAGATTTAAAGTTCCTTTGCACATTCTTAAGTATATATATGTATCCCTAGTTGAATCAATAATAGGTTATGCGCTTGACTGTTACGGATTAACAACTAATACTAATTTAAACAAATTAGAATGTATACAAATTAGATTTCTCAAACTTCTAGTTAGTAATAAAACGAAAGAAAAGTTTAAAAATGACTATAGAAAGTTATTCAAAATTTGTAATATTCTTCCGGTTAGCCTTAAGCATAAATATTTAATGTTATATAAGAACCATGGCAGTCAAGAGCACACCCTGTTACTTCGTAACGATATTTGTGTTACCAGGTCGGTGTCTGCGGGCAAGTTTGTCGTACCCAGAGTCGCGAATTACTACGGTGATAGGTGTCTTCACAAACGTTTACCCTATATACTTAACAGCCTGCCCGCTGACATCAGGCAGGAAGTCAATAAAGTTAAGTTCGGAAAAAAGCTGCGTACTTACCTTGTAAATTGCATAAGTTAATTTTTCATAAGCTTAATGTATAGATGTTACCTTTATATAAATAAGAGTAGAGACTGCACGATCCCACAGTCAAACCGTGAAAACTGTTTTGTGGGACCCTTTATTTGTGTAAGCTGTATCTTTTTCATGTTAATAAATAAATAATAATAAATAAATAATAATAATAATAATGCGTGAACTAAATTACAATATAAAAGTGACATAGAGATGTACATGTCTCTAAGCGTCAGGATCATTAAGTATATATCTATACATATAAATATTTGCGAATGCGAGACTTAGAGATGTATAACGTCTCTAAGTGTCCAAATACTAAATAAAAACAAAAAAAATAAAAACGAAAAACAGGTAATACTGGACACCAGTAAAGCTGCTTCATAGAGTAATGTACCTAATAATTTCTCGTTATCCTCAATGAATTCCTTTAAAGTATAGTACTCTCTCCTCAACAAATAGCGCTTAACATAAGACTTGAATTTATTTAGTGGCAAATTCACTACATCAGCGGGGACTTTGTAAACCTTCCTACAATATTAGCTTACTACGAGTACCTATTTGTTTACAGTAAAACTTTTAAAAATACAAATTTAGTCCACTTTATTTGTAGAAAACAGTTTTACCTGTAGGTACTTTATGATTTGCTATGAAAGACAAGCAAGCAACAACGGGGTAAACTAATTAGGTTACTACAAGACAATCAAAACTGGTTGGCTTGCTACAACCCGTACTACGCACTTGATTCGATCAACCTTGATTCCAGCAAAAAATGATCTCTATCCTAATGTTTTTGTCTTTACGTCCTACAAGGGCTTCAAGTTACAAAAAATATTGTCGCAACGATGGAAATTTTGTCAGTTCGTATAATACTAGTGATATGAACTGATAGGTATGGTATTGACGGAAAGTTTTTTTCCTAATTTAACTCTTATTGCCGCCTCAGTCTAGGAAAATGCAGCAAGTAAAGATGCTATGCACCAACTATTAACATTTGCGTCGATATCTATTTGTAATAACGGGACTTAACCGCGTATATATTTCTACAAACAAACAAACGGTTCGGTTCGGTTTTTACAAATAGATATGTGTAAAAACCGTGAAAGTTTAAATCAGTGATTTGCGTCGATGATCCTATTTAACTACACTCCGACAAAACTAATTGAATAATATAGGTCCTCAATCAAAATATTAGTTGTAGATGCAGATGCATAACTAAGCATCCCACATAGGTCCCAAATAGTCACATAATAATCAATCACCTATGTTGCGTTACCGGCTTTAATATTATGTGCCTAATAAATAATTTACGCCTCGTTATCATTATAGTTAAATAAGGCCTTGGTGTGCCGAGGCTAAAAAGTTTGTGAAGGACTAAGGGCGTCGGTGAAAGGGGCTGCGACCCTCGCTCTGGTTCTTTCCTGGTCCAACGAATTTCGCTGGCTGTTCAGCGAGGTAATGCTGCCAGTAGTTTTGGTACGTTTGGGCCGGGTGAGTAATGGGGTGGGGTCTAATGGAGTAGAATTTTATTTTTAATTAGATTTAGTGAGTTTGGTTGTGCCGTCGACGAATTTATACTACTATGAATTTGACGAAGCATGTTGCAGATGTTTTTGTATTGGGAGTCTGGACGAAGCCTGCGATGTGGATATATATTATTGTTGTATCTTTTATTTGGACCTAATAAGTTTATATACACTTTGAATAAACTATTTTTTACGAAAAAAAAAGAAGTTAAATAAGTAGTAAGTTTAGTTATCATTATAGTTAAGTTATTATTATTCGTAACGCGCATTCCTATCTAATACACCCAACCCAACCCACCACTGCCTGCCTAATAGGTACGTGTTCGTCCGGGAAATCACTTGCCTATTACCGTTGTACTTTCGCGCAATAATTTCTAAACTTCGGTATAGGATCACCGACCTATGAGTTATGGTGGAAATGTTTGCATACTTAAGTACACATTTTATTTCCTAGGCCCTTTCGGTATCGCCTTATCAGTCGAGAGAAAACGGGCAGGTATACAAATATTGATTGTTGCTTCACGACAAACCTATTTGTAGTAGGTAAGTAGGTATGACGTGAACGTGCCATACCTATATTCGTGAGCGAGCCTTTGCTGATGCAGTGTATGTCAGCAGCAGCGATGATCAGAATACAACGCATATTTATTTAATCACCTGTGCTGATAGGTACCTTGTTAGGTATCAAGTAGACACTGTCCAACTACAATTACCTGGTATCTAGTCTTCTATTTAATTTTAGGTTTGCAACTTTGCAATATCCTTAATTAAATTAATAATTTATTAATTACTAGCTTTTGCCCGCGGCTTCGCTCGCGTTAAATTCGGGGTAACACGGTTCCCCTTTCCTGATTGCCCCCCGGAATGCTCCATACAAACTTCCACCCCCCATTTTAGGGAAGTGGGGGGTTAGAAAAAAACAAAAAGTAGGCTATGTCACTCTCCATCCCTTCAACTATCTTCACTTAAAAATTCACGTCAATTCTTCGCCCCGTTTTGCCGTGAAAGACAGATACACAAACACACACATACACTTTCCCATTTATAATATTAGTATGGATTTAACGTTAATAACGAAATTTAAGTTTTACTTTACACTTAAAGTAAACATAACGTTAAGGAATCATAAAAACGTAATCTTAACAAAAATTCTAGGCAGAGTTTTTGGTTGTTAAAAGGCTCGGACCCGAAACGGCCCGGGCTCAGCTAGTGTAGTGCTCAGAACGCCCGTTGTCGGCTCGTCGACACCTTGATTTACCTAATAAGAATTAAAACTGTAATCCACCTGTCTCCAGAGGCATAAAACAGAAACGATTGATTGAAGGCTACTGCGGGACACGTGTTATTTACACGAAAAGAAACCTGCTAATTCATTGGCGTGAATGCAATTCGAGTTAATATGAATTTTCTGGTCGCTTTCATTTCATTAATTACTAGGTCACTATTAAACAATTCATTTTCCATGAAAATACCTATCTAACAATCACCGTGAGGTGAATTATCTGCGTCGATGTAATTAATAGTATTAATAGTAGTAAGTACACAGTTCGCGGTATTGCGAGCCGTGATCTTATTGTTCTTCGTATTGATACATAAACAATATTGTAGTTGTAGTAACTCGTAATTTAATTGTATACATTGAAACATTGAACAAGTACACACCTACTTGCGGAGTAGAATTACTACTTAAGACGATTGTCGCCAGAGTGTCCTTGAGCGTTTGGGCGCTGTGTACCCGCGCTACCCGCTTTACCCTCTCATTGCGATCGTACGTAAATCCGCCACACTGCACCAGAATGATGTTCAAAGAATATGACTTTACACAGAGGCGCGCGGGCAGCTTTATAATAATTATAATCCTTTTGCGGATATTTTTTTATTTGAATACTGTGATTAAGTACTGCAATGGTGATATTTTTAGAAATGCTACTTACCTATTAAATAAGATAAGTAATAACGATCTCAATTAGGAGATTTTTATGTAATAGAATAAAACCTAGATTTTGAATTAGAAGTACAGTCAGCGGCAAAATATTGGTAAAAATATTCTGCATATCAGAAAAAAAACTGAATGCACATCAAAGCGATGTTTTCATGTGAATTTAGTTTTTTTGCTGCGCAAGTGAGTTTAATAGATGGTTATTGTTTTGTAGCGATTTTGAATATCAACCGTAAAAATCACTTATATAATTACGAAAAATTTACAAAACTAAAAAAGTTTCTTGAAACATGTCCGTCTGTCCGTCCGTCCATCCGTATGTCACATATTGATGAAATTTTATCCATAGGTGTGTCTTGTGCCGCTACTTAGTTTTTAGCTAAATTTCTGAAAAAAAAAACTTAAAGGGGAGGCACTCCATACATACATATGCCGAACTAAATGTCAAAACATTTATTTTTTTTTTGCAAATATGAACATTGTGTACATCTATCGATACGGGTTTAAAAATATTTTAAGTATATATAGAGGATTTTTAAAACCTTTTTTATTGAGTCAATATTTTTAGAAATAATCGCGTCGAAAGTCTAAATAATAGACCTCCCCCCCCCCCCCATCTAACTTTTAATCCGCAAGTCCAAAAAATATGAAATAAATAAAGAAGATACGGCTTAGTACTTATTTATATGAAAACTATTTCACATATTATCGGTTGAGCCATTTTTGAGCTAAATTTCTGAAAAAAAAAACTTTAAGGGGAGGCACTCCATACATACATATGCCGAACTAAATGTCAAAACATTTTTTTTTTTGCAAATATGAACATTGTGTACATCTATCGATACGGGTTTAAAAATATTTTAAGTATATATAGAGGATTTTTAAAACCTTTTTTACTGAGTCAATATTTTTAGAAATAATCGCTTCGAAAGTCTAAATAATAGCCCCCCCCCCCCCCCCCCCCCCATCTAAATTTTAATCCGTCAGTCCAAAAAATAAAGAAGATACGGCTTAGTACTTATTTATATGAAAACTATTTCACATATTATCGGTTGAGCCATTTTTGAGTTATCTCCAAGAAACTACTTTCTATGGAACCCTACATTATGCGTGGTCCGATACACTCTTGGCTGGTCTTTTTAAGATATTTGATATGTAGTATTAACCGTTAGTAGTAATTTATTTATTTACTTGTGTTGATAATTAATATAAATTTGTATTTCAGCGAGATAGTAAAGCTTTTTTTCCTTTATTCTTACTTACATTAAACTCTTAAATATCAGCAATTTTTAATTAGAATCTCGATCGGGCTTCGCTCAGTGATAGTTAGTACACTGAAATTTGTATGTGTTTTAATCACGCCGACAATATGGTAAATCAAAATCAGAAAAATAAAATGAAGTACTGGAGGTGATTTTTTTTCGCTCCAACCCACGCGATTGATACGATACACGATAGTGTGTGGTATTATTGGACAGGTCTTCCAAAAAGAATAAGTCTTAAACAACTTTTGGATAAAACGCATATTTTCGTAAATAATAACTCCGAAAATTACTTATTAGTCCATTGTATTGTAGCAATAGCAGGTTTCCGCAACTCGACAACTAACGCCTGTTTTGCGTGACTCATCAGAATAAGTACTAATACATAATAATTGTAGTGTACTTACAAGACTACATTTGTTTTCAGGGCATTATAAGATACATGAGTTCTATTTTTTCTCCATTTTTATTTCATTTCTTTATTTAATTTGTAATATAGGTCATCTAAATAAAATACACTTTTTATAAGAACGTAAATACATGAACACACATACGGGTATATTATCTTAAAAGATAAAACGTCTATGCGCTATTGATTCCGACAAGACACGTTATGCCCGCACCGCATGAACCCTCTGGAGTTATTTAGTCTTTAGGCACAGTAAGTCCGATATTATTGCTCACGGACCAAGCACAAGTATTTGTAGTACAAGGGAAGCACGGAGCGACGAGCGACACAGCCTCCTCGTCTCAAAGCTAGCTCACGACTGCCAGCAACGCCGTTTTCGAGCTACCAACGCACGAAATGTGGAATTATGATCAAGTTGTTTAAGAAAATTTAATCAATTTTAATATCCTACGTTGAGTTTGTAGTGTTCTGTAGTACACATTTTTTAGTTCAACAATATTTTAAATCGAATGAGCCGTTCAGTAGATATAAGCAAAATTAACCGTAAAACGACATTTCGTTACATTTAAATAACGGAGAAACTATACGTTACACGAGTTACTCAAACGTTGACAATGTTGTACATGAAATGGTAATTAACATATATTGTTTTCAAAATTTTTGAATGACCCGTTATTGAGATATATCCCTTAGAAAGTAACAGTTTTTGGCCACAATTAGCGCCTAGCGCCTTAAAAAACCGGCCAAGTGCGAGTCGGACTCGCGCACCGAGGTTTCCGTACAAACCTGTAGGTTTTGATATGAATTTCAATTTAATACTTCTACGCGTTCATGAGGAAAGGGATAGTAACTTTAAAATTATTCAAAATATTTTTATTATATGATGTAACTAAAAATTTACGGTTTTCGCAATTTTTCCTTTATCTGTGCTATAAGACGTTGCTTCGTACCAAATTTCAAGATTCTGAGTTCACGGGAGTACCCTGTAGGTTTTGATTCCCTTGCAGCTCCAAGGGACAGTAGACCTGAGTATTTGATATCAATTTCAGCTTGATACCCTCCACGCGTTACGGAGAAAAAGGGTCTTGACTTGACAGACAGACAGACGGACGGACAACAAAGTGATCCTATACGGGTTCCGTTTTTTCCTTTCGAGGTACGGAACCCTAAAAGTAGGTCGCTGCTATATAACGAATAGCATTTTTACTTTTAGAGAAAATAACAATGATATAGAATAGCAGGAACCCTAAAAGTTGGTCGCTGCTATACAGGGTGACTGGTAATTCGTCGTATTCCTTCAAGGGGGTTATTCTACAGCTTATTAGGAGTGATTTAAGTCCAGTCAAGCAGGGGTCAAAACTCATTGGTTTTCAAGTTATTCAAGATTTTAGATTTTTTTAATAAATACCCGCTTTTTCACCTAAAACTAGTATTTTTTTTAAACTACGTATTTTTCAAATAAAAAGAAAGATTTTCCGAATAGCCAATGAATCACTCATTACGTAAAATAATACGTAAAAAAAAGTACAAAACATATCAAAATTTTGCAAATAAAAGCATCTGAAGTCAGAAGTTTTGTATTTTTTTTTCAAATCTTGTTACATTTTAAGGCATAACTAAAAAAAAGTAATAACACTTCGCGTACAAATTACAGAATTTATTTCCTCAGTTCATAAGCTTTCTAAAAAGGTACAATTTATGACATTTTATGCTCATTTTTTTTAATTAATAATAATAATACCAGAGCAGGTACAGGACTTAGCGTACTTGACTTTACTTGTTTGTGTCGTTTTAAACTCGCCGAAGGCATACTTTGTCTCCAGTTTCTTATCTTCTGAGACTTTAAGTTGCCCGGAGTGATACTTTGGTAATTAATTAAGTAGGGGAATAAGAAAAATAGGAAAAATACAGTTTCATTATTAAATAAAATTTAATCTTAAAAAGGAAAAATTATAAATCTTGCTCGAACTGTTTGCCCTGCCTGCGTATGCAAGAACGAAGCCTTCTTCGTACTTCAGTGATTGTCACTCGCCTCGAAAGCCCGTCTTTCATCGTCTGTGCAGCTGCTAGGATTTTTTGCCGTAGGTCTTCTACGTCACAAATCGGTCTGTCGTAGACTAACGCCTTCATGTGACCCCAGATGTAGAAATCACACGGAGTTAAATCTGGGCTCCTGGCTGGCCAAGGGGTTGGGCCACCTCGACCAATCCATCTTCTTGGGTAGTTTTCATCCATCCACTGCCGCACACCCCGGTAAAAGTGAGCAGGGCAGCCATCGTGCTGATAAATCATGTTAATTCTTGTCGCAAGCGGCACATCTTCCAGTAGCGTCGGTAGCTCATCCCTCAAAAAAGTTTCATACGCGATGCCGGTTAATCGAGCTGGCAGAAAAAAAGGTCCGATTAAATTATCGTGCACGATTCCCATCCACACGTTCAAAGAAAATCTTTGTTGGTGAGCTCCTTCGTTTGATTTCTTTGGGTTTTGACCTTTGGGAGCCCAAAAGTGCAGATTGTAGTAATTTGTTATCCCGTCACGGTCGAAATTAGATTCGTCCGTCCACAAAATTCTCTTTAGGTATTCGGGATCTCCGATATCAGCATTAATTAAAAATCTGCAGAAATCCATCCTTCTTGCTGGGTCTCCCTCTTCAATAGCGTGTACTGGAGTGTAATGATACGGATACTGTCGAGCTGAGTACAGGGTAAACCACACCTTCCACTGAGACATACCGAGCCGGTTAGCCATAATTCTCGTCGAAGTAGTACCGTCTGCCCGGAAAAAGTGCAAGATTTCTTCTTCTACAGCAGTATCGTATTGTTGAGGTCTTCCAGCATCAGCTTGACGGCGTTTAACTGATCCTGTTTCCCGAATAAGACGGTACGATGAACCAAACACGCTTACGTGAGGTAAACGGCGGTTAGGGTAACGAAGTTGGTACTCCCTTCTAGCTGCAGCGGCGTCACCATCACAGGGTCCGTAACAACAAATGATATCTGCGTATTCTTCAAATTCGTAAGTAGCCATTTGAGAAAAAACTTAGTTATCAATATCGTCCGAATTGGAAAGAAAGTTGAAAGTAACTAACTGATTAATTACTACATGACCTATTTAAACCTGGTTAGTCTCACCCCCACCCCATGAGAAGCATCGCCACCCAATAAAATTAAGATAAGATAAGGAACAGAAGGCGAAAAACCCGCCGTAAGAATTAAAGTGACACAAACAAACTAATTAAAGTAATTTAACTTCATTAGCTCATTACCTAATGACCCTTAATCAGTTTGTTTGTTTCACCAAAGGCAATCTGCAGTGCCTACTACCTCAAGGAATAAGATAAGAAACTGGAGACAAAGTATGCCTTCGGCGAGTTTAAAACGACACAAACAAGTAAAGTCAAGTACGCTAAGTCCTGTACCTGCTCTGGTATTATTATTATTAATTGTAAAAAATGTGCATAAAATGTCATAAATTGTACCTTTTTAGAAAGCTTATGAACTGAGGAAATAAATTCTGTAATTTGTACGCGAAGTGTTATTACTTTTTTTTTAGTTATGCCTTAAAATGTAACCAGATTTGAAAAAAAAAATACAAAAACTTCTGACTTCAGATGCTTTTATTTGCAAAATTTTGATGTTTTGTACTTTTTTTATTATTTTACGTAATCAGTGATTCATTGGCTATTCGGTAAATCTTTTTTTTTATTTGAAAAATACGTATTTAAAAAAAAATACTAGTTTTAGGTCAAAAAGCGGGTATTTTATTAAAAAAATCTAAAATCTTGAATAACTTGAAAACCAATGAGTTTTGACACCTGCTCGACTGGACTTAAATCACTCCAAATAAGCTGTAGAATAACCCCCTTGAAGGAATACGACGAATTACCAGTCATCCTGTATAACGACTAGTATTTTTACTTTTAGAGAAAATAACAATGATATAGAATAGCAGACATGTTTTTGTTTTTGCAATCTTAAAAAAAAAAAAACAAGTAATTAATTTCATTTTGGACCTGTATTCCTGTTAACTGGCACTACTGGCAGCAAAGACAAAGACAGGAAGTTAAACTTAAATGTTACATATTTTTTCCTGGAGAAGTTTCTACCTCGATGAAACATCTGCGCAGATTTACCTACAGTAGAACCCGCTCAATGAGATCACATTTAATACAATTTCCGAAATAATACATCGTTATATACCTACTGCAACTTGAGGTCCCGAATAATACTTTTTTACGCGTGAGATGCGTTTTTGGCTAGTTCCCTTCAAAAAGTCTTAAGCGAGTTTTACTGTATTTAATATTTTTTATGGGATATATATAAGTAGGTGTAGGTACCCAAGCATCATTAAATTATCAACAATTACTATAATAACAGAGTAGCTAAATTTATGTGCATGAAACCGAGATAATTAAATACCTAAATAACTCTTGACATACCTAGGAAGTTGTCTGGAAGAGAATTATATGATGGCATTAAGTCTGCCTCTTAATACACTTGACTTTTATACTGATTTTATCTTGCATTATAGAATACCACTGTAACTTCTGATCATGGACTAAGAGCTGGCAACAGTGGCAACATCAGATAATGACACAATAATGAGAGCAACAAAACCTGTCTGGTTAGAATGCTCTCCTTATTGCTAGATTCGGGCATCTGGCAGCTTTTGATGGATGGAGGTCAGAGTGACAGACTAGCAAAGTTTTGCTAGCAAACTGCCAAAGCTGTCTCAGTTACACTAAGGCCTATATTTTAACATTAGAACAAAAAACATTGCGTCTTAACACACAAAACAGTAGGCGATAAACGATGAATTACATTATACGTTTGGCACTACTTTCCCCTATTTTTATAATTTCTCATAATATTGCATCCAACCCAGAATTTTAAGATTTGTTTTCGAGAAGTGGTTTGCATTCTTTGACCTCTACCACTTTACAGCTGCCAGATGTTCAGATCTAGAAATTAGCATAGTATATCAAACTGACTGAGAGGGGTTTTGTTGCTCTCATTATTGTGTCATATCTGACGTGGCTAGCTCTCCATCTATAAAATGTATTTGTTGACTTAATCTTATACAAAATACCTACGTACCTTTTCAATAATATGGTACATGGTTTCTTTTTCTCGGTTGTTGCACTGCCTACAACTTATATGCTTTGCCCGAAGGTTGACTGATAGAGAATGCTTTAAAGCATTAAGTCCGCCTGTTGTAGGATTGTATTTTTCTTTTGTGCAATAAAGATTAAATAAATAAATAAATACAGGAACAAATCATGGTACTCATTATAATGGAAAATTGTCCATCGCTTTTTCACCAGCAGCCAGCAGCTCATAGTATAGAGCAGCCCATACTAAAAGAAAGCGGATAGGTATGATATTCCATAATATTTTATTTGATCGCAATCATTGAGTTAGGATATACAGGATAAATTAACTTTTAAGTAATTAGTTAATAAAAACTAACAACAATTTTGGTTCACTGGATTTCAGATAGAAATCAACAATTTGAATTTCAATAGGAACGGTTACTAACAACTAGGGCATGCGACCAGTAATTGTTTTGTATGAGAATACAGGTAGTTTACCATTTTACGGGTAATTTTTACACAATCTTTTACCCCTTTACATTCTCTACTAACAACTAAGCTATTTAATCATTTGTCTTATCACACCATTATCCACATGTTTCTCTGCTAGTGATTTCTGTAGGTTAGTTACCTCCACTCCAACTCCTCCACTGGGCCATAGGGTTGATCCTATCTATTAAAAATATAATTAATACTGATTTAATCCTAGTGGATTTATGAGTTCATTAAACTAATTTCTTGCATCTTCACCGTTGTAATGGTTGGAACGTCATCTATTTCATTGGACCCCTAGGTTGACGGACGGAGAACCATCGATGAACTCATGTCCCAAATCTATACTACCAACGGAATTCCTCATAATTTCAAGAACCACTGATGTTAGTGCAGAAATCATAAACATTTATTAGTTATTAACCTTGGTATTTCAACTTATATGTTGATTCAAACATTGATTAGACATATTCCTCAATAACATATCCACATAATATATTTATTGGATTTCATTCTTTAAATTAGCTTATAGTTTTACACTAAGTTATTTGTTAACATTAAGAAAGACATTAAAGTATTTATGATTTCGACATACTACTTATAAGCATTGTTTTTGCTAAATTATTAAGTTAAACATAATGGTACCACATCTAATGTAGTAGTAGGTTGTGTAAAATTACCGAACATCTGAATGACGACCCTATAGAATTCAAGTCGATTTTTAAAAAATGTGACATTCGCAGAAGAAGCAGAATTCGCATTTGCTAAATTGAAGTTAAAACGTTCCATCTATTATGTAAATAGTCTATATTATATATTATTTAAATAGTCGATACATGATGATAATCAATCAGCAACAGCTCCAAAAAATCGGCCCCGAAATTCCAAGTACCCATTTACATATCAGTCGTTAGAATTCCGGAATTTTATCACATGCCAGCCAGTTGCCTATTTAGTATACGTTACTTATAACAACAAAAGACGTAAAATGCCATTAAGTTTCATTAATCACTTACCTCGTACTTTACACCAGCCAAACGCAGCCATGTTTCTACCTTCAAGCAGTACGGGGATGTCGACGGCAACAGCGGTGTTCGCGAAAACTGATACAAATATACGATGTCTTTTTCGAAATTAACTTTATGCACTGTAGGTTTCGGTTGTGCAGGTTCGGCTTTTTTCTCTTCTGCCTTTTCTTCTACTTTCTCTGCCGCAGCCGGCGCCTCTTCTTTACTTTGACCATTGTCTACGGCAGCATCTTCTTTAGGTTCTTTCTCTTTTTCAGTTACGACCGGTGCATTATTCGTTACTTCTGTAGCCATTTTTACAAATAACTAATTGTCTTTTTCAAAAATTTAATTGTTCACGCACTAAAATCACAAGACAAGCCCGACCCGAGAGACAGCGCCGCTTAAATAAATTTACTTTAGTTCACAGCCGCTATGCTAGAGCGCGTTGCGAACGCTGCATTAGTTAACAAGAGTATCCCGCACCGTCCGCTTGCCGCTGCCGATCTGCCGCATAGCATAGACGCATACAGTGGCCGCATATGATAAATCAAATGAGCGGCTGGTCGCTAGGCAACGGTTCAAAATGGTGGTTACACTTTGTCCAATCAGCTTTCGGTAATAGTCGTTTTGTTGAAATTTTCATGCCTTTTCTTGTGTTATTGAAAGCAGATTGTTACTGTAGATATGTGTATCATAATAGTTTTATATAAACGTTATTAACGGAATGATTAATGGCGCTACCGGAAGTCGTTATTTTCGCGCCTAATTCAATGTATGTTTTGAACGGCTGCTGCGAATGTTTGGATAATTAACTGCGATTAGATTTATTTTATTTATACTTTATATATGTACACTGATGTTTTTTTTTTATATTCGATGATGAAATGATGTATTAGTTTTGATAATTCTAACTGGGAGTTCTCCATTTTTTTCAGGGTCAGGGTTGGTCAGGGTTCCAATGGGGAAGGCAACTGTCAAAGTGACAGTTGCTCATCTCCAACTCCAACATTGGTCCTAAGAAAAGCTAATTTATTATGGCGCGAAATGGGCGCGAAGTAGTTTGTATATATTTTCGCGAAAATGACTAAATGTTTTGTGTCGAGCTCCTCCAAAATTGATATCCACCGGTTTCTGAAATGCACTAAAAATTCAAAAGCCGTAGATTAACGCCATAGGGAAGGTTCTTGCCAAGCTTTTTGAGTTTTTGACTGCATATTAGTTAAGGACCATCCATAACGGCCTCCTAGCCCAGTCGGTAGTGACCCTGCCTATGAAGCAGGAGGTCCCGGGTTCAAATCCTGGTAAGGGCATTTATTTGTGTGTTTATCACGAATATTTGTTCCTGAGTTATGGGTGTTTCCTATGTATCTAAGTATATATTTATCTATATAAGTATGTATATCGTCGCCTAGTACCCATAGTACAAGCTTTGCTTAGTTTGGGACTAGGTTGATTTGTGTAAGATTGTCCCCAAATATTTATTTATTTATTATTTATTTATTTATTCATCTTCTGTCTCTTTCTCTCATTGTAACCGCATTTATGTCCTTAAACTATGCCAAAAAGAGGTATGGGTACTGCGAGGTTTGCGTTTCGAGGAGGGGGGGGAACTGAATATTGGATTAGTAACGATAGTAACATGACATTTGGACTTTTACGGCCGTAGAAACTGTTGCCTGGTCTTGATTTTCAGTCAGAGTTTTTAATACCTTGTATAACTAATTTTATCTTAGAGGCTGGGGTTTTGAAAATTAAACACAGTAAATATGTTTCTAGTTTATAATTAATCATATGTAACAATAATTATTATAGGTTTCCAAATTATAGGTAGGTAATTATCACTAATTAATTATTATTTTCTGTTACGATTTTGCAGTACCTATATAGGTAGGAGTAAATTTTGGTTTCTAATTCGCCTTGCCCTCGCATCTCGTTAACAAAAAATTTTTTTATGTATCAACAATTAGGTATATTATCAACTTCTGTAGATTACAAATTAACAAAACCCTTGAATCACGATAAAACAAAATATAAACGGGAATTGAACAATATGAATGAAAATATTCTGTAACCATTCAATCATATCATTCTATCAGTCCAGGTTCTCAGTTCATGGTCTGCGAATTGGCAGAAAGTTTTCATTTGCGGAAAGGTTAGTAAACAATATCTTCCTAGGTATCCTAGAGGCGTAGTTATCGTGAACTATGATATAGCCAAAAGGTAAATTAGGATCGAAACCAGTGAAGTCTGATTCTGGGGTCGGAGTGGTTTGTACTATTTGGTCTCTTGTTTTTTCAGTTTTTGCTTGCTCCGTGTAGGTTTGCTGGAAATAAATAATAATATTATTTTACATAAGTCAAACCTGGATAACTGAGACATCAAGGGACCCGCACATTTGTGTGACTTAAAGAGGCGTTCCACTTATCCAGTGTCTCAGATGTCCAGGTTTAAAGAAATGTCTGTCTCATTTCAGAGGGTCCCATTAATAGAGGTGAGAACAGAGGTGATATCAGGTTATAGAGGTGTGATCATTAAATAAAATTCCGTATTTTGCAAACATTATATGTAGGTTAACTTTTTAAGTAACTTACATGAGTTACAATTATTCACATTCATAAAAAAGAAAAAATATATTACTTATTAGATTATGTAATATTACAGCACAAAAATATTCACTTGAGTTTTTCGCGTATTGATGAAGACTTCAGGCATCCTTTTGACATATTTTAGTATAAAGAGTACCTAATCATGATGATAGCAAAACCATACAAAAACTTTGGGTCGCTTAGATTAGACACAGTTCAGCCAAGTGCAAATTTGCCTCTTCCTACCTACGTATTTCCAATAGAAAGTCCCACTTGGAGAGGTAAAGAATTGACGTTATCCTAATTACAGGGGTCAAAACGAATCAAATTCAAAGAAATCAAATTAGCAAAATATTCTTATGGTCTCAGTAAAAGAGGTAATTATGACGATAAAATCGAAATACCCAATCCCAGTTATAGACGCTCGATTTGTCCCACTAACAAGAGGTAAACCAGTGCTAAAGTGTAGGGACCTTAACATGAGTCCCAGTTATGGAGTTTTCTCACTTATCCACGTCCCACTTAATCAGGTTTTACTGTGATATTATTTAAATTATTTTTACATAATTAAGCACAATATTGATTTACAAACATAAAACAAAGTTACAAACTTCAAATAATTAGGCATTGTTATCGATTTATCGCTTAGCCAAATAAACCTCGCCGCCTCTCTGTACTTATTTAGATGAAGCAAGTAGTTTAAGGGGGTACCTACTTTAAAAAATACACTCACCTCACCAGAATTACTTGAAACTGTGACCACAGTAGAGTCATCATCATACAAAAAAGGTAATTCTGTATTCGTATTGTACTCGATTGACTCGTATTCAGACAAATTTCCATTTACTGAAATATTATTCTCTGAAAATGACGTAAAATTACCAGAAATACAAGGTGTAGATAACAAAATAATAAAACTAGAAGACACTAGGAAAATACAAGTATCAGAATAGTTTTTAGGGTAAAAACGGGACCCTATTACAAAGACTCCGCTGTCCGTCTGTCACTGGCTGTATCTCATGAACCGTAATAGTTAGACAGTGGAAATTTTCACAGATAATGTATTTCTGTTGCCGCTATAACAACAAATACTAAAAAACAGAATAAAATAAATATTTAAGAGGGCTCCTATACAACAGTCATGATTTTTGCCGTTTTTATCTGTCACCAGGCTGTCTCTCATGATTCTCATGAACCGTGATAGTTAGACAGTTAAAATTTTCACAGATGATGTATTTCTGTTGCGGCTATAACAACAAATACGAAAAAATATAATAAAACAAATATTTAAGGGGGCTCCCATACAACAGACATGGTTTTTTGCAGTTTTTATAGATAATGGTACGGAACCCTTCGTACACGAGTCCGATTCGCGCTTGGCCGGTTTTTTTTAGATATCTCTAAGTTTAAAGTATCAGTATATGCTAATCTTTATTAGTTTCACTTTAGGTTTTATTTTATATCTTAATAGTTTAATTGAGATTTTTTCGAACATATCTATTTATACAATAAAAGAATAGGCATCATACTAGTACCGTCTATTTCTGGAACAAATTCAGACGATTCTTCACCGGAAGACACTGAAATACATGATAGAGAGATTTAATTAAAAGAATAATTTCTACATATAAAGTGTACCTATTCTGGAAAAAAGGCAGATAATTTCTGAAATGATTCTTATTATGATTTTCTTAATCTAGTTGCGTTTGTACACGACACAAAATGATCAAATACGGCTTTACGTGAACAAAAGATTGCTCGCTCTGCATGATTATTCCTTAGGACCCAAGGATGGATTTCAGAAGCGGAGCCACTAAGGTTTTTGACGTATATGGGAGGGGGGGGGGGGCTCTCAACATTATCTTGATATCTACACAGTTAAGCTACTAGGCCAATATTGATATCGGTTTCGTATGAATCGGGGATGCTGAATTCGTCTTTCCGAAACAAAAACAAATGAAATGAAATATGATTTTATTTGGAATTCCTTGCTTAATTTGGAGTCCGACTCGCACTTGACAGGATTATTTAGATATCACTAAGTTTAAAAGGAGATCGTCAATTTTTGTTAGGTGATCTGGCCCAGATTATTTAGGACCGTTTAGGAATGGTTCTTACTTTTAAAGAATCGTCATAATTTCTAGATCAGGATGGTGGTAAAAATATTGCGAAATCTAATGGGAAAATTGAAAAATCATGCATTTAAAACTTGAATCTGACAAGGACAATATTTGAAAGCGTGCTTGCCTATGATTTATATATTAACTAGCCTTTTCCCGCTTCGCCCGCGTACTATAAATACTCAAAAAGGATACGATACCCATGTTGATTTTCAGACTTTGTGACCGCATTTGCCCCTTTTAGGGGTTGAATTTTCAAGTAACCCGAAACACGTGTTTACGCATTTATCGTTAGGAATACTCCTGGGAAGTTTCGAATAAAATAGTCTAACAAATCTTGATTCGCCATACAAACTTTGGACCCCTAGTTTACCCCCTTGGGTGGTGAATTTTGAAAAATCCTTTCTTAGTGCATCCCTAGACCTTATAAGGAACCTACGTGCCAAATTTGAAATCTCTAGAACCAGCGGTTTGGGCTGTGCGTTGATATGTCAGTCAGTCAGTCAGTCAGTCAGTCAGTTTCTTCTTTTATATATTTAGAAGATGAAAAAAAGTGCCGATTTTTTAAAGATAATGTACAAAAGCGGACTTGAAAACAAAACGGGAATCATGATGGAATAATAAAAAGTCATATTTTGATCGTATTTATAGTTCCTGTATTTCGGTAAACAAAGACTGCTGTCAAACCATCGTTGATACTATTAACTGAACATTCCTAACACCTATTGCGAAGGAATAAGGTTTACCACCGTTAAGTGCGATAGCACTAGTATCTGACACTGACATTACAAAATTGAAAAAAAGATGCGTTTCGTTATCGAAGGAGCATGATATTATGCCATTAGGAAACCCACTTTTAATATTCAAACTCCGATCAAAAATGCAAAACTACGCATTTTCAATCTTTAGGCATTTTAATACAGTCGATTTCTAATTTAAATTTCCTTATTCGTAGGCTTAGCCTTATACTATTTTAATATTACAATGTTCTAACTTACCGAACAGTATCAAAACGTAGATTATGTAACGGTATACATTGACGTAGACAGTGTCAAACCAAAAAACAATCCCGTTTCAGGCCAGGGTGAAGTTAAACTTTATGTCAATGCCATAAGGACGTTAACAACTTGTCTTGCTGTATTTTAATCGCGGAAAAATCAACATAATGTTTATTTATTTAGTATTTCTAATTCCCGTTTGATTTTTTTGCAATATTTTGTCTACTTTAGTAATAAAATGAGTATTTATTTTACGTTGCAGTGTAGTGTGAGTATTTATTATACGGTTTATATCAGGTGGCCCAGAATTGACGATCTCCTTTAGTTTATTAGTTTCACTTTAGATTTACGAATATTTTATACGTAAATAGTTTATTTGGGATTTCTCCGAACATATTTTATTTTTATAATAAAAGATTAGGCATCATACTAGTTCCGTCTATTTCTGGAACAAATTCAGACGATTCTTCACATGAAGACACTGAAATACATGATACAGAGATTTCATTAAAATAATAATTTCTACATATAAAGTGTACCTTAAATTTTCTGGAAAAAAGACAGATAATTTCGGAAATGATTCTTATTATGATTTTCTTAATTACTAGTTTCGTTTGAACACGACATAAAAGGTCAAATACGGCTATTCGTACAATAGATTTCGGTCTGCATGATTATTCTTTAGGAGCCAGGGATGGATTTCTCAACTTTATCTTGATATCTATACACAGTTAAGCTACTAGGTAATGTTCGGTATCGTTTTCGTAAAATGCTGAAATTATTTATATCATTTTGCCGAAGCAAAAACATGACATAAAAATATAATTTAATTTGAAATTCCTTATTTCACAAGGAAAAAAATCCATAACTTGTAAAGAAATTATGAAAAAATAAAAGGTGCTTTAGAGAGCCCTATTATTAGTTCTTTAAAAAAAAGTACGTACATTACTTTTTCACCCGTATGGAGTGCTTTTGGAACTTACTACAACGCAATAAGGTAAAAAAGTGGATACATCTCTTTTTAGTCGACTGTACTAAACAAACTGTTGGCGGTGCTAAAAATTGAAATGTAAAAAACACCTTTTATTTTTGATGATTCATAATTGTTTATTCCAAATTAAGATATTTTCTGCTTCGAAATGGTGTCAAAAGGATACTATTAATGAATTCAGCATCCCCGGTTTATTATACGAAAAAGATACCAAACTTGGTCTAGTAAGTAGCTTAACTGATGGTGATGTAGACAATGATATTTACTATGGATGGGTTATACTCTAACAAAATGAGCAGAAAAAATACTTCCAGAGTTATTTCATAACCTAGCAACGATTCTGTTATGTTTATCTATTTTGACCACGGACTAGATAAATACTAATGGACGCGGTACTGGGCCGGGCGCGCGTTACATGGTTTATGATCAGATGCGCATAAACTCGTCGAAACCTCATGCCGCGCGGTTCAGTCGTCGTTCGACCACGTGTGACGAATTTAGTGCCAAAAAACATGTAAAAATGCCGTGTTGTACAATTTTGTCGTATCGTATACGAAGCAACGAATTAAAAGAGGCCCCTGGAGTAGTTACTTTCCACCGGTAAGTATAAAAACCGAGTATTTCACATTTTTTCCAAAAATTGTAGGCTTTTATTACGACATTCACCTATTATCTGATGGTACAACAGTATTCATATCAATTGCTCGCTGGCTATTGCTGGCGGTCGCAGGATTACGCGAGTGACGCGCAATGTATTTGGAAATACGAATGTCGCTCGTCAGTCTCGTCACACGATCGGCATCCACGTTGCTGGGCAACATGGCTGCCGCGCGCCTGCCGCCACGAAAGTGCGGCCCGTTATTTATTATCGATAATTTCGAACACATTGTTTAAGGTGTAACTTTCTGTCCTATAGTAGAAACTAATTTTATTTCTTTCGAAAACAAAATAATGTGATTGACTGGATTAATTAATCCAATGATCAACTTATTTTATAGATAATATAACTTTATAATGGTACTTCTAACCATACTAATATTAATAATGCGAAAGTGTCTCTGTCTGTCTGTTACATTTTCACACTTAAACTGCTGAACCGATTAAGATGAAAGGAGATCGTCAATTCTGGGCTACCTGATATAAACCGTATACAGTTTGTACTGCAATGTAAAATAAATACTCATTTTATTACTAAAGTAGACAAAATATTGCAAAAAAATGAAACGGGAATTAAAAATACTAAATAAATAAACATTATGTTGATTTTTCCGCGATTAAAATACAGCAAGACAAGTCGTTAACGTCCTTATGGCATTGACATAAAGTTTAACTTCACCCTGGCCTGAAACGGGATTGTTTTTTGGTTTGACACTGTCAAAGTATACCGTTGCATAATCTGCGTTTTGATACTGTTCGGTAAGTTAGAACATTGTAATATTAAAATAGTATCTAAGCCTACGCATACGGAAGTTTAATTAGAAATCAACTGTATTAAAACGCCTAAAGATTGAAAATGCGTATTTTTGCATTTTTGATCGGAGTTTGAATATTAAAAGTGGGTTTCATAATGGCATAGTATCATGCTCCTTCGATAACGAAACGCATCTTTTTTTCAATTTTGTAATGTCAGATACTAGTGCTATCGCACTTAACGGTGGTAAACCTTATCCCTTCGCAATAGGTGTTAGGAATGTTCAGTTAATAGTATCAACGATGGTTTGACAGCCGTCTTTGTTTACCGAAATACAGGAATTATAAATACGATCAAAATATGACTTTTTATTATTTCATCATGATTCCCGTTTTGTTTTCAAGTCCGCTTTTGTACATTATCTTTAAAAAATTGGTACTTTTTTTTACATTAATATATAAATCATAGGCAAGCACGCTTTCAAATATTGTCCTTGTCAGATTCAAGTTTTAAATGCATGATTTTTCAGTTTTCCCATTAGATTTCGCAATATTTTTACCACCATCCTGATCTAGAAATTATGACGATTCTTTAAAGGTTAGAACCATTCCTAAACGGTCCTAAATAATCTGGGCCAGATCACCTAACAAAAATTGACGATCTCCTTTGGTATGAAGATAGTTTGAGTCACGATTATTTTTAGTATTTTAGTAGACACATAAATTAGATAGATAAGGGTACATCCACAAATTACGTCAAACAAATTTCAACAATAATGTTTAAAATTACAATTTCTTTATTTACCCATTTTAAGTAATATATTAAATGAAATCAAAGCAAGAAAAATAATAATCCAAAGTGTTTGAATGTCAGAATAGAAGACATAAATGGTTCCTTTCCTTCAAAAAAAGTGTACACTGTACTATATGTATATATGTACACGATATTTGTATTTGTGATGTCACAAGAAATAAAACTCCCCCTACCCCTTATAAGAACTCGTTACACTTTGTTGATCCCTCCGTCCCCCTTAACATCTGACGTAATTAATGGACGAACCCTTATTAGGGTAAATTTTTATCCAGCTATTAATAAAAATCGACATTGTTTTTTTAATATGAGGTGTGGCGCGGTATTATGGAGTTAATTATCGATAATCGATATCGATAAAATATATATATCGACAGGCCACATCCCTAATGTAGGCGGAGACTACGAGGCAATGGTAGTGGTTACGTATTTTCGAGTGTACGCACACATCAACACAGCGAATGAGAGACTGACATTTCTTTGTGTGTATCACCTCGTGCGTACTTTAATGAGAATGTGTGCGTGTAAATGCCGGCTACGCTGGTTTTGGAACAAACTACGGCTGATACCGTCTCCATATACTCCGTGATTTTGACAATCATTACATCTCTGTCACTCTCATTGTTAGAAAATTACAGTTTGTCTCTTTGTCACGCGGGTGACGGGAGCTCATTCGCTCACGCTGGCCGGTGCGCGACTAGCGACAGTTGTTTGAATTCACTCATATTAAGTGCTTCACTTTTCGAGCGTGCATAAACCCATCTGTCATTATTATATATCATAGGATGTAGATATCAAGATAAACTTAATACTTCCTAGGCGAGCGAATTCAATGCGAACATTGCGAACGCGAAAATATGTGCGGCACCGCGCGAAGTGTGTTCCATATCTTCTCCAAAGTGCTTTTCTTGGCGAGATAAAATTAAATATATAAGTATTTGTGTGTATGTATATTATTATATGTATTTATGTATTTTATGTATTCTAGTTTATATATTCTGTGTGTATGAATAGGGTAATAAAATAACCTTTCGTTATTAATTTCATTATATGCACCGCCTACAATCTTTTCTGTTTTGACCTAAAGGTTGACTGGTAGAGAATGCCTTATGGCATTAAGTCCGCTTTTGTACGTTAAGTTTCCTTATGTGTAATAAAGATTAAATAAATAAATACACGAAACATACAGTCGACAGCGATTGAAGTGTAACCTGACAAATCTACCAACCTTGTAGTAACCTACTACAAAGAATTTTGTATTTTTAAAATAGAAAATGGCTCCCGTAAAATAAAAAAAAAAAAATTAAAATACTTTTGTTAAAAGGGTATTTAAATACAAACTAGGAAATAGGTATTTTGCATTTTAAATAAGTCACATCTCTGACGGCTGGCTGGACCGATTTGGAAAATTCTTTTGTAGCTTAAATTTTGCATGCGTGGATGACAATGCAACATTCTCATCATCATCATTATTATTTGTGTATATCTTTTACTTTTGTTTTAATGTTATACTTGTTTATGTGCAATAAAGTGATACATATGCGATAAAGTTGATCTAATGATGGGGCTCGAAGGTGGATATAGGAACACCTCAACTAGGTATTCGTCTTGGTGAGCAGTTAGAAATAAAAGCTTGTCTCAAAAATGAATTAAATGTATATATATCTCGTAAACTTTATTATTATAGGTGGATTCATGATAATGTGGCAGTTTCGTGCTCATACTAGTTTCATAATAGTAGTTTATGTAACTGTTACGTAATAAGGGTCCTTAAAATACGAGTGTGGTTTTATGAAACGAGCCGCAGGCGATTTTCATAATAAGATCACGCGAGTGTTTTAAGGTCTAATTACGTACAGTTGCATACACTGCTTTATATACACTCATATTATACATATATCCTAAATGAAGTGTTCGGAAACCATAGAATGACCGCCATTGCACCGCCATGGCCAACTCGATTGTGCCGGCGGTCGCGCGGGCGCGTGCCGTTGGTCAGGAAGGAGGACAGGATTAACATTATGTTATCAAATTCGATGTTCGTAATTTTAAACTCATAACGTATCAATATATGAGCATGTATAGTTAAAATTACGTTACTGCCACAGATAAAAAGCTTATCATAGTAAAATCGGTTGTGGTAATGCTAGCCGTTGCCTACCGTTAATGAACACGTTTTAGGGGACTTACAATGTGAGTGTAGATAAAGTAATTTTGACGGCTTCAAAATGTATGGAACTGGACTTGTTGCGTTAGTAACGCGATAGATGTGCTTGTGTCGTTGCCATTTTATGTATACATTGTGTGTCGTCTTAGAAAAAAAACTAATTACACAAAAAACCTTACCAGAATGTACCATTGTCTGGTCTGTAGTCGTAAGAACTGTTCTTGCAGATATTGGGTTGATACTGCAGTTCAAAGTATCTAAAACGTAAAGAAAAAGCTCTTTTAAACAAACAAACGGGAACATTAACTCGCATTTCGCATCCATCGTCACAATGACTAGGGTTTGGTGCTCGCAAAATAGTTGTTACCGACCGATACCTTTTTTTCAGAGCTAGCTCTTAGTCTACTCTGGTATGTCGGTTAAGATAACACAAAATAAGCAGTTTTTTGCTTATTATTTTTGCTCGTATATGGTTGATAATGATAATTCACTGTAAATATGTTTATTATTTACCTTTCAGTAAGCGATTGACTTCGTCATTGTAAAGCCGTGTGGTACCGGAGAGCAGGAAAGACATGCTGCGTAGAGAGAAACGGCGGCTATGATGCCGGTCGCGCCGCATGCAGCGTCCGATCTCACTGCTGAAGTTGGAATGGTATAAAAATTGTCTATATATGTGACAGTGGGGTCCGCCTGGCAGCTACTCGTATTTATTTATTTATGTTAAGGAGAACCAACTGCTTTTAAGTCACAGTTATACAATCAAATATACACAGAAAGCCAATTAAAGGAACTCACAGGTAATAACAATATAGTCTAAATTAAACTAATGTAGGCTACTAACGCATACACACATGCGAACAAGAAGAGAAAATTCGAGAACATACCAATTCTAATATAAAAGTATGAAAACATTAGTGCTTAAATGTAATTGGCTTAAATCAAATTCCTACAGAAGAGGAAAATATATACATTTGGAATAATTATTTAAACAAGAAGTAGTTAGATTAGGTTAGGTTAGTACTCATATGAAACAACGCTTAACCATACTTTGTCTCACATTAGGAACTTTGCAGTTGAATATATCAATATCCATTTCTTTCATATGAGACAACACTTATTGTTAGACAAAGCCTATTCTAAATTACATACCCATTAGTTATCTGATATCAATCAGAACGAATTTGTGGATTTGAACGAAGTTAACTAACAATTTGCCATGTCCGTTCTTTTCGTGAACTACCTAACATTTTTCATACAAGGAATGAAACACACTCACTTATACATTGTCGATGAAACGGAAGAAGTGAGAGCGTCAATAGTTCGAATAACGTTCAGGTCTGAATCTGAATGACTAAAAATTTAATTACTTTCTTTCGACTTCCTTATAAATTTTGCTTTCCCAGGTTGAAATAAAAAATAAGCAAACAACTTTAGCAACGAGAAAAATCCGACGCAAATTACAAATTTAAATGTGGAACGATTAACGGCTACTTTTCTTTTCAACCGACTTCAAGATTTCGAAGGAGGAGGTTATCAATTCGTCGGAATCTTTGTTTTTGCTATTTTTTTTTTTTTTTTTTTTATGTATGTTCACCGATTATTCGAAGACGGCTGGACCGATTTAAAAAATTCCTTTTTTGTTGGAAAGCGTATACTTCACAGTTGGTCCCATTGTAACCATGTCTGGATCTGATGATGGGATCCTGGAGAAATCGAGGGAACTCTTCAACTATTATAGGCACACCTATGGTGATTTGAGTATTTTTTACAGCAAATCGAGCATTTGGTGTTGGAAAGGTGGATGCTTAGTGAAGTCGGTTCTTTTTTGTTTAAAATTATTCATATTTGAATTCTGTTGGGACTGGCCGCTTAATATTTCCATCAAGGATTCGATTTCTATAAAAAAATAATACTTTGCCTTAATGGAAAAAAGTGCGAGGTCAGAAATCGTTAATAGGTTTTTTTTTTCTCAGAAAGTAACATGTGAACATTCCTATAAAAAAAATATAATTTATATAAAAGAAATTTAATTTAGAAGACTGGTAGATAAAAAGATATTAGTTAAGCCATTGATCTATACAAAAAGGGAGATACGGTACCAGGCGCTCGATTGTGTGCCATCAAATATAGGTTCCGGTACTTATATTTAATTAGTCGTGTGGCAGAGTCTCTCAGTCACACTTTGTGCAATGCGCAAAATATGGAGGTCTCGCTTGCATACCCGTGTTAACTATACCTATAGGTTTATCTCTTTTGCCCATGATGCACATACATTATAGCGGTGTGTAGCATTTTACAAGTGTGTAGGTGCTGGACCACATTTCAGTTTTGTTTACTATGAACGTCACTCATCTCCCTTTTTGTTTAAGTCGATGAGTTAAGCTAATGTAATATTTTTATATACTTGTTATGTTGCAAGAAGTAGGTAGGTATAAATGACATTGGTAATATTAATTTTAAAATGACCAAAAATATTATTGTAAACTGATTATAATAGGCACGCACTTAACCTTTCAAAAAAAAACATGGCGGATTATGAAATCGTGAAACATTACCAACGATCGTAATTTGGTAAAAAATACGAATCGAACCATGTCACCTCTGTTTAAAGTTAATTCATTAGATTATGAGTAGGTATGTTTTTTGCATTACAATAATATATTTACCTACTAGTATTCAATTATTACTGCTAAGTTTATAATTTTTACATACCATATTTCCGGTAAGTTGATTTTTTCATAAGGCTTTACTTTAATCCCATGTGCAGCTCGCCAAGCTTTAGATATCACCTTGGTTTGCATCATATCTCTCTTGTAAAAAGCCATTTTTTTTAAATAAATTACAAATTAATGCAAAGCTTCCTACGTGATTGTTAAATGTGATGTAGAAATTCTACGACAGGCCGTTTTGTTCGACTACCGTCATTTGTTTTTAAAGGCAAAAGTCTTATGTGACTACAGTTGTACCTATACAGCCAAAGAAAATAAACAATAATAAAAACGAGGATAAATGCATAAATGGTTTAAAAACATCTCATTCTCCTAGTGAGTATTATATTCTTTGATCTCATTGGATATAACCAAATCCGAAACATAAATCGGACTAGACTTTCGTTAGGTTCTAACGGTTTTTTTAGGCTGCACTATTTCTCGGGCCCTACTTCTCGAATAGAGCCGGGCCCTAACTCCTATTACACTTCCCAATCTGACAGATTGGGCCCTACAAACTGCAATGTCTAACTCCGGTTTAAGGGAATCGAAGCGGGTGGGAGAGAGGTGAGTCAGGGTATACAAGAGATTTATCCACAACACAATCCTCTGACTTCGCTCTAGACGACGGTTTGGATTTTGTTTTGTAAAACAGACGCCCACATTAACATGTTATATTAAAAAATCATAAAAATATTATGAAGAGGATTTCAAGCCTTTAGAATGTAGGAGTAGGGTAACAGAATAAAAGAAAAGGTCTTGTGTTTCATTCAGAATCATGTAAGTATTCAGTTCCTGCAAGCGAGAGAATATTAGATTTAGTAACCTACCTTCGACTATACGAGGGCGGTTTAACAAGTCAGTGACTTTGATTACTTAAAAAAACTTTTTCAAATACAAACTTTTTTTTCCAATTCTTAACTCTTTGGAGACATATTTTTTTTGGTGGGAAAAATAGAAAAAAATGAGTCATATGTCAGATGAGGTTGGAAAATTGTTGGAAAATGGAGATGAGTGGATTTCGTGTGCTAATTAAGCATTACTTTTTACGAGGAAAAACTATCAAAGAGACAGAAGACCGGCTTAAAAAATATTATGGAGAATCTGCCCCTTCTCATGGAATGGTTCACAAATGGTTTACAGAATTGCGTTGTGGAAGTAGACCACCAATGACGCGGAACGCTCTGGAAGGCCGATTGAAGTGAATACTCAAGATATCGTAACCAAAGTTCGCGACATCGTTTTGGATAACCGTCGAGTGAAGATACGTGAAATAGCTGAGACTTTTTCATCTTCATCTGAACGAGTTTTTTATGTCTTGCATATTTTAAGTATGAAAAAGCTTTCTGCAAGATGGGTGCCGCGTTTGCCGACAGCCGATCAAAAACGACATCGCGTAAGAACTTCAGCACTTCATGGATCCACCATCAAAACAATGGACTTTTACCAGCGAACGGGCCCCGAAGAAAGCAAAAACCGTTAATTCAGCAGGAAAGGTAATGGCCACAGTAATTTGGGATCGTCAAGGAGTTATTTACATCGATTACCTAGAGAAAGGTAAAACAATAAATGGCCTTTATTATGCTGCTTTATTGGAAAAAAATAATTAATAAGTTTTGAATAAACGGCCACATCTGGCAAAGAAGAAAATACTTTTTCATCACGATAATGCCCCTGCACACGTGTCGGCAGTCGCAACGGCTAAATTGGTAGAATTACGCTACGAAACACTGCCCCACCCACCATATTCTCCTAATTTGGCACCGTGTGATTTTTTTATATTCCCAAACATGAAGAAATGGCTCGGTGGGAAAAGATTTTCACCAAATGAGGAAGTCATAGCTGAAACTGAAGCATATTTTTCAGGCTTTGACAAAAAATACTTTTAGAGGGGTTGCAAAAGCTGGAACGTCGCTGGTTGAAATGCATCGAGTTGGAAGGAGATTATGTTGAAAAATAAAATAAAAAAATTGAAAAGGTTTTTTTGTACTGAACTACAGTCACTGACTAGTTAAACCGCCCTCGTAGTTATCATTTAGGCGAAAATCGTAAAGGTAGAAGCAACGAGCATTTTTTGACTCCGTTATACAACGTTGCATACAGTACTTTTTCTACGACTGCCTACATAGGTATTTACTAATCTATTTTGGCTCACCTCTTTGGCTATTGCAACAATGTTAATTTAAGTTTCACCCTTTACAACAATGTATTTCAGTTTCAAGTGTATACGTAGGTACTTAACACAAATACACGCAGTTATTATTAAATCAAAAAATCTTAATCTAGCCCAAATACAAAGAAAAAATATAACTAAAACTAATATTTCAATGATTGATTATCTGCATCTCATTCACTCAAATGAGTAGAGAGAGATAGCAATATCTCTCTAACCAATCGGGAAACGTAAAATCGGCAAAGAGTGTATCTGGTTAACTTTTTAACTAAAGAGCGCTCGTTGACCAAAAAGTGAAGCCGAAAGAAAAAGTCAAAGCAAAGGACTGCCTCAGTTTGTAGTCATTTCTCATTAGCTGTTTGGAAAGAGAAGTGTCGTGGAATGTATTGGTTCCCTTCCCATGTAAAGCCTGACCAGAAATATATGATTATTGTCAAGAGGGCGCTATTACTCTCATTTATATGGCAACTGTTCAGTTCTCTATGGTATGGTGACATCTTGATTTGTTTACCTGTCAGCTTTGATGTTAATTTGAATATGTTTCACAGCAAAAAAAGTTTCATTTCCCAAGCGTATTACTTACAATAGTTTATTATATACACTATCTACAATGTTCCGCTCTTGACTATTCATAATTTTGGGAACTTAATGTCGTTTATTATTTAATATTCATCACTTTATTATTATTCAAGTAAACCGCCTCAATGACAGTGACAGCCTATAACACGCAGTCACACATGCATATCATTCTGTCATTAAAATTATTGCCAGTGTAAGAAATTAGTTCCAATGAAATTCCGCAACATGGCGCATGATCATATATTTCTGGTCAGGCTTTACATACCGCGTACATTTCTTTCCGGATAAACTCTTAGAAATTAATGCCAACCTGACAACGTTGCAACGAGTGCGAGCGTGCGAGTGAGATGTCACCCCCCACTTTGATGTCCTCTTTCCTGGGTTATTTTTAGTTTCCTATAAATACATCATGACAAAAGCCATCAGCTACATGTTATATTCTAAAATAATAAACCGGCCAAGAGCGTGTCGGGCCACGCTCAGTGTAGGGTTCCGTAGTTTTCCGTCCGTCACAGTGTTATTTTAACTCTTAAGTGTCCCCACTTGAGAGTTAAAATAACACCGCCATGTAGGATATGATATGAGCGTTCCACGTACAGCGACATCTATCGGCAAATTAAGTAAACTATTGCGCGCGAGCTTAAAGTATGGAAGATGATTTTTATGGGATAATTCTTTATTGCGTAAACCGATTTTCACCGTTTTTACTTTATTTGAAAGCACGTCATTTCATTGTGATTTTGTAGAAATTACAGGTACAATTAACACCTGCTTATACGGTTAAATTACAAACTTAGTTCAGAAATTATTTTGTATTTTTTTTTCAAAAACTATTCAACCTATCAAGTTCAAAATAATTTTCCTAGAAAGTTTTTATAAAGTTCTACTTTTGAGATTTTTTTCATATTTTAAAACTTATGGTTCAAAAGTTAGAGGGGGGGGGACACACATTTTTTTTTACTTCTGGAGCTATTATTTCCGAAAATATTTACATTATCAAAAAATGATTTTAGGAAACCCGTATTCATTTTTAAATATCTATCCAACAATATATCACACGTTAGGGTTGAAATGAAAAAAAAAATCACTCCCCACTTTACGTATAGGGGAGGTACCCTAATAAAACATTTTTTTCCACTTTTTATTTTACCACTTTGTCGGCGTGATTGATATACATATTAGTACCAAATTTCAGCTTTCTAGTGCTAATGGTCACTGAGATTATCCGCGGACGGACGGACGGACGGACGGACGGGCAGACATGGCGAAACTATAAGGGTTCCTAGTTGACTACGGAACCCTAAAAAGGGATTCTTATATTTTACTTGTTAGCCTTTTTGATTCTGAATCCACCACCATACAATATTATTTTAATAATATCAATATTATTTTGGGCATTAACAGATATCATATTCGATTCGGCTTTTCTTCAAACTGAGTAGAATTGGTTTGTCGTCCACCTGACTAACTGGTACAAATATATGGAAAAACTTGAATATAATGTATGGTCGGGTAAAGGGATAGGTAAAACACATTTAAGGAAATAAAAAAACTGTTTCAAAAATATTACACTTTATTTCGTTCATCGTCAATAAGAGCATAAAAATAATTGAATTTACTGTTGTAGTAGGTAATTATTAGGTAGTCAACAACTTATCACACAGTCTAAATATTAGCAGTCTAGGTATTAGCAGTATTAGCAACCCTGGTTGCAGATTGTATGATCATTTCAAATACGAGTATAATTATAGTTACTATAATTAAAATTACTATTGTAGTAATTATAGTATCATATTATTATTATTAAGGTTATAGTTATTATCAATAGCGTGAGCCATTCAAAATAAACGTGACACAGTGAAGGAATTGAAAATTATGTACATACAAGAGTCCTAGTCCAAACCTGGGTCGAATATGGCCAGCCAGGAAATAAGCCACACCCTTGCTAAGGCGCCACGTTACGTATAAGAACAGATTCGGAGTAATTAAACATGAGAATAAACATTAAGTTGAACATGAAAAACATGAAATCAGCAATAGCAGCTGTTAAAATAGTAAAGTTAAAGTTTTAACTGCTACTCGTACTAACCACTATAAAGTTCCCAGACAAAGGTTTTGACGATATCTTTTAGAGAAAAAGGAAAATAAATACAATTTGGGAAGGAAGAAAAGACAAAATGTGATCTCAAATTGCCATTAGAAAATTACGACCTAAGACTTGTGTAAAGGATGATTGTCCAGAGTAGATTTTTTTACTCTTATCAACCGACTTCAAGATTTCCAAACAGGAGGTTCTCAATTCATCGGGAAAGATCCCGATCATCGGGAAAACAAAGATGTTTTCGCTATTTTTTTTAGGTACATTCACCGATTATTCGAAGATGGTTGGACCGATTTTGATAGTTCTTGGTTTGAAAGGGTATACTTGACAGTTGGTCCCATTGTCATCAGGTCAGGATCTGATGATGGGATTTTGGAGAAATTAAGGGAACTCTTCAACTATTAAAATCATTTAATGTATAGCATTGTTACCCCTTTACAAATAAAAATTACCTCCGTGTTCAGGTCATACCGTTAATATGGCAATCATCTGTTTACATAGGTATACTGTCGGAAATATAACCATGTTACTAAGTTTAAGAAATAAATCGCAAGTTCTATTCTATTTGTTCGTGGGTTGTTTCGTGCCTACAATAAGTTACCTAAATAAATACGTTATAAAATAAATAGGGACTTGTAACTGGAACTGCTATACAGTACCTTATATCTGACGTCAAACCTAAACGTGGCCATATTCGACCCAGGTACCTTATACGATAAGATAATCCAAGAAAATAACGCATTTTTAAAAAATACAATTTGCGTTAGGCTCGTACAAACAAATTTCTCAGGGATTTATAATTTGAAATTACTCCCGTTTTAGTTGATTTGGTCACAATTTTATCACCACTTTACAAACAGATCCAACTGAGAGTTGAAAACCCAATTTACCAGTAGCCCGCAATAGATCAATCATATTATAACAACCACGTACAGTCAGCATCAAAAGTAACTACGCAATCGAAGACGTCAAAAGCTATTATTCCCTTTTAAAAATGACTTTTGACGTCTTCGTTTGCGTAGTTACTTTTGATGCTGACTGTACCACAACTACCTATCAATATTTTTTTAGCGAAAAGACCCAAATGGTGCCCACAAACAACAAAACAACCGAAGTACGATCTATACAATAATACGCAGGATAATAATGTAAGTAAATGTATGTTACATAGTTTACAGATCGCTAATGCTAATAGCTGAAGCTGAGGCCTGTTGCATAATATACCATAAATAACACTCACAACAAGTATTATAATTAGTTTATTGTTACGCAACAGGCCCCCAGATTATGGAAAATTTACACGTATGGTAAAATAAAACTATAATATTTAAAGTTCAAAACCTTGTGATGATTTGTTGCATTGAATGTTAATACACTCTTAAAAATATAATAAATAAACATGTTGCATTGAATTTATACAAGTTAGGGAAACCTGACTTAAATAATATTTGATCGTTATATCATAACCATAATAAAATAGAGATTAGGTAAATAGGTACCTAAGTAGTATTATGGCCTGTTTCACAATCTCCAGTTAAAGCATATCTGTCAGATAAATGTTTGCTGTCCTTTTCTTTTATATGACTGAAGTAAAGGATAGCAATAATTTTAACTGGCAGATAAGTTTATCTGGAGATTGTGATCCAGGCCCTTAGTATAATAAACTAGTAACTACCTATTATAGAGTTTTTCTACTCCTGTACTTTTATCTGTCATTTATACATTCATCAACACCTTTATAAGAACATAGATAATACACTCGATGAAAAGTCTATCTAGTCTATTCCCCAAAATAACACTTGTTCTATAAAAGCGCCAAAACAGTATCGCGTAATCGCGTGCAAACACGACTATTAATATAAAATAAATTACTGCCAACCTATGAAACCTAAATAAACGCAGCGTTTTTAGAAAAAAAAAACTTTAAAAGAAAAAAAAAATAAAAGAACCACAGACCTACTTCGTAGTTTTTTACGTTTCCCGTTTGTTTGTTGGGGCAAATTGCAAACTTTGAAAGTAATTTAGGTATTTTTACTAATCTCTGTAGCTCTTTAATAATTGATCAAATAACGACGGTGTGTATTTGTGTTAGTAATATTAGTATTATTGAAAAATAGTGTTTTAAAAGGTAAAACTTAAATGATTGTTGATTATGTGGCAAAATAACTGCGATATCCATGAAGTTTTCAATTTCGCATTTTATGTAAAAGTAAGTGTATTCGTAGAAAAAGTATTGTATGCAACGTCGTATAAGTAGGTAAAAAAATGTTCGTGGCGTTTTTCTTAACAATTTTCGCCTACGGCTCAAATTGTTACCCACGCCACTCACCTTTTTTGACCCTTCTTATACAACTGTTGCATAATAACGAATACACTTACTTTTACATAAAATGCGAAATTGAAATCTTCATGGATATCACACTTATTTTGTCAACATAATCAACAATCATTTAAGTTTTACCTTTTAAAACACTATTTTTCAATAATACTAACATTACTAACACAAATACCGTAGTTATTTGATCAATTATTAAAGAGCTACAGAGATTAGTAAAAATACCTAAATTACTTTCAAAGTTCGCAATTCGCCCCAACAAGCGAACGGGAAACGTAAAAAACTGCGAAGTAGGTCTGTGGTTCTTATTTTTTTTTTCTTTTTTAAAGATTTTTTTTAAAAACGCTGCGTTTATTTAGGTTTCTTAGGTTGGCAGTAATTTATTTTATATTAATAGCCGTGTTTGCACGTGATTCCGCGATACTATTTTGGCGCTTTTATAGAACAAGTGTTATTTTGGGGAATAGACTAGATAGACTTTTCATCGAGTGTATTATCTATGTTCTTATAAAGGTGTTAACGAATGTATAAATGACAGATAAAGGTACAGGAGTAGAAAAACTACTTTTATAACTGCTAGTTGTATAATATATGAAACTGCTTTGTTACAACAATTTCATTAATTGTCGCACAAAACACACTTTTTACAGTGTACATGATGGTTACCTAATGTCTATATGTCACCGTAAAATTGTAAATACCGATAGATTTGTAACCTGTAATAAGGGTATATTTGTAAGAAAGAGATTTTTCATGTGTAATTCGGGTTATGCGCCTTTATAGAACGACTTAGTGGTCATACTTGTCGCGTAAAATATAGGTTATACCACTAATACCTGCTTAACAGTTAAGTTACCCTTGTCCAATAAATTTCACAATTACTCTGATTTGATTGTTACACATCTCTAATATTATTTTACGATTTACCCTTTCTCAAAGTGAGTGGTTAAAAAAACTTTGATACAAGTCACAACTTGATAAAATAATATCACAACGTCCATGCACAGCATGAAAGGATATTTTAGTGGTATTGTTGAATTGCTTTTTTTGTAATAAACTCAAAGTGTGTTCCGTTTGCGGTAGAACAAAATGCACAGCACTAACCCAATATGTAAGAAAATTACCACTAAAATAACATAATAAAAAAAGCATATCATTATTCGCTTTAAAGTTCAGCCTGTGATATTATATACTCAGTATAAAATATATCATAGCGGCTAGAATATCTAATTGTCCAGAAGACAGTCCAATAGGTAATTGCAATAGCTAAACAAGAATAATAATTATCAGTAATAATAAACCATATTTAAATGTAATATTATAATATAATGAAGGAATGATTATTTTATTTATTAATTTTGTATGCCAAAATCAATGCATGCGAATATCTTTAATTATTTGAAATATTTTAATTAATTGGTTATATTCGAATTGTAATTTTATGTCTATTGGAAATAAATGGTTATATTATTATTATTATACCTAATTGTAATAGTGAGAGATTATTGTGATGTTAAATATAAAATTTTATTACATAATTTAATTAAAACAGACAACTCATTGCTCAAAATACCTGATAATTTCTGTAAAGCTGACTAAGACTTACATCGTGGTAGACGTTTCAAATAAAAGACAGAGTTTACACACAGACGATCTGGTACAAATTTAGTATGGAAGTGTGACCGGTTGAGTTGCCTCAACCTTTACGACCAATGTCTAGGAATACACGAGTGCAAAGAAAAAAATCGTCTACATTACTGCTCAATTCAGTTGCTCTAATCGTAACATTATAAGTAAAATTTTTGGTAACCTCGTGCTTTGTAAACGTTCCATATTGCGGTGTCTGCGTAGTGTGTTTTAATCGTTACCGTAACTGTAGGTAAAGTATTCGGAGTTCACATCATCATCTAAATATAGAACTGGAATAACAATTACCAGTCCCAGGAAATAAATCATAAATAGTTACATAGATACTTACTCGTGTAGAAAAAGCATTATTTACACGGCCGGTATTGCCTTAAACGTAATCGTATATTTACTTATAAATTAATTGTTTATTTAGTAGCTACATATCTTAAATAGATAAAATGTGATGAGAAAATTCACAATTTTAAATACTATTTTACCTAAACGAGTTTTTACCAGTCGACCTATGCTAAGTACTATTCTATAACACAATATCCATTAGACTTCCTTTTTTATTTAATACAATACGTAAGCTATAAAAGTATGTCTAAATTGACCAGTTAAAATACAACCATTGTATAAAGCATGATATGTTCAGCAGCAGGAAATAAAATAGGGAAGGGGTGGCACATTGCTTATCACCTTATCATTATCTTAGCGTTCGAAAATAGTATCAATTCAGCCAGTATTTATGATTATGATATGCGATATAACATATCTTAAACACCGCACGGATATATGAAGCACGTTGAATATATTTAATTTATTAAATGCGCATGACAGCTAATGTTTTCGTCTCCGTAGCTAAATGTCAAATTCAGGAAGGAGAATCTTCTGTACTTATACTATTAGTTATTGTGTGTCCTTATGTAAAATATACATACATGTTTAAAAATTCATGTGTTTAAGATTTTTTTAATATCGCCATTTTTACTCGTGTTGGCTTTTTTAACACCTATTCGTACTCTTAAGGACAATCAGCAGCAGTAGCTAAGTGGGTGAGGTGTTCACAATGACCTTGACACGACTTTATTGTTAAGAGAATAAGAGCGCGTGAAGGTCATTTTGAACACCACATCCGTTAAGCTAGCTGCTGCTGACTGTACTTATACATTCCACTTTCATAAAATCATATATCTATCAATACCTTACATCAAAGGATGTTTTAATCATCCGGACATGTTTTGGGGTATGTAATTCGCAGCAATCCAAATGAAGTAGAAGTTTTATAGCCCCATTTCTGTTGCATCAGCAAGGCGAAGTTAGCGGGTCACGGTGCACGCACAATATTAACAAACTGACCATCGTTAAATATGGTGTCGCAGCTGACACCCCACAGAAAATAGTGAAAGACTTCATACAAGCATTTAACTATAACGATGACGTATAGTTGCAATCGCTATGGACAGTCACCTTAGAAGCAGACAGATGGCGTCGCAGCTGACACCCCACAGAAAATAGTGAAAGACTTACAAGCATTTAACTATAACGATGACGTATAAGGAGTGGTCCTGAAATAAAGTAGCAGTGTACAATCTTGTGTATTTTTTAATTAAGTGCTAATTTTGAAGCAGTATATTTATTTTATTAATCCGTAGATACAATACTAATAAATAAAAATACAATCATAATATAATATGTGAGCATATTTAAGTTTTCGCGTTTTTAATTCAACATACTTTGTAACCTTGTGAACAACATAATTTTACAATCTTCAATCGACATCCGCTACAATGCCACAATTGTATTTCCATTTTCACAACCCGTTTTATGCTTTTCAGAATTTCATCTTACCAAGAAGCTACATTAATTAACTGTATTTTAGCTAGGATAGTCAGGAAGACCCTCTAATCTAACCTCTGACAAAGATTTTTCTATGGGAGATAATTTTCTATGAAAAAAGGCAAATACATTTAATTAAAAATTACTGTAACTACCTTAAAATGAAGCCAGATAAAAAAGTTTACTATTGAAGAAAGACAATGTATTAAGGTATAAAATAGCTCATCAAATCAAACTATAAGAAAAAACATGTTTTTGAGAAACACCTCAAAAATTCTGTCAGAAGACGCTGTTCAAAAAACTAAGTGTATGATGGAATACAAAAGGCGAAAACTTCCAAACGCTGTTTTATTTAAGTATGATTGTATTTATGTTTTGTATGATTGTATCTAGAGATTATTTAAATATAAACACTGCTTCTAAATCGGCACAAAATAAAAAGATAAATCAAAAAAGGCACGGCTACTTTTTTTCCGGACCACTCCTTAGTTGCAATCGCTATATACAGTCACCTTAGAAGCAGACAGTCTCAACTCCGTGAACATCTACAGCTCGACCGCCTACTCGGAGCTGGAGCTCTCGCTGGAAGGCGTGTAGCTGTAGT
This sequence comes from Pammene aurita, assembly GCA_947086415.1. Classification (NCBI taxonomy): domain Eukaryota; kingdom Metazoa; phylum Arthropoda; class Insecta; order Lepidoptera; family Tortricidae; genus Pammene; species Pammene aurita. The sequence goes on from OX352289.1 coordinate 57,887,451, forward strand.
AGTCGCTCTGCTAGGCGGTGTTGATCTGTTCCACGTTCAGGTGCGTGATGAACCGCAGACGCATCTGCAGGGCGGGCCGCAGCTTGCGGATCACGGTCTCCACTTCGCTCTTCAGTGTGTCGCCGACGAACATGTATTTTATGTGGTAGCTGGATTGTTATTTAAGGAGAATCGATTAAGAACACTTGCACAGGCGTTAATTTAAATGCATGATTTTGTTACAGGTTTATTGATCGTCAGAGGGCTAATTAAATCTAATGAGTGAAGCCCCGACAAAATAAAATTAAAATATTGTGCAACATTAAATATCAATTATATGATTTGATGCAGATATAAATCAAAACAGTACAGTCATGGACTTCATTGGTTGACGGTTCAAGTTATTTTATTTCTAACTCTATGAAATTTCCAATGAAAAGCGAACCCTAAATGAGCCAAAAATTTAAGTCGGTGACCGTACCTCGTACGCCAAAAAGAAAATCACTAAGATCACCTTTAAGCAAATTTAACATGCTCGGAGCCGGGTACGTCTATAAACTACGACCGGACCCGGGTATGTCCTTAAACTACGACCGGACCCGGGTATGTCCTTAAACTATGTCTGAAAGAGGTACTGAGAATGTCATCTCGCTATGTGTGGTAGGGCACAGCTCAGCGAATGTTATCTCGCTAAAATCTGGAGCATAGCCCGACTAGGGAAGTACACCTTACAGAAAACCAGAGCCAAATAGCACTAGGCCCTACCCGAAACCAAATGAAAGCGACTGCTATCTGACCTTCCAACCCAGAGGGGAAACTAGGCCTTAGTCCGGTTTTCTCACGATGTTTTCCTTCACCGAAAAGCTACTGGTAAATATCAAATGACATTTCGTACATAAGTTCCGAAAAACCCAGTGGTACGAGCCGGGGTTTGAACCCAAGACCTCTGGATTGAAAGTTGGACGTGTTACCACCATACCAGGGACATATCGACCATCCATCGATAATCGATCATCAGAGTAGTTTCATAAAAAGGATACAGCAGATCGCATATAGGGTCGATGTACTGTAGATGCGGCTGCGTCTTGTCGATATGCGCCAGCAGCTCATAGAGCGCGATAGTGATGTCCATGACCGCGCGCGAGACGTCTGCGTTGAACCGCTGCAGGAACGGCCCCACCAGGTGGCACAAGAACACCAGCTGCGTCTCGGAACGGATCTCGGGGGACAGCTTCTCTTTCACAAACCTGGAATTTATAGGGTAAAATAATAGATCAAAAATTTACAATATCCCGATTAGATTATAAATATATCGTTTATCGAGTTAGACTATTTAATAAGTAAGAGCTCGTTGGTGTATCACCTACCACCGCAAGCGATACACCTATGGGTATAGGGCAAACTTCTTTGAAATAAATGGGTACTTTAATTTTTATGCACTAAAACGCCTAAATGCATAAACCGTCTCCATTTCGTTGGGAAAAAGACTCTTAGACATTTAATAATGAGGGTTAAAATACTTAGCTTTGCTGTATTCATGTATACATATATTTTTGAGTCAATTACAAACTGATTACATCAGAATTTAAGTAGTTTTTTGGATTTTTTTAACGTCACGTCACGTACTAATCAGTCCGATTCGGACAGTCAGAACAATATATGCGTTCCTTTCAAGGTGAAATATGACAGCAACCAAGAACCATCTTTGCATTGCATCCGGTTTGCAGCACAGCCACAATAACCAAAGAAATAAAAGCACTGAAGCACCTACATGACCTAGCCCGCGCCTGCGTGGTCCCTATGGATCGTGGCATCGCCAAAAGGGGAGCCCTACAAGTTGATGACAAACTAACTCCAGTAGAGAATCGCGTGTCGTACTTCTTCATCTGTCTAGTAGAGAAAGGTGCACATCAACGTCATCTCAAACACGCCGATGATTTATGAAAATTGTACTTCACAAAAGTTGGTTAAGATCATTGTTAGAGTTACAAATTGTTATTTTTATAAAAGTAGAAGACTCAAAACCTATATTTAGTTGATTTACAAGTCTGTGCTTCAGCTATTCTTCTCCTGAACCTCAACATATTTTTCAGTTTTGAGCAAAACGTGATGATTTTGATACTGTAGATCAAGGTAGTCTTCCTAAATTGTATATACTAGCCTTCTTGTTAGTCAGACCCATGTTAATTATATATTCAAATGAAGGTAAAAGATCAAGCTAATGCAGTATACAAGACTGAAGCCTCCTAAAATTCAATAAAAATAATTAGGGTAAAATCAACTCGGACGTTGTTTTTTTAATGCGCTTTTTCGAATGTTACAGGGAATTGTGTAAAACTGTCACAACTATTTGCCATAAAAAATATAGTAAATTAATCACTGTTAAAATTAAATAGGCTTTTTAGCCAGATATAGAAATAGTAAGCAACCTCTAACCGTTCCTATTTTACCCGTCCAAACCCTAGTGACAGAACTTATGAACTGACTAAGTAAGTAATTCCAGTCATTCATCATTCTTTCGATTGGCCTTTCTCTATATTAGAATACCAAACGAGGCAATGTTCACTTATTCCCGTTTGCAGCGTGGCATGAAAGTTAGGTCAGGTCAATACTCACTGAGGCACCTGCATGACCTGGCCCGCGCCGGCGTGGTACCATATGGATCGTGGCATCGCCTATTTAAAGGGGAGCTCTACAAGTTGATGACAAACTAACTCCAGTAGAGAATCGCGTGTCGTATTTCTTCATCTGTCTAGTAGAGAAAGGTGCACGCACACAAACAAGAACGTCGTGTTGTATAGAAAATGTGTGTGTATGTATAATGTAATACCAAGTCATTCATCATTCTTTCGATTGGCCTTTCTGTATATTAGAATACCAAACGAGGCAATTTTCACTTATTCCCGTTTGCAGCGTGGCATGAAAGTTAGGTCAGGTCAATACTCACTGAGGCACCTGCATGACCTGGCCCGCGCCGGCGTGGTACCAGACAGCGTGGGCCAGTGCCAGCGTCAGGCTGTACTTGTTCTCGAGCATCGCGTCGTTGGTCGTAGCCAGGTTGAACAGTTGGAACGGCGAGTGCTGGTATGGCCACTCGGTCATGTCGCTGTGGATCATCGCTTCTAGTATCCTGGCGGAGAAAATTGTGTTTTCGATATAGTGTGTATTTGTACTGTAGGGAATGAGTATTTATGGGAAACATGACTATGCAAAATAACGTACTAGATTAAAAATACGTGGAAGTATTTCTTCAGAATTGGAGGGTACTACTTTAAATTCAGTGAGGTAGGCCCATTTGTTGAAAAGTTAGACCCACGTCAACTCTAGAAAATTTGTATATTTTCACAAAGGTTACGTACCAGGATGTCTTAAATATTAACGTAGCTGTCAAGTCATGAATAACAGTCCAGTCCGAATCGGGCCATTATGCGCCCTAACGCATCGATCCAGAGTTGAATCTTGGTCGCAGGTATAACTACGAAGCCCTTAATGACCACGACCAGCAAACTGTTGCCAACAACGTCAGGTGCCATCGTAAGGGACATTAGTTCCACGCGGGTTACATACTAGATCGGAACAAAATATTATAATGTACCTGGTCATGAATCATGAAAATGAACAGTCCAGTACGAATCGGGCAAAGCTGGTATTATGAGCCCTAACGCGTAGATCCAAAGCAAGGCTCGGAACCGGTTTTAAAAATAGCGGTAAATACCGGTTTATTTCGGTTTTACTCCGAACTTTTATAAGAACGCGAACGTTATTAGAACCTAAATAAACCGGTTTATTCGGTCGGCGGCGCCGGTGGCGTGTCGCCGCGTAAACAAAGACATGTAGGCATTGTGCGTCGAACTAAACCCGTTTTTTATTGTTCTCACCCAGTAATTTGACAAGAGCTTTATGCAAATGTGCTCCTAAAAACCGGTTTATAAATAACGATTTACGAACGAAACCGAAATGAAAAAGGTTTTGTGCCACGTAAGTGACACCGGTTTGGAAATTTAACTGGTATCCGAGCCTTGATTTTGGTCGCAGGTATAACTATGAAGCCCTTCATAGTCATAGTCAATTATTTAATTGCATTATTATACATAACAATGCATGCAAATACAATTTTAAACAATAAGGTAGTAACTTACATAAGGCAAGTCAAATAGGATAATTAATATATAATCATTATTTGTAAATAATGCATGCTGCATGCTATTTTGTGGCTATTTGTACGCCGAGAGGCAAAACATAGAGATCCCAATCAATTGTAAGACCTAATGTTACCTATGTTTAACAAATAAATAATTTGAAATTTGAAATTTAACCCTTTGACCGCCAAAGGCGTTCAAACACGTCAACGAAAAGTCGTGCCCTCAGCGCCATGACGTGTTAAAACGTCCAAAATGAGAGATCAAAATACTCCTTAATAAACAACTTTATAGAAATATTTTTGTATATTTATTATAGCTCTACCAATTCACCTATCTTTTTAGTTAAAATTTCATTCAAAATAACCCGTAACTCAAGAAAAAATTTGAAAATACCTCAAAGCTATTTAAAAGAACAAAAAGGCACTGCCCTCCTCGCCGTTGACGGGTAATCACGTCAAGCGGCGTGACGTCACTTCGAAATAGTGTTGTTCGTTTAAAAGCATAGTGGTCGATGTTGATTATTGTATGAACATTAACCAAACACTGTAATTATGACTGTTTTTCGCATTTTAAGCTTTATTATATAATAAAACTAATTATACTCGTAAAACTGTGATTCGTGTAGAAGATTCGTTTTAGGAACTACATATCGTAATGTTAATATATTTTAAATTTTTACAATTTTTACTTTAATATATGCATTATTAAAAAAGAAATAGTTTTATTTACGTCGCAATGGAATAAACACAATGCGTGTTATAAGGGCCGTATTTAAAACCTAACAATGTGTATGTCGTTTCTTTTAATCTTATTGCTTCGGCGCATTCTTGTTAATCCTTAAACAATGATAAATACCACGACACGTCGGCTTTCGGTCCATTTCATTCATACCAGATAAGTAAAAATAATGAAATGGTATTTTAGATAAAATGTCAACCAATATGAATGTTATCGGTGAGAGACCGAGTTTAAGTCAACAAAGAATATGTCATTATTAGGGATATACCAAGTTTGATGGTATTGTTAAACATTTTTTTACTCAACTTAACAGTTTACAAACCTAACGTATTTTCCTACATACAGTTACACCACGGAAATATCGATACAGAAATGAATGAATATCTCTCACCCCCAACTCTAACATTCATAATAAGTTACGGTGCCACCAGCGCCAAAGCCGTCATAACACGTCAGCGCGTGACGTTATCACTAAAGTAGTGCTGTGGCTATATTGACAAAATAAAATAAAATTGTATATTAATTTTCATATTTTTGTAGTTGCTTTTAGGTGTATAAGAAAAATACGGAATGAATATTCTTTACTATTATGATTTCTAAATATCTAAAGTGATTTTGCCTAACTAAATCCACTATTAGGCGGAAAGAAATGTTTCGTCGATATGTTGTTTTCCAATCACTACGGTATCCGAGTGCGCTCGTGCAAATTTCGCTCTGGCGCTGGTGGCACGATTTTTCTGTCCGATGCGTGGCGTTCAAAAGGTTAACATTATAAATCAATGTGTCAAAAATAAAAGCAAATATAATAATAATAATTTAAACAATATGTCAAGCACGATACATTTATCAGTAACAAATAAAAATAATAAATAATTGTGTAACAAAATAAATTAAATTTCAGAATTTCAGAGGTCAAAGCTCGAAGGACTTAATGTCAGGTACATTGGTCAAAGACCCTATCATAATAACCCTTAGTGACCACGTCCAGTAAGCTGTTGCCGACGACGTCAGGTGCCATGGGAAGGAACATCAGTTCCACCAGTATGTCTTAAATATGAACTTACCTGTCATGAATGACAGTCCAGTACGAATCGGGCAAAGCAGCCATTATGAGCCCTATCGCGTTGATCCAGAGTTGAATCTTGGTCGCAGGTATAACAACGAAGCCTTTAGTGACCACATCCAGCAAACTGTTGCCTACGACGTCAGGTGCCATGGGAAGGGACATTAGTTCCACGCAGGTCACGTAGAGGGAGTGTGCCGATGGATTCGGGAACTCGTTGAATCGCCAGTCGGTGTTTGGGAAGTGAGATACGCCCGTCATTGCTGATGGATTGTTGAAGAAATTACGGCAATGCTTACACTAGGGTAGATTTTATAATTATTGCATGCATTGATAACTTTTTAACCAGCAATTGATAATATTGAAGTTTACATGGTGCAGTTTATATGTTGAACAGGATAAACGTGATATTTCCTAACCAATTTAATAACATGTTTTTCTTTAAAAAAAATTACAATGTTTTAGCGCCCACTGTACTTTTCTTGCAAAAATCTGAGCTGCTCAACTAGATAATTATAACAACTCCAAAGAAAATAATAAGCTGCTAATGTTTTATCACAGAGTTCTTATAGTCGCCTTCAGTCTCCATCATCAGATCAGCTCGATGGTACCAAAATATAGCATATTCATGTTATTCATTCTAGTCACGCAGATACGCTAAATTTCATCTCAATCAAATCAGAACTGGTTCAAATCAGACTTGCAAGATTCTACCTAAACAACGAACTGACAAACACTTCTTCTTCATCCTACCGTTGGTGCCGGCTTGGGATCCGCTTGTCAATCTAATCCCATGAATTGGCGTAGGCTCTAGTTTTTACGAAAGCGACTGCCATCTGACATTCCAACCCAGAGGGGAAACTAGGCCTTATCGGGATTAGGTCCGGTTTGCTTACGATGTTTTCCTTAACCGAAAAGCAACTGGTAAATATCAAATAATTTTCCGTAAATAAGTTCCGATAAAAACAGTGGTACAAGCCGGGGTTTGAACCCGAGACCTCCGGATTGAAAGTCGGACGTCTTAACACCAGGCTACAATCAGCGCTTGCTAAACCAACTGACAAACACTGGGTTATAAAAGCTTATAATAATAGAGAACATGCATGAAAAATATTTAATTGAATTTGTTCCATAAACACGTTCAACAACCCCAAATTAATATAAATAAGTGGAAATCCGTAATCATTTGTAACAGTTTTTTAAAGATATTGCGGCTTAAAAACTTAAAATTTTAGCCTTTTTTTTTATACCTCAAATGTATTTTCGAAACTTCAGTTCGATTACTTATGTTCTAACAAGAAAAAAAATGTACGACAACTATATAGCTAAACGCATTTTTTCGTGCCTAAAATTACAAAAATCTCCCAAAAACTTGTTCCTTCCAAACAGTTTTGTGCAACTTTGTGGTCGGTGACGTCACAATCCTCACACTTTTTGTACGGGGCGTTTTGACGCTCGGCGCAGACGCCTAACGTATTTTAACATTTTTGATGTTTCAGGGCTATCATAGATAGTAGGTTTATTAGAGACATTTGAATCTACAGGGAAATAGAATCGAATGACGTCTTCCAAAAAAATCATGCATGTTCCTAATTTTAAACAAAAAATAACCGACTTTACTCAGCCTCCAACTTTCCAAAAGCAAATGCTCGAGCTGCTGTAAAAAAATCTCAAATCTATAGTGATTTGAGATTTTTTTACAGCAGCTCTGTAATAGTTGAAGAGTTTCCTCCATTTCTCCAGGATCCCATCATCAGATACTGACCTGGTAACAATGGGACCAACTGTGAAGTATACTCTTTCAAACAAAAAAAGAATTTCCCAAATCGGTCCAGCCGTCTTCGAATAATCGACGACATAAAAAATATATAAAAAAATAGCAAAAACAAAGATCCCGACAAATTGATAACCTCCTCCTTCGAAATCTTGAAGTCGTTTAAAAAGGATACTGTCCACCATCCTGTTAACAAGGCTGAGGTAATAGTTAAGGTCCGGCGTCCACGTGGTAGTATCCGCGTCCGTCTTCACCAGGTACGTCTGGAACGCCTCCGTGGTAGCCCACCCCGTTGGGCGCACGTCCTTGAGCGAGCCCAGCACGGCGTTGACGAGCTTGCGCTTTAGAGGCGGCTTGTCGCGAAGCTTCGTTTCGTAGTAGTGCAGGGTGTTGTAAAGGAAGGTTACTGGCCGATCTGTGAGATAAGGAAAGATATAGTCTGGCTAACCAAAACCAAGCTATACTTATCCGTTTTTCAGTAGTGAGGGTACTAGTACTATACTTCGATTTTTGGGAAAACATTTTAAAATTAGCCATTTTGCATCTTATTGGTTTAAGCGTATCAATAATAATGGAAAAAGAGTCTTTTTAAAATTTTCCCTCGACCGTTATTTTTCTAAACTGAAAAACACGAGGTATAGTGTAAGAAAAAGACAGTATGATACTGTCTTTACTTGAAGTGAGACAGTCCCTGGCCAAAGTATAGTTGATTTTAGGAAAGGAATGCCTAGGACTCCTAATTTACCTAACCAGGTCCTGGTGGCTGAACTGAGAAAAAGGTTAGATGGTGTTTTTGTAGACAAACTGCATGGCTTATTTTGTCGAAGTGTCTAAGTTTAATATATGTTTTTTATAGGTATCAAGACATTAGTTACTCAACAAAGTGAATTCACCCACCGTTAAATATTGGCAGTAAAATTTGAATCATTAGTATTGACTAACTAAATTTGAATCATTAGTATTAACAAACGATAAAACTAGTAAAAGGAGCAGCAGCTGCTACAGGTTTTTGCTAAGTTGTTGGTATCTCTAAATGCTCAAATCGCATGTGACACCTCTGGAGTTGCAGGCGACCATACGCTACGGTAGCTGCTTACCATCAGGCGGGCCGTAGCTTGTTTGCCACCATCGCGTTTAAAAAAAAACGTCCAGCACCAGTATGAGGAGCAGCTGTTCTAGGTTCTAGCTAACTTGTGACGTCTCCAAATGCCGGTGTACCACTATATCCAGCACCAGTATAAAGCCCAGAGAAACGTCGATAATTTACACGGGTGATATGAAGATGATGTCTTACCATGGAACTTGTAAAGGTACCCCAGTTGCTCAAGCAGCTGTTCTAGGTTCTAGCTAACTTGTGGTGTCTCTTAATGCCGGTGTACCACTATATCCAGCACCGGTGTAAAGCCCAGAGAAACGTCGATATTAACACGGGTGATATGAAGCTGATGCCTTACCATGGAACTTGTAAAGGTACCCCAGATGTTCAAGCAGCTGTTCTAGGTTCTTGCTAACTTGTGGCGTCTCCAAATGCCGGTGTACCACTATGTCCAGCACCGGTATGAAGCGCAGGCAAACGTTGCTCAGGTACACGGGTATGGGGCCGCCGTAAGCGCTGCTGGCCTCTTCGGGCGCGAACTTCTCGGGATATTTTCTATGGAAAGCCAGGTGCTTGTCGTACCTGACAAAATTGGAGTTAAAGTAGTTTGAAAAAACAAATCCAATTGACAAAGGTTTTAAGACGAGTAAAGTAATGCATGTAGCAGAAGTAGGAGTTGCTTTCATCGACATATATGTAATATCAAGATGAGTAAAGGCAAGCAAAGTTCATATGAAAACACGACCCATTTTCACGTTTACAAAACTAAAATGTCTTATGTCTTATTAACCAATCAAGTACTCATTCTTTAAGCATATTTTTTTGTGTTAACCTTAATTCCGCAAAGGTTTCATGCCATTTCACCAATAAGAAAAGTTGCCGTGTTGTGAGTGGTCAAAATCAATTTGACAATGAAGTTTAATTGAACAGGAGATACTCAAATGAAAAAACTGAAATGTTAAGTTAAAGTATAATAAATACGCCTATGTTTGACGTGGATGGGTTCACGTAATAAATAATACTGCAATCAATTAACAATTTATTTTTTAGTGTATTTTATTTATCGTTCATAGAATAAGGAATAATATGAAAGCCTTCTATTCATCTTTCATTTATTTAAAAAATGTGCTTAATTACAATACATATAGGGACTTTCATACTACAAAATAAGCATAAATTAACATAAAATAGTAAAGATTTTGAACTTTTTTACAATTTTATAAATCCGTTAGATTAGGGAGACCCTCTTGGTCTCAAGCAACAGCATACCTTCAATATAAATAGTTAAAATTCTCTTTGCTTCCTCGTTTTTTAGAACTAAAAAAATAACGGATGAGTTCGTTTATGTGTACTATTTATATTTAGTTTGGCTTTGAACATTGTCCGAATCCAGGAAATGAATACTGCAAATTCTGCAATGCTCGGTGGGCACCCAAGGAAATGCATGCCTTCTTACTTCGTTCTTGGGGAAACTTTAAACATACACATATTGTTGAAGTCATCATTATAACAGAATTTAAATTATATTTAGTAGGTAAGTAAAACCGACTGAGGTGGCATATTCAGATTGTTTATTAAGTACGTATCTCATACTCCCAATATATGAGTACAAGGGAGAGATTTCGATATTATCAAAGTAGTATAATATTGATAAAGATTTATTCCAAGGACCCATACTGTATATCGAAAAAAACAAACTGAAAAGATTCTTTGTTAACAACGGAAACCTAACTGCTATTACTACTAGGTAATACTTATAAATGAACATTCATTATACTTTTCCTCAAATGAGTTGTTTACTTTTCCAAAACTCATATTGCATAACATCGACCAAGTCCGTAATGTATGAGAATATTTATGCGTGATTTACTTACCGATGAAAAGAAATATCACCATGTTTGGCGCCTGTGTGGATCCTGCGCCAATGCACGGCAAGCCGGCATTTTAATACCGATATATTACCGAAATTTCATGGACCAAAAAAACTAATATTTTGACGATATGACAGTTTCAAAATGTTTGACATGACATTAGGGCACCGCTGTCACTAGCTCCGCCCACTTTGGCACCAGGAAAGTGGAGCAGATTTTGAGCGTTGATTACGCTTCCTTACTTATTATTCTTCCAAGGTTGCTTTACATTTGACGGGTTTTAAACACTTTGTTTCTGGAGAAGAAAAGGCCGGTTGACAGCTGACTGAATTCGATTATTACTTTCCTATACAACGTTTATAGGTGGCCAGTGTTAATGGATGTTTACAGGTATAAAACCTTCTTAATACACCACAGTTTCTTGGCTGGTCAAACGTTTGCACTCGTTTTGCTGATAATAATAACTTAACTAGCGGCGTCAACCAGAGTTGATTAAGGCTTTAGATAAAGAATAGGTAAAGAATGACCGTTACGTTATAAAAGTTACGATACATCTGGACAGAGAATCGAAATAATGACCCTAGCGAGCCATGCGAGCACTGTACGCTCGCTTCAAATCGTTCTTGGTACGATATGCATGCGATATTTTGCGATCCTTACGTAAATGCCTTCGTCAAATCACATCTCACTCATGTATTATGTGAAATTACCAGTTGTTCTGCTTCCAGTGTTCAGGCGAGTTCTCTTTGACGAAGTCTTGTGCCCTGTTTCTGAGCTCAGAGCCCTTGAGCAATAGCAGCTGGATGATGTAGAGGCACACCTGGCTCTCGTTGCCGTCAGGGTTCGGCCTCAGCACCTAGACAAAGAAGTTTATCAAGGCGATGGCAAAAGAGAGTGTAAGAAAGAGGCTTTGGACGCTCTCAAGCCATTATGAAAATTCCTAGTGACCTGATTGCGAGCGAGTATTTAATGAGTAAATGAATAGTAACCTTTATTTTCATAGTTCTACTAATACCAGGAAAAAAGTAGAATGTTCAGGACGCTATAAGTTTCTTTATCTAATTCTAGACGTAACTTTAAAAAGCACGATTTTTTGCCTATATCGTCAGGTGACAACCAAAACTCACTAATTGGAAGAAAATTGGGTTCGTTGAATTTTTTTAAGTGGCTGATATTATACTTTTAATCAATAATCTATTCAATTCCAAGCCTAAAACTGTAATTAGACTTTTGTATTACTTACAGTTTTCTTTTTAAAATTTTTTGAGTCTTTGAACTTTTTGAAAAAAAAATATGACAAGTTGACGTTTTAGATGACACTTGACAGCTCTGTAAAAAAAATTTCACAACGTCATTTATTTAGGGGCAAAGGCGCAAACTTAGCGCCCTTGCCCCTAAATAAATGACGTAGACAGCAGTCAAACTGTGTGAAATGTAACACTGATGTTTCGTAAAATATTTCAAAAAACGGTATGAAGCAAAAAAAAAACTAATTACAGTTTTAAGCCTTGAATTCAATCTACTTTTGATAACAAATATGATATCAGCCTCAAGGAACCCAATTAAAATAAAATCTACTTTGTTTTGTTACTAATACGGTTCATTATGGCTATGAACTTGTGGTAGTAATTAATGAGTTTTGCCTGTCACATTACATTATATTGTTGTTATATTATACTGTACCTCGGCCTCATAAGGCCAGATTTACACTTGTATGTTTTGTTTGAGTAAATAGAGACGCTGCAATAGGTCACAATGAGAGACGATTATTGCTTTCTCATACTAGCAAATTAAAACTTACAAGTGTAAATCGGTCTAACGCAACTTAACAACCAAAGGACTCACCAGACACAGCACGAGCCGGTCGATGGTGACGATATTGTACTTCCATATGATGTCGTTGATGGCGTCCACGCACTTGTTGATGTGCGGCCCGCCTGCAGGATTAGTCACTTCGTACACGAGGTAGTCGCAAAACTTCCGTAGGTGAGCAGAAAGCGCCCGAGCGCCGATGCGTTCCAGGATTCTGCAAACACGATGTTACTTGTCAATTCTATTATTTAATGGCGTTGGACATCCAAAACAGATCAATTTTTGGCACCTGCGTACGTATGAAATATTACAAGTCGCTTTTTGCTGACGGAAAAATTCTAAGCGTAATAGACCTATCCGATTAAGGGCTACTTTCCTCTCTATATTGGAGAGTCAGTTGGATTTTGTAAGGTGGGGTAGGTTGTGGTCAGGTGGTGTAAGGGAAACGTAGTTTATTTTGTAAACGTGTTTCCGTTACCTTAATGTTCCCATTAACCCACCCGACTTTACACCAATACTAGTTTAATTAAGTTTAATAGCTGAATAAATTCTTTATATATATTGCCTAAAGCAGACTCAAAAATAACGCTATACACCCAAGGGCAACGAAAATTGTAATCTTGTATGTGACTCGTTTTAATTTTCCTTGAGCCACTATTCAAAAGTTTTCATACCGACTATAGCTTACTTAAAAGCAATAGGATTGATCCTATTAGTGTCGAAGATCATCTTCCACAGCAGGCAGAGGAACAGCGGCGTGCCCGGCACGGAGAAGTGCGATATGATGTCGTTGTCGTTCGCCATGGACGTCCACTTGCGGTACTCCTCCTCGACGGATTTCTTTAACACTTGCTTGTTTTCCTTGGGTGCCGGATTCTGTATAAAACAACAACAATAATTATTCCTTATAGTGGAGTACGGGAACGCCTTTTTATCCTATAAAAATGACATAAATGACAAGTCCGATTTATTTTGCGACTTGTCAGAATACGCTAAGTACTAATAATAAAAAATATTTTCTAACAATTGTTAGCATTGCGCTAAATATAATGCATGTATTTGTTTGCTACACATAGAAAAGATTATTTATTTTTCTCCACCAGGCTATCGCTTTTTAGTATTGCAACATAACTTCACATTTTATAACGGATTTGTCAAGAGCATATGTCGTCTTAGCCATTTATAATTCGTTTAGAATTCAGGGTCACTTATATTTTGACAAATTATTTTCGATTATGCTCACATAATCTATTTACCAAACTGTTATAAAATGACAGATGATGTTGAAATAGTTGAATGCAATAGTATGGTAAAGGATAATATATCTTGTATAATCTTTTCTTGTTGTTATTAACAAATATCTATATAATACCTAGCGCGACGTCAAAAACTGTAAGATTTTTTTTTTTAATATAAGTAATCAATCATATCATATTCTCTAACTAAAAAAGAAAATCGCACTTGTGAGTAATCGAAGCTCATAACTGTTCGCGTACTGTACAGTCGGTTCCCCAACATAAGTATCCACTCTCCCATACAACTTTGTATGGCAATGTGGGTACTTAAGTTGGGGAACCCACCGTACTATTACACCATGGCAGGTATCTCTGCTAGCCTAAGATGGTCGGATTTTTATCATCTGTCGACATAATTGTCACGTGACGAATGACGTGATAGGCGAAAAAATAGCAACCATGCTATCCGTTCTGCTTACTTCCCGTGACAGCAGAGCGGGCAGAGTCAGCCCATATGTGCCCAGTGTGGGGCCGTTTTCGACCCTTACCTCTATATTTATTTATTTATTTATTTAAACTTTATTGCACAACAAGTAATAATGTACAAATGGCGGACTTAATGCCAAATGGCATTCTCTACCAGTCAACCATTTCTACCAGTCAACCACTATAGTTACAGGCTTATTATTAATCCCGTTTAAATGCATGCTCTGGGCATATATGAGTTAGTGCACCCCACGCGTATCATCAAACTGTCGAAAGGTTCCGGTCGATGATAAAATATGTATTTTTTTCTATATCTAGTACCGCGCTCGGGTAGTAAGTGCACGACAACCGACTAGGATCGGCATTTGATAGTAGGGTTTTAAAAACCCTGTCAATGAGGATAAACGCGCAAAAATAAGCGAAGATGGCGTCGCAATAGCAAAGAAACAAACATCTCCTTGGTTATGGTTTGGAAATGTCAAATCCATACAGTCTATGGTACAGTCTCTAGACCAAATCGTCAACGTCAACGAAATGGTCCCACAATGGCGGTTAAAAATTACCATTTATAATACTATAGTCTGTCCATCCTTACTCGTCTTATCATGTAAACAAACACTTCTCAGCGAAATTATTACACTTTTCTCTTGAATTATTACTTAAAATGTTGTTGTATACTTAATAAAGAAACTCACAAAGTATTGATTGCGACCAAGTAACCACTGAGGAATATCATTTCTCTTCATGAATGTCAAACCCATGTCAGATGATGCAGGATAAATAATCATATGTCAGGAATAATGTCAAAATAACTAACACTCTTGCGGTACTAATGGTTGTCTTTAATGCACTGAATTAGAATAATTCAATAATGTACGTTACGCATGTCAACATATTTGCCTAAAGGCGGCGCTTTACTTTATGCGATGCGATGTACGATAGCTAGATCGTACATACTGCCACTTTTCTTCAATAAACGAAGTAACGAACGAAAACCCGTTGACAAGCGTTTGTTTACATGATAAGACAAGTAAGGATGGACAGACTATATTTCACCTGTGGGACCTACCTAACATAGAATACGCATTATACGCAAGTGAGACAAGCCGGAAAGAATAGTCATACCTGTGAGAAGAAGTCGACGAGCACCGGCGGGAAACACTGAAGAGTGTGCTGAGACCACATGTGCGGGGTGTTCGTCATTATGGTGGATAGTAGCTCCTTCACTGCCGCTCCGTCGTTGGCTGCTAACAGAAAAAAAAATGAGACTGTCCTTAAAATCTTTTTTTCGTTTATAGTTTGACCATTTATTATTTTATTTGGTCGATACGAATCGATAATCATAGAGTGCCACAATATATATCTAGACCAAGGTCAAGGAACGCAAACTACAAACTTTGGTGTCGGAGGTAAGTCTGTTTGTGTCCGTGTCCAGACAACATCAGAAGTAGCTAAGCGGGTGAGGTGTTCGAAACGAGCTTGACACGACTTTGTTGTTAAGAGAATAAGAGCGGGTGAAGGTTATTCTGAATACCTCGCCCGCTTAACAACTTTTGCTGCTGACTGTCCGTGGAGTACTTACGACTATTTAATCGTTTATTCATAGTTCGACTGTTTGGTATTTAGGCGATACGAGTCTATAATCAAGAGCCACAATATAATTAGAGCCGATCGGATGATCAAAACGCATGCTTGGGTATCCGTGCTTGCGGGTGCTTTAAAGACTATTAAATCGTTAGTACATAGTTCGACCATTGGGTATTTAATCGATACGAGTCGAAAATCTAAAACCATCACAAGATATGTAGAGTTAGTCCAGCTCCTCCTTGTCGTGGGACACGAGCGACTTGGGCTCGGGCACTCGACGTGTTATGTGCAGTTGTACTGAACTACCCAGCATTTTGACCATGACTTGTATGGACGTGTTTAACAAGCACTCGGTTCAGCTTCTCGTTGTCCTGGGACACGAGCGACTTGGGCTCGGACACTCGCGACATGTGCAGTTATACTGAACTGCACAGCATTCTGACCATGATTTGTATGGATGTGTTTGACGGTACAGCAAGAGTGAGGACTAACCTGTGCCGCTCATGTAGATGCCCCTCGCCAGCGTGAGCACTAGCACTCGGTTCAGCTCCTCGTTATCCTGGGACACGAGCGACTTGGGCTCGGACACCACTCGCGACATCTGCAGTTGAACGCCGGAACTGCCCAGGCTTGTGATGAGTCGTAGCGCGGTGCTTTCGAAACTGAAATCGGATTATACAGGATGTAATCGTTAAATATAGCCAGGCGATTATTCCGTAAATACAGCAGATATCAGTAAAACTGATAACGAAAGTACCCAATGAGTAAAAATCAGAAAACTGATATCGAAAGTACCCAATGAGTAAAATCATATTATAACTTCTTTCAAATAAAAGCAGTAATACTAAAAATATTAAGTTTAAACGCTCTCATACATTTAGTGAGACAGAATTTCCCTACCGAAAGAGATTCACACACCAAAAACTGTTTAAGATTCACAATTTACACGAATAAACTGTAATTAAATAATAAACCGTCCAAGTGCGTGTCGGACCACGCATAATGGAGAGTTCCTTACCTTCAATGGAATAAGAAAAAGTTACTTAAGAGGCTGACAACACCCGATGACCTTCAAATTGACTTTACTCAAACAGGTTTTTAGCTATAACTACTTGTTTTGAGAAAGTAAAAAAAAAATATGTTAATATTCGTTATATTTGGAAGAACTTCGTTAATTCAGATACACGATTGTCCGGAATCGGCTCGATAGAAAATAATTCCAAAGTTACATCTTAAAATTAGCTTTAAACAGTTGTATGTCTTTAGTTTCTTGACTTATACGTCTGTTACTAAGGACAAAATTCCACCACTCTAATACTAAAAACTTCGTCGTTTTCTATTTCTCGAATAATACGTAGTTTTTTTTAAATTCGTCATTTTGCAAAATTTGCAATGAGCTCCCATACTAATCGTAACACAGTGTTTCTCTTTCACTCGCGTTGATAAAGACAGGGAGGGAATTTAGCTGTTGTCAGCCCCTTAATACCAAAAGGTCGTATCATCTCATTGAAAAAGTTTTTTGGAGATAACTCGCAAAAGCCTTAACCGATAATGTCCAAAACAATTTTCGTTGAGAAAAATACAATGAAGTATCATCTAAAAAAAAAAAACCTATTTTTTTTATCCCCGGTTCATAAGTTACAGGAGGGGGACACAATTTTACTGACCTAGGCGGGGCTATTCATTCTGAAAATAATCATAAATCAATTATTTTTCAAATAAACCTCAATGTTATTTTTCAAGTCCTATATATGCAACATTTTAATATTTGTTTTTTTTTTTACAATTTATTATACCGGGTGTTTCCTGTAATAGGGGCAATAAATTAAACCGTAGATTCTAATCCTCAAACTGGACAATATTAGTTCAGCGACTTTTAAAAATAACTTATAATTTGATTTTTATTTCACTTTAAAGTTTATTCGAACACGCAATGTATTGCGAAATTGATTATTTCTGTTGGGTGACAAGAGTGACAAGCAGTGTCAATTAGACGGATTTTAACGTACATTGAAAATCCTATTTAGTATGTGTGAAAAAATCTATGTTTTAATTTATTGCTCTTATTACAGGAAACATGTATGTATGGAGTGCCCTCCCCTTAAAAATATTTTCAGCAATTTTACGACAAAAATAAGTAGCGGCATACAAAATACACGTTGTGTTGAAATTTTATTGACGTACGTCTTTATACTCAACGAGTACAGTACAACTTGTATGTTCTCTCTCTCAAAATTCTAAACAATTTATTGTGATTTCTAGTTTTCTAACCAATAATGGGATTGCATGTAATACTACATAGGCTGCTATTTATATATCCGGAAACCGGGATTACAATCTTCTTAAATAGCATATTTGACCTCCATGGTAAAATTTGAACTTTTTTAAGTACTGGCCGGTATATTTTTTCTTTCTTATTAACGCTCGTGTTTTGTTTTTGACGGGTTTTAAATGTCATCTCGCAGCAAGAATGGAACTCACTCGTGAAAATATTCGTGCTATGATTTATTATGATTTTCGGCGTGGTTTAACGCAACAACAGTGCATAGATCAACTAACTTCAACTTTTGGTGATGAAGCCCCATCTAAAACTACTGTGTATCACTGTTTTAGTGAGTTCAATCGTGGACGTAGTATGCTTACGGACGAAGTTAAGGCAGGTCGCCCGAAATCGGTCGTTGTACAACAAAATATCGAGGCTGTGCGAAAACTTATAATGGACGACCGACATGTTACGTACTGCGAGATAGAGGCGACTCTGGGTATTTCTATGACCAGCATTAATAGCATATTACATAATTATTTGGCTGTAAAAAAAATTTGTTCGCGTTGGATACCCCACAACTTAACAAAAGAGCAAAAAGATGCTCGCGTCGAATGGTGCAATAAAATGTTAAAAAAATATAACCGTGGTGACTCAAAAGCCGTTTATAACATCTATACAGGTGACGAATCCTGGATCTATGCATACGATCCCGAAACGAAGCAACAATCAACGGTATGGGTGTTTCAAAATGAGCCGAACCCTACGAAAGTTACTCGTGCAAAAAGTACATTGAAACAAATGGTGGCCTGCTTCTTCGGTATTAATGGCCATGTAGCTACAGTGCCACTAGAAAACCGTAGAACGGTTAATTCCGAGTGGTACACGACCATTTGCTTACCGGAAGTATTTGAACAAATTCGTAAAACTAACCAGCGACGAAGAATCATTCTTCATCATGACAATGCCAGCTGTCATACGTCACGCGAAACAACTCTATTTTTGGAGGGTCAAAATGTGGAATTAACGGGTCATCCGCCGTACAGCCCTGACTTGGCACCCAACGATTTTTATTTATTTCCAAATATAAAGAATAAATTACGCGGTCAACGATTTTCGACCGCTGAAGATGCTGTCGACGCATTCAAACAACACGTTATGGAGGTACCTCAGGCGGAGTGGCAGAAGTGCTTTAAAAATTGGTTCACGCGAATGCAAAAGTGCATAGATCATCAAGGGGCATACTTTGAAAAACAATAAAACCATTTTCAGCCGTGTACGTTTGTTTGTTTTTTTGTTTCCGGATATATAAGTAGCAACCCTCGTAGTACAAATGATCCAAGAATATGCATAGAATTTTTTTTTTTTTGGAATTTTGGAATAAGTTATTTTTCACGCCACTGCTCGGAAATATGGCCAAAGATGGATTGAAATGAGAGTAGAAAGTAGTTCTTAGTAGTACAATTCAAAAACAGTCAAACAATGCAGATTTGCAAAGTAAAGTGTAGTGTTTAGCGGCCTTTTTTACTTTCTACTCTGCTATTGGTCGATTATTTTTGACATTAGTAACTCGTTCAGAAAATAACAAAATTATTAGAGCAACATTACATTTGTACGTTTAATTAAAAAATTAAAACGTCAAATTCGCTCAATGAATGTGTACTTTTGCGATTGTAAGCGTTTTTTATTTAAGTATGTGAAAAACGCCTTTGCATGCTTAAAAAAAGTATAAATAAAAAATTTGAAAAGGCGGGAAGGAAAATTTCTTCTGTCTGTTCTTTAGATCGGAAACAAACATTCAGATAATTGTGTATAATTCTGTACGATTTGAAATAAAAATAACTAACAATGAGTGACACGAGTACGGACATGGATCTTACACCGCCGGAAATTCAAAACACTGCAAAGTCAGTGATTCGAAATTTATTGCCCATTAAATCCCGAGATAAATATAAGAAAGTGTATGAAAATTTCAAGACATGGCAAATAAATAAAAAAACAAACTCTTTCTCTGAAAGTGTAATGCTGACGTATTTTGATGAACTCTCGAAAAAATATAAATCCTCCACTTTATGGGGCATTTATTCAATGCTAAAGGCAACGCTTAATACGGAGCACAACATCAATATCAAAAACTACACCAAGTTACTAACCCTATTGAAAAGGCTATCAGAAGGCTTTCAATCAAAAAAATCAAAAGTCTTGACAGCGGAAAATGTTGAAAGTTTCTTGAGAGATGCACCTGATGAAGTGTTTCTAGCAACAAAGGTAAGTTATTTCACAACGTGACCGATGGTTATTTTTCCTTTCCGTTGCTTAATATATTTTGTATCAACCAAATTATTATCATTATTACAGGTCATTTTAATATTTGGAGTAAATGGGGCATGCAGGACAGCTGAATTAATTAATATAAAAATCGATGACATTGAAGAACACCACGATATGATTTTGGTCAAACTGAAAAACACTAAAACAAAAATTGATCGGTCGTTTATCATTCGTGATGAATTTTTGGAAATTGTCAAAAAATATCAAAACCTCCGCCCGGAAAACGCGGGATGTGATAGATTTTTCCTAAATTATGTTAATGGTAAATGTACCAAGCAGCCTATAGGCCGGCATAAACTTGGTGCTATACCAAAAACGATTGCGGCCTATTTGAAGCTACCGGACGCTGAATCTTACACCGGTCACTGCTTTCGAAGAACCTCGGCAACTCTGCTAGCAGACTCCGGTGCCAATTTAACCACATTGAAAAGGCATGGCGGTTGGGCATCGGATAAGGTGGCAGAAGGATACATAGCAGACTCAGTAGAAAATAAAGTCAAAGTCAACCACCAAATTAATGAGGCGATAAATTTACGTGCTCGTCCGTCTACATCAGCAGACACGAAAGCAGGACCATCAACACCTAAGGAAACCTTACTGTCAAATTCACTTCATCCTGCATCATTTGATGATATCCCATCAGCATCACACTCCATACCGGCCGAAATGACACAAAATACTAATATAAATGTTCCGGGAAAAAACATTTCCTTGTCATTCCACAACTGCCCTAATGCGAATATCAATATTACTTTTAATTAAACTGTGTATTATACTGTGTACTCAACCTGTTTTATTTCATTACATTAGGCGTGAAAAGCACATAGTAAATGCCTCGGTAGAAAGTGCAATAGATGGACTCGCATCTTCGCGGGCCTCACCTGCGGCTCGGCCCGCGAACTAACTCGTCCATCTATTGCTTACTTTCTATACCTGGGCAACAATGTACTATTATTATGAACTTCAATGATTGTTATTCAAACAATTAGACGGAGAGCTGGCCACGTCAGATATGATACAATGATGAGAGCAACAAAACCCCTCTAGTTAGTTTACAATACTATACTTATTCCTATATCCGGACATCTGGCAGCTGTAAAGTGGTGGAGATCAAAGAATGCAAATAACTTGACGATAACAAATCTTAGAGTTCTGGGTTTGATACAATATTATGGAAAATTGTGTAATTAATTAGATTATACCATAGCCAGAAGTTTCTGTTAGGGGAAAGTAGTGCCAAATGATGTTAAATGCAATCTATAGTTAGTCGCTTACAGTTTTTGTTTCCGCAATAATACACTATGTTTTTTGTTCTCACGTAAAAATATAGGCCCTGCCCTCTATAAATGAAACAACTTTGGCAGTTATTACCTATTTTGGTATTACTTTTTTCAAACTGATTTTTTTTGTTGCTCTGCCTCTCTGACCTCCATCCATTAAAGCCTGCCTATGCCCGAATCTAGCATTAAGGATGGTAAAACAATCTAACTAAACAGGTTTTATTGCTCTCATTATTGTCTCATATCTGACGTGGCCAGCCCTTAGTCCAAATGGATTTCTAACAGAATATTACCATTTGATAATGATAACTAACTTCAGTGTATTATCGCGTAACATTTACAATACGATAATCTTTAATATTTACAATATGATGATAAGATTGATAAGGGTGTCGTATACAAAGGGTGCTGCAAGCTGCATAACTGCATGAACAAGATCATTAATTAATTACATAATTCATAGTAGAGATGTAACGGATATATGGATGCTGGCCACTATCCGGTATCTGGCCTATCCGGCCATAAATTTACTATTCGGCCGGATTCCGGATAGTAAAATGACACGTAGTCAAGTTTATAAACGGGATGTATACATAGTAAACCACCAAATAATTTACTTACTAATTATTAATATAGTTTATTACGTCACGTAATTCTTCCATTCATTAAAGGGAGCTAAAGAGAGCTTAGGGAGCTAAAAACTTTTAAACAAATTGCAACTGGCATTGCTTGCGCGAATTAGCTTAACTGTAGGTAGAAGTTATGGCCGAATTTCCGGCGGCTGGATATCCGGCCAACGGATCCGCCGGATATCCGGTATCCGGCCAAACAACTATCCGTTGCATCTCTAATTCATAGTCCATGGAACTTATAAGCTGACTGTTTGTCAGTATATTAATAAAAGTGGTAGCCTAGGCAGTAAAAAAATGGAAAGTTATCCTACCAGAGCTGTAGTTGCGTTTGGTTGGCCTGCGGATACGCGGCCAGCGAGTGTATGTTGGACAGCAGCGTCACCCTGTAGTGCGGCTGTATGTGATGGATCCGGTACGAGAACATGTCCAGCAGGTTGTGTAGGATGCCCCACGCTTGCGACTTGAACACGTTCGGCAGAAGTTGGACTGTGAACAACAAATATAAGGTTACTCACGTGATACGTTATGAGTTTGTTTGTCGTTGTTTCACCGTAGCATCGAAACTAGTGAGCTAATTTTGATAGATGATATATTATATCAATCGTCTTTCCTTTCAACCGGCTTCAAAAAAATACTGTCGGGTTAAAGTTATTACCTTTGTAATATAAACACAAACCGACTTAGTCCCACAGTAAGCTCAATAAGGCTTGTGTCGTGGCGACGATATATATAATAGATAGATATAGATAAATACTTAAATATATAGAAAACATCCATAACTCAGGAACTATCTGTGATAAACACACAAACAAGTGCCCTGACCAGGATTCGAACCCGGGACCTCCTGCTTCGTAGGCAGGGTCACTACTGGCTAGGAGGCCGTTAAATAGATAATTTTTGAAATTTTACAATTTCAATAATTTCCAATCCTAAGGGGATTAATAGTACTAATTTATAAAACCACATAACATTTAATAATATAATTTAGTCTACTAATCAAATTTCTACGGCATGACTTTATAAGCCCAATTTCATAAGTAAATTTAGAGAGTAGAATTATAATATAATGTAATAGTCTCATAAGAATAGCAACGAAACAGGCACATATCCAGAGACTTTCTTGGACACGTTCATTGAAACAACCATATGGATTGTGAAAAATCCCGTCTATCCGTCTATGTCACGCCGGGACGTGGGCAAATCCCATGTATCCCCCCCGCCTTGGATACGTCCTTGCAACGAAACTAGGAGGCATAACACAGTGCCAGTACCAGTCACTGATCTGTAATAAATTCTGTAAACAAGTCTATTGATACATATATATTATAAATCTACTCTCTGATAGTAATCGATCGACACTCACTAACGAAACCTTTGATTCCCAGCGACTCTATTTCCGTGTAGACCAGGAGACGACTGTAAGTTTCCACTAGCGCTGGTGCCATCATACTGTTCCCGGGTATGCTGGTTTTGTTCTGCGCCAACTTCGCTACGTGGGTCACTATAGAGTGTATCAAAGACATTTTACAATGCAATGTGAGACTGTCAAGTATGCACATTGACAATGGCACTGTGGGTAATGGTGTCCCAGGATTCCCGTTAGATAATGCCTTTTGGCTGCCGAAGAGTGTCTCTATAATTATGCCCATGGGGCGTGCGTAGTATTCTTGGTTGGTTGAATACGCGTTGCAGAGCAAAGCTATGCGATAGTCTGAGCCCATAAGGTTTGGAGTGTTATTTGAAGTCATAAAGTGCTGCAGAAAGCTGAAATTAATTATATAATAAATAAAAATCAATGTTATAAAAGTCACAAATCAATAATATTGATGCTAACGACTCCGCATCATTCAAAAATTTTGTATATTGCTTAAGAAGGATTATAATGGCGATGGAATAAAATAGGCCTCAAATTTATATACCTACCATCGTATCAATTCTAAAATAAGTAATTTAAATAATAAACTTACTCATATTGCACTTTCAGATTTTGGGGCATAGGCATTGTTTTGTGTTCAGACTCCGCTTTTTTCAACAAGTGCATCCAAATACACACGACAGCCATCTGATGCGTGCAATGGGCCCTCGTGCAGTCAGGGACGGGCAAGGGCTCCTTCTCCGGATACAGAAGTTCATATAGCTTTATTATAGGTAAAAAGTTTGACAGCGGGTTCCTTTGTATACTCCCCGAGATAAACTGAAGCAGAACCCACATCAAGTGGTCTCTGCCCTTCCTCATATCATGCCCAATTAGTTTGTTGTGAAGACCCATGACTATATTAGGAAAAGAGGCGAAATGGAAGAGTATTAAATAAATAACTTGTGAAGACAGGTGTAACCAGCACCAGTGTGTGGACGACATTTCGTCGTCTTCGCTTTCTTGTTCACTCTTCTCCATGGCCAGTATCATCAGCTCTACCAGCTGGTCTTCCAGGGCGATACAACGTTGCTTGTGCTGTTTCTGTAAACCCAGCATGGAACACACCATGTCTCTGGAATATGGCTGTTGTAGAACATGTCTTAGTAGACCTATTTGTGGCTTCAATAATTTGTCATCATAAGGCAAACTGCCTTTGAGAGAGAATTTCAATGTTGTTGGATCCAGTCGCCATGGATTGACTAAGTGGTCAGCGTAGCCTGAGTACTCTACTACTGGCAGCATATGGGAGTGCCCGATTATTGATACCATTTGTGCGCAGGGCTTGAAGCTTTGGACAAAGCTAGTCAGCAGTTTTGCAAGTTGCTAAAAGCAAAAAAAAAATTCTAGTTGAGGGAATTTTTCTGGCTAACAAACTGTATAGAGTAGTAGGTCATTTTTAGGGATATTTTGCACTTATACCTACTGCATATGAAGGGTACACGGAAAGAACATGTCTAGTCACTTTGACAACATTTTGAGTTACAGCACTTTTAAAGTTTGGAACGATTCAATTAACCATACTATTTTCGTAACTAGATAGATAGTTTTGATTACTTAAAAAGTGGATGTATGTTAAAGATTCCAGCTCTAACAGAAGTTGTTACTAATAGTTCATTGCAAGCTCTACATTTTGATACAAACATCTCATTTTACTAAAAAGGGAATAAAGATTATTAGATTATAACGAGCCTGAAATTTATGAAGATGCATAGGCTCATAAATTCAGAATGTTTAGCACCATTTAAAATATTGCAATGTCATCAAAGTAACGTAATATCTGATGAATTTGTATAAACAGACAAACAAGTTAAAATAAAAGTATAGAAATATCTATCGGCAAATATAACTAATGCTATTATGGCATGTAAGGTTATCTTAACTATGTATGTCAACTGTTGCAAGTTACAATATATTGCATACTTTGCTTGGCTTGAATAACATGGTGTTCCACACACAACAGATGTTTATATCCTTTTCTCGAGGTGGGCGACAGGAGACCATTAGGCTGCGTTTCCACCAAAGATGAGCGAGGATGCGTTGAGAAGAACGAGTTTTTTTAAGAATCAATCCTAGAGCTACGCTGTGTGAGGATAAACAAATGACTTTCGTCGCAACGCGTCCTTGCTCCTCTATGGTGGAAACGCAGCCTTATTAAGAATGAAATGCTCCCCATTCTGATTTTGTATGGCAAGAACCGGGATCTCCCGGTTCTGGTACTGGATTTAGGGATTATAGAAAACAAGTACCGGGACATACCCTAAGAGATAGGGAATCACTGTTTCTGTTTTTATAGGCAGGCTAAGTTGAGCATAGTAAGCAATCCTGCAGCAGATGATATGTTGGTAATACATACCCAATGCGGCCAGTGATTGTTGTCCGGGTAGTCTTTCTGTATCTCTGTGACAATGAAATAAGCGGGCAGCAAGGATGCGTTGCGGTCAAAGATGTACTCTATGACATTATACAGGGCCTTCATCTGAGGCATGGAACTTGAGTTTAATCGCACTGGTAATGTGTGTGCCTTTTCCCTGCAGCCCTGGAACAGAGACAAATTCAGTTGTTTCAAATGTTAGTTTCAGTGTGTTCAACTGTTTATTTGATGCAGTGACGTAACTATAAGGTGCCAAAGCGAGCAAAATGCGATGGGCCCTGGCCCAAGGATCCTTAACCGGTCCAAACGGTTGTGAACACAGGGGCCCCACAGAGGGGAATTTAGCACGGACCCAAGTTGGTATGGTGATTTGACGGGTGTATATCACCCTATCTAAATAAAACGGGGCTCATGTGAGAAATAAAAATGAGCAGTTGATGTCTCTAGATATGTTAACATTCTTGCACTTTTCTTCTTGGTACTAAGTTTCAAAAATGTAAACAAGTCTTTGATGTTGTCCTTACACTAGAAGTAAATACCAAAACTTCCTAAACTTGATTTTCAAAGTCAATAACCACATTTTAAAGCAAAATGTATGTATTTATATCATACCTTCATGATTTCTCTCACTCCTTTGTAGTCCACACCACCTATGACTCTTCGAATTAAATTAAAACACTCAATCCAATAATCTGCATTTTGATATGAAAGTTTTTCACCAGTCAGTATGCAGTCACAGAGCATCCTGCAACATTAAATTAAATAGATAAATAAGATAAGACAGATGTAATCAAATGTGTACAATTATTTAGACAACCTCCCTCGGTTCGTATCCTGGTAAGGCCATTTATTTGTGTGTTTATCACAAATATTTGTTCCTGAGTCATAAGTTAGGTATATTGTCGCATAGTACCAATATATTGGCCCCAAATATTTAGTTATTTATAATTACCATACTGATTAACAAGCAAGATGATTGTGTAAACATGTTGTTGAGTTTATGAAAATGTGTATTTTTAGTAGTATTTATTATTTCTATTAAGGGAATCCAAATAAAGGATACAAAGTATAACTGAAACAAAATTATGCCAAAAAATTAGGCACATTTTGTGGTTGGAATTTTTGCAGCTAACATAAGAGTATTTTAATTCCAATTAATACATGCAATCCCCATAGTTCCAGAAACATTCTTTATTGATGTTTTTGATGTGAAAGAAATCGTATAATAAAGAATTGTTACGATAGGGAGGTCTTAGCCTTAAGACAGGAACAACAGGACAAGTAAATATATAAAACAAAATAAGTCCTTTATTGCTAAATAAGTTTTAAAGTAATTTCCCATTCATAGATTCTGTGTAAATTAGTTAAGACTTGAGGCAATGTAATATTAACTTCCTCTCAGTCTAGTCGGTAGTGATCCTGCCTACGAAGCAGGAGGTCCCGGGTTTGAATCCTGGTCAGGGCATTATTTGCGTTTATCAACGATATTTGTTCCTGAGTTTTGCATGTTTTCTATATATTTAAGTATTTATATGTATATATATCTATTATATACATCGTCGCCTAGTACTCACAACACAAGCCTTATTGAGCTTACCGTGGGCCCCTGCCCACCCCCCTGGGTTTCACTACGCAGATTAGGTACATTTGGCCGGCGCGCCTCCCGGGCAGGCGTATGGCAGTGGGCTGCCGCTCGGCTCGCACGATAGTCGTGTCACGTGGCGCTCGCGCAAAATTGAAAATACACAATGGCTTCGAAACCTAAATCTCGATCTAATCCGTATAAAATATGTCTTTACGGATGTCTGAATAACCGGAAGAACAAGTAAGCAGAAATAACATTTTTAAATTCTGGACGATATTGAAAGGTCCCGAAGTCCTTACTTAGTAATAGTTAAAATAAACATCCTTAATTTATTGAAAATTGGTTGCCCAGAAACAATGTTAGGAACTGACAGACATATTTTCAAAGGAATACGGCTGTGGCATACCTACTTCCGTGAAAATCAGACATAATCTCTAAAAAAAATTCTATCTTCGGATAAAAATTTCATGTTTACAGAATCAACATTTGTAATTCCTACATAGGCATTTATCTTAAAAATAATAAATCAGTAGGTATAGGTACAAAAACTTGTCAAGTGACAACCCCGTGCGACGCTCACAGCTCCGTCATAAAACTGCGGCGCGCAAAGAAGATTCACGGTTCGTGCGCGGTTATAAGTTTCAATTTTGCTTGCAGGAGGAGAGTATAGGTATAATTTTATACCTAAATCTGCCTTTTGTGAAGGAGTGAATTTTCTGTATTATTCTGTGCCGTGGGACTAGGTTGATTTGTGTAAGATTGTCCTATAATATTATTATTTATTTATTAATACTTGCAAATGTGTATTTCAGTTACTTTACTATAATCGTGAATGGACCCGGGGTATGTCCTTAAACTACGTCCGGACTTGGGTATGTCCTTAAACTATGCCAAAAAGAGAGGTATGGGCACTGCGAATGGCATCTTGCTTAGTGTGGTAGGGCACGTTCAGTGAATGTCATATCGCTCAAATCTGGAGCAGAGCCCGACTGGGGAAGTACCTCCACCTTACAGAAAACCACAGCCAAATAGCACTAGACCCTACTCATAGTGTTGTGATCCTGCTGGTGAGTAAGGTTGCCAAAAAGCTCAAAGAGGACCCAGTGTGTTGACGATGAGGGACCCTCTTGTTCCTTTAGCCGTCAACACAGTTTTTTTTTAAATCTTTATTAAAGAAAAAAGGGTTTTTTCACAATAGAAAATGTCACCCTTATTGTGACACATTAAAACAGAACAGCTTTTGATTACCTACGCTTAATGCCTATATTAACAATTTCATAAATCATCTTCGCCGCTTTTGATTGCGGGAATGCTAGAATTAAGTTAATTTGCCCTAAATCGTATAAATTACATTTGAATTTTTGTATGAAGTCTCTCCTCTCGGCCTCGTTTCGGACACATTCTACCATAATATGAAACACATCTTCTTTTACTTTACATTCAGTACAATTTGGTGACTGACTTTTACCCATAATATGTCCGAAACTATTTAAAAGTATATGTCCGGATCGCAGCCTGAGGGCAGTGACAACATCCGATCTGGCGATATCTAACCCCACAAACCAAGGAATACGGGTCAAATTAGGCTGAATAGTCCGATACCAGATACCCTTGCTTAGAGACCGCTCGTCAAAGTATAATTTCCACTTTTCCACGCATTTTTGCTTTATCGCATATAATATATCACTGTGGACTGGTAACCAACTTGTGTGTAGTCCGTCCGTTGCTGCTTCTTTTGCGAGTCGATCTGCCTTCTCATTTCCAGGTAACCCGATATGAGATGGTACCCATTGAAGAACTATGACAATTTTTTTTGCCTGCAATTTGCAAATTGACCTCAAAATACTATAGGCTATCGGTGCGCCTCAAAAGTTCGAGGTGCATCGAGCCAAGTGTTGAAAACCGCTTCTTGAATCCGTAAACGCTACAAATCTACCAGTATCAAAAGACTCGATGTAAGAGAGGGCTTCTGCAATTGCCAGCAATTCTACACTCATAGAGGACGTCTTAGCCTTTAACTGTAGTTTAATATTACTATTAGACTGAGGGTCAAACACAGCCAGACCGGACCCATCGCTATCCCTAGAACCGTCTGTATAATGTGATAATAATTACAGTATGTTGATTTAATAAACGCGTTACAAGTTTTCTTTAAATTAAGTAAGTTACATTGGTGTTTAGGTTTATTTACGTTGTCAATATAAAACTTTAGAACCTCCGACAAATCCACATCGCTAACCCATGTGTCTAAAGAAAATATCTCTAATTTACTAGTTGAATATATTGCTCTAGATTTCAAATAATCATGCGTTTCTACTAACAATGGCTTCTTTTTCCGTCTCCAAAAATTATTTTGAGTACTTGCGGCCAATTGGTCTACAACCTTCAAATTTTCTGTTTGATCGAAAGATTTAGTCTTTAGCCAGTATTTGCCAGCCAGGTAATATCTGCGAATATAAAGTGGTGGGAGGTGAAGTTCATATTCCATAACATGTATTGCTGTACTCTTAATGAAACCGCCAATTGTGCGCATACACTGATTTTGCAGTTTATCTAATTTACTCAAACGTGTTATAGTGCTATTATCGTATAAAAAACTTGCATAGTCTCATCTGCTACGTATAGATGCAATATATAGTCTCCTTAAATAAGTCTGATGCATTCCCCAACCAGGCCCAGCTAAAATTTTAAAAACATTTAAAAAGCGTAGGGCATTTTCTACAATTATATTAATATGCTTATCCCATTTAAGGTGTCGATCTAACCAAAGACCTAGATATTTTATGTTGTCTACCGTTTCCAAAATTAAACCATTTATTTTAATGTTTATAGGGTCCCTCAAAAAACCTCTTTTAAACACACAGACTTTACTTTTATTCGCCGATATATCCAGTCCTATACGCGTTAATAAATCGGAAAAAATATCAAGTGTGTCTTGTAAAGTCTTAACGATATCATGTACTTTCTTTCCCGTCATAAATATAGCAAAGTCATCTGCATACTGCGAGATGTGAATTTCTTCGTGAAATATTACGTTCTTACATATATTTATGGTTGCTAAATTAAAAAGAAAAGGCGACATAGGATCCCCCTGTGCTAAACCTCGATCAGTAGTTCTACATATAACAGACTCACTACCTACATATATTTTTAAATTTCTATGTTTTAGGAAATTCCAGATATATTGACATATTTTTGCCCCGATTCCAATTCCATTCATTATGCCTAACAAGAAATACACATCTACATTATTATACGCGCTATTTACATCTATAAAGCATGCTATTGTTTGCTGGTTATCTGCAAAACCGGTTTGAATCTTCGACACTAAGTAGGTTAGATTATCTAGGGTAGATCTACATTTCCTAAATCCAGTGGTGTAGGGTGATAATAGATTATTTCTTTCGACATACCATTCCATGCGGTTCGTAAGAATAGAATGGAGCAACTTACATAAACAGGATATCATTGATATGGGCCTTAGCGATTCCGAACGAGGTTTAGGTATGGGAATAACATTGATGTCTCGCCATTGAATTGGGACAAAGCCGGTAGATAAGAAATTATTGTATAAATTTAGAAGGATGGACTTTCCGTTATCGGGCAAATTTTTAATCATCGAATAAGAAATATTATCGCATCCGGGTGAGGTGTCTTTGTGGCGTATATTGCGTTCTAATTCTTGTTTCGTAATAGGACGCTCTAATTTCGAATTGTTAGAATTAAAAATCAATTCTTCTCTGCTGACATAATCTGGAGTTAAACTATACAGGAGTTCCTGCGCCCGTTCGTAATCCACATTAGATTGACTATTCTTACAACCTTTAAACCACCTCATCTTTCGCCACATATCAGATTGTGTTACCGTCTCATTTAACGACGAACAAAATGTTTGCCATGCTGCATCTCGCGCTTTCCTAATTAATCTCTGGGATTCTTGTACTCTGCGTTGAAGGTGTTCTAAATTGTAAGGGGTAGGGTTTCTTCTGAATTGTGCAAGTGCTAAACGTCGCATTGCTACTGATTTCGACAGAGACGGATTCCAATAAGGTTTTGGAGAAAACTTACTGCTAGGGTCAATGGCATTTTTAATAAATGGAATATGCAAGTCTGCTGCCATGTAAATACATTCTACAAAACTGTTATAGGACATTTGCAAATCGTCCGGGTTAATTAACATTGTCTAAAAGGTTTTTCAACAAGTTTCTATAAGAATCCCAATCCGCTGCTTTAAAATTCCTACGTCTTTTGGGCGCGTCCCCTATAGTCCTTTCCCAACTGGTAGAAACTTTAATCATAAAATGATCGCTACCCAAATTTTCATTTAACACTTTCCAACCGAAATGTACGGCGATATCGGAAGATGCAAAAGTCACATCTGGTGACGACTGTTGTAAATAACTATTAACTAAGCGAATTCGAGTCCAATCCCCATTATTAAGGGTCATAAAATGATTGTCACTTGAGCTTTCTAACAGCTGAGACCCTCTCTGATCATTTTTATACGACCAGCTAACATGATGACCGTTAAAATCGCCCATGATTAACGTTTTAGTATAAAACTTTGAAAATAAAACGTCCCAATCGCTAAGACTAGTTTTAACGCTCGAAGGACAATACACCGATACAATATTTTGTAATCGATCGCAGTTGAACAATTGTATGCATATTACTTGTATTCCGAGGTTATTGTTTCCTATATGTACAGCTTTACATTTAATGGATTTATGAACTATGAGAGCCGCTCCACCATATGAGTCATCTCTGTCATTTCGAAAAATATTAAAATTGTTTACCTTTAGGGCGCTAGAGGGCTCTAGCCACGTTTCACTCACGGCTGCGATGTGGATTTTTTCAGATATTAAAATATTTTCTAAAAGTAACACTTTTGGTCTGAGGCTCTGTGCATTCCACTGCAATAGGTTCAACTTAACTAGTTTTGGTGTATTACCCATTTAAAAAGTCAATTAAATTTTTACACACCGGCCAGTCTGAAATATTTTCCACGCATAACAATATAAACCACTCTATACAACACTTTATAACCTGAAACATCTTGTCCTTACAATTTAACTTTTTAAGTAATATTATATCTTTTAATTTTTTTAATAGCTCACTTAAATGAACTTTTTTATATTTTTTCTCCTCTTTTTCTGTCTCCGTCTCTAAACCGCGCGAGTTCTGTTGCTCTGGATTCTCTGTGGCTTCGTTCGAAAACATTTCTTCTAAACCTGGGCACTTTTCTTTTTTTTGTATTAGCTCTCTATGACTTGCTGGTTGTTTAGTCCTATCCTCTTGGTGTATTTGCGCTCTTGTCACTATATCCACGAATGATGGCCCCTGGGTCCCGGGGGTGGTCTTTACGGTAGTGGTTTCTGTTTGCAAATTTTGCTTGGGTAATACTAGGCTACTTCTATTTATCATTACGTTAGGCCTCGATAAAGCATCTGGTTCAGGCTGAACATACACTTGCAACGCCTTTCTGTAGGTACAATTGAATTCTGCCATAATCTCTCTCAATCTCTTTTCTTTAATAAATACAGGGCACACTCTCTGTAAAGCCATATGGTTGCCACCACAGTTGACACATTTAAACGCTGTCACATTGCAGTTCGCATGTTTGTCACCGCACTTTGGGCATACTACTTCCTTGCTAGGACATCTCTTTGTACTGTGACCCATTTTCCAACAACGCGTGCACTGGGTAACTGGGAATACAAACGGCTCAACTCGAATCCTTAAGCCGTCCACGGAGACGTGAGGCGGCAACCACGTGCCCTCAAAACAAAGTCGTACACACTCACTTGCAGTCCATCCCATTCCTTCTGAACTGCGTTTATTAAGACGTTTTGCAGAAATCAATTTTGGGGGGTCCCTACATTCAATTTCTTTAAAAATATCCTCGTCTGACAGTTCAAGGTCGACGTCCCTTATAACACCGTATGAGAAACTGCTTTCCCACGCCTTTTGAATCCTCCAGCCCTTATCAGCAAACGCCTTACACTTCTCGATATTTTCTGCACAGTCAGTACTACACGATATCTTTACCTTATAAGGGTTAACATACTTTACACTCTTAATCTCTTTTATTCCCAATTCTTTTAATATTTTGGCAAACGCAAACTGTTTAGGTAATTTATCTGTACTTGAAATATACACGGTGCTCGTGAGGATTGCGCGAGACTTTAACAGTGCATTCCTGATCATAATTGGAGACTAAAATGTCGTATAAACTTTTCTGGAATTCGCCTAGTTTCAGAGTTACTATCAATTAAATAAAAAAATATTTTTTATTGTGACTCAGTGCAAAACGCTTTTTTGATGGCGATTTCACCCTTTATGGGGTCTAGTCTAGACATTCTTATTGACAGATATCAAAGTGCCAAGGAATACTTTACGTAAACTATTTTTTACGAAAAAAAATGTACTAATTTATTTTAATCGACAGTTTTACCAATAACATTTATGTTTTCATGTTCAAAATCATTAAAAAATCGAAAAAAAAAAACAAAAAAAAAATTTTTTTTTGGCGAAATTGACCTAAATTTATATAACATTTATTACTCCTTATGACCTCAGAAATTCGTGGTTAAAATCTCTCGCAATGCTCACGAGCACCGTGTAGACTTCAGAGTCATCGGGCTTCAGTTTCTTCTCCTTATTGCGTCCGACTAGCGTCCACTCCCCCTCTTCGTCATCCTTTTCGTTATCCCTTTCTCTCTTTTCCGGCCTAAGATTTGATTCATCTCCCAGTTCCATTTCTTCCTCTTCTGAGTTCTGACATCCCTTTAAATATCCATAATTTTCTGGTAAACTATCCAACGACTCGTCCTCCGATAAGTTATTCACGCTTTCCTTGTCATTGTCACTCATTTTTGCTTAGCAACCAGGCGCGCCGGGCGGCCGGCTGGTCGCTCATTAGATAAAAAATCACCTCGGCGCTTGATAATAACAATACGATCCAGGTAAACACCGTAATTAATAAGACACGGCTGCTTCGCACGAATGCCGTAACGGAACTTGGTCAACACAGTGAATCCTCCTTTTTGTAAAGGGTCGGCAACGCGCATGTGACTCCTGTGGAGTTACAAGCGTCCATAGGTTACGGTAGCTGCTTACAATCAGGCAGACCGTATGCTTGTTTGCCGGCGTCGTAGTATAAAAAAAAAAATCGTGAATAAACAAGATATAACTGAAATAAAATAACTATGCATAAATATAGTTATTATAGGCCAAGCAAATAAGATCTATAAAAAGTGTTTTGAGGAATTAATTCCCAGTAGGCTGGAAATCGCTTAAATAGCTGTATGTGGTCCTAATTGCATGTAATCCGAGATTGCCCAATCCCACGAGGTGTGCATAACTTTTTAGCGAAATTTTTGTTCTTTGTCAGTATTTTGCTTGTAGCTCGAAAACTATACGTCTGACGGAAAATGTCATTCATTTCAATATTAAATAGGGTTAAATTCTGCGTCGATTGAGAAACTTATATTTTAGTTCGGTTCAGCGGTACAGCCGAAATCAAATGTTATAAACCGGGAAAATGTCTCATATAATTGAAAAACTAATATTTTGACTTCCATACCACATATCTTTGAAACAGATGACCCCTGTTGAAAAACCTATAGAATAAAAGTTGTAGAGAATATAATTTTGCGTTATATCGACATCTCAATTTTCAAATATAGTGATTTTGAAAGACTAAATTTGGCATGAATTTAAAATCAGTTTTTTATAAACTCTTCTGAGTTGCATATTTTCCATAAAATATGATGTGTGACGCCTACATTTAATGCATCGTTACAACTAAGAATATTTCAGTGCAAATTTTGAAAATGTACCCAATCAGAAAATTATTTATACACCTTGTTTTTTTATTGTTTCTAATTTCCAAGGGTACATTCCTGAGAATCCTGAGCTTAACTTAAGTATATTTCTTAAAGACGCCAGTGCCCTAATTTGCTCCAGTTCTGTGGTAATCGATATTTCTTTTTCGTCTTTCCGATTGTGTAAAAAATCAATAGCTGCTGAACCTATTTAGATGAAACTTAGTATAGGGATAGTAATCCACTCCCCTTTTTACCTCTTAGGGATGACTTTTAAGATAAAAACTATTCTATTTCCTTTTTCAGAACTTAAACTATCTCCATACCAAATTTTATCTCTGGACTTAAATCAGTTCAGTGGATATTGATTCCCCATACAAATAACTTTTGCCCCCTTTTCAACCACATATCTTCTTTGTATGGGGAATCAATATCCATCATAGGTACCAAATTTCATCTAAATCGGTTTAACTATATTAATCACTCTTCATACTAACTTCTTACTCACTTTTCAGCCCCATAAGAGTTGGTATTTTGGGATGTAAAATACTTTTTATGTACTTTTTACGGACTCAAACTATCTCAATCTCTATACAAAGTTTCATCTAAGCAGGTTCAGCAGTTACTGATTGATTCCTCAATCGGTCCCTAAACCAAACAATTGAAAACTAGACATGTCAATGTAATTCCATTTCAAACATTAACAGCCTGAGATACACAGGAAGCATATTGTATTGGCTTAAAACACAGGTGCATCATTTTGTAGCGGGTGCTCAGAGTAAAAAATAATTTAATGTAGGTTTACACAATTAGAAAGATATAAATGAAATATCGATTATGTACCTCAGAACTGCAGCAAATTATGACACTGGCGTCTTTGAGAAATAAACTTGAGTTAAGCTCAGAAATATACCCTTGAAATTACCGGAAATGAAAAAAAACACGGTGTATAGGTAAATAGTTTTCTGATTAGGTATGTTTTAGAAATTTACACTTAAATGTTCTTAGTTGTAACAATGCATTAAATGTACGCCTCACACATCATATTTATGGAAAATAAGCAACTTAGAAGGATTTAGAAAAAAAAACGATTTTGAATTCATGCCAAATTTAGCCTTTTACAGTGACTGAATTTGAAAATTGAGATGTCTATATATCGTGAAATTGTATTCTCTTCAACTTTTATTCTATAGGTTTTTCAACAGGAGTCATCTGTTTCAAAGATATGTGGTATGGAAGTCAAAATATTAGTTTTTCAAATAAATGAGACATTTTCCCGATTTATAATTTTTGATTTTGGCTGTACCGCTGAACTGAATTATATGTTAAGTTAAGATGCTCATTCGACGCAGAATTTCACCATCTTTAATATTGATATACATGACATTTTCCTTCGGACGTACCGTTTTCGAGCTAGAAGCAAAAAACTGACAAAGAGCAAAAATTTCGCTAAAAAGTTATGCACACCTACTGGGATTGGGCAAACTCAGATCCCATGCATTTAGGACCAGGTGAAGGTATTAAAACGATTTCAAGCCTGCTGGGAATTAATTCTTCAAAAAAATCGAATTTTCTTAGCCTATTACTACTTATTACAAAAATAGAACTTAAGTAAGATTTTTGGTTGATATTTCATTCTATTTCACAACTGACAAAAAAATGTTTCCTAAACTATGGTTATTGTGGTAGAAAAACCCGAATTTTTCGACCACTACTTTTTGACATTTATAATCTAACCATTGTGCTTATTATGAAGTGGTACTTACCGGGCCTGGATTATGTTTGTGTTGACTAAATTTTCCATGAGTGTCAGAAGTTGCTTCATTTTGTGTCTGTTTGTAAGAACTGCTGTCAGAGTCAGGTACTGCCTTATAGCAGACTCCTGTACATCCGCACTGATGGTAGTCATGACTGCGCATAGTTTTTTCTGATAGGTTGCTAACCTCTCATTCTCCTGATCAGGCTTATAGACTAGGAAGCAGCTGAAGGCTTCTTCAACTGCCTCTACCCTCTATAAATAATAAATATCGGTTATCTAATGCAATGGAATGAAGGAAATCTCTATTTACAAGATACATATTTAGTAATAATAATGTCAAACTTATATTCAATGATAAAACAATATTACAACACGAAGCCACAATAATGCATGCATTTGTTGCTTTTAAAAATATGTTGCTCTGCTTATACCTTAGGTTAATTTTTTTATGAGTAGTATACAACCAAAATAATAATAGTTCTTACCAATATGTCGTTGACTATGTTAGCAACCTGCGATTCCGCCATCGTAAAATACAAGCAAGTGGCGGCTTTCATTAAGACATAGTATGTTATTTACAGTTGCACGGTCGAATTCTAGTTTCACTTAATCCGAAAGATGTGATGTGATGAGATGTGTGATGTTATGTACTAAAATGTACTTATGTATGTACCTGACTGATTGACAAGCAGTAGTTGAAATAGTTTTTTTTTTCTGTTACTGCTTCTAGATAAATTGCCAAACACATAGGCAATGAGTTATTTAAAACAGCTATTAGACATGGCAATTTGTAGGGCCCAACGTGTTGTGTACCCTGCCTCTCCCTCACCCTCCTTCAGCTCCCTACGGGCCCAACCTCGTATTATACCTCCCAACACAACAGGTTGGGCCCTACAAATTGCCATGTCTAATAGCCGTTTAAAGCACTCTATACACATTTGACATGTGTATTTTCGACCACACTCTAATGGCGCCAAGAGGGAAGGCAAGGCAACTGTCACATTGATATTTCCACTTGTAACATTATTATTATTAATAGCCTATAATTCTTGTTGTAAATCCTGACCAGAAATATATGATCATGCGCCATGTTGTGGAATTTCATTGGAACATATTTCTTACACAGGCAATAATTTTAATGACAGGATGATATGCAGTGAGGGCACGTGATCACTAGTTGTCAGTGGTAGTGTAGTGGTTTATTTGAATAATATTAAAATGTTGAATATTAAATAATAGACGACAAAAAATTCTCAAAATATACATAGTTAAGAGAGAAACATTGTAAATAGTGTAAATAATAAAATGTTGTAAATAATACACTCGGG
This sequence comes from Pammene aurita, assembly GCA_947086415.1. Classification (NCBI taxonomy): domain Eukaryota; kingdom Metazoa; phylum Arthropoda; class Insecta; order Lepidoptera; family Tortricidae; genus Pammene; species Pammene aurita. The sequence continues at coordinate 57,926,026 of OX352289.1, forward strand.
TAATGACTCTATTTCGCTGTAAAACAGTTTCAATCTAAGAGCAGAGCTGACAGGTAAACAAATCAAGATGTCACCATACCATAGAGAATAATACGCTATATGACTATACTGAACTGTTGCTATGTAAATAAGAATAATAGCGCCCTCTTGAAAATTATCATGTATTTCTGGTCAGGCTTTATCTGCATATTATAGTCTGGCAAACCATTTCTGTCAGTAGAAAAGCGCGGCAAATTCAAAATACGTACCTGTGGCAACCCTTTGCCATGAGACACCGTATTTCATGACGAACATTTCAATTCACATTTCTTTTACATTGAATTTGTTTCTAGTGAATTTCACTCTCTCGTCTTAAGTGCCAGTGAGATAGAACTCCTGCAACGTTCTACATTGAATTTAAATTCGTTTTTAAGGCATATGTCAATTGCCTCAACCAGATTATCTGTTGCAGTTGATGACAGATCAGACGAAATATATCCGTCTCCTTTTTACACACCGTAAATGTCACCTAATGAAAGGGGCGCAAAAAGCAACTAAAATTAAAACCATAAAATTTGATGATCATTGCTGCTTTTTCACTTATTCTTAGTGTTGTTATACTTTTGTTCGCTGTATATTGCTACTGCGTTCATTGGCTGGCCAGACTATAGTTAAAAAGAGAGGCCAACAGCGATTCCAAGTTACAAGCTTTTTATAAAAGGCAACCTAGTTTGGATGTAAGGCAAACAAATTATTATGTTGTGTGGGTAGTCACCGTCATTCAACGTCATGAAAAATAATGCAAATAGCACAAAAAAGTAACAAATTACGAAATGTAACATAACTCCGATAATGTAGAACATTCTTTAATATCAAACTTTACGACAGATGCGAAAAAATCTTTCGTGGAAGCCGAATGGTAAGAATGATAAAAAAAATGTCTTGTCTTTGGTATGAGCAATGAACATTGAACAAGTAAAGAAATAATACATTAAGAAAATTTAAGTAAAGAAATGTAACGACTACAGACTTATAACTGAATTTGGCAATGAGTAAGGAACGAGGAGGAAGGCATCTCTTATCATTTTGTGTTATTTAATATAGTATCAGTACACATTGGTGTGTTTTATTTAATGTATAAGACGGCCAATGTCTGTCCGCGAGAGGTGTAGAAGAGTAATGTTTGGGTGATGGAGTCACCGCCTTCGTTTTCAACACATTCCGAAGTGCCTCCTTTAAGTGAAGATAGTGGTCTCCTCATCACCAGCGGGTCCTTCTCAAGCGATTCCGCGAGCGGCTGGCATCACGTTACATCCGAGGTCAGTTGTTTCGAAACTTGGCACTTCACTTCCCGTATATCACTTGCTATTTCTTTTAATTATAGTAATTTAGGTATTATACTAAACTATCCTGCCTTTTATATTTCCTAACATACTAGTTATTATGAATTGAATGCAAAATCATAATGGCTTAAGTCTTGTATTTAAGAATTACATTAAATTAATAAAACAAATTTATTACTTCCATGACTGTTCTGGTAGGTATGTGCTGTTTTTATTTTGATGTCAACAAAGCATGGCATGCATGTTTCCTTGAGGAATACTTTAGTTTCTACCTCTTAGTCAGTATCTGTAGTTTTCTTTGTAAAAGGCTAGACCAAATCTTTTAAAACCTAAACATTATTATGGCTGATAGATTGTTGTTTTCCTTATCCTTGTCCACGAATTTATCTAACAAATGGCATTGCTCCTGTGTATAACCTGCTCTACTGCTACTGCTCTTTATTTGATAATGTTATGTATTTGTTGTCTTTTATTTATTAGTTCTTTGCATCCTTTTGAAGAAACTATCATCAAAGATTGATTGATAATAGTTTCAGATCATTTGCAAACGTTATAGGTTATTTCTGGAGTTGTGAAATTCTCAAAAATACTCAAGAATGGTACCCCTAGTAAACGGAGAACATTCTTGGGATCTCTCTCTCACATCTCTAGTAACTAGAGAACCTCTAGATATAACTGTTATGTCTTATCAGTATATTCATAATGTCAGTAGGTACTACCTATATTGAAAAAATTGGCAAACCTGTGTCTTATCAAAAATGTTCAGTCTACCTCATGCTGCGAATTCAATTTGTGTATTAAGTTTTTAGGGTTACTATCAAATTTACCTTATCGCTAAACAACCATTTCAGCTAGATGACATAAAAGTAAAATACACAGTCAGCATAGAGTTAATTCAGCTGGACGACATGAAAGTAGAATACTCAGTCAGCAAAGAGTCAATATAGCTGGATGGCTAAGAATTAGAATGAATAAGTAGCCAAACGTCTGGAAATATAAATAGTCCATATGATTAGAATACCTAATAAGCCGAAAGTGAAATTAGTTGATTGACATGAACACAGAACGAGTTAGTAGCAAAACATCATGAAATGTAATGTGTCAATGTGTTGACAAATATGTAACAGGCCACAGAGTTTTAATTACCAAGTGTCATATCAACATTTAACATTTTAAAATCCAGACGTTTTGCTAACGGGTTGTTTGGCGTTTATTCCATTTAGTAAAAAAGACGTTCAAAGATACAAACGTTTTGCTACCGGACCATTTAGCGTTTATGTCTATTAAGTAATGAAGACATTCGAAGATAAAGTCGTTTTGCTGCTAGATCATTTTTAATTGTAACATTCTGAGATTCAGACATTTTGCTAAAGAGGCATTTGGCATTCATGTCTATGTAGTCACAAAGACGTAACACAATCCAGACATTTCATCTATGTTGTCCTTTAGCGATAAGGTAAATTTAATAGTAACCCAGTTTTTATTACAAGCTTTTATTTAATTTGCTGTGTGATCAGATTTATTTAGTATTGATATGTAAGTTAGATGAAATGCAATATTATGATGACGTTGAACTGATCTGATGATGAAGACCAGGATTGGCATTAGGATCTCTGTGATCTGATAAAACAGAGATTTGGTAGATCTAACCGACAAAACAAAGAGAATGTACCATCTCTACATCATGGACATCACTTTGATTCTCAAACTTTACTATGTACCCCATAATTGGCGTAATTTTAACTAAGTTACTGGATGTGGCCACCTGGCAGAGTACAGGGCTAAGTTTAGGTTCACCAGAGTTGCAGAGTATGCAGACTCCACTAATTACCCCTAAGTTAATATTACCCCAAAATTTCAAGTTTGAGAATCAAAGTTGTGTCGGTGACATAATGATGGCAGTAACTTATTTTCTTCTACCATGCGCATTATAAATTGTTGTGAAAATTTACTAGTTTGTATGTTTGCCTGTTTCTATCCTGATGTCAGCCGCCCAATGGCTGATGTCTGAAAATATTTAGAGTTTTATGTAGTTGAATGTTGTCATGCTATGTAATATACCGCTTATTCGTCGTAAACAACTGCTATGGCATTGTGTTAATGTTGGTCCCCTCTAAATCCCAAGCCAGCTTGCCCATGCTCTAAAATATCTACTGAGATTTATGTATTACGAAAATGTACGTCTTCCTTAAAGTACAACATACTCTTAAGTAAGTAAGTAAGTAAAACCATGTATGACAGATGAGTGTGAGTCCTAATGTTTCTTTAAGTTTTACCTTTAACATTGTCTGCATTGCCTAATAGTAGAATAAAAAGAGTTTATTTATTTTGGTTTATATCTGGTTTGATTCCCGGTTTGGGTAAGCTTTTCAAGAAATCTGTAAATACAGTTTTTGTCCATTAAAAATTAAAGAATGTTTCCTGTATGTGAAATAAGCTGTTTCAAAGATGGCAGTTTCTCTCCAGAGTCCATAGATTTTTTCCACACTGTATATCTTTTACTTGTATGAAATACTCAAGAGCTGAGGAATTCCTTGTTATATATAAATATAAGTAAGGAATAATAAACTCATAAGCAGTTGTTTAGTGCTTCGCAGATACCTAGTTAATATGGAATGTGTCTTAGTTTTAGTTATAATTATAAACATTCAACCAGTAATTAAACAAATGGCCACAAATTTTGTTGTTATAATTTTTATGTGTGTAAGGTGGGTATACAATTCTGCTAGCATTATAGTTTCAATTTAGGTGGTTTTTATAGTCAGTATCTATGTAGCTATTTTAGTATTGTTGATTATAACATCAATTCATGTTTACAATGGTGTTGGCCAGTTGAAGGCGCCAGTATAGGTCGTACCTTAGTCCTACCAATAGTGTCTAAAGCCGGACATGTTTGGCTTTATATCTACACTCATATTGTAAGTTCTCTAAAACGTGTTCGAAAACGGTAGGCAATGGCTAGCATTACCACGACCGATTTTACTATGATAAGCTTTTTATCCGTGGCAGTAACGTAATTTTAACTTTTCATGCTCAATTATTGATGTGCTATGAGTTTTGATAACATAATGTACACCTGCACCCTCCCGCGCATCCGCCGACAGCCCGATACGCGCCTCCCCGACTGCCGGCACAATCGAGTTGGCCATGGCGGTGCAATGGCGGCCATTCTATGGTTTCCGAATACGGCATTTTGGACAAATAATATGAGTGTAGATAAAGCAGTGTATGCAACTGTACGTAATTAGGCCTTAAAACACTCGTGTGATCTTATTATGAAACTCACCTGCGGCTCGTTTCATAAAACCACACTCATGTTTTAAGGACCCTTATTACGTAACAGTTACATAAACTACTATTACGGACGTGTCCGGCCAAATATTTGCTTGTCCGGTCTGTCCGGCTATGTTAGTATTTTCGTCTGACTGACGCACTAGCGGCGCGAGTCAAAGTCGAGCGCAAGGAAAGCCGCGATATATATATATATTAAAAATGAATGCCGGGTGTTTATGGCGATCCGGCTAAGTTAAACGCAGAGTCCAGCTTTTGTGTTTTCGAGCCTGGCAACCCTATCCCCATTATAATTGTATGTTTTAATCTATATTTTGTTCCTGTGCAGCTACAAGAGAGTGACTTCGATGAGAAATCTCTGTCACTATGCGAGTCGACGGAGACGTCGGAGCGTATGTGCGGCGATTTTTTTAACACCGTGAAGAAAGGTCCGGGGAAAGTCTTATTAACGACCATTGACCCACCTCCAGAATTCCAGGTACATTATACTATACAATGTGTCCACGAGGAACACGAAGGACTTTAACAGTGTATTCCTAATCATATTTAAAGTTTTAAATGTCTTACATATTTTTTTGGAATTTGCCTAGTTCCAGAGTTAACACCAATAAATTGTGATACTGACCCACAATTTATTGGTATTAACTCTGAGACAAAACGCCTCTTTGATGGCGATGTGGCTTAGTATGGGACTGAGTCTAGTCTAGACATTATTATTGAGAGTATCAAAGAGACAAAGAATACTTTGTATAAACTAGTTATTACGAATAATAAATTGTACCAATTCAATTTAAGCGATATTTTTGAAATGAAATGAAATCAATGCAAATGGTATATAATTTAATTTCAGCACTATCAACTAATACGAAGTATTTTGCAGGATAACCCAGTCCCAGTTAATGTTGTGGAAGTTGCGACGTTGTTGGTTCCTCCAGTTGTTGTATACAATAATGACCTCATAAAGTCAAAATCATCTAGCCTAGAAATTCCTATGACAACGAGACATTTGTCTCCATTATATGCAAGAAAGTTGAAACCTGAAGCTTTATACGAGCGGCGACAGTGCCTGAACCACCGTTTCGCGAGCCCGCGGCTACTGCACCTGAGCCCGTGCCGTGGCACCCGGCCTCCCTCGCGGAGCTCCCTAACCTCTCGTCTCTCCAGCAGCCACAACTCCCTCGTTACCCAGTTCCAGGACGACTCCAGCTTCATCACGCAAGCCATCTCTCACGACACGCTCTCCGCCAACACCTCGGACATCACTGACATGTACAATGTGCCCTTCGACAGCGATATCTACGCTGTCCCCGTCGACATGGTGCGTCCCAGTCATAGTAATATGAGAAAAGGCAAAAAACCACAGAGGGCAAACAAGAAACGCGCCAAAAACGTATCTCAGAATTTGACAACGAATCACGTGCAGACCGACAGAAACAACAAGTCAAAGGAAACGACGAACCGACATAAAGATTCCAAAAATAAAAGGCACAGCTTGCCAAGTTCGTCTTGTAGGAAGAACATATCTGACTCAGAGGCAGACTCGCTCCACCTTACGCTGCGCGAGATGCGAAAATATTTGCACACTCTGTACTCTAGCTCGAGCGACTCCGAGTGCCGAAACACATTGAACAAGAAGAATAATATATCGAACGTTGAAATACACGTGCGGCAGCCGAAAGACGCCAAGGCTAAGGATAATGAAATATGCAATGCACTAGAAACTAATAACAATCACAAAAAGCCTCATAAAAACTCTTTCGGCATGAATATTAAGAATAAGAAGCATAAAGAGGTTCCAAAGGACGATATTGTTGATAAAAAGACGCCGCGTCAGAGTCAGAAGAAAATGTCGCCGGTGCGGATATTGTCGTTGAACTTGAAACAGAGTTTTTGTAATTTGTTTCGGTGGCGGCGTGGAGGTGGGGGGCTGGAGCGGGGGGAGGAGGTGGTGGTGGAGCCGCCGGCGGCGGTGCAGCGCGCGCTGCCGCCGCTGCCGTCCGCGCCGCATTCGTCGCGCCGCGAGGGTGATGACGCCGTTATGGACTTCGCTACCTCCATACAGAGGGTTAAAGATGTGAGTGACTCACTCTAATTCTTAATTAGGAACATGTATGATTTTTTTGGAAGACGTCATTCGATTCTATTTCCCTGTAGATTAAAATGTCTCTAATAAACCTACTATCTATGATAGCCCTGAAACGTCAAAAATGTGAAAATACGTTAGGCGTCTGCGCCGCGCGTCAAAACACCCCATACAAAAAGTGTGAGGATTGTGACGTCACCGACCACAAAGTTACAAAAAACTGTTTGGAAGGTACAAGTTTTTGGGAGATTTTTCTAATTTTAAGCACGAAAAAATGCGTTTAGCTATATAGTTGTCGTACATTTTTTTTCTTGTTAGAACATAAGTAATCGAACTGAAGTTTCGAAAATACATTTAGGGTATAAAAAAAAAAACCCTAAAATTTTAAGTTTTTAAACCACAATATCTTTAAAAAACTGTTAAAAATTATTACGGATTTTCACTTATTTATATTAATTTGGGGTTGTTGAACGTGTTTATGGAACAAATTCAATTAAATATTTTTCATGCATCTTCTCTATATTACGACCACATCAAATACTTAAACAGGTTGAATTGAAAGACTGAATTGTATGTATTCCTTTTTGATTATACTGATATAAGTAGTTGCTCTAGTGAGCATTTTGCAATAAATCTCGTCTTAAGTCTTTAATTTTTGTACTTAGCAGAAACGTCTTCAAGCGAAATTTCAATTTTATAATTGATAGAAAAACACTTTGGGAACACCGGTCCGATCGCTCTGACCAACTGAGCTATCTACACTCAACCTCGGTGACTCTTTCCATCAGTTCCTTCATTGCTTACATCAGAGGGAGATGTGTCCCAGATGAATTAAAAGTATTTTTCCCCGATGCAACAGATCTCGTCCAGTTAAAGCATTTTCATCCACTCTCCAATTTGTCCTGCTTTGGGCCATCGTGGGGACTATAGCCCGATCCCTCCCATGCATGAGAGGGGGTCTGTGCCCAGCAGTGGGACGAATATAGACTAACATATTATTATATTAGGGCCTCGTGGAAACTTTGTCACACTACATTAAAGATAATTTATAATATTACTGTTAACGCTAATACTTTCAGGATTAGTTAATGATTTTTCTCTGCATTCCAGTATGGCTGGTACTGGGGTCCCATATCGGTGGAAGCGGCAGAGAAAATCCTCTCGAACGAACCGGACGGCTCCTTCATAGTGCGCGATAGTAGCGACGACCATTACATATTCACTTTAACTTTTAAGCTCAATGGAATGAGACATGTGAGGATTGAACATGATCAGGGTGAGTTCTGTCGAAGTATTGACCCCTCTTATACAATGAGAAAGAAGAGTGGCTCAGCAACTGGTGATGATGTTAATTTCCTATGATATAGTGTGTCAAAATTGCAGAAAAATAACCCATTAATGTTTTCAGGTAATTTCTGTTTCGGTGGATGCACAATGTTCAAAGCGCAGACAATAGTGGAGTTCATAGAGAACGCGGTGGAGACGTCGCGCAGCGGACGCTACCTGTTCTTCCTGAACCTGCGACCGGTTCTAGGGCCCGTGCGCGTTCAGCTGCTGTACCCCGTCTCGCGGTTCAAGCGCGTGCAGAGCCTGCAGCATATGTGCAGGTGTGTAGTGTATGTCTGCTGACACAGTGTTCCCGGACAATAGTGGAGTACATCGAGAACGCTACCTGTTCTTCCTGAACCTGCGACCGGTGCTCGGGCCCGTGCGCGTTCAGCTGCTGTACCACGTCTCGCGGTTCAAGCGCGTGCAGAGCCTGCAGCATATGTGCAGGTGTGTAGTGTATGTCTGCTGACACAGTGTTCCCGGAAAATAGTGGAGTACATCGAGGACGCTACCTGTTATTCCTGAACTTGCGGCCGGTTCTCGGGCCCGTGCGCGTTCAGCTGCTGTACCACGTCTCGCGGTTCAAGCGCGTGCAGAGCCTGCAGCATATGTGCAGGTGTGTAGTGTATGTCTGCTGACACAGTGTTCCCGGAAAATAGTGGAGTACATCGAGGACGCTACCTGTTCTTCCTGAACTTGCGGCCGGTTCTCGGGCCCGTGCGCGTTCAGCTGCTGTACCCCGTCTCGCGGTTCAAGCGCGTGCAGAGCCTGCAGCATATGTGCAGGTGTGTAGTGTATGTCTGCTGACACAGTGTTCCCGGACAATAGTGGAGTACATCGAGAACGCTACCTGTTCTTCCTGAACCTGCGACCGGTGCTCGGGCCCGTGCGCGTTCAGCTGCTGTACCACGTGTCGCGGTTCAAGCGCGTGCAGAGCCTGCAGCATATGTGCAGGTGTGTAGTGTATGTCTGCTGACAGTGTTCCCGGAAAATAGTGGAGTACATCGAGGACGCTACCTGTTATTCCTGAACTTGCGGCCGGTTCTCGGGCCCCTGCGCGTTCAGCTGCTGTACCCCGTCTAGCGGTTCAAGCGCGTGCAGAGCCTGCAGCATATGTGCAGGTGTGTAGTGTTTCTGCTGGCACAGTGTTCCCGGACAATAGTGTAGTTCAAAGAGAATGCTTCATGTTCATCTTGAATATTTATGCGTGTGTAGTATTGAAATTGTGACAGCACAGGTGGGACTGCAAGACATCCTGTGTCACGACGCGAGTCCACCAGAGTAAACCTGGCAGGTCCTTTAAAGAATGAGACTAAGATTTTTGACACAACTGAGAAATGGGTCATTGTTATCACATCATCGGTTACTTCGAGCATTGCAACCAGGGGGGTTTCACTATGTGTAGTTGTACTATTACTTATTCTGTGGTGCAACTTAGAAAGTTCATTCATAATACCACAATAATAATAGGGTTGCTTCCAATAAACTAAATTTACGCAAGAACACAGAAACAAGATCAAACATGTTTTAAGGCTTTCGTTTGTTAGGGTCCCGTACCTCGAAAGAAAAAAACGGAACCCTTATAGGATCACTTTGTTGTCCGTCTGTATGTCTGTCTGTCAAGACCATTTTTCTCAGGAACGCGTGGAGGTACTCAGAAATACTCAGGTCTATTGTCCCTTGGAGCTGTGAAAAAATCAAACTTAAAAACCAACGCAATCAAAAGATACAGTCGTTTATGCTGCAAATTTTAGAGTTTCTCGGCACTCGCAAAACCTTCGGGGTACTTCCCGTGAACTCAGAAACTTGAAATTTGGCACTAAGCAACGTCATATAGCATAGACAATGGAAAAATTACAAAAAGTAGACATTTTTTGTAAAACCATACATTTTTTTTTTTTTAAATTTTAAACTTACTACATTTTTCCTCGTAAACGCGTGGAGGTATTAAATTGAAATTCTTGTCAAATACTCAAGGCTATATGTCCTTCCAGATGTAGCAAAACCACACGTTTATGTCAACGCAATCAAAAGAAATAGCAATTTAAGCCGCATATTAACTGAGTACTCGCAAGAAACTCAAAACCGGGTACTTCCCGTAAACTCAGAAACTTGAAACTTGGCACGAAGAAACTTCATATAGCACAAAGGAAAAATTACGAAAAGTAGTAATTTTTAGTAAAATCATACAAAAAATATTTTTTAAAATTTTAAACTTGATATTGAAATTAATAATAAACACTACAACTTTTGCTTGTTATAGGTTTGTACGGAACCCTCGGTGCGCGAGTCCGACTCGCACTTGGCCGGTTTTTTTTTTAATCAATGAGAACTTATTACAAGGATCATCGTGATTACAAAGTTCAGTTTTCACAGTAACGTCATACGAGAAAATTGTTTTTATCTACACTCATATTGTAAGTTCTCTAAAACGTGTTCGAAAACGGTAGGCAATGGCTAGCATTACCACGACCGATTTTACTATGATAATCTTTTTATCTGTGGCAGTAACGTAATTTTAACTTTACATGTTCAACTATTGATGTGTTATGAGTTTTGATAACATAATGTACACCTGCACGCTCCCGCGCGGCCGCCGACACGCGCCTCCCCGACCGCCGGCACAATCGAGTTGGCCATGGCGGTGCAATGGCGGCCATTCTATGGTTTCCGAATACGGCATTTTGGATAAATAATATGAGTGTAGATAAAGCAGTGTATGCAACTGTACGTAATTAGGCCTTAAAACACTCGTGTGATCTTATTATGAAACTCACCTGCGGCTCGTTTCATAAAACCACACTCATGTTTTAAGGACCCTTATTACGTAACAGTTACATAAACTACTATTACATTTCATGAGGATTTGTCGATTCAACTTGTAGTCCACTACAGTATTCTACTAGTTCTACAATAATCAATAAACCTTACTCGTACTTTAAAATTAGAAATTAAGAAGGACATTTTATCGTTTCAGGTTTGTGATATTAAAATACGTAAGACGGGACCTCATAAGCAACCTGCCGCTGCCGAGACGCCTTCTCGACTACCTGAACACCACTCACTACTACTCGGAACTCCTTTCCGAAATATAGGACCCGTTGGTTAGTTGTATTTGTACAAACTCCAACCGTGAATCTTTATGATATGGAGCTTTAAGAATATAGTCCTTTAAGTTTTTTCCAAATTGAATCGTACCTTATTACCGAGCAATACAGGTGTTTTGTTTAACGTAGGATACTAGAGAAAACGGTACGATGGAGAAAATAAAGTAAGGGGCGGTGTCTCACTCGCACCCATTACAATGTTGACATATATCAATATGGTTGGTTGGTGGTTATGGTTGTGTGATACTGGTGTTATTGTCCAATGACGTCATAACTCCCTTGATCAAAACGAGATGGGATTGCCGTTACTTTGATTTCTTTCAGCCTCACTTTGGTCGAAGTACTGGCTCCATATTATAAAGCTTCATGTCTCCTACATCGATTGAAACCGACAAAGTTAACAAATGTGATCATTGATTTTGTACTTAGATTTAAGATTTTTAGCGACTATAACGTTATCGTTATGATACGGGATAAAAGTAGGTATAAATGGCAAACGGTACATTCTTTTGGTAATCCGTGCGTTAATAGCCATGCGATGCATAATATATTTAACCATTTTGTATTCCATTTATTCAGCTTTCTTATTCAAAGTAATTTATAACGCAATATTTAGACGATGAACATATTCTCTTTATGTACCTGATAATGTTACTTTGCTAGCGTTAGACGATTTTTTAAATTTATTAGCTCTGAAAATTGAGATGTGTAGACTTGTGCTTCGCCAAATGCAAATGAACTATCGATGCAATTAAATGGGTACTAATATTGCAATGCGTGATGTAGTTTCGCTTTATTTGTATGTTGTAAGAACTGGTTTTGGCGGTTTACTGATATTTGGCTCGAGATTTAATCCATCATTTACCAGTCACCATTTAACTATAAATTATATTGTGTATCTATATAGTTGTTGGGATACGGCCGTTTCTTTAATTGAAGACATGTACAAATGTACTTTTGCGTTTGTACTGCAATCACTTAATATTAAGCGGATTGTTATTATATGTAGTCATAATAAACGCTCCCCACTGTATCAAGATTTACGACAAAAAGCTCAAAGAGGACCCCGGGGTGTTGACGATGAGGGACCGTCATGTTCCTTTAGCCGTCAACATAGTGAATCCTTCTTTTTGTAAAGGGTCGACAACGCGCATTAGCATAATAGTACGCATGTTTCTATATAGAATTTAATGAGTTTTAATATTGTCCTAGATCATATTTTCATAGAGTGCGTAGATTCGGAGGGAAAAGCGAAGTTCTTCAGGCTGGAGGACAATTTCCAAAGTGCTGGCGGTTCCTCGAGGTCCTCAAATGTCAATTAGTGTGGACAATAAAACGGGACCTCTAATCAACATACACACCAAATTTCAAAACTGTCCGACGGATTTCGCGTTTTGTCGTATTTTGATTGTGTTATATGCTTTTTTTCTTTTTTAGTTTTATTTGTTAATGTATTGCTCAGCCAGCACAAGCAACTTGTTATAAATCTATGAGTTCCTGTGATTCTACTTAAGAATTTTATTGTATATAAGTTAACTGTTGGAACTCCTTAAATAAATAAAATAAAATAGCAAATTAGGGTATATACAGAACTAACCAATTCCTAAAATATATCAAAAATCCAGTACTACATCACGCTTTGCAACTTTTGTAATTTGGAATGTTTGATTTCACGCCACATGGCCCATCATTAATGTCTTGTCCGTGCCGTTTCTGTAGTCGACAATATTGCGTCCGTAACGTGCGTTTCAATTGTGAACGTTTACAATATATGAATAAGTAGGTATGTCTTCGTGCCGCATCTAGACATAGTTAGAGAGCCCACGACGCTGAACCTAGTTCGATAAGTCTCCTAGATGAGATATATATAATTAGTTGCGTCTTTAATGGGGGAACACGAAATGCCGATGCTGTAATGCAAAAAAAGTGGTGGCGTATTTTTTATTTTATTTTTTTAAATAAAAAATCCGGTTTCTAGTACGATAAGTCTCCTAGATTTCCTTTGTTTCTCGAAGCAGGGGAGGGGCAGGGCTACACGATAATGCGGTGCTGCAAGCCCCCATGCGTGGCCTTGTCAGTGGCAGCAGCATCAAAAGATTGTAGATGTATGAAAAAACAAAACGCCTGATCTTTTTATGACAAAAACAAGATGTTATGTAACCTTAACTTAGCGCCTGAACTGCAACAAGATGTTACGTTATGAAAATGATTTTATATTTTAAAAGATCAGGCTCTTTGTTTTTTCATACATCTAGAATCTTTTGATGCTGCTGCTACTGACAAGACCACGCACAGGGGCTTGCAGCACCGCATTATCGTGTAGCCCTACCCCTCCCCTGCTTCGAGGAACAAAGGAAATCTAGGAGACTTATCGTACTAGAAACCGGTTTTTTAGTATTTTTCAAAAAAAAAAAAAATACTCCACCACTTTTTTTGCATTGCAGCATCGGCATTTCGTGTTCCCCCATTAAAGACGCGACTAATTATATATATCTCATCTAGGAGACTTATCGAACTACAGTTAGGTGCAAAACTGTCCCAATAGTAGCATCTTAGTAGAATGTGGAGAAGTGGATGTCGATCGAGGAGAGGGGCACATGATTAATACATACCAGTACTATTTAAAATTTCCTACAAATCAGCCTTACATATGATATACTTAGAATTTACGGTTATTTTGTAATTTAGAATCGAAAAGTAGAAAAAAACACATTTTTATTTTTTCGAATATTTCTAGTTCCTCTTATGGAAACTCCAAATAGGGAACCATACATAATTAAGAAATTCTGCCTCTATAAAATCATCATGCAATTGCTTTAATGGGGCATATTTTTCAAGTTACTTTTAGGTGGCTTATTGTTCGGTGCAAAAGTGTACCATTAAAAACAGCCATAGAAAGTGTTTGTTAGTTCAATGTTCAAGGCGACTTTTACTCTGCCATAACTACAAAACTATGTTTGTGATTTAAACAGTTGATACCTTATTTTATAGAGGCTGAATTTCTTAATTATGTATGGTTCCCTATTTGGAGTTTCCATAAGAGGAACTAGAAATATTCGAAAAAATAAAAATGTGTTTTTTTCTAAATTACAAAATAACCGTAAATTCTAAGTATATCATATGTAAGGCTGATTTGTAGGAAATTTTAAATAGTACTGGTATGTATTAATCATGTGCCCCTCTCCTCGATCGACATCCACTTCTCCACATTCTACTAAGATGCTACTATTGGGACAGTTTTGCACCTAACTGTAGGTTCAGTGTCATGGGCTCTCTAACTAACAGTTACTGACTGTAGTGCAATGGTATCGCGAAGAATCTACGTTGTTAGATAACTAGTGTTCTGTTTTCCAAAAGCTTTATGAAGGCGGTGAAGCCAACATACGCTTTAACAAAGTCTAGCGACTAAGTTCACGACTGAAGTTTCGCATAATAAAGCAATGCGTTTGTCATGGTACAAACTCAGTACATATTATATACAGAGTAGATACTTAAGCCTTATATTTTGTGTGGCGATGTACCTAATTCGATATACCATAGATGTATGTTAGCGGCCAATATGTCCCGGGCGTTTGGGACGCGTACCATGCTCCAGCAATCTTAATGTTAAGTTTTAAAATTGAACGACACAAATAGTATATGTATTTATTGTTAATCATTATGATGATCTGGAAAACGAGTCAATTCGAGTGTTAGTATAATACCAGTGCCGCAGCATGCACGCTTGAGCGTGCAGGCTCATGCTCGACCAATTTATGGTGGTCAGCAAACGCCGATCGCCGTACATTAGACGTCGACCGTGTAGTGTGTGCACGCTCAGAGCGTGCGTTCCGTAGCCGAGGCGAGACTTGTGTGTTAAGCGCGGTTTCGTGGTTGATACTGTTACTGGGATGTGAAGCTATTTATTCCCCCTCCGGTTAGTAGGGTTGCTGCCTTAATCTATAGCAACGTCGCCTGTGAACGTATTACTAAGCTAATTTAATATTAATTATAAATATTATAATGCAATAATAAATATGTTTTATGAGTCAACTTAAACTCTGTTCTAGTTGTTATTTATACAGTTTCCGGTTATGTGCTTTAAACTTTGAAGTACATAACCTTATGTTCAAATTTATTAATGGTTGTATAAAGAAATCATTCAATGTAATGTTAATGTATTATTAAATTTTTAATATAAAATGATTTGACTTGTTGTGTGGTTTGCTCAGCGACTAGTTCGCCGGACTGACATCGAAATATCGAGTATGTAAGTAGTTGTGAGAGTCTGTTGTGAAAGAAAGAAACTACATAAACAAAGCATTGGTCAAAACATCGTGTCCTACTTTAATATAAAGGTCTCCTGACAGTTTAATGGCGTATCACTTTAAATTTTTAATGAAATTGTAGCTTTTTCTACAAATTCACTCGAAATTGATTGGTTGACAAATGTGACGCTGATGGATTTATTATTAAACATAAGTATTAAAATACAAAATGGTATACACTAACAACTTCAATTAAAACAGACAATAATGATATTGAGCGTAACATGCATAACTAATGTAATGATCATCAACCAACCAATGCCAAACATTAAAGGTATCTTACAGCTGCAGAAACAAGGGTTTATCCTTACCAGTTCAAAAACACGGTACGGTCAAAAAATAGGGTATGAAGCAGGTAAATATTTGTTATGAAAATTTCTACGTATACAAGTTTTTCAAGTTTCCTACCCCGACGTGCGCTGACCCTAGTAGGACACGCGTTGATTATATTTGTAATAAATAGTACAGTCGACGTCAAATATATGTTTATAGTTTGGCACCTTATTAATAAAGGACTAAAGTGCAAAACTGTGAACATATCTTTGACGTCGATTGTACATTGTGACTCAATCGAAACACATGATCAATGGTATTCGATTACATTTCCCGATTTTGTTAAATCCACACGCAATATGTACTTGATAATATGTATTATTTTACAGTTTTTAATGATGACTTAAATTTAAATGGTAGTATGTGTACTATTAAATATTATTTAAGACATTTTGAAATGTAATCTGTTAGGCACTGCATTACAATGTATATAAGTTTAATATTTTACTAATTGAGGAATATTAGTATTATTCCGTTCACCAAAGACATCAATCGTACGACAGTAACTTATTTATCATAAAATCGTGCCCGGTTTACATTCACCTCTATAGGCTCTGATTTCATCCCTCAAATTCCTCATTTTTCTTCCATTGTCTATGGTTTTCGAACCCGAAGACAATAAACTATACTAGAGGTTAAAGCTATAAGCACAGTGTTGTTGGTTTAAATACTAGTGTTGAAGCTGGGCCACATGGAATGTTGTAAGGTTAGGGGGCGTCCATTAATCGCGTCATATTTTATACAGGGGGGAGGGGGTCAAGACAAAATCACCAATGATCACCACGGGGTGGGGGGGGGGGGGGGGTATGGACACATATCACGTGTAATTTTTTTGTTTCGTCGTGCTAATACTTTACTGTCGAAACCAGAGTAAAATTGCGCGCGGAAATTTGCCTCGCAGTTGGCACTTCAGCGTTCATTTGAGCGGGCGGGGCGTCGCTATGCTTTATGCACGGCGTCTCTTAGATTGATCGCATTTTTGTTAAAATCCATTTCTAATGACGGGATCCACGAGGAATCAAGGGAACTCCTGCAACCTTAAGCAGACGTATAGCGATTTTTTTTAAATCTAATAACCAAACAATTGCATTTAAATAGTGCTTTTTAGTGAAATGGAAACTGCTCGTGAAAACCAGAATGGAACTCCTCCACGACAAGGTTTTTTACGTCTTGGGACTAATTGTTATGACTTATGAGATCATATACTAAATATCTCTATACTTCGCTTTGCGCGATATTTCTTTGAAACCCAAGCTGCCAAAAATGAGGTGTGCGGGAGGGGAACCAAGGACTTGGCGCGCTGTCATTCATTAAATTAGTGATATGTACACGTCAAAAGGAAAATATCAGCCGGCCACTAGTGATGTGACGCGATCGATAAATACTCAACTTTTATCGATAAAAGTCAAGTGTGTATATAAGCATTTATCTGATTTTTAAAGCACTTTTTTTTAATGAAAGTTTTATTTTACACTATCGTAAGTTATATTAATACTATAATAAAATATTGGGGACACCAGACCCTTGAGTGGAAGCTCAGCGTGACACAGAAGTATAGGTTAAAAATTCAGCGCTCGGCGGAAATTTGTTTATAAGCTCCATACAAAAGCACCAGAACCCATAGGCATTTTTCGACCCAGTGCTAAATTTGGAATCTGTATTTTTCTTATTGCTGAATTCCGCTGAGAATGGGATTAAGTGTGTAGTGCCTCAAACGGTTAAACTCACGTTTTGTAGTAACGTATATTGGCATGTGTTATAGCGGCAACCATGGAACTGGATCCTATCCTTTACTCTTAAATTCCTGACGATATCAGCACGAGCCCTGGGCCACACATGAAATATCCTCATTCCCGACGTATTTGAAACAGATTACACTAATGGTGACTACAAAACGTTAGTTAAACCGTTATATTATGTGACACTTTATTTTAAAGGATATTTCTAAGAATATATTTACTACAATTGGTAAAAAAAGCGTAGGCACAGCATTAGGATATAATAGTCGCCGATTTTTAAATCTGTTAATTTAAAATATTCTGATATGAAATGTCGAGAGCAGATGACACTAGTTGCGTTAGGAAGCCAATTATGTGGTCGGTTTGTGGCAGCAATCCACATATTTTTTAAGTTGAAACATTTAGTAAACCTTAAAAAAAGATAACACATTTCAGTCAGTTAGCTAACATTACCTAAATTACAATTCTGCGCAAACATATATGTAAACATATATATATGAAGTACTAATTGAAGTATGAATTATTTTGTTATCTATATAACTGGAACTTATTTGGAAATCATGTGTAAATTATCGATAATAATGGAATAGTAAACATGCCACTAGTTCAGTCAAGCAACGCAACGTAATGTTAGAAAAGGAATGCGCGATTGTTCCGTGCAGTGTGAGAGAAGGAGATAAACATAAATGGTTACTATGGTGACATACTAATAACATTGTCACTGCTAATAATTACAGTTATATTTAATAGGAAATTTATGCAACTACCTGTTTACCTGTGAAATGAAATGCCGTCCTTTTGTACACCAGATGTTTTGGTGTTTCTACCACAAAATTTAATGCAACAATAATGCATTTTGCACCATTTATTTTGTTTTAACGGTCTCCCGAGCAAGCGATGTCACATACATCAACGTCATTTGCACATTGAAGGACTGAAAGGAAAGACACCTATCTCTCTCACACCGTGGAGTGACGCGACTGTATGCGTGGCAGCGGGGTTCGCCCAGCTATGCGGCGTCTTGGGTTATTAGTCTATGTATGAGATATACTATGGCTGTCAATAATTTTAATGGCATTTGAAATATGTAATGTGAAGTAGGTTTTTAGGGTTCCGCAGCCAAAATGGCAAAAACGTAACCGGTTTCGTTATATCCGTCTGTCCGTCCGTATGTCACAGATATTTTACTCGGAAACTATAAAACATATCTTAATAAAATTTTAAGATAAGGTGTATTTTGTATGCCGCTACTAAGTTTTGCTGAAAAAGATATTTTCAGTGGGGACACTCCAGACATGTAACTATTTGTCAAAAAAATTTTTTTACCAAATATCAACGTGTTTCACATCACTCGATAGGTAATATAGGTATTTAAAAATAATTTTAATCAAAAAAGAACTTCACTTAGCCTCCAGCTTTGGCTGTGCCTATAATAGTTGAAGAGTTCCCTCGATTTCTCCAGGATCCCATCATCAGATCCTGACCTGGTTACAGTGGGACTAACTGTGAAGTATACTCTTTAAAACAAAAAAAGGTTTTTCTAAATCGTTCCATACGTCTTCGAATAAGGGGGCGTCCATTAATCGCGTCATATTGCATAGGGGGGGAGGGGGTCAAGAAAAAATCACCAATGATCACCACAGGGGGGAGGGGGGTCTGGACACATATCACGTGTAATTTTTTTGTACTCCGTGCTATACTGTATTATGGTCAATAAAATAAAATTTTCAACTTTAAAATGAATCAATCCGTCAAAACCGAGCAAAAGGTTCCGTAGCCAAAATGGCAAAAACGTAACCCTTATAGTTTCGTTATGTCCGTCTGTCCGTCCGTATATCACAGCCATTTTACTCGGAAACTATAAAACATATCTTAATAAATATTTGAACATAAGGTGTATTTTTGTATGCCGCTACTTAGTTTTGTAGTAAAATTGCTGGAAAAGATATTTTAGGGGGGCACTCATACATGTCCAAAACAATTTTTTTTACCAAATATCAACTTGAAGCACATCACTCGATAGGTGTTCAAAATTAACATTGAGGTTTGTTTGACATTTTTTTATTTAGTGAATATTTTAAGAAAAAATTGCCCTGTTTGTCTAAAAAAATTGTCTCTTTTGAACCGGAGATCCAAAAAAAAAACGAAAAAATTTAGAAAATTATCGGTTTAGGAATTATTGAGTTACCTCTAAAAACACTTCTTTCATAGGCAGATACGACCTTTTGATATTACTTTTTCTATAGTAGGTACGAAACCTTCCATTATGCGTGGTCCGACATGCACTTGGCCGGTTTTTTTCTATTAAAGATTATTTTATTTTATATGTATACATGTAGTTTAATTTTTATACCCTTCACGTGTACGTACGTTACGTAGGTTCCGTGTTAGAAAACTGTACTTACTTTAGTTAGCAAAAAATTACACGTCATATTGGACGGCGGGGGGGTCCTCAAAATATCACCAAAGATCACCATGGGGGAGGGGGGGTCTAAAACAAGCCAAAAACGTATGGCGCGATTAATGGACGCCCCCTAATCGGTGAACATACAAAAAAAATAGCAAAAACAAAGATTCCGACGAGTTGATAACCTCCTCCTTCGAAATCTTGAAGTCGGTTGATAATGATAACATTGAGGTTTGTTTAAACATTTTTTCATTTAGTGAATATTTTAAGAATGATCATTCCGTAAGTCTAAAAAATTGTGTCCCCCTGTAACTTTGAACCGGAGATCCAAAAAATATGAAAAAAAATTGAGAAGATACATCATTGTATATTATTTGAGCGAAAATTGTTTTGAACATTATCGGTTTAGGAACTATGGAGTTATCTCCAAGAAAACTTCTTTCATAGGCAGATACGACCTTTTGATATTAGTTTTTCGATTGTAGGTACGCTCGATTATGCGTGATCCGACACGCACTTGGCCGGTTTCTTTTCTATTAAAGATAATTTTAATCAAAACGGTGAGGTATCCATGTAGTTTCATTTTTTTACCCTTCACGTGTACGTACGTTAGGTAGGTTATCATGTGTTAGAAAACTGTACTTACTTTAGTTAGCAAAAAATTACACGTCATTTGGTGAAAATATCACCAAAGATCACCATGGGGGAGGGGGGGGGGTCTAAAACAAGCCAAAAACGTATGACGCGATTAATGGACGCCCCCTTAGGTTGGTTAGATAGTCAACGAGTGTTGTCCAACGTCGCACTTTAGTTAAGATTGTATTTTTTGTGAACGGGCATGCTATTTCCTAAATATTCCAGTTATTCCAGTTTTTCTTACTTTAGGCGGGCTATCTTTTTTGGCAACTAAATGTATATCGCTCTAGCAAACAATAAGAGCAAGACGCCTATATTGTAGTCCGTCTAGTTGCCCGTCTAGGGGCTGACAACTGCTAAATTCCATCCCTATCTTTTTCAGCACGAGTGAGGGAGAAACAAAATGCAAAATGATGAATTAAAAAAAAAACGCACTAATTGAGAAATATAAATAATGAAGTTTTTAGTATTAGTATGGTGGAATTTTGTCCATAATTAATTACAGACGTAGAAGTCAAGAAACTAAATACAAACATCTTTTTAAAGCTAATTTTAAGCTGTAACTTTGAAATTATATTCTATCGCGCCGATTTCGTCTAATCGTGTATCGGAATTAACAAAGTTCTTCCAAATATAATATTAACATATATTTTTTTACTTTCTCAAAACAAGTAAGTAAAGCTAAAAAAGGTTTGAAGGTCATCGGGTGTTGTCAGCCTCTTAATGGGAGGTACTTGTCAACCGTCACTTTGAAAATATGTAATATATATATATAGGTGTGTCGCTTAGATTTTTTATCAATTGTGTAATAAAGTGTAATGATGTAATAAAACTTGGACTGACTATTGTTACGTAGAGTAAGATTTTCATGTCATTTTATTTTAATGAAGTGCGACACTCCTAATTATATAATAACTGTACATAGGTTAAAGACCATTAAGTTTTATTTAAATAGCAGACACAATTTAGAGGTGATCGAGGTTTGTACTTTGAAATTAAAGAGCAATAATCTGCACAAATGTTTGATATCTTAGTAACTAACTATGATATTCAGACGTCGCCAATACTCGTTGACAAAAAAATACACTTGCGGTTTAGCTTATCAGCTTGTTATTTTATTACAATTACATTTTTATCATATCACGAAAAAATTTAAAAAAATTGTCTTGAGACATATTAAAATAACTTAAGTGCACACGAAGTTATCGCAGAATTTTATTTACAACAGAACAGGATTAGGGCCGGTTGCACCAAGAAGTCTGTTAACGACATCATAGTTATTGCTTGTATGAATAAAATTGCCACTTCTCTGTGGGATGACAGCCGCACCGCCAACTTTAATGTTAATCAGTTCGTTGATCGTGCAAAGGTGCAACCGGCCTAAGGGTGCATTTACACCAGAGCTGTGCGAGGATGCGTGGCTAGGACTATGATTGTCATGAACCAATAGAAACGTTTCATTTACCTACCCTCGCTCAGCACAGCTCTAGTGGAAACAGCTCAGCGGAGCGAGGTTTTTGTATATATAAAACAAGGGAGAAATGTGTTGCGAGGAATGTGTCGCGAGGAATGTGCTGTGAGGTAATATACTATCAGTTACTAGACGGCGTTTGTCAACACGACATGCCCTCGCACCGCTCAGCTAACCTTGCAACGCATCTTCGCACCGCTCAGCTACCTTGTACATCTCTAGAGGAAACGCATCCTTAGTATCAAATTAGTGTAGACTCTTTTTTTGAGGACTTCTGTACTTTTGCTATGTGTCAACACATTTGTAGCCACTAAAACAGGACTTGGAGTAAGAACTTGGATAGCTGCGTTTTTGTTACGCTGCACTGTCGCCACAGTTTGAATTAAACCGATAACATGGATGACTTACTATCAATTGCGTTTTCCGCAATAAACTTAAAAATCTAGGTAATCCTGAACAAATCTTTACTATCGCTAATCGTCCATTTTATATATACAGACGACCTCTCCCTCCTCTGTCTCTTATCCCTCCTGTTTTAAGTATCTTAAATATTTTAACACAAAGAACTAGTTATAGTACAGTCGACTACAAAGAGATGTATCCACTTTTGGACCTTATTACAACGCAATAAACGTGAAAAAGTGGATACGTCTCTTGTCGACTGTACGTATGTGGTTAGGCACTTTTCAATCTACGATTCTGACAAGCAGTAACATTGGAATTTACTGGAATGGTATGAAAGTTAGTAAGAGCTCTTTATAAACATTCTGATTTCTTAGAAAAATCTCTCGATTGAGGCGACGGTCGAAGCTATTCTTATTACCTATGTATAAATAAAAGCTTATGAAAAAGTTTACAATGCAATAAAAAAACACTAATTTGCTAGATCGCTAGTGTTTAAAGTCATTTTGTGATTAACGGGAACTATGCTAAAATAAATAATGTATAGGACCATCAAAAGATAATGCGAGGCACATAAGGGGGCCGATTTTTGATATCATCATCATCATCATCATCATCAGCCTATATTAGTCCACTGCTGGACATAGGCCTCCCCTAATGAGCGCCATAGCGCCCTGTCTTCAGCTTGCCGCATCCAGCATCTGCCTGCAGTCTTTCGCAGATTTTTGATATACGAGCGCTCGAATTCAAAAAATTTAAGCTTGAATATAATCGCCCACAAAAGTTTGTCGTAATTATTTTCGCATGAAATTAATAGTTTAAATAATCATGGTTTTAAATTCCTATAGCTGTAATTTTTAAAACATCGTTTTATTTAGAGTTTTAAATGTCAGATTCGAGCGCTCGAAGCTCAAAAATCGCCCCCCAGTTACCTACATCTGATTAACGTTGACCCTTAATTTGGCACATAAATGTGAAGGTACTTTTTCTTATGCGAATGTTTTTACCCGCTTCTTTTTCATCATATAAATAGCGATACATTGCAACTTATACTTGAAAATATTTTGATAGTTGACTCCCATCAATTCCACAGAGGTTGATTATCGAATCTTTTGAGTCTCGCATTTCACATTACAAATGAATGTGTGCCTTGCAATATCTTCAGTTCCACAATCAAGGATATTTATGTCGGGCAAACATTTGATACTTACTAACTACAAGCTTATACTTGATGCTACAAGTACTACGACAGATACCTTCGGGCTAAGTGCTGCTACGTCCTTAAAAATAATTTTCGACATATCTGAATTGCTTGATTTCTAGCTCGTATAACCAGCTATAGTGGTCGTTACTTTCAACTTTAAGGCGTTTGCCCAGTGACTTATTTTAGACGGAGAGCTAGCCACGTCAGATATGACTATATGACACAATAATGAGAGCATGGAAACCCCTCTAGTCAGTATAGCAAATACTATGCTTATTTCCAGATCTGGACATCTGGCAGCTGTAAAGTGGTGGAGGTCAAAAAATGCAAACCACTACAAACAAACAAATCTTAAAGGTCTAGGTTTGATGCAAAATGATATAAATAATTAGATTAAATAATTACCAAACGTTTCTGTTGGGGGAAGTTAGTGCTAACCCAAGTAGCACAAGTAGCTGTATTTAAGTTCACATGTATACTAAAGCTAAGCTGTACAAAGGCTGTATAAGTTTTTATGCAGTCCTGGCTGCAAAATGGCAATAATTACATAAAGCCTTAAGAGAATTTGAGGAGCATTGGAATGTTAGTAGCGACACTATGTAATGAATAGATTCACTTTTATACAGATATTGGATTTTAATCATATTCATAATAGTATATTTTTATTCGTATTTCGGTTATTCCGGTATGTTATTTCTTATTTAGTTTAATAATACGAGTGAATATTTCAGTAATACAGACTCCAAACTGTACTATTGCTGTCATTTATTATTTTACTTTTATAATATGCTCATAGACAGAAGTTATAAATGTCCTATACTTATAAGAGAGTAAACTTACGCCATAAAAATTAGTTTTATAACGGAGTTGACATATACTCTTATACAGCATGAAGTACCAAGTGATAATGATAATAACACCTAAGCTGTAATAAGTTGTAATTGCATGCAAAATACAGCCACTATACAGCTTCAAGGATAAAATTAGCTTCAAGTGTCACACAATTCTTGAAGTTTTATAAAAGAGTTTTTATATTCTGATAAAACACCATAAATTTACATGAATTCCTATATAATGATGCCCTTATAAAGCTGCAGCTGTATAATTTCTGTTAAATCACTCTTATAAAAATAAAAGTTTATTTTGACACCCTTATACGTCCCTTAAACAACTATAAGTTCTAAATTGGCTGATAGTTATATTGATGTTGCCGATACTTTACGTAACGTATAATGTAATTAATAGTTTGTCGCCTACTGTTTTTGTGTCCGTAATAATACGCAATGTTTTTTGTTCTAGTGTTAAAATATAGCCTGTCCTTTATAACTTTGACAACTTCGGCAGTTTTTACCTGTTTTGGTATTACTATTTTCCAATTCAACAATTTTGCTAGTTTGTCACTCTGACCTCCACCCATTAAAAGCTGCCAGATGCCCCGATCTAGCAATAAGGGTCTTGTTTCTCTCATTATATATAATAATATAATATTATAGGACAATCTTACACAAATCGACCTAGGCCCACAGTAAGCTCAATAAGGCTTGTGTTATTGGTACTAGACGACGATATATATAATAGATAAATATTGATAAATACTTAAATACATAGAAAACATCCATAACTCAGGAACAAATATCTGTGATAAAAACACAAACAAATGCCCTGACCAGGATTCGAACCCGGGACCTTCTGCTTCGTAGGCAGTGTCACTACCGACTGGGCTAGGAGGCCGTTAAATTATTGTGTCATATCCGACGTAGCCAGCACTTAGTCCATATTTAATAAAGCTATAAGTTAAATTGACTAGCGGAAGTCTTTTTCTAACACAAGTGAGCTAGCCAAGGTGAAATCATTTGTTGACATCGTCAATCGAAAATTGAATATATGGAAATAATCATGTAATGTTTTAGTTTGCATCTGTCTTTCCAATATGGTAAACTGGAGACAATTGCGTCAGTTGATGTAAATGCGTCTTTTCATTAAAAAAATTTGAATGTGAAGGAAGCCTACCTATGCCTAATTGCTTGCTCCTTGGTAAAATTACGTTTAAAGCTATCTTCTTGTAATTCAAGGGAAAGCCCATTTACCTCAAGAGACTCAAATTTTCCCGGCGGACTTAATTTTTTTCCTAACGATTGGCGTTAAGTTGTCGACAAGCGACTGTCATCTTGGCTACGGCCTGAGGTATTGTAAACATAAAAAATCTTTAAACCTCTATTTGCGTCCCTGGCCCTCGAATCAGGCAGTGACACATTTTAAAATATGGCTCCTTTGAAAGTTTGACCGCTTTATAGCTGCCCAGCATACCTGACTTCATGGTTTGGCTTGTGGACTTTTATGACCCTGGGGTAAATTCGCCCCTGGTCAATCAGACAAGAGCAACTGTGATGGAGATACATTTTTCGAATTTTGATGTTCGCTGTATTGTATGTCTTAATTTAATAATAATAAATATTGATCATATTTTTGTATGACATAAATGGCCTCGATTATTATCCTGTACTTAATACCGCTACCGTTTAGCTATAGAATAAGAAACAAATGACTGACGATACGGCTGCGGTCTCTGTTCTGTGTTTGCTTGCATCTCAATCTCCGCTTTACAGCTACCAGCTCGCTTAGTATATAAGATACGAATAATACCGTAACATATCACCAATTAAAAAGTATAAAATGTGACTTGCACTATAAATACGGAACTGTAATCATAATACTATGTACTTTATTATATGGATTTACTAATTTTGGTGTTTTAATGATATATTACTAACCTGTTCATCGCCAATAACACCTAAATGTGTCATAACTAGTCGTACTCACAAGAAGTTGAACAGTTGCTCCAGTATCTAAATTCCATTTATCCCAAGGTAAAGTTTATTTATGAATTGGAATCGGAACGTAGTTTGCCTCTTCTGGACGTGAAAGTGATAGGTCAAATGGAAGGTTCCCTGGCGCACACTGTATACAGCCCACACAACAGAGAGGTATCTTAACGCTCTGTGATGGTGACACAGTAGTGTCACCCTCTCCATCTACTGTCAGTAGTTAATTCCCTGATGAATTGAGTACGTGACCTTTGTGGCCCTGAATATTTAGAGAGCGAGATGTCACATATTCAGGACGTCCTTAGGAGGAATGGATACAATGTGAATAGTAGGCAACCCAAACGGAAACCCAGAAGGAAGCATCCGGATGTTGCAAGACGACCGGCATTTTTGCCTTATGTCAAAGGAGTGATGGACAAAGTAGATACAGTATGTACAGTCACGTCTGAAAATATGAATACATTTAATGTGACGAAAATATGTAGCCACGACTCTATTACCAAGGCGTAAAGTTTTGGATACACGTTTTTGTCACATTCAATGTATCCATATTTTCAGACGTGACCGTACTAAGGAAGTCCTCTATACAAACCGTATACATGCCGTTATCCAAGGTGTCGGGGCATGTAAGGCTTAGATAAGCCCGTCAGTACATTGCAACAGTTACCTCCTTCATACTCGCAAAAAAGCGCCATCTGTTGTATACGCGTGTTAACTGAGAGTCTGTCCGGAAAAAGTTCCCATATAAAAAACTCTCTTTCCGAACGCATTCACTGCCACCAACGCATAAATGCGTTTTCGTTACTTTCACCCATCTTTCACCCAGTGCCTTGGACGCACAGACTTGTTCGTAATATTTAGTGACTCACTGTGCACTGGGTAATAGTCGGTTGGACTCACGTGTGCGTTTGGGGCACACAACAAAGTGCGGCACCTGGTGAATGTCCAGGAAAAGAGGGTGGCAGTGAATACGTTAAAGCAAGAATTCGTCAGACTCAGTTGGTAGTGCCCGTTGGCCCCGTCTTTACGAAAGGTAACATATATTTAAGTCTATGATGTAAGGTCGGCTAAGGCTGTTATCTCTTATCCTTATCAAACACCGGGTGTTTATAAGATTGATTGTAGCTGTCGTAGTTCATATTAGGGAAACCAAACGCACAATAGCGGAAAGGGTCAGGGAACATATCACAGCAGTCAAAAATCGGCAAATAAACAGGCCGAACATTTGTTACAATCTGGACCAAACCACTGGATAAAGCTCCATAATCCAAAAGTCCTTTTCACGGAGCGTCGTTGTTTTAGCAGGAAATTGGGAAGTATAAAAATTTCAACTAGAACGAGGGACAAGGGATTTCGTCTTCGTACACGAATACTGAATCCAGTGATCAGCAAAGCAAATGATCAACAGCTGCCAAATGTCAAGATAAATTATTAAGAATAGTAGTATAGTAAGTACCCATAGCGAACTAATTTTATTACCTTTATAATCGTATGTGACTGTATATAGAATAGCACTCGAATCTGTAGGTACTAGGCAATGCAACCCGGATTTTTAGGGTTACGTAGCCAAAATGGCAAAAACGGAACCCTTATAGTACGTCCGTCCCTCCATCCGTATGTCACAGCCGTTTTACTCGGAAAGTCACTACGGCGGTTAGTGTTAATATTTTTTTATATAGTTTTGTAGTAAAATTGCTGAGAAAACCTAATTGCCAATTTAAAAATATATATATATATATATACAGGGTGCCATCTGAGACGTGATCGTTATATGTTTTTCTAACTCCATAAACAACTAGCAGTTGAATGCCCCAACTTTTACTAAAATCAGATATTTTTCTTTCTTTTTTTTTACATGTTTTTGTAATTTATTTTTCATTTGACGTGGATTTCGGGATATTTAAACTACTTATTAGAATATTTAAATAAGTAAATTGAATTACCTCTTTGAAATGGAATTGTCGTTAATAACAATTTTGTCATTTATTCCGGATAAAATGTAATTTAATAATTTGTTTTACCTTAAATATCTTATAAAACTGTTTTACACTAATATTATCACTTTTCAAAGAAAAATAAATTACAAAAACATGTAAAAAAAAGAAAAATAAATGTCTGATTTTAGTAAAAGTTGGGGCATTCAACTGCTAGTTGTTTATGGAGTTAGAACTGATCACGTCTCAGATGGCACCCTGTATAGGTCTTGGGGATTAAAAATAAGATTGAGGTTTATTTGTACATTTTTTGATTTAGTAAATATTTTTAGAATTAATCACCCCCAAAGTCTAAAAAAATGTGTCCCCCCCTATAACTTGTGAACATCTGTGTATATTCTTTCAACGAAAATTGTTTTGAACAATACCTGTTGAAAAGTTTACGAGTTATTTCCAAAAAGCTTTTCCATAGACAGATACGACCTTCTGATAATTATGTTTTTCTTATTCCGTTGAAGTTACGGAACCCTCCATTATGCGTGGTCCGACACGCACGGGTTTTTTAAGACGATTGTCGCCAGAGTGTCCTTGAGCGTTTGGGCGCTGTGTACCCGCGCTACCCGCTTTACCCTCTCATTGCGATCGTACGTAAATCCGCCACACTGCACCAGAATGATGTTCAAAGAATATGACTTTACACAGAGGCGCGCGGGCAGCTTTATAATAATTATAATCCTTTTGCGGATATTTTTTGATTTGAATACTGTGATTAAGTACTGCAATGGTGATATTTTTAGGAATGCTACTTACCTATTAAATAAGATAAGTAATAACGATCTCAATTAGTAGATTTTTATGTAATAGAATAAAACCTAGATTTTGAATTATAAGTACAGTCAGCGGCAAAATATTGGTAAAAATATTCTGCATATCAGAAAAAACTGAATGCACATCAAAGCGATGTTTTCATGTGAATTTAGTTTTTTTGCTGCGCAAGTGAGTTTAATAGATGGTTATTGTTTTGTAGCGATTTTGAATATCAACCGTAAAAATCACTTATATAATTAGGAAAAATTTACAAAACTAAAAAAGTTTCTTGAAACATGTCCGTCTGTCCGTCCGTCCATCCGTATGTCACAACCATTTTATTATAAAATATATATTGGTGAAATTTTATCCATAGGTGTGTCTTGTGCCGCTACTTAGTTTTTAGCTAAATTGCTGAAAAAAAAAACTTTAAGGGGAGGCACTCCATACATACATATGCCGAACTAAATGTCAAAACAATTTTTTTTTGCAAATATGAACATTGTGTACATCTATCGATACGGGTTTAAAAATATCTTAAGTATATATAGAGGATTTTTAAAACCTTTTGTATTGAGTCAATATTGTAAGAAATAATCGCTTCGCAAGTCTAAATAATAGTCCCCCCCCCCATCTAAGTTTTAATCCGTAAGTCCAAAAAATATGAAAAAAATAAAGAAGATACGGCTTAGTACTTATTTATATGAAAACTATTTCACATATTATCGGTTGAGCCATTTTTGAGTTATCTCCAAGAAACTACTTTCTATGGAACCCTACATTATGCGTGGTCCGATACACTCTTGGCCGGTCTTTTAAAGATATTTGATATGTAGTATTAACCGTTAGTAGTAATTTATTTATTTACTTGTGTTGATAATTAATATAAATTTGTATTTCAGCGAGATAGTAAAGCTTTTTTTCCTTTATTCTTACTTACATTAAACTCTTAAATATGAGCAATTTTTAATTAGAATCTCGATCAGGCTTCGCTCAGTGATAGTTAGTACACTGAAATTTGTATGTGTTTTAATCACGCCGATAATATGGTAAATCAAAATCAGAAAAATAAAATGAAGTGGAGGCGACTTTTTTCGCTCTAACCCACGCGATTGATACGATAGACGATAGTGTGTGGTCTTCCAAAAAGAATAAGTCTTAAACAACTTTTGGATAAAACGTATATTTTCGTAAATAATAACTCCGAAAATTACTTATTAGTCCATTGTATTGTAGCAATAGCAGGTTTCCGCAACTCGACAACTAACGCCTGTTTTGCGTGACTCATCAGAATAAGTACTAATACATAATAATTGTAGTGTACTTACAAGATTACATTTGTTTTCAGGGCATTGTAAGATGCATGAGTTCTATTTTTTCTCCATTTTTATTTCATTTCTTTATTTAATTTGTAATATAGGTCATCTAAATAAAATACACTTTTTATAAGAACGTAAATACATGAACACACATACGGGTATATTATCTTAAAAGACAAAACGTCTATGCGCTATTGATTCCGACAAGACACGTTATGCCCGCACCGCATGAACCCTCTGCAGTTATTTAGTCTTTAGGCACAGTAAGTCCGATATTATTGCTCACGGGCCAAGGACAAGTATTTGTAGTACAAGGGAAGCACGGAGCGACGAGCGACACAGCCTCCTCGTCTCAAAGCTAGCTCACGACTGTCAGCAACGCCGTTTTCGAGCTACCAATGCACGAAATGTGGAATTATGATCAAGTTGTTTAAGAAAATTTAATCAATTTAAATATCCTACGTTGAGTTTGTAGTGTTCTGTAGTACACATTTTTTAGTTCAACAATATTTTAAATCGAATGAGCCGTTCAGTAGATATAAGCAAAATTAACCGTAAAACGACATTTCGTTACATTTAAATAACGGAGAAACTATACGTTACACGAGTTATTCAAACGTTGACAATATTGTACATGAAATGGTAATTAACATATATTTTTTTCAAAATTTTTGAATAATCCGTTATTGAGATATATCCCTTAGAAAGTAACAGTTTTTGGCCATAATTAGCGCCTAGCGCCTTAAACTTTCGAAGCGATTATTTCAGAAAATATTCACTTACTCACAAAATGGTCAAGGAAACCTCAATGTTATTTTGAAAGACCTATCGATTGATGTGTCACATGTTGATATTTGGTTAAAAAATATTTTTTGAAATTTAGTTACATGTATGGAGCGCCCCCCTAAATTTTTTTTTTAATTTAACTACATAACTAAGTAGCGGCATACAAAATACACCTTATGTGTAAATTTTATTCATTTTATACGTCGTATAGTTTCCAAGTAAAATGGCTGCGACATACGGACGGACAGACAGACAAACAGACATGACGAATCCATAAGGGTTCCGTTTTTTGCCATTTGGCTACGGAACCCTAAAAATGTTCTATTCGAAAAATAAATCCAGTAAGAATACAGTTCATTTTTATTTTTTTTTATTTCACAGCAAAAATGTTTTTCTTGTTCAGAGAATTAAAATCACAACTGTTAAAATATTATACAATACTTATTTACAAAACAAATCTAATAGAGCATCTTGTAAAATTCAACACTACATTCGCAGTCTGATCCAATGTTAACTCCCTGCCGAGTAGTATTTCGCTCATTGTCGACACTTTGGAAGTATTTTATACCGGAATATGGTGATTGTTTATTCAATTGCTTATCCATAGGGACATCGCCGCCTGCTACAGGGCCTCCAATCGCGTGGGGCGTTACTCCTGGAGTTTCTCCTTTTTGTACCCGTTTCTTTCCAGTCTTCGGACCTGACGTCCCTTTTTCTTGGTACACAGTCATTCCTGGTGTTTTTTCTGATTCAGTTCTTGGCGACTGAGTTGCCGCTACTTTTCCATCTGCAGCTGGTCGTTTACAACATAGCTTTCTTAAACATTTTTTAAATTTAGTAAAGGAGGTTGTTTTTTCTGGAGGGGGTGGTGGTGGAAATTTTCGTTCATAGCATTCCTTTGGATTACACACTTTAGGAGAACAAACACCCGGTTCGCATTCATATGGTTTCAAAGCCCTTTTCATTCCTCTTCCAGTTCCTCTCGTTTCTGTTTTTACGTCTTTGCCACCTTTCTCAGGGGCTATCTTTCCTTTTTTCCCTTTTTTCCCTTTTTTTGTATCCTTTTCCCCGGTTTCACCTTTAACATCTTTCTCAGGGGCTGTCTTTCCTTTTTTCTTCTTTTTTGTATCCTTTTCCACAGTTTCACCTTTAACATCTTTCTCAGGGGCCGTCTTTCCTTTTTTCCCTTTTTTCCCTTTTTTCGTATCCTTTTCCCCAGTTTCACCTTTAACATCTTTTTCAGGGGCTGTCTTTCCTTTTTTCCTTTTTTTTGTATCCTTTTCTATAGTTTCACTTTTAACATCTTTCTCAGGGGTTTTCTGTCCTTTTTTCCCTTTTTTTTTATCCTGTTTCACAGTTTTACCTTTATCATCTTTTTTAGTCGCTTTTTTCCCTTTTTTTGAAATTCCTTTTTCAGCTGATTGAGTTGCAGCATTAGAACCGAATTCCTTTCCTTTACCTTTGACAGATATGTCAGTGCCAATAACTGCGGGCTTCAGATCTATACGCTTATCTTTCTTCCAAAATTGTAGCATTCTACAAAATTTTTTCATGCATGGTTCTGCTGGTTTTTTCGGGGGGATTACTTTTTCCTGGACACTTTCCTTATAAGTTGAAATACTATTTGAACCTTTTTCTTTGAGTATTTTCTTATTATCCTTTCCCTTTTTCTTCGTTTGTGATGCCTGACTGGATGAAACATCACTGTCGCTTTTTTTGTTTTTACTTCCATACTTTTGTTGGAGTCGTTTAAAACATTCACTTGCACTACATTTGCCAGGTACACATACACCAGAATCACACGGTCTTTTTTTCAATTTTTTATCATCTGTTGGAAATGATGTGGTACAAAGACATCGATGAAGTGACTTCTTTTTTCCTTTACTTGATTTATCGGTGTCTGGTTCAGAGCTGGATCCTTGAGACTCAGACTTCTTTCCTCTATCAATAAACTCTACACTAAAACTACAACCTGACTCAATTTTGATCGTCCGCCTTTTGGACGATGTACTTGAGTTGTCACCAACACTAACCGACCCGCTACCGATGCCTTGCGACCGTTTCTTGAATTGTTGTGAAGTACCCTTTTCCTTAACATTATAAACAGTTTGTATTTGTGCATATGGCCCGAAGAGTTTTTTTAGATTTAAAAGGTATGATTGATTAATGTTATATTCCTGCCTTCCATATACGCCTGTTCTTTGATATCTAGTAGCCAATAGTTCGTTATTATAAATGTCTGACTTTCTACATAGTTGGTTTATTATTGCTTTATGAGTAAAGTTTTGTCTATTGGGTGAATCATAGCAATAATCAGTTATGTACAGCGCTTTACCTTTTTTTGTTTGAACACATTGCTGTTTTAAATTAGGCCCTAAAGTTATTATTATAGAAGAGTAAGTTGTTCTAGAATTTAAAGAACAGTGTTGAGTCTCTTTTTTCTTATTTTCTTGTGGTACAGCGCGTTCTACGTTATTTGTGCTTTTTAAAATATACTCTGCGTATTTCATTGGAGGAACAGAAAACATAGGCGATGTATTTTTAACGTACGTGTTATGTCCGAGCTTCGATAAATATGGTGACATATAATCAGTCACTAAATATGGTTTGAATGGACAAGCTTGATTGATTACGCGCGAGCCAGAGGCTATAACGAAGTACTGGCTTTTTCTTTTTGCTGTTTTAAATAATAAGTAGGGGTTTGCTTTTTTTTGCAAATACGTTGGTAAGTTTTTGTCCAACTCATCTTTCTTGTTTTGTGGGCTCTCTGGTTGGTATCCGATTCGTTCACTTGAGTTACTTTTGCCGATGTAAGGGTTTGATCTGATTAGTTTTACTTTGTGTTCATAGTCACAGTTTTTTTTCAGCTCCTCTATCCATTCGATCTGCCATAGGTATGGGTTACTCCCCCCTACTCGAGTAATTGCTCTTGGGTATTCTTGGATTTTATAATATGTACGGGGATCTTCAGTTTCTTTTGTATTATAATCGTTGAACCGCGGTTTTTGTACGCTAATAAAATGTTCAAGTTCTGCTGTCAGCATAATGCTACCTACTGCAATCCTGCATGGTTTATGTATTGCTGATCGAGTTCTTTTTATGGTCATAGCCGGAAGTAAAGCTCTAAGAGCAATATGTTTTGTTCTAGTTTTAATACATTTGCTGATATTTGTTCCGTAGTATAATTGTAAATCATTATTGTAAATAAAACCCCAACTCCCGCCGGGGGTATCTCTCGACGCCAACATCTTGGTTCCACTATTCCATTTAGTTTTAGACATCACATTTTCTTCACTATAGAATATGTACATATGTCAACTATTACATGTCTAGGCAAAAAATATGTCCAGCCAAGTACTACATCTCACAGCAAGGTTGACCTAAAAGTAAAAATTGGTTTCAAATTTCTGCAATAAGAACAGGCAAAATAATTTTTAATGTAATATCGTTAGTAGTTGAGGAAAGCACGCTAATATTGAGTTTAAGGTTATCAATCGGCAATGTCAGGTAGCCAAAGTATATCCATACATGAGATTGTGGTAGGGTTATGTCGGAAGGATTAGGCTCGCTGCTGGGAATCAACGAGAGGCGTGAGGCGAGCTCATGAAGGCCCGTTGTCTGGAATTTCAAAGAAAGATAGGAATAGGTCACAAACCTCACCGTGCAGTATATACCAGCTGTCGCGTTAACTCAATCCATCCTCTAGTAATTAGGTGGATGAAAAATGTATGAATGCATCATGACCTTTGCCACTTAACTGAGATACTTTGATCAAAATATGCACTCGGAAAACATTGCTTTGACCTGACCCGTTGGTGAGGTCATTATATCAGGAATGATTTATAAATTTAATAATGTTATGACAGAAAATTTTGAAATTTGAAATGAAATGAGTCAACGACAATTCTGATGACAACTAGCTTTTTAATTGCCTTGGGGCTTAGCCAAGATGACAATCGTTTGTAGAAAACGCATCGAAACGCTATCCGTCTCTCTGTCGCACTAATATGGAAGAGTAATAAAGAGACCTTAAGCGTTTTGTTCTTCTTCTTCTTCTTGTTAGGGGCTACGTAAAGGCCGCTACTCACACACCTGCCGCAGGGGCAATATTGGAGTTGGGCCGTTGCCTTTTGCCTGCTTAATTGTTATGTGTCAAGCAAGCAGGGGACAATTTTTAGATTGGGCCTGCGGCAGGGCGGCAGGAGCGCAAACCCTTTCCTAGCTCCCTAGATCGCATCTGCCGCCTTGCGAGGTTGCGGCATGTGTAGCGCGATTGGGGCAATTTCTCTATCATTTTGTTGGCGACAACCGCGCGGAGTGCACATGTGTCATGTGTTGATAACGTTGATTGACGTGTACCAAGGTCGACTCCACATAATTATGGGATAAAAGAACAAATACCATTTTTACCGAGATATGAAACACCAAACTTACGAATTAATGTTTGAAATAAATCGCGATCCCACAAAGCATAAAAAAAAATTGAAATTTGCGTAGGTACATCCCATAGGTACTTTGTGTATTTATTTTTATAGTTACTAGCTTTCTGCCCACGTCTTCGTCCGCATAGAATTCGTGTGCCTTCTGGATTTTTTTTTTCTGGGATAAAAAGGAGTGTGTGTAGAGAAACCCCAATATTGGCCCGACCGCCGTGCACCCGTTATTGCCCCTGCGGCAGGTGTGTGAGTAGCCGCCTTCCTAAGCCTGTGTATCACTGCGACTATACTGCGACCATAACTGATCTACAGTGATATTTGTGATCGCCACCTACTACAACTCTCGGTCTAACCCTGTAGCTATAGCGTTTCGTTTCGTTTTCTACAAACGATTGCCATCTTGGTTAAGCCCCCTTATAGTAGAAGAGCCCACGACACTGAACCTAATTCGATAAGTCTCCTAGATGAGGTATATATAATTAGTCGCGTCTTTAATGGGGGAACACGAAATGCCGGTGCTGCAATGCAAAAAAAGTGGTGGCATATTTTAGTATAGACATACAGGATAGACATAGATAACGATAAAATCACTTCTACAGCGCAAAACAGTAGTACTACTGTACCGAAGGTGTCTCAGTTATAAAGAAAGGGCCTATATTTTAATATTAGAACAAAAAAACATTGCGTATTATTACGGAAACAAAAACATTAGGCGAAAAACGATGAATTACATTATTCGTCGTTTAGCGCTACTTTCCCCCAACATAAACTTTGGAAAATTATAAAATTTAATTATTTATAATTTATCATAATATTGCTTCAAACCCAGAACTCTAGGATTGGTTTTCTTGAAGTGGTTTGCATTATTTTACCTCCACCACTTTTACAGCTGCCGATGTCCAGATCTAGAAATAGGCATAGTATAGCAAACTGACTAGAGGGGTTTCATTGCTCTCATTATGTTGCTATCTCTCCGTCTAATCTAAGAGCATAACATTTGCAAAAAAGATATTTATTTAATGTTGTTTCAATCTAGAAATGGCTTACAGTGCACGAGAATAGGACGAAAATCGGTTAATTTACGTAGTACAAGGTATAGCATCGCAAATCAAAACCAATTATCGGGTCTAATTTCAACTTCAAACACGCAATGTTGCCTAGACCTGCCTAGACCTCAAAACCTTAGACCTTAGTCCATTTGTCCATTTGTACTTGAAGAAGATCACCGTGAAACATGGATCAGCTAGATGGAGTTCCTGCTCATTAAGCCATAGGTGAACGAACTTTTAACCACAACTGGATCGGTCTTTTTGGGCATTGGAAGCCCAGGAACTCTGACCGGGTTAGGTCTAGGGTTAGGTTAGAATCTTTGGGGGTGCTGTGAAAAACGATTTGTTTGCTACGGATAGTAAAACTGTGGACTCCATGAAAAGAAGGATTTTCAATTAATTCCTTATTAACTTACGTTACGAACGATATGATTTGTTGAGGATTTGTTCGTTTCTGAGGACACGTTGAACACGGGATTTAGGATCGAAATTAAGTTTTAACTATTTGGTTGGCAGTAAAGAGTTTATAAATAAAATATCTGTTTTTTGAATTAGTTAAATAGATAGGAACAGGCACCGGCTGGTAGCTCTACCTTCATGTCGTCAGGCGACTCGTAGACAAAGAGCTGTCAATTTTAATTAGGTATAATACTTGCATACTTGTAAGTAATTTCACTTTAGTGTCCATTGCTGGTGATCTACAAACTTTAAATTTCAGTTTTATAAAATTAAACTTATGGTTATTTTAAGAAACTACGTCTCATTAGCTTATATCAATACAAGCCCCCATGCCAGCAATAGACTGTATATCAACACAACCTTATTTATATGAGTTTAAGGTTGTGCACATATATTTTTGTGCAATTGATCGTATATATATTGGAGAACTCGACTGTACTGTATTTACATAGGTGCGTTCACATGTATGTAGGTATAGTCGAGTTCCAAAATATAGGTGCGGTTAATTGGACAAAAAAATTGTGTGGACTTTAAATAAGCCTGTATTCACCGATCTAATAATACTAGGGATACAAAATCAGCCCAAAAGATCGTCCCACAATAGTGCCGCAAGAACGACTGGTGCAGCAGTTTCTCTGACAGCCTAGTCTTATTACTGTATAAGACTGACCGGTTACAAATTTTCACGAGCCATATTTTCAGTAAATCTTGTTTGAATCTGTATCTCCTTTACATTGTTGCCCTTTATATTATACAGTGTGGAAAGATAAGTCGGGCCCTGGAGGGAAACTACCTTAAAACGTTGAGATAGCTCAATTCACTGAAAGAAACATACTTTAATTTTTTTAAAGGGGCATAACTGCATTTACAAATTTTTGGAAAAGAGTACTGTGTACAAAAAAACTATTTATTTTGTAATTTTTGCAATAAATATTTATTATGACAATTGATGCCAATTGATCCTATTTCCAACAAGGATAAAAACCTCTTAATACCAACCAAGTTTAGTGCACAAGAGAGCCCTTAAATAATAATAAAAATATTTTTCATACAATTATTATGAAAAAAAGTGAAAATTAAGAAAAAAACTGTAAATGCAGTTTTAGGTTTTAGGAAAAATAAAAGAATGTTTCCTTTCAGTGAATTGAGCTATCTCAACGTTTTAAGGTAGTTTCCCTCCAGGGCCCGACTTATCTTTACACACTGTATATTTTTGATCAATAAATCGCATCTATATTTTGTGAAGTTTTCAAGTGAAATCATTGTCGGTTGTTAATTAAGTTTCTTTCTAAATGATTTTTTATGGCAGCAACGCCTTATTATTATTAACAACCGACGAAGATGTCGACGAACGAACGACCTTTGGCTTGAAAACATCACATTTAAAAACTCGATTTCTCTTCCACGTTCTCGATTCCTCGATTTATGCAGGATTCCATCGTCAGGCCCTGGCCCGATAATAATTTTCCGAATCGGTCCAGCCGTCATCTCATAATCAGTGAACCTGATTTCAAAAAATAGCAAAAACAAATATCCCGACGAATTGAAAACCTCCTCCTTCGAAATCTTGAAGTCGGTTGGTAATATTTAACTTTTGATTCGTTGGTTTTAAGTAGAAAGAAACACTACTATGTAAATTACAAACTGACTAAGGCTGGAATCGAACCAACGTCTTCTTTCTCACTTTTTCTTTCGTATTGTCATCTATGTATTTGCAAGTGTAGCGGCAATACACCGTGAGCGCGTATAACCCGACATATCTTAACCACGAATTTCTGAGACCAAAAGAAGGAAAAGATATTATGACTTTAGGTCAATTTCGCTAAAAATCAATTTTTTTTTTCCTTTTTTTTCTATTTTTTGAATGTTTATTGCACATGAAAAGGAAATGTTATTAATAAAATTATCGCCTAAAACTAATTGGTACATTTTTTTTTTGAAAAATTTAGTTTCTACATAGTTTTCCTTGTCACTTTGATATCTGTCAATAAGGACGTGTAAACTATGCCCAATAGTGGCAACAACGCCATCAGAAAGGCGTTTTGTGCTGAGTTATAATAAAAAGTGTATTTTTTTTAAAAAGTGGTATTAACTCTGAAACTAGGCGTATTCCAGAAAAGTTTATAGGACATTTTAGTATCTAAATATGATCAGGAATACACTGTTAAAATCTTTCTAGTTATAGGGGCCCACGGTGTATAAACACACGAGGGCTGTTCCGAACAGTAGCGTAGCTAGGGGGGGGCGGCCCTCCCGTGATTGACATTTTAGCTATCCGCACCGGGTGCCACCCATGCTAGCTACGCCACTGTTTCCGAAGCTTTCTTGTTGCTGAGTCAGGTTGTAGTTTTAGTTTTAGGATCCGGCTGTATTTGTGCGATCTGAATAAAATTTATACAATTTTAAGGGATATTTCAATACTGCAGTGGCCGAGGCGGCGTAACGCCGCAAATATATCGCTCTTGCAAATCAGCATATGTTCGTGGCGTTCGCTGTCGAAACTCTAGGGCCGTGGTGCTCAAGCGCCCGGAAACTTGTGACAGAGTTATCGAAAAAACTAGTTGAGGTCACCGGGGACCGTAGAGCTGGCTCGTTCCTTGCACAACGGATAGGTATAGCAGTCCAAAGAAGGAACGCAGCCAGCATTATGGGAACCCTTCCGGAAGGGTCGGACCTCGGTGACCTTACCTAGTTTGTAGTTTTTAGATTTATTTAGTTTTATAGGTAGATTTTAGGTTTTCTCTTTATGTATATGTCCCATTATCTTGTTATAAACCCTTGTAAATAAAGTTATGTAAAATTATGTATGTATGTATAGATAACGATTTGGTTTTTTTAGGGTTCCGTAGTCAACTAGGAACCCTTATAGTTTCGCCATGTCTGCCCGTCCGTCCGTCCGTCTGTCCGAGGATAATCTCAGTGACCGTTAGCACTAGAAAGCTGAAATTTGGTACTAATATGTATATCAATCACGCCGACAAAGTGGTAAAATAAAAAGTGGAAAAAAATGTTTTATTGGGGTACCTCCCCTATACGTAAAGTGGGGAGTGATTTTTTTTTCATTTCAACCCTAACGTGTGATATATTGTTGGATAGGTAATTAAAAATAAATAGGGGTATACTAAATTTTTTTTTTGATAATGTAAATATTTTCGGAAATAATCGCTCCAGAAGTAAAAAAAAATGTGTCCCCCCCCTCTAACTTTTGAACCATAAGTTTTAAAAATATGAAAAAAATCTCAAAAGTAGAACTTTATAAAAACTGTCTAGGAAAATTATTTTGAACTTGATAGGTTTAATCGTTTTTGAAAAAAAATTTACAAAATAATTTCTGAACTAAGTTTGTAATTTAACCGTATAAGCAGGTGTTTATTGTACGGTCACGTCTGAAAATATGGATACATTTAATGTGACAAAAACATGTATCCAAGACTTTAAGCCTTCGTAATAGAGTCGTGGCTACATATTTTTGTCACATTAAACGTATCCATATTTTCAGACGTGACTGTACTTGTAATTTCTACAAAATCACAATGAAATGACGTGCTTTCAAATAAAGTAAAAACGGTGAAAATCGGTTCACGCAATAAAGAATTATCCCATAAAAATCATCTTCCATACTTTAAGCTCGCGCGCAGGTAGTCAGCAAGGTACGCTCGACGCTGCTGGAACGAACCGGGAGACTGCACATAACACATTGGCAAAGTCATGAGGAATGCAGACAGGCTAAACAAGCCATGCCTAGTATTAACGACAGACTCACCAAAACACTTCTCCGTCTCGGCAAAATCCGCTTAAGGATGGTAACTAGTGTGATAACAGGTCATGGACCATTTAACAAACATCTCTTTAACTTAGGTGTTACAGACAGTCCCCTGTGCCGTGGGTGCATGGAGACAGAAGAAACAGCCTCTCACGTGGTGCTGGAGTGCAACGGAGTGGCCCCGTACAGGGCAAAACACCTCGGATCCCCAGGTGACCTCCCCGAGGTCCTACTCAACATCAAAGGTTTGATAGGATTCCTCGAGGACCTGGGCTGGCTGGACTAGCCGCCCTCCCTTTACGCAAAATAGGCGCCAGACGTCGAGTTGCGGAAACCTGCCCGTACTACAATACAATACAAGCTCGCGCGCAATAGTTTACTTTATTTGCCGATAGATGTCGCTGTAGGTGGAACGCTCATATCATATCCTACATGGCGGTGTTATTTTAACTCTTAAGTGGGGACACTTTCTGTGACGGACGGAAAACTACGGAACCCTACACTGAGCGTGGCCCGACACGCTCTTGGCCGGTTTTTTACTTGATCGTTCGAAGCCTTACAGACCCAACTATGATGGTCGCTGTTCAAGGCACTTTTTTGTTGTGGTTTAATAAAGACATTTTGTTCTGCAAGTTATTGTCATGTTTAGGCACCGATAATCGAGACTCTTGGCAATTTTATTACGTATACATTTATTTGATTTTGTTAAAATAAAAATGACTGCTAGCATGTGTTGAAATGAATAATTCGGTTAACTGTCGCAAAATTAGAAAAATCACACAAAACGGCTTTTGGTAAAAAAATATAAGTATTGAAAAAATATTCGCATTCACATTATGATTTCTCTTGGCCATTATTAGTATTGAAATATCCCACCAAATAGCATACATTTTTATCAAAACGCGATAATATAGCCGGAGCAGCTAGGGACAGCCCTCGTACGTTATAAGAACACCTCCGCTGTTTACCAATAAATATATTACAGCTCAAGACGTAGAACCCTGTGACAGACAGACGGACAGGTAGGCGGAAAGCGTAGTAATAATGTATCACCCTTCCTCAGGTACCCTAAATAAAGTGTAGAAAAATAAAATAATAATGTATAACAACAATACAAACTTTAATCCAAAACAATTTCACGCAATACATTTACAATACCAGTTTTATAACGATCATTAGTATATACGGGATCAGCTTCTTAAAGCGTGTACGTAGTACTAGTACTTGTAGGTAATACAACAACATTTTCATGTTACTACATTTTGAGAATGTATATGGTTGTTGCAACTTGTGGCGCTATGAAATGGGGGTCTGGCCTCTAGTATTCTAACCGGCAAAGGTTGAAATTTAAAATCATACACGTTTGCTTTTTTATCTAACAAACCTTAACAGAACCTTTCCATTGAATGTGTCTAATCCTGGTCTAATCTAAGATAGAATTATTAATGAAGTAATCTGACAGCTCCTGGCATACAAACCTGTTTGCAAATGTATGTAAAGTGCTGTCAAATTACACCGCTCAATTATGAATTCTACTTTAGTTACTACTCAGTTACTAGTAAATATGAAAGTACGTTCAACCAATTTGATTCCTAGGCCACTGTAGAACTGAGTCTTAATGACAGTTGTCCGTGGATACGTGTAAACGTAGCCTATTCGCTACCAAACTAGCTATTGCGACAAGGTTCTAGAGTGGCCTAGAAATCAAATTGGTTGACTGTACATTGTATACAGAATGTAAGGACATATTCATAGAGGTGGAGACGGTGGAGTTGGGAAATATACATATAATCTGTAACAGACTCAAAGGCCATTGTTGATCGTTTGAGGTATGGATATGGTTAATAGGGGTCACTATGTAAGTTTAGAAAATAATGTTCTACCAACCTGCCGTAAGAAGCGCACGTAAATAGGAAATAACTGAAT
Source organism: Pammene aurita (assembly GCA_947086415.1). Lineage (NCBI taxonomy): Eukaryota > Metazoa > Arthropoda > Insecta > Lepidoptera > Tortricidae > Pammene > Pammene aurita. The sequence continues at coordinate 57,968,961 of OX352289.1, forward strand.
ACTAATTTATTACATGGTAATGTAATCTTTTAAAATGGTTGATTTAGTTAGAAATGCTCAAATAATATTTATGGTCTTACATTTTTCCTTTTTTTAATTTAAGTTAAATGAAGGGAAGAAAGTCATTAAGGCAAGATCGTCTGTCTACACAGGCCATACTTAGCTCTTGTTTGTAGGTACTCTTGTACAACCAGTAGACTGTCTTGCCTATATGATGGTCTTACCCACACTATCCTTATTTATTACACAATATACTCTTTATTAAAACTTATATTTTCTTGTCATATTTATACTTAAATATTTTTACAAAAGTAGAATTGCTTTTTTTGAATGATCTCTTGTAATAGTAGTTTATGTAACTGTTACGTAATAAGGCCTAATTACGTACAGTTGCATACACTGCTTTATCTACACTCATATTATATGTATTAAATTAAGTGTTCGGAAACCATAGAATGACCGCCATTGCACCGCCATGGCCAACTCGATTTTGGCGGCGGTCGCGCGGGCGCGTGCCGTTGGTCAGGAAGGAGCACAGGATTTACATTATGTTATTAAATTCGATGTTCGGAATTTGAAACTCATAACGTATCAATATATGAGCATGTAAAGTTAAAATTAGGTTACTGCCACAGATAAAAAGCTTATCATAGTAAAATCGGTTGTGGTAATGCTAGCCATTGCCTACCGTTTTTGAACACGTTTTAGAGGACTTACAGTGTGAGTGTAGATGAAATATATTAGATACTTACTCAAGTTGTCGCATAATTTCTAGAATCTATTGTCGATTTAGTAGTTCCCGTTTCATTGTCACTTTCATCATGTTTGTTGTAATTGCATTCAAAACAACACTCGGACGTAATTTGACAGGGTGGATAATTTTCATCTGAACGTGAGGATCTAGAAGGTGGTAGAATAGAACTAGCTAGGGTATCGATATCGCAAGTTTCGATATCATCTAAATACGAGGTAGAATAGCTACTACCCCTTCTTCGTCGCCTTTTTCTCCGCCCTTTATCACTCCTAGACAGCATTAACGAAACGAAGCTTCTAGTCGACGTTTTAGTAGAGGGAATGATGGTCTCTTTTAATTGTGATTTCAGGCTGGATAAAATGAGTGGTTCCCCTTTCGGCTTCCTTTTCTTTAGTTTCTTAAATATTATACCGGAGAAAAGGTTTTTGGTATCGGTTTCGAAACTAGTGCTAAGTTGTTTTTCCTGTTTGATGTTTTCAAGGATATAAGAGAACCAAGATTTATTTTCTCGTTTCCGTTTACGACATTCAATTGGGTCACATGCAACCGAAATGGTTGCATTGGACCCAATCGAACCCGGTTTACTTTTTCGTTTTCTTAGTTTTCCGATAATCAATCTGAATAAATTCATTTTTGTCACGGAACCAGAGAAGTCTTCAAGTTTAAGGAATTTTTCTTCGTAGGCGTTTCTCTTACGTTTTGGCTTAACATTATGCATATTATAATCAAAACTAAAACTTGATCCCATACGCATCGGCTGATCTGATTTTTCCGCCGGCTGGCATTTTCTGGTGCATTGCGCTGGACATACTGTATTCTTTACGTTCCGCGGCGGTCGTAATAGTGACTGTAGCCGTTGCTGATCTGGTGTTAGTTTTTGTATTTCTATTTGCTCTCCTTTGATTAACCTCCTGAAGTTTTCTTTTGACATTAATTTAATAAAACACTCCTTTGCTGATTTAAGGTTTTCGCGGATAGCTTTGGTGTTTATAATTTTTTCTGGGGAATCATTCGATTCGAGATTTGAATCCTCCGTCGAATTGACTACTTGACTCGGGACTTGCATTTCAATTTTTTTACTATCAGGTACAAGTTCACATTCTGGTGAGGTTGCATCGCATATTGTTGCTATTCGTTCTTGTCTGCTTGATTTTACATAAGGTTCTTGAGCCATCTGGCTCTCGGTTTTAGGAGATATACTTTTGGCAAAATTGAAATGGTAACTAACTTTAGATCCAATGTGTAAGGGTCGTCGTTGAGATTTTTGTTTAAGATTTTCACATTGACATTCATTATTTCCCTGTGGAGAACAATCGGTACAGGTACAAGCATCACTTTTACTCTGATCACCGGTCTGTCTTTCGTTAAACTGTGATGTCACCAATTGGCGAATATATTTGGAGTAAAATGTTTTTTTATTTTTGTTTGCGTCAATTTTATCACCGCAAGGAGATTTATGTGTACTATCTGGAGGGTTATCTTTAGAAATTTCTAAACTAAAGCTGCAATTCGAACCCCAACGAATAGCTTTCCGGTCAGGAGATGGAAGGCATGATTGATTAATGACGTTAAAATTGCCTTCAAATTTGTTTTTGTTGTTCTTTGAAACGTACGACGTTTGAGCATCCCTATAAAACGTCTCTCTTCCTGCTCTTAGGTGACGGCCTCGATACTTGCGTGACTGAGTTGCCGCATTAGTGTTATAAAAATTTACACCAGTGTCGCAATTTAAAGAAGCTCCGGTTTTCGTACCTGCTTGTCGAAGTGGTACCTCATTCCATTGTTCTATTGCCCCTTTTAAATCACATTGAGGTTTTGGTTCACCGTAGGCATGACGATCCTTATACCAATAAAACTTAACATTTGTACCAATGCCAACTGTTTTATTAGTTATAGCGGGTCGACAGTCTACACATGTTGGAAACTCTTCAATAATCTCTTCATATTCTTCCTTTTGTTTTTTAGGATTAGGGGCACCGCACGTTCCTCTATTCCTACAAAATATCTCTCTTCCGGCTCTTTGTTGACGTCCTCCGTAACTTCGAGATTGCGTCATCACTTCAGCGCCGGTTATTTTTCTTGCTTTATTTTTATAGGAATTGGGATTTAAGAGCACTTGACAAAGCTTTTTAATTGATTTTTTTCCATCACGAGCGCAAAGAGCACGGAGAGAACCTCTACTTTTACGGGGTGCCAGTGAAGCGTCGGTCATATATTTATTATTATTATTATTAATATTCTTTGGTTCTATTAATAATTCACAAAACTTCTTTAGAACACCTTCCTTATCATCACCCTGACAAATTGTACGTCTATTTTTGCAACATTTCTTTGAACCAGGGAATATGTTTGTAGGTTGTAGCATCATGTTGCACAATATTGTAAAAACGCGCCTTTCATTATTTATGTTATCTAGTTTACAATAAGTGGATGATTGAGCTAACTTTTGCTTATCTCGGGGTACATAATTACAACATTTAGGATTATATCTGCTATTACAACCAACACGTCGGTTTATCGTTGCTGGCTTGTATTCATCGAATAAATCATGACTTTCATAGCCTACTTCTTCTATTGGATTAGGAGTATATTTGTAATTTGGGATTTCCGAGGTCCCTATTTCTCTATAGAATGATTCTCTACCTGCTCTTTGATAGCTCCCTCCATAGCTTGGAGACTGAGTCTTTGCTTCGACACTGGTACGTGGAGGTTGAGGTACATTTCTTTGAGGTATACTTTGTTTCAGATTGTTTTTTTGACGTCCACAAACGCATGATGTTCCTCTTTCTCTGTTAAAAGATTCTTTCTCGGTTCTTTGTCCTTGACCTCCATATACACGCGCCTGAGTTTCTGCTGCACAGACGCACTCGACTTTGGGTTCGTTTTTATGTCGAATTAATGTTTTTCTTCCTTTAGCAGTACACGTGCAGTCACGTGTCTGAGTTCCTGATTTGGCACATGCACACATGGGTTTAAGATCAGTGTTACGAGGAATCAATCTTTTAAGTTTCTTTGCAAGACATTTTCCCCTGCATGCCTGAGTTTCCACTTCGATAAAGGAGCACTCGGGATTGATTCTGTCTATTTGAGGAACTAATTGTTTAAGTTTGTCTCCAACGCATTTGCATTCATTAGATTCTGCAAATAAGCGAACTATTCGTTTTAACGCTTTTTTTTCATCGTTTAAGCGATTGTCCTGACAAGGAGCTGTGCATTTACAACGTTCTTGCACATCACTTTCTTGCGCATCTTGCGGTTCCTTTGCACCATTAAAGGGGTTATGGAATACGTAAAATAATTGCACATCTTTTCTATACACTAGTTTTTTACTTTCACATGTATAGCATCCGTTGTTCGTCATGTAAGGCCGTTTATGTCCACGATTAAACTTTTCATTATCAATAACAGAGCTCTTTGTCGAAATGTTATTCTTGTGTAATATCAGTTTACTTGAGTTTACAGAGCTATTAGAAAAGCGCGTAACTATTAATGATTTGGCTACCTTACATTCCTCCTTAGCTCTAACAAACTCATTCGAATATTTGTTTGTAATATAATTCTCCTTAACCTGGTTATTTTTTGCTCTTGAGATGTCACGCAAAGACGTGCAGTAACTATTCCAGCTTATGGCGCGTCCATCTTGGGATATATGCATGTGCATGAACGTGTAAAGATCCTAGCCAAATGATACTATTTACAAACACATTTAAGCCACCAGGAAAGCACATCACATGACTCCAGCGTACCTGTAAATAAGCAAGTCATTGCATATTCACCGACATAGGTAATATTTTATTTATTAGGTACGGTACGGTCACGTCTGAAAATATGTATACATTTAATGTGACTAAAATGCAGTCAGGTGCATAACTGAGTCAATATTAGTATCTCAGTAAAATTTACATAATTTGACGACAGTCAAATTTACATAAAAATGCTAAACGAAGAATTAATCCTTGGGTACCGCTACAAACTTTTTTACGTCTTTATTTTCGTCGTCATTATTTTTACGTCTCGTGTTGCAACACTCGCTACGCTCAGGATTCTATTTTTGAACTACTCGCTTTGCTCATTATTATATTTTCGAACCATAGAATTCATTCGCTAGCTCGTGCTTCAATTTCACACTCGCGGTTAAAATACAACTTTGCACCCTTGTATAACAAATAACTATTCTTCTGAAAACTGTAAAATTTCATCTAATTTATTTTCCCATTATTTCATTTTTTCTTAGGCATTCCCAATTCTGTACCCCATTTAAAGTAAGAAATTCCATGAATATCATTATCATTTAAATCATTATTGTGTCATATCTGACGTGGCCAGGGGCCCATTTCTCAAGAGCTTGTAAGTACCTTGTAATACAAGCGGATGTCACTTTTCGACATATTTTGCTAGAAAGGGACTTCCGCTTGTATTACAAGTTACAAGCTTTTGAGAAACGGGCCCCAGGTCTTAGTCCATTTATTTTTATCTGCAATAACTTAATGGATCAGTAAGTTTATTAGCGTTGTTACCAATTAATAAAAAAATAGTAACTTAATAATAACTTGCCTTTTCTGAAATAATGAGAGCAGCATGTCAAAGTGATGCATGGTTCAGTTATGCACTATTATAGCCATGACACTATTAGTATTATTACCAAGGCGTAAAGTCTTGGATACATATTTTTGTCACATTAAATGTATCCATATTTCCAAACGTGACCGATTACATATCGTTTATCATTAAATAAAATAAAACAGAAGCAGACCATTAGTGCCGGTTAAGGCTAAAGAAAACTTATATGGAAGCAATATGTTGCTCTGAATTTATGTTCTATTCTATTGTTGTATGTACCTACTACCACCACACATGTAGTGTGTACAGGTCTACAGGTATAAGTGAACCAGTTTTTATTGTTGGACACTATAGACTCGTTAGCAATAGCGACTGAATTATGCTATAAAGTTAAAAAATACCTATTTGAAATAAATTTGGTCTACAACTTCAGAACCAGAAACAGAACCACCGCGCAACTAACTTACTAACCGCCTGATTTAAATCTATCTTTGATTAATATATTACTTTATCAAAGAGACCCATTAATATATACAACAAAAAGGGAGATATGGTACCAGGCGCTCGATTCTGTGCCATCAAATATAGGTTCCGGCACCTATACTGAATAAGTCGTGTAGCAGAGTTTCTCTGTCACACTTTGTGCAATGCGCAAAATATGGAGGTCTCCCTTGCATACCCGTGTTAAATATATAGGTTTATCTCTTTTGCCCATGATGCACATACATTATAGCGGTGTGTAGCATTTTACAAGTGTGTAGGTGCAGGACCACATTTCAGTTTTGTTTACTATGAACGTTACTCATCTTCCTTTTTGTTTATGTCTATGAAGAGACCTATAGTATTTGTTATACTTGTCGCTGTTTATAGTTTGATTTAAATTCTTCCCCATGGGGGGGGGGGGTCAATAAAGTAAACCATCTTACCAAACAATTATCATCGACGTCCGAACATACGGTTTGGTAAAATCCTTAAAACATAATTATCAAAAGACGAAAAGAATTTTAAAACGGTAAGATACAGTAAAATTTGATTAATTTGAACATGGAGCGGTTATATCTTCACATTAGCGTTTTATGTATATTTTTATATTATTTATATTTGTTACCTTAAATCTAATTTCATTAAAAAATAATGAATGATATATTTTTCCAAATGACATTTTATTTTATAATTGCTAGGTGTCAGTTTGGTGGTGTCAGAATTTCAGAAGAAAGCTCAAAGAGAGTGGAAACACGCGTTCGCTAGTCCAAGTTGGGTCAGTTCTCTCAGTTTACATATTCATCTATGGTCAGTTCGGCTTGCACAGGGCGGTTCCTCATCACTTCAGGAGCTTAAATAATGTGAGCCATCCGGTTGCCTCGCGGTCATTCTGACTACGCGACATTGCTTTAACTATATGTTTATGTTGAAGGTTTAATTTTGCTCGACCAAGATTAATGAGAAAAACGAGCCGAGAGAGATGGCAAGTAAGCAGAAAAGTTGCCATTCCGAAAAATTCATTATGTTTGGCAACCATTTGGTAACAGATTATTTCACAATAATAGTTAAGCCAATGACACGTAGTTTCAGTGACCGCGAGGCAACCGGATGGCTCGCGGTATTTAAGCTCCTGAAGTGATGAGGAACCGCCCTGTGCAACCCGAACTGACCCAACTTGGACTGGAGCGGAAATAAAGGGGGGGTGCAAAAAATGTTTTTTATCGCGAGGCAACCGATTGAAACAGCGGTTGCCTGAAAGAATATACGCTGGTTATATTTATAACAAAAATTTAATGCCATCCCTCCTGGTTGGACTGGTTCCCTGTAAGCGAGCGAAGAAAAAAAAATTGTCAGGCAACTGCTTGAAAATTAGCATGCTTGTTCTTCATCATATCACATACAGACACCGGAAACAAATTGCCATCCGCCCAGGCCGGGCAGTTATGGAACCATCAGAGTTGGAAGCCGGACGCAAGGTGAATTTTTCGATCGGTGGAGGAGAACTTGGGAAAAACGCACTTACGATCATTGAAATCGGATGGCATTAGACAAATTTCCGTAACCATAGACAATGGTCTATGAGTTGATAAATTCAGATCAAGTGTTGGAGCCACTGGGAGCGCCTAACTATTTATTCAAGATAGTTTCTACCTAAAATAAAAGTTGAAGTAGGCAAATTACAGGAGTAAATAAAATATTCTTCTAGTTTTGTATTAAAAAACAGTTGGATTGGGCAGATTCAGTGGGATTATCGACCGAGCGGAGCGTAAGTGAAGTGAAGTTCTTACAGACAACTTCGGACATAACGGAACTGTCACCTAGACGTCAGTGAATTTCGATGGCTTTTTGATTTTGAATAGTTGCTCCACGATTTTTAGTAACGTTTTCTGATCTATACGAAAAAATCATCATTAGGGTCTTGTTGTATTGGTCTACACGATTGCAAGAAAATCGCGAGTTCTCAGTTCGAGCCGGAGTACTAGTATTAGGGCAGCTCGTGCTTGATTTAATCTCTATAATATAAAAACACGCTTTCTATATCATAATATATACGTAGATTTCTTAACTTTTAAACTTAACGTGGTCACCCTAATAGAAAGAGACAAGGGTCCATCTGTTAGCTATCTCACTCGGCTCCCTTTTTTGGGCTATTGCGCTATCTATTTTATAGTCAGAGAAATAAACCAATGGAGTGGTAATTGTCAGGCGTCCCCCTCTGCCAAAAGTACAAGACCACTGGTCGTAGCGGTTATATAAAACTAGTTGTCGCGCGTCAAACGCCATTCAATGAATGTCAGTCAGCGCGGAACGATCTGAGGTAAAAATGCCGAATTGCTGCGTGTTTTCATGTAAGAAAAGATCTGAATTGTTTAGTTTACAGAAGGATAACGTTTCTTTTCATCTGTAAGTATAATTACGTCTAAATATCATCAAATAGTACACGAGATTAGCAAAAAACTAAAAAATATTGTCAATCAAAAAGTGTTGCCACTTAATGGTACTACATCTGCTTTAGGGTAATTTTTAAACTTGACTCTTCATAGTACATTGTACCATCGAGTTCATAATTGCATACCAAATTTATCAATGACTTCATTCATAAATTGGGTATACAATTATGAACACGATTACATCGAGGGAGGTAAGTAAAATATTGCAAACAAGAGTAATCGACTCCAGTGCGGCAGAAATACGTCCGCCATTATGTCATTCATTGTCAATGTTATGACAGGTTAGGCAATACACTTAAAAGATACTCCGTGGGTTAGGCAGAGACCCATTCGGCATACAGCCATAATTGTAGCATTGCTCTGTTAAAAAAGCAGTGTGTCTATGTGTGTGTGTTAATATTAAATTGTTTCTAAACATATTTTAATCGACTTTTAAATTATTTAACTTACATATTGAAAAAATAAAAAGATTAACGTCAGTACTTCAAAGGTAAAACTCATTCACACGCATAGCTTTTTAAATTATAATGTCGTCGAGGACCGCCGAGGGCAGGGCAGTAAGGTGGTTTGGAACTCAAAAAACTGACACTATAAGGATAACCTAGCCTATAGCACATTACGCACGGACGCACGGTAATGAAATAAAACATAACCACTGGTTTAACAACTGTATTGAATTCAAATCTTTTTTAAACCGTATTATGGGAAGGGCAATAAACTACTACTGGTTCGGAAAGGAGCCCCAAATGAGAAGAACTAGCGTAAGAAACTCAGCGTATGTGTGCTGTACGGCACAATAGCTGAAATTTGTCTATGGTCTCAAAAATACAGCTACCATAAACAAATTTCCGTTTTAATAAACAAATTTCAGCAAGTGTAATGAATTCCGCACTGAATTCCGCTCTAATGTGTGGCGCCCCTTAAGTGAAATATACTTGTAGATGCTTGAAATAACGATACAATACAATACAATACAATACAATACAAATACTCTTTATTGAACACCTCAAAAAGAATACCAGTACAGAAAATGCATAAAGTCAGAATAGAGGTAAACAACAGGCGGTCTTATCGCTAAAAAGCGATTTCTCCCAGACAACCTTTAGGTAGTGGAATTGTGTTAAATAAACTAAGTCAGTAGGTGTTGCAAACAGTGAAGAAAAGCGGAAAAAAAACTTATATCACAAAACAATATCCTAATAAATAAATAAATAAATAACCATATTAAGATACACTACACTTAAAGAAATATATAAATATATATACATATATAGTGCCGGCTGTAAAGAGAAAGTGTCACGGACGAGACAAATAGTAAAGTTTAAGGAGCTTTTTAAATAAAGCGGGTGATTGAGCGTTACATCTAGAGGCAGAGAATTCCAAAGTCGAACCGCTTGAAATGTAAAGGAACTGTTATAAAATTTAGAAGAGGATGAAGGGACAGAAAGAAGTAAATTCCGGGAGGAACGATATTCCTGTTAAGAAATTAATTCGTTCCTTTATTTTCGCCATACATTTTATGTAGCAAATAAATTTTGTATGGATTATATTTTATTTATTATAAGGTACGTTATACAAACTTATCCCCTTAAACAGGCACTTTTAATTTCTGACTCTGGTATCACTGTACCTAACAGGTCAGTTTTAGTGATGGGACAGCACAAAAATAAATGTCGGTATTAACATTAGCAGTATGTCATACTTTTTATTTATAATAGAAAATGAAGAAGAGATAATAGAAATAGAAACACAAATTGGAAACAGATGCCCGTTACAATCAAAATATCAACTGCGAAGGACTCTGGAACATCACGATGTCGCTAGTGACTGATTCATCATTGTTCATTACAGTGAAAAATTCACTGAGGTGGATAGAGGAACGTCTAGTGTAATTGGAAGCACATTGGAACGGTAATCTAAACACGTGGGTTCGAATCCCGTGATGTTCCAAAGTTCTTTGCAGTTAATTGTTTCATTGTAATAGTTATTTGTTTACAATTTGTAGTCTTTTCCACTAAATATAAAAGCAAATACACATCAAAATATTAAATTGATAATATAAAAGTTATTCTAAATCAGCTTGCAAGATTTGTCCTGAACAAATAGACAAACTAACTTACGTAGAATACTAACATTTTAAGTAATATTCTGGTAGAAAAACTTGATATTTAATCACAACTTAACATTATAATTTTATCAATAGCTAAACCTTATACTTGGTGAAGAAACAAAAATATATAACTAACCTACGATCAATGTTTCTCTGCGTGCGTAGGAAACACCTTAGAGAACCCTACACGTGATCCCTGGGTGGTGCTAAAAGAGTTACAAACTTGGCAGCTCTACTGTCCTACCTGGACCTCGCAGCACTCACTGGATTTTCTTCATCATCTGCTTTCCCACTACCCTAGGGAAGAAATGCCTATCTATATCCAGTGACATGTAGGCATACGATAAATTTGGGGGATGTAGTTACTCACGTCCGCAGGAATTGCCACTTTACACCCTGCACGTGTCCCCCGGGTGGCGCTAAACGAGTAACAACCTTTCGGCTGCTGTACCTGTTGCTAATCGATCAACCTCACAGCAAGAGAACCGAGTCGCTGCAATCGTCGAATGAGAATACTACGAGTATACTATAATGGATGCATACAATGATGATAGCTCTTCAAAAATCACTATTGGGCCTAGCTTACGTATATGCCAGCTTAACATTGAAGGAATCAGCCTGGCAAAGTGCGAAGTCTTGCACAAAATCTTGACGAAACACAACGTTGATATTTTACTACTTCAGGAGACACACACCAGGGATGAACAAAACTTGGAGTCAAGGGGAATAATCCCGGGGTATAATCTGGTCGATGCACAAAACCACCCAAAATATGGAATAGCCACTTATGCTAAACAGGGCGTGCCGAATGTTACGGTGTTACCGCAAATACCTAACCCAAACTTTTACATCTCGGTTATTAAAATACAGGAAGTTATTCAATCAAATACAAACACTGAAAACATTGAAAAAATAATCAACCCAGCCGGAATTGAACCTGGCATCGATACGCCTTACCGGGGCTCGATCGCTTTACCAATTAAGCTATGGGTTCAGTTAATTGGTAAAGCGATCGAGCCCCGGTAAGGCGTATCGATGCCAGGTTCAATTCCGGCTGGGTTGATTATTTTTTCAATGTTTTCAGTGTTTGTATTTGATTGAATAACATACTATTGTATGAGTGGAATGCCCCACTTTAAAAATCATGTAAAATAATTAAAAATACAGGAACTTACCTTAGCAAATATCTACAAACCTCCTGCTAATTCATGGGAAGATTGTCTGCCAATTTTACCGCATCCTTGTGTTTATGCTGGCGACTTCAATAGCCATCACACGTCATGGCGTTACAACTCGAATGACTCCAATGGCATCTCGCTTAACCAGTGGGCGGAGGACAATAATTATCTACTAGTCTTTAATGCCAAAGACAAAGGTTCATTTAAATCGGCGAGATGGGGAAAGGATTACAACCCAGATTTAGCCTTTGTCTCACACGATACTCTTGGCGCATCTCTTCCCACCACAAGAAAAATTCTTGCTAATTTCCCTAATAGTCAACATCGCCCAGCTTCGATAGAGGTTGGTCACCAAATCCCGTTAGTCCAGTCCATGCCACTACCAAGATGGAATTTTCAAAAGGCAAAGTGGCATGGCTTTACTACAAACATGGACGCATCTATCAGGTGGATCCCGCCGAAAGCTGAAAATTATGAGAGGTTTATAGGCCTGGTAACCGCAAGTGCCAAAAAGTATATACCCCGAGGCTTTAGAAAAATCTACGTCCCCGGTTGGTCCAGTAATAGCGAGAAACTTTACCAACAGTACAAAAATTCCGGCAACCAGGAGATAGGCCGCGACCTCCTTCAGTCACTGGATGCGGAGCGGAAGAACAAATGGATAGCTAACGTTGAAAACATGAATTTTAAAACATCGAGTAGAAAAGCGTGGAGAGTCCTCAATAAACTGACAGGAAAGTGTGGGATGAAAAATCACAACGGCTCTCAAAAGTTGACAGACTCTATAGCAAATCGCATTTTGGAGACGTCACGAGTAAGGGGAGACCGCGTAGCCACTAAAAATATCAAGAAACATGCCTTAATCCTCAAGGAGAGCCTACCAGTTGACGAAAACCTCTCTAAGCCGTTTACAGTTGATGAAACAATAATCGCTATCAAGCAACTTGCTCTCGGTAAAGCAGCTGGGCAGGATGGCATATACAATGAGTTTATTAAGAACCTGGGTCCTAAGTGTATTAAATGGCTAGCAGCTTTCTTTTCGGATATACTGACGAGGAATAAACTACCTTCATCCTTTAACTTTGCAAAAGTGATTGCTATTCTCAAGCCCGAAAAGCCGGCTGATGACCCAAAAAGTTACAGACCAGTCGCCTTACTTAGCTGCGTCTACAAATTACTGGAAAAACTACTGGCTCAAAGGATAGGTCCACTCATAGACAGCATTGTCCCGGTGGAGCAGGCAGGATTCAGAAGCGGTCGTAATTGCGTTGATCAAGTCCTTTCTCTTACTTCACATATAGAAGCCGGGTTTCAAAATCAACTAAAAACTGTAGCTGTCTTCGTGGACCTGTCTGCAGCTTATGATACTGTATGGCGACATGGGTTGCTTTTTAAGCTGATGAAAGCCGTGCCCTGCCAACGAATCACGAGCTTAATCAATAACATGCTCAGCAATCGCGAGTTCGTTGTTCACCTAGGGGACAATCAGAGCCGAGTCAGAAAGTTACAAAATGGTCTCCCTCAGGGATCAACTTTGGCGCCGTTACTCTTTAACCTTTACACACACGACCTTCCAAACACAAATTCCAGAAAGTTTATGTATGCTGACGACATTGCTCTCACATATCAGCATCAAACTTTTAAAGTTTCCGAGGGACAGCTCACAAATGACTTGATGAAGATTAACAACTATCTAAAGATGTGGAGACTAGTACCAAACGCCAGCAAGACTGAAGTATCGACCTTTCACCTTCACAATCAAATGGCCACATACAGCCTCAAGGTCATCTTCGACGGCAGAGCCCTAGGATACAACCCACAACCTAAGTATCTTGGCATCACCCTAGACCGCTCGCTCACATACCGTACCCATCTAAGCAAGCTGAGTAAGAAATTAGCAACTCGCAATAATATCCTTCATAAGCTTACAGCCACGTCTTGTGGAGCTAGCGCAGATGTACTACGCACAACTGGGCTTAGCCTTGTATATTCCGCAGGTGAATATTGCGCCCCGGTTTGGCTTAACAGCGTTCACACGGAAAAGGTAGACGTACAGCTGCGCAAAACTATGCGCTGCATATCAGGTGCCATACAGTCGACTCCCGTCCAATGGCTGCCAGCACTAAGCCACATACCTCCTCCACATCTTAGAAGACAACAGGCTCTGCTGAGGGAAGCAAGAAAAATTTCCCACAACCTAAACCTACCGGTCTATCAGGAATTTCTGTATCCGCCTCGCCACCGCTTGAAATCCCGACTTCCACCCTACAATACAGCGCAATACCTGAGCCTTTCGACATAAACGAAACATGGAAAGTCGAATGGAAGGCAAATCCGCCCAGGGCCTCTGTATATAACTATGACCCCACTCAAAAGCCATTGGGCTTTTCTGCCTCCAGACGGGATTGGTGCCAGCTTAATAGACTCAGAACCGAGCATGGCCGCTGCGGAGAACACATGTTCAAGTGGGGCTGGAGAAATTCACCAGAGTGCGATTGCGGAGCACCCGTTCAATCCATACACCACATTATTTACGATTGCCCAAAGAGGAAATACGCCGGGGACTCCCTGGACTTGTTCTCCCCTGATGTGAACGCAGCCCGTTGGGTGAAAGACCTAGATTTAAGATTATAGTTTGATTAAGTAAATTTCTCTAATATTGTAAGCGACCATGTAGCCATACGATTAAATAAAATAAATACGATAAATAAATCTACGATAAAATGTGACCTTTTCAAGTCAAAGGTACATCATTATCGGTTGGCAATAAGGCGTTACCATAAAAAATCATTTAGAAATTAACTCTATTAACAACCGACAATGATGTACCTTTGACTTGAAAACGTCACAAATATCGATACTTAAGTATATTATTTTCGACGCGTTCCTCGCACTGTGTACGTTTACTTAAAGATGACATTATCTCGTTCACGGACAGGTTGTCTGTGGCTGTGTTTGTGCTTGTGTGAGTATATTTTATGCTAGTGTTTGATAATTTTATCGTGTGCGTGTGTAGCGACGTCAATGGAAAATGCATTAGTGTTAACAGTATTTGTGTGCGTTTCCTCGTCCCCCGCGCCGAAATTGGCAGACTTTTTCTGATAGAAATGAGTGCGCGTCTCGCATCCGGTTGGTTTAATAATCAAAGATTTTATATGACATAACTCTGGTAGTATGTCTATGGAAGAAAGAGAGGTTTAGGAATGTCTTCCGGCGCTACGGGAATCTGGTTATAGGCCTTCACTAAGTCAAACTTACTAAAAACCTTACAATTAAAAAGGTTGTGCAAAAAATGTGCGATATTACGAACCGGGTAACGATCTGGTATATAGTACGCGCGTTGAGTGCGCGGTAATCACCGCAAGGAGCCAGCCTTTGTCCTGCTTGGGTACCAGATGTAGCGGAGAGGACCACGCACTTTCAAATCGCCGTGCGATACCCGTACTTCGTATCTTCAAATTAGTGCCTAGTACTCGGTGCTAGTGCTAATAGCGCAATAATTGGAGCATTTGCCTTACAAAAGGTGGAGTAGAAAATGTTTTAATGGTTATTGGTAGGCTATAGGGTGATTATTAAAATACTAGATTTGAGACCTTGAGGGGGGGGTGCGTTGGCCGCCATCTTGGTTTAAACGTGCCATAAGTCCGTTTTTGAACCTTGGCGCTTAAAAGGTTATCAGTATGCCTAAAATGTCTATGCCATGTATGAAGAACATAAAATTGTCTACAATATTTCCATACACAATACATCTGTAAGTCTTACAGATGTAAAGATACAGGGGGTGAAAATGTGTATATTTTCTTATATCATAAGAATTTTATTTATTAGCTTCAAAGTTTTGTGCTTCGAGATAAGAAATGAAGTCTCTACCACAGTTTTGTCATCTTCTAATGATTCTTTTAAAAGACATTCAAAAGTTGAATTCACCCCTAGAGCGCTTATAGAGGGGGAGAAAGTAGTAAGTCTCACACACAAAATCAGTGTTCTATTACTTATCATAAAAAACTACTAGGCGTTGTCAGGTATAGCTATGGATCAACTAGGGTATAATTAATTTAGATTTGACAAAAAACATATGTGCTTTCATACAAAAAAAAAAGTTTTTAAAGAAAGTGCTTGAAAATATTTTTATTTTTTTAAACTTCATATAACTGTCAAGCATAAATCTCTATAAATGGAGTACGCTTCGCCTCATCTTTCTAAACAAAAAAGGCTACCAAAATCTGAGGGGGGCGAGGTAGCACGCATGTGATGTTTTCTAGTCAAAGGTACATCATTGTCGGTTGTTAATACAGTTTATTTCTAAATGAATTTTTATGGCAGCAACGCTTTATTGACAACCGACAAAGATGTACCTTTGACTTGAAAACACCAAACATATTTGACATATTCTTTTTATACTTCATAACACTAAATGGAGCAATAGATAGTCGACTGTACATACGTTAAAATATGGTTCATTATTGGATGCAGTCTTTGCAAATGTCAAACAAAAAAGCCAAGAATTATTTTTGATTGTATTTTCAAACAAAATATAGAAGACAGCAATCCTTAAGCGCGTTAAATATGGAGAAATGTCAAACGTCAAATAGTTACTGCCCGTCAGAAAGAAAACGATTGTCTTTGAATCGATTCTGTAAACGAAGCTTGATTTCCGATTTAGGTTAAATCTTTTATTACGAAAGTAATGATAAATAAAGTAAAACTTTACTTACATCTGAAATGGTATTTCATCTTTTTGTAAACTAGACGGAATATAACATTTTTTACATCCAAAAACAGCGCATAAGGGCATTTTCACGGAGCTTGTTATCCATCGACAGCGATGACGAAAATGCGTGACATCGATTATTGAAATAGTTTTTATAGATGTACTAGATTTTCCTGCCAATACTTTTGACAGAGGGGAAATGATACCTAAGGCCTCTCCTGGTTTAGAACTCTCTGCTGTCAAGTTATTATTAAAATATCGTATAGGCTTTAGCATTTTTTACATAATGCTTGAACAGTTGACTTTATGACAAAAATGTCTACGAGAAGTATAAAGACAATGAGTATGAGTAATTTTTTCCTTTCTGTAACTTTGTATCTTCTAAGACGTACAGAATAAATACAAATAGAGTCAAATAGAGTCTTTATAATTTTCATCAAAAAAAAAAAAGACTTTATAATTTTCGTAGACATTTTTGTCATAAAGAGAGCTGTTCAGGCATTATGTAAAAAATGCTAAAGCCTATACGATATTTTAATAATAAGTTGACAGTTATATGAAGTTTAAAAAAATAAAAAATAAATCAAGCACTTTCTTAAAAAAAAAATATTTTCTATGAAAGCGTATATGTTTTTTGTCAAATCTAAATTCATTATACCCGAATTGATCGATTGCTATACCTGACAACGCCTAGTAGTATTTTATGATGAGTAATAGAACATTGATTTTGTCTGTGAGACTTACTACTTTCACCCCCTATATAAGCGCTCCAGGGGTGAATTCAACTTTTGAATATCTTTTCAAAGAATCATTAGAATATGACAAAACTGTGGTAGAGACTTCATTTCCTTATCTCGAAGCACAAAACTTTGAAGCTAATAAATAAAATTCTTATGATATAAGAAAATATACACTTTTTCCCCCCTGTATCTTTATATCTGTAAGACTTACAGATGTTTTGTGTATAGAAATATTGTAGACAATTTTATCTTCTTCATACGTTCCATAGAAATTTTAGGCATACTGATAACCGTTTAAGCGCCAAGGTTCAAAAACGGACTTTTGGCACCTTTAAACCAAGATGGCGGCCGCGCCCTCCTTCCCTCAAGGTCTCAAATCTAGTATTTTAATTACCACCTTATAGCCTACCAATAACTATTAAAATATTTTCTACTCCACCTTTTGTAAGGCAATGTATGGAGATGATTCCCCAATGACTGGATTACAAGACGCAGGAGGGTATGCGTCAAAAGTCTGAATAGGCTAGGCCATGAAGTTATAGACGGAGAGTTAGCCACGTCAGATATTATATTATACAATAATGAGAGCGACGAAACCCCTCTCGTTAGTTTGCTATACTATGCTTATTTCTAGATCCGGACATCTGGTAGCTGTAAAGTGGTGGAGGTCAAAGAGTTTTTGTTTTGATGCAGTATTATGAGAAATTACATAAATAATTAGACAATAAGATTAGAATAATATCATTGCCAAAACTTTCTGATCGGGGAAAGTAGTCAAAACGACGTATAATGTAATTCATAGTTTGTCGCCTACTGTTTTTGTTTCCGAAATAATACGCCATGTTTTTTGTTCTAATGTTAAAATATAGGCCCTGTCCTTGTACCTAAGATAACTTCGGCAGTCTTTACCTATTTTTAACCGACTCCAAGATTTCGAAGGAGGAGGTAGGTCATCAATTCGTCGGGATCTTTGTTTTTTTTAATGTATGTTCACCGATTATTCGAAGACGGCTGGACCGATTAGGATTTCTTTTTTGTTTGAAAGAGTATACTTAACAGTTGGTCCCATTGTAACCAGGTCAGGATCTGATGATGGGATCCTGGAGAAATTGAGGGAACTCTACAACTATTATAGGCACACCTATAGTGATTTGAGAATTTTTTACAGCAGCTCGAGCTTCCTTTTGGAAAGGTGGATGCTATGTGAAGTCGGTTCTTTTTTGGTTAAAATTATGGTATTACTTTTGTCTAATTCAAAAATTTGTGTGATACTCCCTGGCACGACCACGGGGCCTTTTATTTGTTTTGCGGTACAAATTCATGAAAAAAATGTACTATTTTGTACTTTAGGTAAAAATAATTGTACCCTTACGGTTTCGGCACAGCGACATAGGGGTCGTGGTCGTGGCAGGAATGTACTCTCTGCCCTGGCACGACCACGCGATATTTTTGCTTAATTTATAGGTCTAAGTAACGAAAATTAAATGTACTCAATTAGTGCTTACTCCAAAAGTTTATTTCTGGCACTGGTGGTTGAAAAAAGGCATTTGAAGTCTTAGGCATTATGACATTGGCGGGAGGAAGGTGACAAGTCCAGGTGACAAATTTATGAAATTTAAACTTAAAATAGAATAACAATAAGATTCAAATTTCTTCAATATATAGTTATGAAATTTTTCCCGCCGCGTACCGAATATACCTAAATAGTAGGTGGTGTACACATCGACATATAATATCAAGACGAGTAAAGGCAAGCAAAGTTCATGTGAAAACACGACCCATTTTCACGTTTACAAAACTAAAATGTCTTATGTCTTATTAACCAATCAAGTACTCATTCTTTAAGCATATTTTTTTGTGTTAACCTTAATTCCGCAAAGGTTTCATGCCGTTTCACCAATAGGAAAAGTTGCCGTGTTGTGAGTGGTCAAAATCAATTTGACAATGAAGTTTAATTGGACAGGAGATACTCAAATGCAATAACTGAAATGTCAAGTTAACGTATAATTAATACGCCTAAGTTTGACGTGGATGGGTTCACGTAATAAATAATAATGCAATCAATTAACAATTTATTTTTTAGTGCATTTTTCATTACTTATGTAATATACGTAAATTTAATCGTTTTTGGAATAAAGAATAATAATAATAATAATAATAATAAATACTCTTTATTGCACACCTCATACAGTTACAAGCACAAATTTTACAATTAGATAAATTTAGGTAGAGGTAACAACAGGCGGTCTTATCGCTAATGAGCGATTTCTTCCAGACAACCTTTGGGTAGTGGAGACTAGAGAAAAACAATAAGCAGTAGGTGGTGCATAGAAACAAAAGAGACGAAATAGATAACACAGCACATTCATATGAATATACATACTTAAATAAATACAAAATAAACATACATATACGTACATATATACATATATAATACACACAATAAGAAACAACAGTGTCAACTTAAAAACCTAAGGAAGAGATAAATAGTATTCCTTAAGTTGCGATAATATGAATAATATGAAAGCCTTCTATTCATCTTTCATTTATTTAACAAAAGTGCTTAATTACAATATAGGGACTTACATACTACAAAATAAGCATAAATTAACATAAAATAGTAAAGATTTTGAACTTTTTTACAATTTTATAAATCCGTTACATTAGGGAGACCCTCTTGGTCTTAATCAACATAATGTTAAGCAATTAAGGTTGATTATGGCAAAATAAAACGATTATTTTTTAACTTTATTAAACTAGAAAATAATAGCATACCTTCAATATAAATAGTAAAATTCGCTCCCTCGTTTTTTAGAACTAAAAAAACAACGGATGAGTTCGTTTATGTGTACTATTTATTTTAGCAGGCTTAGGGAAATACAAAGATAAATTTACATTTTGTATCCATTTTTTTATACTACAACGGTAGCAAACAGGCATACGGCTCACCTGATGGTAAGCAGCTACCGTAGTTTATGGACGGCTGTAACTCCAGAGGTGTCTCATGTGCGTTGCCGATGCTTTCATATAAAAGTGGATTCACTGTGTTGACAGCTAAAGGGACAAGAGGATCCCCGGTCGTCAACACACTGCATCCTCTGAGCTCTCTGGCAACCTTACTCACCGACAGGAACACAACACTATGAGTAGGGTCTAGTGCTAATTGGCTGTGGTTTTCTGTAAGGTAGAGGTAGTTCCCCAGTCGGACTCTGCTCCAGATTTGATAATTAAAGACTATGCTATGAAGTTATAGCATTCATTATTAATTAAAAATAAGAGTCATACCTATTAGTCAGTTGTACTAGAAATGACACGGCCAGAATGGTATGATTTTACCAGAGTAAGTATAGTAGGTACTAACTCGAAGGGTTTTGTTTTGTCGATTTCGTTGACTTTTACTTTATAATAATAATAATAATAAATACTTTTTATTGCACACCTCATACAGTTACAAGCACAAATTTTACAATTAGATAAATTTAGGTAGAGGTAACAACAGGCGGTCTTATCGCTAATGAGCGATTTCTTCCAGACAACCTTTGGGTAGTGGAGACTAGAGAAAAACAATAAGCAGCAGGTGGTGCATAGAAACAAAAGAGACGAAATAGATAACACAGCACATTCATATGAATATACATACTTAAATAAATACAAAATAAATATACATATACGTACATATATACATATATAATACACACAGTAAGAAACAACAGTGTCAACTTAAAAACCTAAGGAAGAGATAAATAGTATTTCTTAAGTTGCGATTTAAAGCTACCAATAGATTGCGCGCGTTTTATGTTGAGAGGGAGAGAATTCCACAAACGAACGGCCTGGAACGTAAATGAGCAATTATAAAATTTGGAAGATGAAGATGGCACTTTTAGGAGCAATTTTTGAGAGGATCTAATAGAATTAAGATAAGAGAAACGCTCTTTGAGGTAGCGGGGAGTTGCAGGGTTAAAAAGTATAGAAAAGAGTAAAGAAAGTATGTGAGAGTTACGGCGGTGACGTGGCTCCCTATCCTCGGATTCTTCCTCTCTATAAGGGCTTTAATATCCTCAGTGAGCCAAGGAGCAGGGAGATGCTTGACTTTTATTGCACGAACAGGAGCATGAGCGTCATAAAGTTGTATGAGGAGCGAATTAAAGAGAAAAACTTGATCGTCTACCGAACCCGCTCGAGCGATACTGCTCCAATCGATTGTTAAAGCGTCATCTCGAAGCTTTTCCACATTTAATCCACTAAAATTGCGCTGCAAAAGAATTTTTGATTTAGATTTGGGAGGACGAATTTTGTAAGAGAGATAGAGCAGATCATGATATGAGAAGGCATCCGCGGAGTATTGTCCAAATTTAGACACATGAGAAGTCGAAGAAACTAAAGTTAAATCAAGAAGAGAAGGCGAGCAATTTGGAAAATAGTGTGTGGCGTCTGAAGGGAGAATAGTTAGATTGCATGCATCTACCAGGGATTTAAGGCGCCGGGATCGACTGTCATCCTTCAGAAGACACGTATTTAGATCTCCCATAAGAATGTGATGATTATAAGAAGGCTTAATATTAGTGATTTGAAAAAAAAATAACTTTAAACATACACATACTGTTAAAGTCATCATTATAACAGAATTTAAATTATATTTTGTAGGTAAGTAAAACCGACTGAGGTCATGAGGTGGCATATTCAGATTGTTTATTAAGTACGTATCTCATATTCCCAATATATGAGTACAAGGGAGACATTTCAATATTATCAAAGTAGTATAATATTGATAAAGATTTATTCCAAGGACCCATACTGAATATAGAAAAAAACAAACTGAAAAGATTCTTTTCACCTCACTGGCTCGGAAAGCTCTTTTTTAATCTTTAAAAACAGATAGTAAAACTGCATTTTATTCACAAAAGTGAACAGAATATTTGAAATTCGAACGTGATATTAGTCACTTTTTTAAACATAATAACTAGACCCCGTTATCGGAGCTGCAATTTGGTAGCTTGTCATTCTTAGGGATGGGTAAAACTTATTTTGGAATACTAGCTGCTTGTCGATATTTTTCCTTTGACATAATGAGAGTGACTTTAATTAAACGTGATTATTTTGTAAAACATGACTTACTAAAAATTTAATATTTATTTACCTTTTTCATTTGTATAAGTAACAATTTTCAATCTTAATTTTTAGGGTATTCTGCGAGAAGTGACTCCATTTTTAATATTATGAAATATTATATACGAATAAAATATGCTCGTAAATACAGCTAAATAATCTAAAATATTGTTGTGAGATGACATTGACTATCTATTGACGTAAATAATTTATTTTCAGTATAGGTGGCCAGTATTATATCTCTATGGGTAAGGTTTATCTTAAGAGCATTCAGGCACGGCCCTGCAACTTGAAACATTAGAAAAGTAAAATAGCAACCATATCGTTATTGTTCTACTGATAATGGTTTCTACTTCTGATGACAATGATTATCATGGGTGACAAAAAAAAACATGTAAAATTTTAGTCTAAAAATGGTATATAAAACAAATTGACAAGAAAAAGGAAGAGTATCGATATCGACATCATAAATATTTTTACCATTCCCTAAGAACGTCAAGCTACCAAATTGCACCTCCGATAACGGGGTCTAATAATAAGATGTAAAGGCCACTCCAGACAGGACAATCTTCGCCCATCTGATTAAATTGTCTGATCAAATCAGGTGCTGTGGCCGCAAAAAATATTTTATGTTTAATTGTATTCAATTAAAGACATTTAGTGTAAACAATTTTGTATCATGATTTTACTATAAAACGCTTTAAATCTTCCAAGAAATATTATTTTGATCGATCCATTTTAATTGATGAACTACCATAAAACGCTTTAAATCTTTCAAGAAATATTATTTTGATCGATCCATTTTAATTGATGAACTACCTGTCTCAGAATAATTCGAAAATTGTGCATTGTTTTTGCTTTATCTGTGACATGTAACTTTTTAATTTTAAAAAGTTAGTTTTGTTTACTTATATTTTTAAGTTTCAGATTGCGTTTTTTATTGTTTATTAATGTAATATCTGCCATCACCTTTCAATATATGTATTAAATCAACGCAAAGACCAGCTGAGATATTTATGTACGTACTTACGACAGGTGTAATAAATTTTTCGTGATATACAGGGTGTTTGGTAACCGGATGCAAAGCCGAAAGTAGGGGATAGTCTAGGTCATGTAGAACATTTTTAGCCATACTTGTCTTAGACAAATGTTATTAGTTTTTTTTTAATTTAAATTTTAAGATTTGTCGGAGAAAACTGCAAAACTTCAGACTAAATCGATAATTAGAACTTTTTTTACTGCAGGTAGATTTTTTTTTGTTTTATTTCGTATTGTGCAATGTCTATCAAACACTAGAAAAGTGATTTCAAACATCTGTGTCTAAAGAAAACAAGTTGACAGCGATTTAAAATTTTAGTTACATGAAAATGTAAACGATTTAAGTGATTTCAAAGTACGATAAAAAAAAACTAAAATAGCCACGAATTTTCAAACCATTTTAAAAACATGCTTGGCTTTTACCCTTTTATTTAAGCTATCAAACACGACTGTAGCTACTGAATCCTTGAAAATAAGCCACCTAAACCAACTGGGTAGCTAAAATGTTTCACTCTACTTGTGATACTTGTGGTAGTTGTGGTGACGAATCTCATTATGATTTTACAATAAAACATTGGTTCTGAATACTAAGTTGGCATTGACTTGACATTTGACTTGTT
Source organism: Pammene aurita (assembly GCA_947086415.1). Taxonomy (NCBI): domain Eukaryota; kingdom Metazoa; phylum Arthropoda; class Insecta; order Lepidoptera; family Tortricidae; genus Pammene; species Pammene aurita. The sequence continues at coordinate 57,992,711 of OX352289.1, forward strand.
TTAAAAGGGTTAAGTGTACTGGACAAAACTACCACATGCAATTTTAACAAACAAAGGCTTGCGGCGGTGAGAGACAAAAGAGACTGATAGCGGCAGGCGGTGAGCGGCGTTAAACAAAGATGATCGGTTTTGTGCTTTATTGACAAAGATAAACTGATTAGCTACATGAGTATTTGTGCAAAAACTAGTAATTTAGTCTAGTTACAACTTCAGTTGCGATTAGACGTTCATTGTGGTTTAATTTCCCGCTCTCATCTCAATTTACCGTGTCAAGTTGTAGCTGCCGTAGGCGCTCCTTCACGTGTAATTACGACTTCTTCATTGTAAACATGGAGTTTACGAACGAAGAATACGCCGACATTATCTACATGTACTGCAAAGCTGACAGTAATGGAGCGATGGCCCGACGGATGTACCAAGAGCGTTTTCCAAACCGGAGATTGCCTAATGTGAGAGTGTTTTACAATTCATTCCGAAGGCTACGTGAGAATGGTATTGCTGTGCAACATGGAGGGAATCCAGGACGTAATCGCCCTGAAGTGGAGGAAGACGTTCTACAGGCATTTGCAGAGGATCCGAATACGAGCATCAGAGTGGTAGCTCGTAATCTGAACTTGTCCACATGGAAAGTATGGGCCACAATGAATCGTGAGGGAAAATATCCTTTTCGCGGCATCGGAGTTCAAGGTTTGGACGAAGGAGATCCTGCACGCCGAGTGGACTTCTGCCGATTTTTACTCAATGCGGATATCGAAGACCGACGTTTTTTGCGAAGCATTCTTTGGACCGATGAATCGAAATTTTCCCGGGAGGGGATCACAAATTTCCATAACCTACACCAATGGGCTGACAAAAACAACAATCCACATTGGAAAAAGCGAGTGTCCTTCCAAAGAAAGTTTTCCGTCAATGTGTGGGCTGGAATCATCGGCAGAGTCCTTATTGGGCCACATTTTCTGCCAAATAATTTAAATGGGGCAAATTATTTGGAATTTTTACAAAACGATTTGCCCAGGCTTATTGACGAAGACCAGCTGCCCGGTGCAGTGACATTTCAACACGACGGTTGTCCCGCCCATTACTCTCTGGCTGTAAGGGAGCATCTGGATAACTGTTTCCCGGACGGTTGGATCGGCAGAGGCGGACGAATCCCTTGGCCCGCTCGGTCACCTGATTTGACACCATTGGATTTTTTCGTTTGGGGCCGAGCTAAGGAGCTAGTCTACACACAAGAGGTCATTAATACCGTAGAAGAGCTGAGGGAGAGGATAGAAGCGGCGTTCGAAAGGATGAGGGAAGAAATGATATTCGGAACAACCACCACAGAAGTAAGAAGACGGGCTCGTGCTTGTATTCGAAACGGCGGGTTACATTTTGAAAACGAGCGATGATGTGTAATTTTAATGTGTTGATCGTAAAAATAAATAACTTATCTTTTATGCTTTTGTTTTAATTTACCCTAAACATTCCCTCTTATTAGTACAGGTAGCCTATTTTCAAAGATAAAATGGCTTGAGACATGATTGTCTTATCGCCCGCCGCCTGCCGCTATCAGTCCCTTTTGTCTCTCACCGCCGCAAGCCTTTGTTTGTTAAAATTGCATGTGGTAGTTTTGTCCAGTACACTTAACCCTTTTAAAACAAGTCAAATGTCAAGTCAACGCCAACTTAGTATTCAGAACCAATGTTTTATTGTAAAATCATAATGAGATTCGTCACCACAACTACCACAAGTATCACAAGTAGAGTGAAACATTTTAGCTACCCAGTTGGTTTAGGTGGCTTATTTTCAAGGATACAGTAGCTACAGTCGTGTTTGATAGCTTAAATAAAAGGGTAAAAGCCAAGCATGTTTTTAAAATGGTTTGAAAATTCGTGGCTATTTTAGTTTTTTTTTTATCGTACTTTGAAATCACTTAAATCGTTTACATTTTCATGTAACTAAAATTTTAAATCGCTGTCAACTTGTTTTCTTTAGACACAGATGTTTGAAATCACTTTTCTAGTGTTTGATAGACATTGCACAATACGAAATAAAACAAAAAAAAATCTACCTGCAGTAAAAAAAGTACTAATTATCGATTTAGTCTGAAGTTTTGCAGTTTTGTCCGACAAATCTTAAAATTTAAATTAAAAAAAAACTAATAACATTTGTCTAAGACAAGTATGGCTAAAAATGTTCTACATGACCTAGACTATCTCCTACTTTCGGCTTTGCATCCGGTTACCAAACACCCTGTATGTGACTTTGAGGTTATGTGGAGTTTTGTATCGAATTATCATTTCAAGTTCTTTCTTTCAGTGTAAAATCGAATAATAGAAGCGAAAACTAGTGCTAAATGAAGTTTGTTGCATAGGAGCATATTGTCACAGCAAAGCATATTGTCAAAGCAAGAAAACACTACAATTTAACAGGTTTAAGCACCAAGCATCCCGCTACCTACAACAGACTTTTATCAAGCCTTTGAAATGTTTTCCTTTATGTACCTACCTAAGCTATGTATAAAATAAATAAACATCAAAACCTCACGTGCGTTTATTGATTATTAAATTATACAATTCGTACATTAGATTAAATAAGTGCCTACCTAAAATAGTCGTCAAACGAAATGAAAAAAGGAAATCATAATAAATAAGTAGGAGTATACTGAGTGATATAATATATGTAAATTAACATTATTCATACAGATAATGAATAGCTTCATTCCATCCTGTTCCATTCTAAACTGAAAAGTTGTAATTTCTGGTAGATATAGGTAGTTACTGGTTTCCCTCGACTGGCCTTATGATTTTAGCAATCATTGTAAGTATCAATGTTTCATTCCTTCGTGGATGTCAACTATTGTATTTTGACCGCATAATCTTCTGTCATTGTGATGTTGTTATTTTAATTTCTTCGCACCTTCTTTTCATTGTAAAGTCGTAAATATATCAGAATTATCAATTATTTTATTATTCAATGCAGAATTACAATTTTCGAAATGACGTACAAAAGCGCGCGACAGGCGTCCAAAAAATACTAAGTTTTGTTTGATGTACATTGCTGCTTTTCTATGGAGCAATGCTGCTGTTCGATTCGCTTAGTGTTGCTATATTTTTGTTTGATGTACAATGCTACTGCGTTCGTTGGCTCGCCAGACTATATTTTCCTCGCTTTAGTGAGGTGAAAAGATTTGTGTTACACACGGCTGCAAAGTTATTTTTACGTCTCGTGTGTTGCAACACTTGCTACGCTCAGGATTCTATTTTTGAACTACTCGCTTCGCTCAGGATTGTATTTTCGAACCACTCGCTTCGCTCGCGGTTCAACCACAGTATCCATTCGCTACCTCGCAGTTCAACCCTAGAATCCATTCGCTAGTTCGTGCTTCAATTCCACACTCGCGGTTAAAATACAACTTTGCACCCTTGTATAACAAATAACTATTGTTAACAACGGAAACCTAACTCCTATTACTACTAGGTAATACTTATAAATGAACATTCATTATACTTTTCCTCAAATGAGTTATGTTTACTTTTCCAAAACTTATATTGCATAACATCGACCAAGTCCGTAATGTATGAGAATATCTATGCGTGATTTCCTTACCGATGAAAAGAAATATCACCATCTTTGGCGCCTGTGTGGCTCCTGCACCAATGCACGGCACAAGCCGGCATTTTAATACCGATATATTTTTAATACCGAATTTCATGGACCGAAAAAACTAATTATTTGACGACATGACAATTTCAAAATGTTTGACATGACATTAGGGCACCGCTGTCACAAGCTCCGCCCACTTTGGCACCAGCAAAGTGGAGCAGATTTTGAGCGTTGATTACGCTTCCTTACTTATTATTCTTCCAAGGGTGTACATGACAAAAAAAGTAAATTTTTCGGACCTTGGTGATAATGGGATCCCCTATTGCATAGTGAAACCTTAGGACTCATACATTATTTTAGGACGGGGAGCCACCTAAATGTATGGTGTGGTGGGGGTAAAAAAGGGGGAAGATAGAATTCTAAGCTTATGAAATGAAGGACTAACACCTATAGTGTTCACACCTATAGTGATTTTAATATTTTTTACAGTGGCTCGGGCATTTCCTTTTGGAAAGGTGGAGTCTAAAGCAAGGTTTAGACTAGCAAGAACTTGCATGCAATTTTCTTTACATTGCTACTACTGAATGCAATGTATTTAATCGGTCAATTACAGCAATGTAATGAAAATTGCATGCAAGTTCTTGCTAGTCTAAACCTCACTTAAGTGAAGTCGGTTCTTTTTTGTTTAAAATTATTATTATTTTATTCAGAGCGCATGACAGCTAACGTTTTCTTCTCTGTATCTAAATGTCAAATTGAGGAAGGAGCACGGATCAGAAGACAATCCGGATAGTACTTTTACTATATTTCCCTAACCATAGTTAAACCTTATTAGCGAGCAAAACAGTCGTTCATAGGCAGAGAGTTCTAAACCAGGAGAGGCCTTAGGTATTATTTCCCCTCTGTCGAAAGTATTGGCAGGAAAATCTAGTACATCTATAAAAACTATTTCAATAATCGATGTCACGCACTTTCGGCATCGCTGTCAATGAATAACAAGCTCTGTGAAAATGCCCTTATGCGCTGTTTTTGGATGTAAATAATGTTATATTTCGTCGAGTTTACAATAAGATGAAATACCATTTCAGATGTAAGTAATGTTTTACTTTATTTATCATTACTTTCCATAAAGCTCTATAAATGGAGTACGCTTCGCCTCATCTTCCCAAACGAAAAAGTCTGCCAAAATCTGAGGGGGGCGAGGTAGCACGCATGTGAAGTTTTCAAGTCAAAGGGACATCATTGGCGGTTGTTAATACAGTTTATTTATAAATGAATTTTTATGGCAGCAACGCTTTATTGACAAACGACAAAGATGTACCTTTGACTTGAAAACACCAAACATATTTGACATATTCTTTTTATATTTCATAACATTAAATGGAGCAATAGATAGTCGACTGTACAATGTTAACATATGGTTCATTATTGGATGCAGTCTTTGGAAATGTCAAACAAAAAAGCCAAGGATCATTTTTGATTGTATTTTCAAACAAATCATAGAAGACAGCAATCCTTAAGCGCGTTAAATATGGAGAAGTGTCAAACGTCAAATAGTTACTGCCCGTCAGAAAGAAAACGATTCTCTTTGAATCGATTCTGTAAACGAAGCTTGATTTTCGATTTAGGTTAAATCTTTTATTACGAAAGTAATGTTAAATAAAGTAAAACTGTACTTACATCTGAAATGGTATTTCATCTTTTTGTAAACTAAACGAAATACAACAATTTTTTACATCCAAAAACAGCGCATTAGGGCATTTTCACGGAGCTTGTTATCCATTGACAGCGATGACGAAAATGCGTGACATCGATTATTGAAATAGTTTTTATAGATGTACTAGATTTTCCGCCAATACTTTTGACAGAGGGGAAATGATACTCAGGGCCTCTCCTGGTTTAGAACTCTCTGTTACTTTCGTAATAAAAGATTTAACCTAAATCGAAAATCAAGCTTCGTTTACAAAATCGATTCAAAGACAATCGTTTTCTTTCTGACGGGCAGTAACTATTTGACGTTTGACACTTCTCCATATTTAACGCGCTTAAGGATTGCTGTCTTCTATATTTTGTTTGAAAATACAATCAATAATGATCCTTGGCTTTTTTGTTTGACATTTGCAAAGACTGCATCCAATAATGAACCATATGTTAACATTGGTACAGTCGACTATTTATTGCTCCATTTAGTGTTATGAAGTATAAAAAGAATATGTCAAATATGTTTGGTGTTTTCAAATCAAAGGTACATCTTTGTCTGTTGTCAATAAAGCGTTGCTGCCATAAAAAATCATTTAGAAATAAACTGTATTAACAACCGACAATGATGTACCTTTGACTTGAAAACATCACATGCGTGCTACCTCGCCCCCCTCAGATTTTGGCACACTTTTTTGTTTGGAAAGATGAGGCGAAGCGTACTCCATTTATAGAGCTTTATGTTCATAGGTCACTAGTAAAAAGTAATAAATACGGTCCGATAGAGAGCATAATGTAGGGGGCGGTGTCTCACTCGCACAATGCTGCCAACTTATGAAACTTACCAATGTGGTTTTATTTATCTACATTTATTTTAGTAACACACTAGAAGTTACTTCCTGTATTTTAAATAATACAAAACTTACTACTGTCTGCAATATTAATTGCAATTCTTTAATTTAATTAATGAATAATATTTACGTATTCATTCAAATCTTTTATTGCAAGATTTGAATTAATACTTTGTTCCCTTTTAGCGGCTTTGAATTTTTTTAGGACGTAAATATTATTCATTAATTAAATTAAAGAATTGCAATTAATATTGCAGACAGTAGTAAGTTTTGTATTATTTAAAATACGGTCTGGTATCCCCATCCCATCAGTCCCATCACTGACATAATATGTCACTGATATGATATTATTTCAAATGACGCCGCTCAGCTCAACAACATTTCGTAACAACATTTTTAAATAAAAATGGTCAAGATATGTTGCGTAAAAGGGTGCAGGGGTGAGACTTTACAATAAAGTAGACTTTCCTTTCACCGGTAATCCACAATCATTCAATTTTACGATTTAACAACAAGTAAAGATTGTTAAACAATAGGGTGACTATGATGTCGGCAAGCTGCGGGTCGGTTTTGTTGTTTTTACAGAAATGTACATAAGTACATGGTCTGTTCCTAAGTATTACTTACACAGGACAGGAGTGGCCCGCGGGTCTTTTTAGGCCCTTTCGAAAGGGTCCTAAAATGGCACAAGGCCATACAAAAAATTGTAGCAGTGGCAGTATAATAAATAAATATTAAATAAATATTATGGGACAATCTTACACAAATCAACCTAGTCCCACAGTAAGCTCAATAAGGCTTGTGTTGTGGGTACTAGACGACGATATATGTAATAGATATATACATATAAATACTTAAATGCATAGAAAACATCCATAACTCAGGAACAAATATCCGTGATAAACACACAAATAAATGCCCTTACCAGGATTCGAACCCGGGACCTCCTGCTTCATAGGCAGGGTCACTACCAACTAGGCTAGGAGGCCGTTAAAATAAACTTTATTGTACAACATTTGTACACAAAGAAAAGTACAACAGGAAGAATTTAAGATACAATATTTGTACATGGAAGAGATCTCTTCCAGTCAACCATTGAGCAGTTTGATGTTATTGATGTTTTCTTTATTTACATTTAAGTATATTAAAGTCGGAAAACTGTCCACATCAGATATGACGCAATAGTGAGAGCCACGAACCCCCTGTACTTACTTAGTTTTAGTTTGCTACACTAACTATCCCCTATTTTAAGACGCGGACATCTGGCAATTGTTCATCGGTGTTATGCAAACGAGTTGTAAGAAATAAATATCTTACAGTTCTGGGTTTGATGCAGTGCAGTATCATGCAATTAATAAGATTATATCATTTTCAGGAGTTTCTGTTGGGGGCAAATAGTGCAAAATGACGTTACGTTAATGTATTGATTGTCGCCTACCTACTGTTTTCCGTAGCGATACGCAATGTTTTTACTTTTTTGTTATTATATTAGCGATAGGCTTCGACAGTTTTTACCTATTAACTGAAATATTTTGCTGGTCTGTCTCTCTGACGTACTCCGATAAATAGCTGCCAGATGCCTGGATCTAGCAATAAGTTCAAAATAGTAAACTAATTAGAGGGGTTCTCTGCTCTCATTATTGCGTCAACGTATCTGAAGTGGCCAGCTCCTTAGGTCAGTACAATGTATAAGTTCCCATATGAACTATGAGACTTCTCTTTCTGGACAATAATTACTAGACGACAAGCATATTTAATTTTATAGTTATCTTCATACTATCCCAATCCCACATACATCATAGTACATATGGTCACTCTACTTAGAATGAGATGCAGCCCCCTACATTACCCTCTTTCGGCCTCACTTTGTGGTCGAAGTATGACCTCCAGATTGTATTTAACTTCATGGGAAGGAGAATCTTCTGTACCTGTACTATAACTTATTCTGTGCTCTCGTTATTTTGCTCTCCGTCTAAAATAGAAGATGTAGACGATTAAGGGCCGGTTGCACCAAACCGTCTGTTAACGTCAACGTCCTCGTTAAAAATTCTTGTATGAAAAGTTTGACAGTTTTCTATGGGATGACAGCTCCGTCGCCATATTTAACGTTGATCGGTTCGTTAGTTATACGTGGTGCAACCCACCCTAATTAGTATCGTTTCAATTTAAAAAGCGGTTACTTTTGATTTTACTTGGCGCCGAGTAAAAGTGTACGAATTATAAAATCCTGATATTCACATAAATAAATAATAAATATTATGGGACAATCATACACAGATCATCCTTTAGTCCCACAGTAAGCGCAATAAGCCTTGTGTTGGGTTGGGAGTACTAGGCGACGATATATATAATAGATAGATATACTTACATACTTAAATACATAGAAAATATCCATAACTCAGGAACAAATATCCGTGATAAACATACAAAGAAATGCTCTGGCCAGGATTCGAACCCGGGACCTCCTGGCTGACTCCGGGGCTAGGAGGCCGTTAAACATTCCCATACACTTTAAATATGTAGCCCATGGTGCGAATTACAGCTTCCTCTCTTCACTAAGTCAGTCAGTCAGGCGATAAAACAGGACAAAGACATTTATAATGCATAAAATATTTACTTCGTTTAAATCAAATTAAAAATAGCTCAGAATATTGCAATGTATTTGACACATACACGGTGGGGCCTGTAACTAAAGCAAAAAATTAAAATGTACATTCTTCTCCTCAAACTACGCAACGTTTGTTTGACGACTTTGAAAAAAAACTTGCGGTTTGAATTTTATTACATTTTAAAGTTAATTCGAACACGCAATGTACTATGAAATTGATTATGCCTGTAGAGTGACTAGACTGACAGGCGATGTCAATTAGACGGAGTTTTAAGTACCTACATTGAAAATACTATTTACTTTGTTTGAAAAAATAACAATCTAAAAACTTTATGATTTTAAAAAGTTGCTACACAAAAGTTGTCTAGTTTGAGGACTAGAATCTACGTTTTAATTTTTTGCTTTAGTTACAGGCCCCACCCTATATAAATACTTACAGTCTTAGCTACAACAGTATTTAGTCATAGCAGTCAAAGTTATTTAATTAAGCACATTACAAACTTTAAATAAAACAAAATACACATTGCAATGAACGGTAAATAGGAACAGTTACTTAATGTCACTTCGGTTGTGTTACATTTTATAAGACGTTTGTATATTGCATGCAATATACAAACGTTACGTGTACTCATGAGTACCTGTAGGTATAATAAACAATCATTAGTCATTACAAATCATTCCGAATTAAGTAACTACCAGAGATTTACCAGTAATTTCTAGGTTTTCACGTACTACGGACTCTTACAGTAACATGCTAGTGACAGACAATAATTGTAACCATAACAGTGCTGTAAATAAATTCATGATTGACGCACATGCACACACCGCGCCACCGTCGGCTAAACTAAGGGAGGCAACTATATGACGCTCTAACGCATAACAGCGTCTTTTAGATTGGCCGACGTGTAGATCGATCATCAAATGAAATCATTTTTTAGGTTTTTTAAAGAAATTAAAATTAAAACCACAACCCGAACCTATTATTACTGCTTGCTCTCTTATCTGATATCCATTAAGGTTGTCGCCGTAACCCATACTAGGCCCGAAGGGCATATACTCATATAAAGGTGTTTTGCGTAAGCCTGGTGATGCATTTGAAGGACTAAAATTTCCACAACACTTGCAAACAGCAGAACTAAAGGCTTTTTGATATGTTGCTGCATGTTGCAGTAGTGGATACCTGCGCGACTGAGTACCGGCATTGGTGCTGTAAGACGGTAAGGTATGCATCTTAGTCCTCATTTGAGTACCCATACCTGCATCTATAAATTTCGGTCTTGCTGGGCAATCATCACGATAACATTTATCAAAATTACAAAAACCAGGAATGCATTCAAGTCCTGCTCCCATCTGGCTCTGTCTTGCATTGTCCCGAAAGTTGATTGCGGTTTTATCTGTCATAAATTTTGGGCAACATTTTCTCCAAAATGATGCAATACCATTCGTTTCGTTGCCTGCTTCCGAATAGGACAGAGAAGCCGACCGTAAGGCGTTCTCTTGGGAAGGAGTCATCGGCCTTTCCTTATAAAACTGCAAATTGAAACTACATCTTGATCCAATGCGAACAGCACTTTTAATATTTTTATTATCGCTAGTTGTTTGTAGTGTCGTAATAGGTTGCAACATATCTTCCTTATTCTTATGAACTATAGCAGTAGATGTACCCTGGTTTTTATTCACAGGCAATGCCCTTGCTTGTTGTCGTCGTTTGGCTTCCTCTTCTCTGTCCAAATGGACACCTGTCGCCCTAGATACACCGCTACTTGAAGGTATATCTTTGAGGTGCTTTGAGGAAGTAGTAATGGATGCATCTGTACTAGTGCCTCCTTCCCTGTTCCTTAATGTTTCAAAGCATACATTTGGATCACATTTATATGGAATACGTACACCGAGTCCATCCTCGAATCCTTTACCACCTTGATCATCAACAGCGCCAATACTTATAGCTTGTTTCATGTGCTTGGGTTTTTCTTTTGACGCCTTTGTCCCTGCATCACGAAAAACAGGTGTATCACCCTGGTCCTGTAATTTTCGAGATTTTTGTGTGTTTTTTTCGTTTGTAATTGCATCATCCTGTTTTTTTTCTTGGTCTTGTTTTTTTTCTTGGTCTTGTTTTTTTTCTTGGTCTTGTTTGTTTCCTTGTTCTCTTTTTTGCTTAGTTTTTTTCTTTGTAGAGATTTTACTACGGTTAGATGGTGTCACGGTTTCTATTCGTGGTATCGACTGATCTGCCGCCAATGACGACTCGCCATCAGTTTCACTACCCATTTGATAAGGTTTTGATAAAGGTTTAATACGAGGCTTTTCCGGGCTGTCTTTTCCGGGCGAACGAGGCAGGTTTTTATAAAATTCCATGTTAAAACTACACGTGGACCCAATGCGAACTGCTTGACGATTAGGCATATGCAGCAGTGTCTTAGGCCTTGGCATACTTGATGCACCCCTGTCTTTAAGGAAGGTTGAATTCCCTGCATTGACATCTGGTTTTTTGTTTTTAAGCATTCCGGAGGCTTGGCTGCCACGAGCTACGGGTGAAGTATCAGTGTTAGAACTATCAGTAACCGTTATTCGTCGATAGCACTCTTTGGGGTCACATTTACCAGGTACGCATACCTTAGGTTTGCACTCATATACATTCCTGAATTTCGTTTTCTTTCCACCCTTGTTTTTGACAGGTGCATAAACATCACCTTGTGGGACCTGGGGGTAGTACCGAACAGGTATTTCACCCTGGTTGTAATGTTCAGTATACTGATAACTTGTCATTTGATTGTCGTTTGAGGCTGTGTATCCATAATTTTGTAAGTTTGCCACAGGTTCCTGGTTTTGTCCGCTCTTCCCAAGGAATTTTTGAGGCAAAGATTTGTAAAATTCAATGTTAAAGTTATAGTCTGAGCCTATGCGTACTGCTTGCCTATTCGGCAAATGCAGAGTTTGTTTATACATCGGAATACTTGCTTTACCCCCGTCATTATAATTGATTTCTTTGCCTTCGTTCTGTTTTTTTCGTAGCTTACGTGGTTGAGAACCAGATTTATTGCTGCCTACTGAACTGCCAGTACGAGAAGTATCATTTAAAGGTGCGGATTTATTTACTTTTCTATTATCTGCCTGCCGGATCGGTGTATAAGTATCACCCTGGTTGTAATTGCCCGGTAAGAGATTCGCAGAGTGATCTGGAGGCCCATCAACGCCTTGGGGCATGCGTTTATAAAATTCTACGTTGAAACTGCATTTGGATGCAATGCGAACGCTTTGTCGATTACGGTCGAGCAAGGAATTTTTAGGAATAGGCATACTGGATACGCCTTTATCTCTAAAGAAAGTTGCTTTCTCACCTTGTAGGTGTTGTCTTTTATACTTGCGATTTCTGGCTGCCTGGCTGCCCTGTGACATAGCGTTTGAACTACCAGAAAAAGAACTACCTGACATTCTATGTTTAGTTTTTAATTTTATAAAACATTCATTAGCGTTACATTTACCTGGAATACACACCCCAGGGTCACACTCAATTTTAGGCTTAGGTTCTCTTCCATTACCACCCTGGCCGTATCTATTCATTACATATCTGTTATTGGACATACTTCTGTTAGACAGTAATCCACTACCATCCTGGCCGTTACCATTCATAACGTTTCCATTTTCGGGCATACTTCTGTAAAACTCAATGTTAAAACTACATTTGGATCCAATCCGAACAGCTTGCCTATTGGGCATATTCAATGATAACTTAGGCCGTGGCATAGTAGATAAACTCCTATCCCTATAAAAAGTTGCATTGTCCGCTTTAAATGACTTCCCTGACTTAGTTGAGGTTTGGCTGCCCTGTGACGTACCTTTTGAAATATTAGTAAAAGAGGATTGACTTTGCATAGACTTTAAATGTCGAAAGCATGCATTAGCATTACACTGACCAGGAACGCAGACACCGGGTTCACATTGAAATTTGCGTTTTTTTTCAGTGGCCGTCTTTTGTCCTTTAGAAGTGTCTCCCTGGTCGTATTGATTTGTCACTAAACCGTTTTGGGGCATACTTCTGTAAAACTCAATGTTAAAACTGCATTTGGATCCAATCCGAACAGCTTGCCTATTGGGCATATTCAATGATAACTTAGGCCGTGGCATAGTAGATAAACTCCTATCCCTATAAAAAGTTGCATTGTCCGCTTTAAATGACTTCCCTGACTTAGTTGAGGCTTGGCTGCCCTGTGACGTACCTTTTGAAATATTAGTAAAAGAGGATTGATTTTGCATAGACTTTAAATGTCGAAAGCATGCATTAGCATTACACTGACCAGGAACGCAGACACCGGGTTCACATTGAAATTTGCGTTTTTTTTCAGTGGCCGTCTTTTGTCCGTTAGAAGTGTCTCCCTGGTCGTATTGATTTGTCACTAAACCGTTTTGGGGCATACTTCTGTAAAACTCAATGTTAAAACTGCATTTGGATCCAATCCGAACAGCTTGCCTATTGGGCATATTCAATAATAACTTAGGCCGTGGCATAGTAGATAAACTCCTATCCCTATAAAAAGTTGCATTGTCCGCTTTAAATGACTTCCCTGACTTAGTTGAGGCTTGGCTGCCCTGTGACGTACCTTTTGAAATATTACTAAAAGAGGATTGACTTTGCATAGACTTTAAATGTCGAAAGCATGCATTAGCATTACACTGACCAGGAACGCAGACACCGGGTTCACATTGAAATTTGCGTTTTTTTTCAGTGGCCGTCTTTTGTCCTTTAGAAGTGTCTCCCTGGTCGTATTGATTTGTCACTAAACCGTTTTGGGGCATACTTCTGTAAAACTCAATGTTAAAACTGCATTTGGATCCAATCCGAACAGCTTGCCTATTGGGCATATTCAATGATAACTTAGGCCGTGGCATAGTAGATAAACTCCTATCCCTATAAAAAGTTGCATTGTCCGCTTTAAATGACTTCCCTGACTTAGTTGAGGCTTGGCTGCCCTGTGACGTACCTTTTGAAATATTACTAAAAGAGGATTGACTTTGCATAGACTTTAAATGTCGAAAGCATGCATTAGCATTACACTGACCAGGAACGCAGACACCGGGTTCACATTGAAATTTGCGTTTTTTTTCAGTGGCCGTCTTTTGTCCTTTAGAAGTGTCTCCCTGGTCGTATTGATTTGTCACTAAACCTTTTTGAGGCATACTTCTATAAAACTCAATATTGAAACTACACTTTGAGCCAATACGAACTGCTTGCCGATTGGGTACGTTGATTTGAATTTTAGGCCTCGGCATACTCATGACGCCTTTTTCTTTATAAACAGTTTCTTTTCCTGTACTCAGGTTTCGTCCTTTTATTTTCTTTGACTGAGTGCCAACATGGGTGCCGCATAAACACCCAAAAAAAGAGGGGTCTGTAAAAGTGCCAATCCGTACGCCTTTAAGTTGTTGATAACAATCACCTGGCTTACATTTTGTAGAAACACACGTACCGGGTGGACATTCAAAAGTTTTTAATGCATTACGCTTTCGCTTCGCTCTACCTGGCGCTCTATTAACAAAGTGCGCTTGATTAACAGATCGCGCTCGTTGAACAGATCCAGCTCCTATAGGAGTTTCTTTATAAGCTTGAATGTTAAAACTAGTTTTAGAACCAATTCGAATTTTCTGGCGTTTCGGTCGAATTCCCGGGGACGCTAATGAAACGCGATCACCGGCAAGTTGAGTGTCTCTAGCCTTTCCAATTTTTTTTCCATTACGGCCCCTTTTTAAAGCTTTTTGCTTTCGTAATTTATGTCTTTTTCCTGATTGACTTGAAGCATGACTGCCATAAGGTGTAATATTTTTTAGTCGTTGATAGCATTTTTTTGAGTTACATTTACCAGCGGCACAGACACCAGGTGGACACTGATATAGTGACAGAGTCTCATTTTCTGCTTCCTTTTTAGTGCCATCTGCTTGACCGATATTAAACGTTATACCACCAGGCTCAGAAAAGTCTTGACCCATGTTTCTTCCGAAATCAATATTACAGTTCCATTTTGACCCAATGCTAACTGCTTGCCGACATGGTGGCGAAAGCTCTAATACTTGGTTTCCGTAACTGATGTCAGCGAAATATGTCTGATACTTCTTGTTAAAATTCTGTGTGTATGATTTTTTCAGCATAGGTTTATGATATCTTTTAAGCGTAACTCGTCGTAGTGTTTTAATGCAGTTCGTTTTGGTGTCTATGTTCAAATGACGAATTAAAATGTTATCGGATCTGTACATATTATACATAGATTTGTGTCGTATATAAGGTTCAATATGGACAGATGAGAATCCAATTCCTATTTGCGAAAATTGATTATTTAAAGATTCAGCAGAAGTATTAGATGTTAAAATTATCGTTGAACTAGCGTTTAACCCAGAAGATATATCCGATTGTGCGTCACTTATTTCTTCTATGATATCAGATGAACTGCATCGATAAGGAAAAATATAGTTAAAGATGACTGACTGACGGCCGTAGCATATATGATCACACCTATTTAATTTCTTCGAAGTTCGGGATTTCATTATAGCCCCATCAATATACGACTTCAAGGAGAGTTTTATTTTTAAAAGCGTATCAATGACCGCATTTTTTGTTAAAATTTTATTGGGGGCTCTGTATCGTTTCCTACGATTAAATCTAATTAGATTTTCATTCTGAGATTTCAATTTGGATTCATTGCTTGTTCCTATTTTTATGGTATTAGCTACAGTTTTATTCTGGTTCTCCGAAAGTTTTTCCTTTAAACAACACACTGTTTGGTTGTTAATTTCTATTTGTGTGTTTTTTGAGAAACCTATTTTAGTAGCTGTATTTTTGAGATTTGATGTAATACGCTTAATTATTTGTAAATATTTCACTGCTATTCGCTTAGAGACCTGCTTAATTCGTTTTTCCGTGTTTTTATCAGGCATCTTCGTCTGAAGATTGGTTTTTCGGCGAAGTGTGACATTTGATAGGCGCCGATAGCGATCTGATGGACTAAGAAATCCTCTTGTGTGTAGTGGGTTAACTGTTTTTGAAGTAGACGTTTGTTGCGCAAGATAACCATCGTCGTCGGTGAACTCATCTAGGCCGTATGTTTCTACATGATAAGTGTTACAATTAATACTATTACAAATGTAGCATTCATGAACATTCATGCTCCGATGTATATCCATATCAGATAGCTTGAGAGTACTTGCTATTTGATGATCGTATCTAACTTGTTGCCATAATTTTGATTCGTCAGACATGCTGCAGCTGAAAAACAAAAGACTTCCGATGTATAAAGAAAACGTAAATATATGGTCCACTAGCTTCTTCCCGCGGCTTCCGCGTACTAAAAGTACTAACAACTAAAAAAGGAATTTCTCAGTTAGACTCATATCATATGTTTGTATGTACGTATGTAGGAATGTATGTCTGACCGCGATTATCTCGCGTTTGACTGAACCGATTTAGATGCGGTTTTCGGAAATATATTTTTGTTACATTCTGGAGGTTTCGGTATACCACGTTTTGGTGAAGGCGGTTCCCTTATTTTTTTTAAAGAAATGATTGCAATATTGTTGAATTGTTACGCCAGCAACGACTTACTACTACTAAGAGATTATGATTAATGCAGATTCTTACTCTTGAATAGAATTGGTAATCCACCGGAGGGTGGATGAAAACTACCTAATGTCATTATGGGCTATGCGTTGATATGTCAGTCAGTCACTCATTTTCTTCTTTTATGTATTAAGATTAGATTGCACTTTCGCACTTTATATTACAATACTTTCAAGAATTTTCATGTCACCCTTTAGGGGGTGAAAACGGGGTTGAAAGATTGTATGGGGAATTAATAACCTCTGAACCTATTTAGTTGATTTGATATGGAGATAGTTTGAGTTCTGGGGAAGTATATATAATAGTTGTTATCCCAGAAGTCATTCCTTAAGCGGGTCAAAATCCACCCTCCGGTGGATTACTAATTCTATTCAAGAATAGAAATCTGCATTAATCATAATCTCTTCTCTTCTCTAGTAGTAAGTCGTTGCTGGCATAACAATTCAACAATATTGCAAACATTTCTTTAAAAAAAATAAGGGAACCGATTTCACCAAAACGTGGTATACCGAAACCTCCAGAATGTAACAAAAATATATTTCCGAAAACCGCATCTAAATCGATTCACTCAAACGCGAGATAATCGTGGTCAGACATACATTCCTACATACGTACATTCAAACATATGATATGAGTCTAACTGAGAACTTCCTTTTTAGTACTTTTAGTACGCGGGCGAAGCCGCGGGAAGAAGCTAGTGAACTATATATTTACGTTTTCTTTATTACATTTCAAAATCGATGCCATTTTCGTAATTAACGTCCCAAAAAAACCATAAAAACGACACTGATATTGATATTTAGACATTTCAACTCCATCGCACCCCAACAGGGAAGATGGTATTTCACGTCCGCCACGTTTAATTTTAAAATCGTTGTTGTTTTCGTAATCAGCGACCGTATAATAAACCATAGAAACAATACCCATGTTGATTTTCAGACTTTGTCACCACTTTTCCCCCTTTTAGGGGTTGAATTCTCAAAAAACCTTAAACACTTGTTTACTCATTTATTATTAGGAATACTCCTGTGAAGTTTCGAATAAAATTGTCTAACTAATCATGTATATATAAAAGAAAAAAAAAACATACTTCAATTTACTTGTATTAATAGTAAAGCCATGCCTGCGTATTTGTAAATGTTATATTGAGTATTTAACAATTTGTGATAGTTATTTTCTGAATGTTTCAAATTCAATGTTAATGTCAATTTTTTTAATGTTTATTGCACATGAAAAGTAAATGTTATAGTCTGGCCAGCCAACGAACGCAGTGGCAATGTACAGTGAACAAAAGTATGACAACACTAAGAATCAGTGAAAAAAGCAGCAATGATAATTAAATTCTAAGTTTTTAATTTTATTTGGTATGACCGCCCCTTTCATTAGGTGCCATTTACGGTGTGTAAAAAGGAGACGGATATATTTTGTCTAATCTGTCATCAAATGCAACAGATAATCTGGTTGATTAATCATCATATGCCTTAAAAACGAATTTAAATTTAATTTAGAACGTTGCAGGAGTTCTATCTCACTCGCACTTAAGTTGAGAGAGTGGAATGCACAAGAAACAAATTCAATTTGAATTGAAATGTTCGTCACGAAATACGGTGTCTCATCCATCACAAAGGGATGCCACATGTACGTATTTTGAATTTGCCGCGTTTTTCTACTGACAGAAATGGTTTGCCAGACTATATTAATAAAATTATCTCCAAAAACAAATTGGTACATTTTTTTTGGAAAAATTTAGTTTCTGAATAGTTTTCCTTGTCACTTTGATATCTGTCAATAAGGACGTGTAAACTATGCCCGACAGTGGCAACGACGCCATCAGAAAGGCGTTTTGTGCTAAGTTATAATAAAAAGTGTATTTTTTTTTTAATTGGTATTAACTCTGAAACTATTCCAGAAAAGTTTATAGGACATTTTAGTATCTAAATATGATCAGGAAATACACTGTTAAAATCTTTCTATACTTCATTTTATTTGAGATTAGAAAAATGTTGACAGAACGATGTACAGGGTTCTTTATTAGGCTCGATACATGTCACAACTGTCAATGTGCCTACGCCGTCATTAAACATACTTAAATATATTTGTATTTATAGTAAAGCCATCCCTACGTATTTGTGAGTATTTACAATACAATACAATACAGTACAATATTTTGGTAGTAGTTATATGCACGAAATATTTTATTTTTATCATTGCTAATGTTCTTGTGAATGTTGCACCATAAAATACCTGGGTAAGAAGAGGTTCTAAACGGATGGTTCGATTTTTAAATATTTTCTCGCGTCATCTGTCAATAGTATCTCTCAGTCATACCTGGATAGTTTTTAATGTTTAAAGCTTATTGTGATTCTTATTTAAGTAAAGGTATTTCCTTGCTCTATTATTGTGCGGTTGATTGGAGGGTTATGGAGCAATCCGAAGCAGATCCGAGTGGCATACAACAAGAAAACCCACCTCGTAGTCCACCAAATCTTTTATTATCAGTATTATCACCTAAGACAATTGTTTTATTATTTAGTATTATATAATAACCCTATCAAATAACGTATACAAGCACTTTTATTTACGAAAATTTAATAATAAGTTTGGTAAAAAACTAGATGTTAAGTTTTCGTTTTAGAACGTACGTGCGTTACTGTCAGGTCAGTTTTTCATTTTTCATGTGTCTGTAACGTGATCAAAACGAAATTGTCTTTTTATTGTTGTGTTGGATTATTTATTCTGCAAATTGTTGTATTCATGTTAACTAATCGTTTGTTGGTGTGCTTGCAGTGTGTTTAAATTGAACATTTAGAACAGGTTGGCAACTACTGTTTCTATGTTTACTCAATTTCTAATCTCAAAAAAAACGAAGTATAGTTATAAGGGCCCGTGGTGTATAGAATAAGAGCGAGCAAGCTTTTTAAACTTTTAGAATTAAATTGTTTTAGAAGACCCTTATTCTTTTTTAAGAGTTTATCTTATCCTAAGATACCCCACACCATAGCGGGTGGAGCAAAAAAACCACCCCCACTCCATCACTGAGAAAAGCCGCAGACGGACAGACGAACATGGCAAAACTATAAGGGTTTATAGTTGAATACGAAACCCTAATAAAGGTGAAAATTAATTGACTATGAAGCTGTTATTATTCATGTACAGTCATCGGCAATGGTATCTTCCAACACGAAGGCCGCAAAAACATGTGACACGATATTATTTGTAGGGCCATAAGAGCGTGTGACATATTTTGCGGTCTATTGCCGGTGACTGTACAATTTCGACTTAGGATTGCTCAATGTTTTTTATTTTTATTTTATTAAGAATGCTTTTTTCTTTACCTAATTGTATGGACTTCTGTGAAATAGCCCGCATAAACTAGGTACAGGATAGTTTATCCAGTAGTGTACACAGGAAGGTACTCAAGGACAGGAAATAACCATATTCGACGTGCGTCCGGTGAGCATGTGGATCCACATGACGAAATTTATCTGTGAACGAAGTAATCTTTAGTTTTACCTTTCGGTTAATTTGTTTGTCCAATTAAACAATTATTGTTTAACAACTGGTTCAATGAGGAATAACTATTAACGACAGTCTAATAGAGAGCCCAAGAATTAAGCTGCGGGTTTTTTGTCCACCCAATTTACACGCAATATTTTAAGCGTAATACATTCATTATTAAACTTGCGAAAGTAATAAAAGTTAATCTAAAGACAGTAAACGATCAAGGGACGGAATAATATATACTTTAACTCCTAGTCTACACCTATTGGATGTTATTGTAAGTGTCATTAAGGTGTTCTTATTAACCTTTTCGCCGCCACGTGAATGAAGTAATAAAGTGACAATTATTTTATTATGGTACAAATTTAAATGAAAACGCCCATTACGAGTAATAATACGATAATAAGCATAGTTGCTTATTTTATAGCATTCCTAAATTAATCAATAAGCTTTATTTTAAATTGTGACCCATATCAGTTATCAAGGAGAGATCACTTTATGTATGTATAGCGATAAGACCGTCGTAGCGCTTCGATCTATAACGCACAGATTTTAACACGGCAAGCGTGTGAAACAAACGTTTGAGCTCCCTTATCATGTTCAGTCACCGGCAATAGTATCTTCCTAAACGAAGGCCGCAAAAATATGTGACACGCTCTTATTTATAGGGTCATAAGAGCCTTCGTGTAGAAAGATACTTTTGCCGGTGACTGTTCATGAAACTGACCGGTAAATTGTGAACGAGGCGAAATGTTCGTAGCAATACTAGCAATAAAAGGCCAAACACTGCGTGTAGGTACTGTTTCCACTCCAGAACCAGCATGCTCCAATGGCCATGGGTATGTCCGCTAAAGCACCCGAAACATGGTGCTCCCAAGCCTCAATGGGTTTGGGAGAGTCATTATTATAATTTCTCAATTATAGGGCAAAAGATCCCACTTTGGGTTGGAGTGTACAAAAGGGAGGGCGATTTTTGGTTAGGTTTCTTCCATAAGGCGCGTAGCGTAGCACCCAGATAACGCGAAGTAGGAGCTCCGCTATTGTTTAATTCTGTCTCCGTGGAAAATAAGTCTTGCCAAACAAACCAAAGGGGTGACCCTTTGATTTTGAATCGCCCCCACCTCCCCTTTGTACACTCTGACCCTTTATCAATGTGGAGTTATGTACTTCCTTAAACTACACTAGTGAAAGAATGAAGTCTACGTAAACCAACAAAGTGGGACCTTTCACTAAATTCGTCCACATATATCCGCGTTGTATAAACCAATGAACCGCGCATATTTGAGAAACTATATCATTCATAAAGGAGATAAATATAATAATACCCAAATGATACCGGACAGCACAAGCAAGTCCTCTCAAACCTCCATTTTCGTGAGATGCATAATAAACAAAACTATTACGCGAGATCTTTTTTATGTTTAAAATAATTTAAACGAAATTTTTTGTCATCCCATGACCAAATACTGTTGTTAAGAATTTAAGGACAGACTGTTGACGGCACTGACGGTAATTTGCATGTTATTTTAAATGAAAATATGTCACAAAGAACGCACAAAGAGAATATAAATGAGATGTAAGCAAAGAGTAAAGTAAGTATGTTAAGGCTAACGTCAGGTATCCGATCCAGTTGCCTGATTCGGTTCACCGATTGGGTTAGGGTCAAACGTCCGATTTGCATGTCAGGAGTGCGATTTTTGAATCTCACCAAGTGACTAATTCTCACCGATGTGAGTGATTTACTATCGGAAATCACTCACATCGGTGAGAATTAGTCACTTGGTGAGATTCAAAAATCGCACTCCAGGTCGCCGTATATAGTCACCGGATCAGGTGCCTTCAGGCGACCTCATACTAAATACCAGAGCCCCGCATTGGTACGGACCCCCTGCAAAACGCTGCGTTTAACAAATATACTATTTATTAACCGATTCAGTGCGGATGGCACGACAGGCGTGTCATCAATGTTTTTAACGTGTGGCGTATGACACGAGAGCAGTGTCATTTTAAAATCGATTGAAACTTCTTCAAATTAAGTTTCAGAAGGGTTCACCCCGAACAAAATTATTATTGTTTGTCACGTAGAACAAGCTTGTAGCCTTCGTTTCTGGAATATTCTAGATATTGTGTAAAATTTTCAAAATCAGTTATTAACAACCTTTTTAAGTTGCATTATTTTTACGAGTTAAACATTACTTACCGATTCGATGCGGATGGCACGACAGGCGTGTCATCAATGTTTTTAACGTGTGGCGTATGACACGAGAGGAGTGTCATTTTAAAATCGATTAAAACTTCTTCAAATTACATTTCAGAAGGGTTTTCCCCGAACAAAATTATTATTGTTTGTCACGTAGAACAAGCTTGTAGCCTTCGTTTTTGGAATATTCTAGATATTGTTTGAATTTTTCAAAATCCGTTGTTAACAACCTTTTCAAGTTGCATTATTTTTACGAGTTAAACATTACTTACCGATTCGATGCGGATGGCACGACAGGCGTGTCATCAATGTTTTTAACGTGTGGCGTATGACACGAGAGGAGTGTCATTTTAAAATCGATTAAAACTTCTTCAAATTACATTTCAGAAGGGTTTTCCCCGAACAAAATTATTATTGTTTGTCACGTAGAACAAGCTTGTAGCCTTCGTTTTTGGAATATTCTAGATATTGTTTGAATTTTTCAAAATCCGTTGTTAACAACCTTTTCAAGTTGCATTATTTTTACGGCCTAAACATTACTAATTAAATATTATTATTCATTGAATAACTAATCATAATAACATCTTACAACAAGATTTCAATTTAACTTCAAATTATATGATTTTCAAAAAAACGAACGTAGGGGAGAGTGGGGTTGGAAGTGCCGGGGGTTTATTGTGTCGACCTCAATAACTTTTTAAATAAAGATAGAGGTACGGTCAAAATGCGCAATTATAGCCTCAGATAACACGCCATATTGGCAACAATTTTATTTCCACTAATCCTGACGGTTGAGTGGATGGGTGCGCAAACATTCCGAAGCTATCAAAATGATACACTTGTACATGTTTTCGTGCTTGACCTATTTGGCCTGTATCTGCGCACTTTGAATCGATTCAAGCGTTGTTTTCCTAAATTATAATGATATTACTTAGGTATCTTCTTGTTTAGTTATTTTTTAAATTGATCGACACGGTTCCCATTCCCAGTACGCCAGCGTTAGTCCGTATGCCCAACTTGGGGATCAATGTTCCCTTTTGAAAGGGCAAGTTTTTCCCAAAAACAGCTCACCTCGATCGCCCTAAATTGTACAAAAAAAAATGTTCGATCATTAGATATAGTCTGGCAAACCATTTCTGTCAGTAGAAACGCGCGGCAAATTCAAAATATGTACATGTGGCAACCCTTTGTGATGAGACACCGTATTTCATGATGAACATTTCAATTCACATTTAATTTGTTTCTAGTGCATTTCACTCTCTCATCTTAAGCGCGAGTGAGATAGAACTCCTGCAACGTTCCCAATTAAATTTAAATGAATTTTTAAGGCGTATGTCAATTGCCTCAAACAGATTATCTGTTGCAGTTGATGACAGATCAAACGAAATATATCCGTCTCCTTTTTACACACCGTGAATTAAAAACATAAAATTTTATGATCATTGCTGCTTTTTTCACTGATTCTTAGTGTTGTCATACTTTTGTTCGCTGTACATTGCTACTGCGTTCGTTGGCTGGCCAGACTATACGATGCGAAACTACTAAAATAGGACTGAAAGATGTAAAATATTTAAAACATTAGCTAAAGGAGTAGAATCAAATGAAAACGGGTGACTAGAAAAAATATCATTTTTTACATGACACCCGACAAAGCATAGGTAGCACTTTATGGTGTAGAGCATAGACATTTATGACAATCTTTTAGCATAATCTATCCGGAACAATTTGCACCACTGGTGGCACAACTTGCCCCAAAGAGGGGCTGAAATTTCCGCTCCGAAATTGGTCGCATAAATGCTTGTATAAAAAAAACTATTAAGATTTTCGTTGCAATTACTGCGTTGTTTCAAAGAAAAATAAACATTCTTATAAAACTATTTTTTTTATGACAATCTTATGATATTTGAAAATCGGCACGTCGAACCCCACCCTCCCGTACAGGGTGCATCGTCATCTTTTGGAAGGTTGTGTCAGGGCCGGACCGAGAGTAGAGCGAGTGGAGCGGCCGCTCTAGGCGCCGGATGGCAAGGGGGGCGCCAAAATGGCAAATGAGCAAAAAAATGACGCGAGTGCAAGTGTTGTGCGGGCGCAGAATATGTAGGCTTGGAGTTGCGCGTTCGTTCGGTTCACGGGTTTCGGTTAAACGACTGGTGTAATTAACCTTTTTGTATATAATTTTGTTGGTTTTTTTGTTATTTCAATAATTCTTATTAGGCGTGACTCGCTGCTTTTCTCTCTTCTTCTGCTTGCGCTGATCTTGAAAGGCGCGAAATAAAGGCGCCGAAAAGTTACGTTCTTTATATTTTCTAAGGGGCTGGGCTGGGTTTATCAGGATTACATTGTATTATTTATTTTTTAATTCGATGCTTTTGATTTTAAAAGGCGCGAAATATAGACTGATAAAGGCGCCGAAAAAGAAACGTTATAATGTTTTGGTATTTTTGTTATTTTAACATTTTTTTAGGCGTGACGCCCTGCTTTTAATCTTGAAAGGCGCGAATAAAAATGCGCCGAAAAAGTTACGTTCTTTATAATTTTCTAAGGGATTGGGTTTATCGGGATTACATTATATTATTTATTTATTTTTTAATTCGCTGCTTTTAATTTTAAAAGGCGCGAAATATAGACTGATAAAGGCGCCGAAAACATACTGTTATATATTTTTTGGTATTATTGTTATTTCAAGTATTTTTTTAGGCATGGCTCTATGCTTTTAATCTTGAAAGACGCGATATAAAGGCGCCGAAAAAGTTACGTTTTTTATAATTTTCTAAGGGGTTGGGTTTATCAGGATTACATCTTATTATTTATTGTTTAAATCGCTGCTTTTGTTATTAAAAGGCGCGAAATATAGACTGTTAAAGGCGCCGAATACGTACAGTTATAATTTTTTCGGTATTTTTGTTATTTCAAGTATTTTTTAGGCGTGTCTCACTGCTTTTAATCTTGATAGCCGCTAAATAAAGGCGCCGAAAACATAACGTTCTTTATAATTTTCTAAGCGATTGGTTATATCATGATGTAAGTTATTTATTGTTTTTTAAATCACTGACTTAATTTTGAAAGGTGCGAAATTAAACCTGATAAAGGCGCCGAAACATTTACATACTTTATAATTTTTTAAGCGATTGGTTAACCCAATTTGGGTTTATCAAAATTATATTTTATTATCTACTAGCTTTTGCCACGACTTCATCCGTGTGGGATTAAAATTCGCCATAAGGAATGAATAAAACGCCTTGGTAAAATAGAATAGCAAAGATTAATTTAAGGAATATGCTATTTTAAGTCAACAGTGAGCAACAATCTCATACAAACTTCCACCCCCTTAAGCGATTATTTCTGGGATAAAAACTATCCTATGTCCTTCCCCGGGACTCAAACTATCTTTATACCAAATTTCATCTAAATTGGTTCAGCGGTTTAAGCGTCATGGGGTAACATACAGACAGACACACTTTCGCATTTATAATGTTAGTATGATTTTTCTAAATCACTGCTTTTGATTTTGAAAGGCACGAAATAAAGCCTGATAAATCCTCGCTCATCTCTGGTGGAAACACAGCCTTCGCTTAGATAAGACAGATTAATCGAACGAGCCGAGCGTAAGCGAAGTGAAGTTCTTACAAACAACTTCGGCTACTGGGACGTTTTTCTGATCTTCATGAAATTTGTTGGGGTTGTAGCAGAGATGCATATAATTTGAGAGTTCGTATCTGAGCAGGATCTATCAAGGGGTTATGGAGCTAGAAAGCGAAAAAAATCTTCAGATGGGTCTTGTTATATTGGTCATCTCGTTTGCAAGGAAATCGCGAGTTCTCAGTTAAAGGCGGACTACTCGTTTTTTCATTTTCATTACTAACGAAGGGCGCCAAAACCCGATTTCGCTCTACCCTGATCGAGGGCTCGGGCCGGCGCTGAGTTGTGTCACTAGTTTTTGCTACCTAACGTACGAAATGTATATGAAATGTAAATGTTGGTATTTGACGGATAATTTATCACATCAACCGATTTTTAATACATTATGTGAAAAAAGATGGTTTCAGCATGATTACATGAGAATCTTATAGGGTGGCCGAGTAAGAGTCGGACTCGCGCCTCGATTTTTTTTCTTAAGTCCGACTTACGGTGTAGAATCCTATTATTTTTCCTGTAATCTATACGTTAATAACGAATGTCAGTATTTTTTTTCAAAATTTTCGGTCCAGCAGTTTCAGAGATAAGGGGGGACGGGGACGGTCAATTTTACAGTTTCGTCATCTCCGTCTGTCCTTCCGTCCGTATGTCACAGCCTTTATACTCTGAAAGTATAAGACGTATCTTAATGAAATTTAGACATAAGGTGTTTTTTGTATGCCGCTATTTGGTTATGTAGATAAATTGCAGAAAAAAAATTTGGGAGGGCGCCCAACGCTCAATATCAACATGTTGCACATCAATCATAGGTCTTTAAAAATTACATCGAGGTTTAACATTTTGTGATTAAGTGAATATTTTCAGAAATAATCGCTTCGAAAGTCAGAAAAATTGTGTCCTCGCCCTGTAACTTTTGAACCGTAAGTCCAAAAAATATGAAAAAAGTTGAGAAGATGCGTCTTTTCACACACTTTCTACAAAAAATATTTTGAACATTTATAGGTTCAGGTATTTCTGAGTTATCTTCAAAAAACTTCTTCCGTAGGCATCAGATACGACCTTTTGGTATTTGTTTGGTTCTTATTCCATTGAAGGTACGGAACTCCCCATTATGCGTAGTCCGACATGCACTTGGTCGGTTTTTTTTAAATTACTTCGTATGTAACGTTAAGATTATACAAAAAATATATTTGAGATCCTCATATTAAGCCGTTTTATTTGATATGTCATACATTATAGTTTTGAAATTTTTTATTTATTTATCATTTACCCCCCACAAATGCCCCCCCATATTTAAAATTTATAGACTGGCGTTACATACCTGCCTTTGGGTTGCTGACTTACATATGTGTACAAAATTTTTGCTCAATCGGTCTAGTAGTTTCTGAGATAATTGGCTTTGTGGCAGGCAGACAGACAGAGTTCGTTTTTTACCGATTTGGTATGGAACCCTTAAAATGATTTTCATTATTGTACCGTTTTAACGGACGCAAAGTTGTAATCTTTGCGGAAAGTGAAGTGACAAAGTTCGTATGAATTCTCATATAAACCATAACACTTCTTTTTACGCACAAACTCTACTACAATCCATTAATGTATTGTTTTTTACCTTTTAAATATTCCTTTTGACTACGAAATATCAATGCAAACAGTCAATGGCAATGATTAAAGCCGCGTGTACATTGTCCGATATGGAATGGTCATTCTAAACTGTAGGGCAAACGGAGATATTATAAACATTGGTTGTATGTATCATTGTATCTCTTAGCTTGCGAATACGGCCTAATGTCATAGACACCAGAAGTATTTACCTATTTACCCTCTTTAAATATTTTATTATAAAATAAAAATGTATGCCTAGTCTACATTAAAAATATTAGAATGAAGATTTTACTTTTTGTGTTTCAAGACAAATTATTTGTATGGCTCGAATAAATAATTCAAGGAGAAATTATGAAAATATTGAATGCATAGTTTTAAATCGCGTCGCACTGTAAAAAAATTATATTTACCCATTCTGTTAGCCGGGCTAACTTAGCCCAGTATACATATATGTATAAAAATTGTACTTAGTAGAAAATGTTTGTGATACCTAAATTTTTAAAGTCACTTACCATCCATTTCAAGTAAAACAGGTAGTTTAAATGCTACTAAAAATTTAAAACAACGTTTTAATCAGTTTACTTCCTTGGTTTGATTTCAAATGAACGCAATCAAGTCTAAATCAGTGAAAAAACACAATAAATTACATAATTTTTTACACATGGCTGATGACACGATAGGCGTGTCATCATATTCTATGGCGTATGGCACGCCTGTCGTGTCATGAAATAATTGTTCGCCGCCACAGCCAAAAGTTTTCGAAAATGGAAGACGCAACAAATCGGTTAAGTAGCACTTTAGTTATTATTATCGTAGCCAAAATGGCGAAAACACTATAAAGGTGCGACCACACCGCTGCTTAAAATACGGTGACGCTACGGAATCGCAGTGACGCATCGTATCCGTACCGTTTTTATCGCAAGCCCTCCACACCACTCCTCAAAATACGGTGACGCTACGGAATCGCAGTGACGCATCGTATCTGTACCGTTTTTATCGCATGCCCTCCACACCGCTGCTCAAAATACGGTTTGGAAGGTTCGCGTCAAAAATATTTCGTATGGGTCACGCCACTGCGTACACGTTGCGTCTGCCTATTTTGAGCAGCGGTGTGGAGAGCATGCGTTAAAGTCGTGACGTTTACGGCACGTCATTGCGATTCCGTACCGTCAGCGTATTTTGAGCAGCGGTGTGGAGGGCATGCGATAAAAACGGTGCGGATAAGATGCGTCACTGCGATTCCGTAACGTCGCCGTATTTTAAGCAGCGGTATGGTCGCACCTTAATGCACTGGTCCCACCGCGGGCGAGTAACTATGAGCTATCGGCTATTTTCTAGCCCAAGAAACGAACAAAATATAATCGTTCCCGTGTAAATAAAAGAGAGATGTATATTTATAGTTCATCGCAGTGTGAACAGCCGGCGATGAACTATAAATATATACTTATCTCTCTCTTTTATTTACACGGAAGCGATTATCTTTTGTTCGTTTCTTGGGCTAGAAAATAGCCGATAGCTCATAGCTTACTCGCTCGCGGTGGGACCAGTGCCTAAGGTCTATAAGCTAGGGTATACCCACATAATCATAAACTTTTACTAGAGGTGTGTTGAGGAAAAAGGTGCAGCTTAGTTAAGACAGTCGCCATCAGATATGCATCAGATATATCCTTTGGATATATCGGAGCGGCCAAGGTCATAAGTATCGGAATAATTGTAAAGGCGATAAAGTGCATATTGTGATATTTTTGAGTACCTTGGTCGTTCCGATATATTTCGTGGCGACTGTACATGTAACTAAATTACAAAAAAACCTTGCAAATATTAATCAAAATGTTGCCATCAATCGACAGGCCGAAAAAAATATTTTCGAAATTTTTCAAAAGAAATTTTGAATAAGATAACATTTTCAGAACTATTCAGAAGTAAACACCCAGTAAGTCTAAAATATTGTGCCCGTCCCCTCTAACATTTGAATCGCCAGTAAAAAAAAATATTTAAGAGGTCTCACTTGAATATTTTAATTTAAATACATACTTCAAACGAAAATTATTGTGAAGATTATCGGTTGAGCCGTTTGTGAGGTTAACTATACACCTCTTTTCAGTCTAAACCTTTGATTATTAAACCAACCGGATGCGAGACGCGCACTCATTTCTATCAGAAAAAGTCTGCCAATTTCGGCGCGGGGGACGAGGAAACGCACACAAATAC
The DNA here is from genome assembly GCA_947086415.1 of Pammene aurita. NCBI lineage: Eukaryota > Metazoa > Arthropoda > Insecta > Lepidoptera > Tortricidae > Pammene > Pammene aurita. The sequence goes on from OX352289.1 coordinate 58,022,209, forward strand.
TGTTAACACTAATGCATTTTCCATTGACGTCGCTACACACGCACACGATAAAATTATCAAACACTAGCATAAAATATACTCACACAAGCACAAACACAGCCACAGACAACCTGTCCGTGAACGAGATACTGTCATCTTTAAGTAAACGTACGCAGTGCGAGGAACGCGTCGAAAATAATATACTTAAGTATCGATATTTGTGACGTTTTCAAGTCAAAGGTACATCATCGTCGGTTGTTAATAGAGTTAATTTCTAAATGATTTTTTATGGTAACGCCTTATTGACAACCGATAATGATGTACCTTTGACTTGAAAAGGTCACATTTTATCGTAGATTTATTTATCGTATCCCTACATGTCACTGGATATAGATAGGCATTTCTTCCCTAGGGTAGTGGGAAAGCAGTTGATGAAGAAAATCCAGTGAGTGCTGGTAGGTCCAGGTAGGACAGTAGAGCTGCCAAGTTTGTAACTCTTTTAGCACCACCCAGGGATCACGTGTAGGGTTGTCTAAGGTGTATCCTACGGACGCAGAGAAACATTGATCGTAGATTAGTTATATATTTTTGTTTCTTTACCAAGTATAAGGTTTAGCTATTGATAAAATTATAATGTTAAGTTGTGATTAAATATCAAGTTTTTCTACCAGAATATTACTTAAAATGTTAGTATTCTACGTAAGTTAGTTTGTCTATTTGTTCAGGACAAATCTTGCAAGCTGATTTAGAATAACTTTTATATTATCAATTTAATATTTTGATGTGTATTTGCTTTTATATTTAGTGGAAAAGACTACAAATTATAAACAAATAACTATTACAATGAAACAATTAACTGCAAAGAACTCTGGAACATCACGGGATTCGAACCCACGTGTTTAGATTACCGTTCCAATGTGCTTCCAATTACACTAGACGTTCCTCTATCCACCTCAGTGAATTTTTCACTGTAATGAACAATGATGAATCAGTCACTAGCGACATCGTGATGTTCCAGAGTCCTTCGCAGTTGATATTTTGATTGTAATGGGCATCTGTTTCCAATTTGTGTTTCTATTTCTATTATCTCTTCTTCATTTTCTATTATAAATAAAAAGTATAACATACTGCTAATGTTAATATCGACATTTATTTTTGTGCTGTCCCATCACTAAAACTTATTTGTATGGATTATATTATATAATCCATACAAATTGTGAAAATAAAGGAACGAATTAATTTCTAAACAGGAATATCGTTATTTCAAGCATCTACAAGTATATTTCACTTAAGGAGCGCCACACATTAGAGCGGAATTCAGTGCGGAATTCAGCACACTAGCTGAAATTTGTCTATTAAAACGGAAATTTGTTTATGGTAGCTGTATTTTTGAGACCATAGACAAATTTCAGCTATTGTGCCGTACAGCACACATACGCTGAGTTTCTTACGCTGGTTCTTCTCATTTGGGGCTCCTTTCCGAACCAGTAGTAGTTTATTGCCCTTCCCATAATACGGTTTTAAAAAGATTTGAATTCAATACAGTTTTTAAACCAGTGTTTATGTTTTATTTCATTACCGTGCGTCCGTGCGTAATGTGCTATAGGCTAGGTTATCCTTATAGTGTCAGTTTTTTGAGTTCCAAACCACCTTACTGCCCTGCCCTCGGCGGTCCTCGACGACATATATAATTTAAAAAGCTATGCATGTGAATGAGTTTTACCTTTGAAGTACTGACGTTAATCTTTTCATTTTTCAATATGTAAGTTAAATAATTTAAAAGTCGATTAAAATATGTTTAGAAACAATTTAATAACAACACACACACACATAGACACACTGCTTTTTTTAACAGAGCAATGCTTTACAATTATGGCTGTATGGCGAATGGGTCTCTGCCTAACCCACGGAGTATCTTTTAAGTGTATTGCCTAACCTGTCACAACATTGACAATGAATGACATAATGGCGGACGTATTTCTGCCGCACTGGAGTCGATTACTCTTGTTTGCAATATTTTACTTACCTCCCTCGATGTAATCGTGTTCATAATTGCATACCCAATTTATCAATGAATTCATTGATAAATTGGGTATGCAATTATGAACCAGATGATACAATGTACTATGACGAGTCAAGTTTAAAAATTACCGTAAAGTAGATGTAGTACCATTAAGTGGCAACACTTTTTGATTGACAATATTTTTTTGTTTTTTGCTAATTTCGTGCACTATTTGATGATATTTAGACGTAATTATACTTACAGATGAAATGAAACGTTATCCTTCTGTAAACTAAACAATTCAGATATTTTCTTACATGAAAACACGCAGCAATTCGGCATTTTTACCTCAGATCGTTCCGCGCTGACTGACATTCATTGAATGGCGTTTGACGCGCGACAACTAGTTTTATATAACCGCTACGACCAGTGGTCTTGTACTTTTGGCAGAGGGGGACGCCTGACAATTACCACTCCATTGGTTTATTTCTCTGAGGTCTAAACTGACCTAAGTGCCTGGCAGATACACCGTTTTACTATTATATTTTCCGTATTGCATTGAAAACGGGCATTGTTTGACACAAGCTTGGCCAGTTTTATTTATTATTATCATAATGCAGGGACCGTAGCGTGACTGAAGCCTTTACAAAATCGCGATCGTGTACCTAATTCAGGCAAAAGCCCTAGCGCCATCTGTCGCGTCACTAGCGCAGCTTTTTTTTGTTTTGTTTTTATGGCTTTTACTCCTCGCCGGTATTAGCGAGGTGAATTCTTGCAATGTCGAGGTGTACACTTTTGATTTTTATTATTCTTTCATATTATAAATATAAGCAACGTTGTTCGCTAGAGGCCTTGCTGATTGTAAGGTGATAGCCTCCCTACAAACACGCGTGGGTGGCCGAGACCCCGGATAACCGTTTGTTCAACTAAAGGGTGGTTACGCGCGTTTTGAGACTATTTATCATTAGCTGCACACTTGTTCGTTAGTCACCGCACAATAAGCTATCAATATTACATACTGAACTACGTAAATGAGCAAAAAATAAAAACTATTCCCAAGACGTCGTCGCCATCTTGAGCTCAAACGGGTATCCTCGCAGTACGTGTTACTTCCATTTGTGCGGTGATTTGATGCTGTCAAGATATTTCAATTTCCTTTCTATCCATATTCCTTTCAATAAATGACGCTGCTTCATCTGATATGATATGATATGATATAATAATATAACACAATAATGAGAGCAACAAAACCCATTAGGTTATCTAACCTAATGGGTTAATAAAGCAATCTTGCTTTATTATCCTTGTTGCTAGATACAGGCATCTGGCAGCTTTTAATGGGTGGAGGGCAGAGTGACAGACTAGTTTTTGAATTGGAAAATAGTAATACTAAAATAGGTAAAAAATGCCGAAGTTATCTCGATTATAAAGGACAGGGCCTATATTTACATTAGAACAAAAAAATGTGTATTATAACGGAAACAAACACAGTAGGCGCTTTTTGTAAGCTGCTCGTGTCTGCCATTTTAATTTGTTTAATAACTTAAGGACCTGTTTCACAATGTCCAAGTAAGGTCCTGAATAAGCTACTTGCCACTTATCTGACGAATAAAGTCATCGTTGTCGTTTCACAATCTTCAAATAAGCTTAAATGGTAGATAAAGTGCCAAGTGTAAGTGTAAGTTTTGCAGGTAGTTTTATCTGTCAGTTAATTTATTTGTTAATTAGCTATCCAATATTTTATTTGGACATTGTGAAACAGGCCCTAAGTCAAGGTTTAAACTAATTTAAATGTTAACGTCCATCAAGTGGGAGGATAAAGAGTTGAAATAAAATAGTCAAATTATAAAATTTAATACATAATAAAGAGTACATGTAAAACAATGACAGCAAGTCACCACAGTGGTCAGCAGACCGGCACGCCACGGATACCAGTGCGAGTTAGCAACGTACAGTCCTCCTAAATCTAATATCATCCTGGTACAAATTTTGTTTAATGTCACTTTTATATCAGTATATTTACATTTTTTATATTTAATACTAAATTAACTCTCGTAAAGAAATCTAAAAACTATTGTAGTATGCTAGGAACTTTTGTGTTCAGACGATGTACATTTTAGACAGTAGCGTTCTTAAATGTCGAAATCGCTCTACATACTTACTTGCAACATTTACGCTGGTTGATGCGCTTTAAACATACATAAGGGTCACAATTACGACTGTTTCCAAGGCCACCCTTAGCCCCACGAGCGGGTTTACGTAGTAATAATTTACGAGTTTGCTTGAGGGTGTTAGTTTTTTGACACGTTCTAGCAGTTAGGTCTTTTTTGTCCCTCAATAATAACTCGGCGAAGCCTTTTTTAATAAGGGGGACCTTAGGGCACTTTTTACATTTTTGACAGCCTGAAGTCAATCTACTAGCGCAGGGATTTTGCTTGGTCAACATTAGGTTTGAAAATGCTCGTTTCATACGGATTTTTGGGGATGGGCACGGTGTTTTTGCTGGACAACAAATAGCATTGCGTACGTGGGTGCTGTTTTGAATAGTGTTGGCGCAAGGAGCTGAGCCTGAGGGAGGAAAGGCCGGCGGGCTCCTAGGAGGCGGCGCGCCTTTGTAAACTTCCATACTAAAACCTAAACTTGATCCAATGCGCATTGCTCTTTCGTTGGATTCTTGCTGGGCGGCGGTAGCGATTGCAGCATTTTCATAATCTCTATAAGTAGGTTTACACTTTGGACACTCGACGCCTTGATTTTTACAAATTGTTCTTCCTGCTATTTCATCAGGTCCCATCTTGCCGCTGTGCTGTACACCTGCCTCGGATTGATTCATTGGATTAAACGAACAGTAATGCATTCTAGTACAACATGTATCTGGTTTCAATAATTTTGATACAAACTTTTTCAAAGCTAAACCATCACCTTGGCTTCGTCTGTCATTCGAGGTCCGGGCGCGTAAATAATGCGGTACTTTACGGTAGTCGACCCCGCCGATTCCAACGTTTCTAGAATTAGGGTCGTATGCCACACAACAGCATTTCCGTTTTTGAACAGTATTATGTAATAACAGCCTGCCAAACTTCTTTCTAAAATTGATACTATTATTACATCCGCATTGTAGCCCTTTAGTTAGCTTAGGGTCCGGTATCAATTGAGAGCCAAAAATCTTTTTTACAGTCCAATTACTGCAGGAACATTGTTGCTCCTCTTGACAATCACATACTTCACTCTTGACAACATTTACGGCACGACTATTCGTACATTTCTTACGAATTGTCTGTAATATCATCTTCATCCGAAATAACGTCGTTATATTTGTTTTATTGGTTTTACTGTCAGAAGTTCTACAACAACATCTTTTTTGGTTTTCGTTACTAGACCTAGAACTTGTTTTTTTACGGAGGTTACATTTACGACAAATGCGTTTTTTTTCACAAGGATTTTTCCTTTTGCACGGGACTAGAATTGGTCCGTTATCACAATTACACCCTCTATTCTTTACTTTGTTAGATCTTTGTTCCGTAGCTACAGAGAGACTAGACGTATCACGAGAAACGGCGATTCCTACACTGTTCTGTTGATCAGTACATCCTCCCACTTTTGGTTTTTTGCTGCAACGACACTTTACGGGTTTAATCTTTTTAGGTTTACATCGTGATTTAGGTAAATTATTGCAACATATATCATTTCTTTCAAATTGTGATTTTACAAATTGGTTCAAAGATGATCTTGGAGATTTCAATTGGACTGAAGGAGAAATGCAACTATATGAAACTGCCTCGTTAGAATTATACTGCGAGCCTGTACTTCCCTTGCAGCATGACTGCTGTTTTGGTTCACGTCTTCTTAGCAATCCACTGAATATGGATGCTGACTTAGGTTCGCCGTACGGATACCCGTCGCTATTACTGAGAGCACAGTCTACACAAGGTTTATTGTTTTGCATGTACTGGGGATTGGGATTGTAGACAGGCAAATTAGAAGAATAATTATCACCTGAGTATGGGTTACTAGGAGGAGATCGGTTATCGATACATCTTCGGTAAAGTCCAACTTGAAAACTAAAGTTTGATCCAATATTAACTGCATCTTTGTCAGGCACTCCTTTTTTTTGGCCATTTACGAGTACAACATTTGAAATCTTATCAGAATTATTATTACTTTCGTTTTTATTACTTTGTGTATTACTTTCGTTTCCTGGACAATCTGGAATACAACAATTAATACCTCTATCGCGATAAAACATATCTCTATCAGATCTTCGCTCTCGCCTCTCTTTGCACTGGCATTGACATGAAACATCGTTACCATGTAAAATGTTACTTACGTTATTATATCTGTATTGATAACCCATATTATTAGACCCATCATAATCAGGTCTGCAGTTCCCGTATATGCAGGGTTTTGATCTAGGACGCGGCTTACCACATAAACATCGTTTGTTTTCCTTTAGTAATACACGAAAATACCTCTTCAAAAAGCTAGCATTCTTCATTTGTTCATTTTCCTTTTCATGGGGGCCATAAACACAAATACAACCATCTTCGTCGCGTCCAATGCTTGCCATATTAGTGGGTGAATAATTTATTGGCATAGGCACATGTGGAGCAAAATTTCCGTACCTTTGTCGTCCATCGCCCATACTTCGGTAAAAGTTTACGTTAAAAGAAGCGTTTGATCCTATTTTTGGACCCGTATTTTTATTAGTAGTCTTTTGGTCCCAAACAGTGTACACGGCAACTGTTTTGGCATAAGGTGTTTTATTAGCTTCTGGAGCTGGAAGTTTTTGTGTGCGAGTCTGCCAATCTTGATCATAGTCACTTGAATTTGACCTTAATTCTCTGTGTAGTTTCGATATATGGATATTTTGAAACCATTGTCGCTCGTAGTCATATCGTCTTTTATTTTTATTGATATTGCTCGGAATTTGAAAGGGACTGCGATATAAGTGCGGATATGAAATAGTGTTTAATGAAGAGTCGATATCAACCGATTTCATTGACACAACGCCGTAATTTGTTTCTCGTTTTTTAGGCGATGGCGGCGGATAGGATTTTGAATAAAATGTATGACTATTTGTCGGTGAATACACTGATAAACAGATCACTGAACACGACTTGCACGATTTAATAGGAATACAATTACCTAACAAATTCAATGTATTTGCTTCAGAGATCGTCGGTAGGAGTGGGATGACAGGCGTCAATGACGGCATTATTACATCTGTTTCAGTCACCCTTTTTAGGCACTTCTTGGTTTCTCTTTTTTTGTTTATTTTCTGGCGTATTCTTTTTGTTTGGCGTTTGCTCGTGCTTGATAAACAGGAAGTCAACAATATAGATTGAGTAGACTCAGATTTGAACCCTTTGATATGGCACGTCCATCCACCAACGGGACAATTTTTAACTGGCTGCCTATGATACAATTGCAGGTCTTTATAATGATCAACACCTACCCGAATAGGAAGATGATCATGTTTGTCATGTAAATCGTTAGGTTTATGGCGGTCTGCTGTTTTTTCATGGCGCGCATCTCCACCTTGTGATTGTGAGAATTCTGGCATGGTAGGTACTGTAAATAAAAAAGAATAAAGAAACATTATACTATAGTATACCTACCCTCGGTTCGTCTAACAACTTTTCTTCGAATTTTATTTCGTCTAACTACTTTTAATATAATGCCTATTTGCCTATTTGCTAGATTTGCCTAAAACTTAGTTTATATAAGCTTGTTTTAACTAATGATCATTTCATCGAAAATTATTTCGTCTTACCTTCATTAATATAATAGTATGGTTTTCACTCAGTATAATAGTGAAAAAAATTGTGCGCATCGAGAAAAAGTTGTGAATTTCTGACCATGGATAAAGTGCCCCACGGCGAATATTTTTGGTTTTGGACCTTTACAAATCAAATTTACGCCTAAAAGGGGTCCCATGCATTATGTTAGTACTCTCTGGGTACGGCTGCTCGGGATTGTGTGGTATCATTTCCGTATAAAACAGACGTGCAGGAATCATTTTGGTGCTTATTAAGAATGGTAAATTCCATTTAAAAAAAAGAGTTCTGCGGAAAAGGAAACACACTAAGAAAATAATATTTTTTTAGAATGTCATCATCATCATCATCATCATCATAATTTTAAGAGCCTGGCTCTTGTCGGTGGAGTAATCGCCATTCCTTTCTGTTCTCCGCTAATTCTTTTAGCTCTTGATACGTCATGACGTTGGCTTTTTCTTTGGCCTGATCTAGAAACGCACGTCTTGGTCTTCCTCGGTCTCTTCGTTTCGGTATTCTCCCTTCAATAATAGTTTTTATGTAATCGTCATGACGTATCAGGTGCCCCAACATATTTCCTCTTCTGTTTTCAATCGTTTTAAGCAGGCATCTGTTCTCTCCTACCAAATTCAGTACTTCTTCGTTCGTTCTTCTCTCTCTCTAGCTTATTCCTTCCATTCTTCTCCATATCCACATTTCAAATGCGCCTAATCTTTCCCTATCACGCTGGGTTAATGTCCATGTCTCGCAGCCGTATAACGCTATACTCCAGACGTAGGTCTTTATAAATCGTTTTCTGATGTTAGGTGATATCTTTGCTTTAAATATGTGTTTTTTGGAGTTAAAAGCTTTTTTGGCCATAGCTATACGTGTGATGATATCCTTAGTACATCTGGAGTCGCTAGTTATGATGCTACCTAAGTATTTAAATTTATTTACTTGTTCTATGGCAGTATTTCTAATTTGTATGGGAGCTATTTTGGGTATGCGTTTGGATGCAATCAAAGTTTTTGTTTTGAATGTCATAGTACTAATAAATAAATAGAATATCATAAGGAAGCATAATTAATGCAGTTTGTAAATATATACAATTTGAAACTTTTATTAAACAATAACTGCGTGAAAAAAATTCTTACGTATCGTGGTAAGTATCGAAAATCAATGTGAACGTGGCAGTTGTTATAGGCAAAATTCATTTCAAATTACATTTTAAGGTCAATACGCTACGGATGTTCACGTTGATTTTCGATTACACCACGACCAGAAAGAAATTTTTTCACGTAGTTTTTGTTTAGTAACAGCCTTAAAATTGTTTATATTTACAAACTGTATTATTTAATGCATGCTTTCTTATGATATATTTTTTATATAAAAATGATCTTTATTAGTTATATAACACTCTAAAATAATAATTCTCTGAGTGTTTCTACTCCCTGCAGTTTTTTTAAATTGGAATTTAACATTTTTAATATCAAAATTTTTTTAAAGGATTCTGAATGTATGTTTTATACGGAAATGATACCACACAACCCCTAGCAGCCTTAATCAAAGAGTACTAACATACTCGTATTCATTAAGACGTGAACGTCCAAAAATTTTACGGACCTCCAAAACTAAAAATATTCATCGTAGGGCACTTTATCCATGGCCAAAAATTCACACTTTTTTCTCGGTGCGCACATTTTTTTCAATTTCAAGCTCTGCTATAAATCTTATTTCGAATCACTATATACTGATATTCGGTATTGCAATCAGAAGTTTTAATGAAAATAGACGACATGATTATTATGGAGTAATATGCGAACCAAGTATTAGTTTTATCTACACTCATATTGTAAGTTCTCTAAAACGTGTTCGAAAACGGTAGGCAATGGCTAGCATTACCACGACCGATTTTACTATGATAAACTTTTTATCCGTAGCAGTAACGTAATTTTAACTTTTCATGCTCAATTATTGATGTGCTATGAGTTTTGATAACATAATGTACACCTGCACCCTCCCGGGGATCCGCCGACAGCCCGACACGCGCCCGCGCGACCGCCGGCACAATCGAGTTGGCCATGGTGGCGGTACAATGGCGGCCATTCTATGGTTTTTAGAATAAATAATATGAGTGTAGATAAAGCAGTGTATGCAACTGTACGTAATTAGGCCTCAAAACACTCGTGTGACCTTATTATCATGTTTTAAGTACCCTTATTACGTAACAGTTACATAAACTACTATAGTCTAATACTTTGTTCGCATTACTACTGGAAACGAATTGCATGCCTATACCACTACTACATAACCTACGACCCCAATAGAAATAAAATACTGCCTGGAAAGTAGGATAGGTTAGAACTACGACTTCAATAGATACAAAGTATATTCGGGAAAGAAGGTTAAAGTATAGTTCACATAGAAATGGTACGCAATCAAATACGTAGCATTTTCAACTAAATTAAGACAGTGTATTTTAAGTGATAAAAATTAAATAATAATAGGTTTATTTAATAGTATTTATTGAAATTTTACACATTTATTATTGTTACAAGCGAATTTACGGACTTTTTCTTGATGGATGTTATCATCTTCTGAACAAGACTTTTTTCAACTTTTTTGGCCTGTTGTTTCCACGTGGAACGCAGAGAATTGATGTCCTATACCGTTTTGCCCGTTTTGATTCATATAGCTTTCATTATTACCCAGTAGTTTTCAATTGGACGAAACTGAGGACAGTTTCGAGGATTCATATTATGGGGTATAAAATCGATGTTATTTGAAGCATACTACTCCAAAACCCTTTTCGAGTAGTAGCAGCTAGCCAAATCCCGCCATAATTTTACTAGGCCATAGTGCTTTTTAATAAAAGGCAAAAGTCGCTTTTGTAAGTACTCTTTCATGTAAACCTCGGACGTCATTGTTGATGATGTAATGAAAGTGTTGTTCTTAAGACCGCTACTAGATACTTGCTGTATCACATATTTCTTGGCATTTTTTTCAAGTTTTACAAACTTATATTTTTCCTCATCATTCCCTCTATCTTTGGTAATATAAAACTTGGTACTTGGTAGGTCATTAAAATCGTCCAGGAACAGAAAGTTGAATTCCTAAAATGTTGGATTTGCAAAAAGTTGAAATTGCAGCATGTTGAATGTTAAAATGTTGAATTTGCATAAAGTTGAATTTTCTAAAAGTCCAAATTGTATAAAGTTGAATTTGCAGCATGTTGAATGTTAAAATGTTGAATTTGCATAAAGTTGATTTTGCTCATAGGTAGGTTAGGTTCGTTAGTTATCTTCTAATGGCCGAAGGCCAAACTGCACAGAAATAGCGGCAGCGGGGCTCCATCGACATCGCTAACGTAAAGATAAACCCATTTTGGTGCAGTGGGTCTACGGGGAAAAAAATTACCCGTGGTGCCCTGTGGTACAAAAGCCGTGGTACCACGGTTAAAACACGAAGAATTCAACATATTGCGAAACTAAAAGAAATCAGCTTTGCGGGAAAGTATATATTTTGAGAAATCAACCTTTTAATATTTCAACATTATAAGAATTCAACATTTTGCGAAACTAAAAAAAATCAACATTCTGGGAAAGTCAACATTTCGGGATTTCAACATTTTAGGAATTCAACTTTCTGTTCCTGGACGATTAAAATATAGCTTAAAGTAAGTTTCATCAACCTTAAAAGGCAGCCCTTGAATTTTGTCAAAATTCGGTCGTATAAGAGTCGAGCGAGAGTAGACGTGTTTTTGCTGTTTTGTTCTGTTTCACGGTTTGCTTTGGCTGTTATATGCCTTTATATTACTTACCCAGCTCGAAGGCGTATAAGTCTTACAGTACTGCGACTTTTTTTTAATATGCCAGATAGATCATAATCCGATATACTTGGATTTTGTTTAATAGCCCTTAACACTTTTTTACCAAGTTCTTGTCCTCAGTGCAACCATTGGTTGAGTTGGGGCTTTCTATCGAAAAACAGAAAATCTTGGTATTTTTTTAAGGCCCTACATACCGTGGTTTTCGGTAAATTTAACGATATTCGATCCGGACGATGAGAGATTTTCTAAGTATTTGTTCACTATAACTTCCATCGTCTAAAATTTCGAAATTCATAGACCTATCCGAATCAAACTTTTGGTGCTAAGACTTCAATATATTGACTTTGAAATGCGATCGTAATTTTTTTTATTTTTGACATCAAATATTTTTTTAACTTGCGACAACTGCGTGCCATTTCTATATGAACTATACTTTATGTTAGGTTAGAACAGTGACCTTAACAGTAACAAAATACTGCCAGGAAAGTAGGTTAGGCTAAAACTGAAAACTCAATCGAAACGAAATACTCTTAGAAAAGTAGGTTAGGTTAGGTGAGAACTGCGACCTCAACAAACATAAAATGCTGCAGAGAAAGTAGGTTGGTTAAGTTAGACTAGAAGTGCGACCTCGATAGAAGCCATCCGTCCCGTCCTGAAAGATTGGGTGGAAAGGCGGCATGGGGTCCTGACCTTCCGTTTGACACAGATCCTGTCGGGGCACGGTTGCTTCGGTCGGTTTCTGTGGAAGATAGTGGGTCGGGAACCAACCCCTGAATGCCATGAATGTGGAGCAGGTGAAGATACGGTCCAGCACACACTGGAAGTCTGTCAAGCATAGAGCTCGCAGCGTTCAGAACTGGGTTCGGTAATAGGTGCGGATCTGTCCTTGCCGGCAGTGATTGCTGCCATGGTGAGGCAATGCAGAAGGAGAGAAATGAGCGCGAAAGGGAGATTGCGGCGGAAGCGGACTCCATTCGCAGTCGAAGAGCAGGGAGGAGGCGCGCTGCGCATGAGCGAAACCTCCCACCCTAATAAGGGTAGCGGGCGGCGGAGATAGAGGGTTTCCGTCGTACCCAGCTTAATCCCTCGAGCGGGAAGCACGCCAAAGCGCGTTTCTGCAAAGTTACCCGGGGGGAAGTGTGATCTTTACCCCGTTATTACACTAGTCATTACTAGTTATTACAGCTGCTGGTGGGTTCGCGGAAAATACGCAGGTGGTCCCGTCTTCCCGCTAACAGACAGCGAAGCGGCCAACGTCAGTTTTTACCAGGTATTACGGGCAATTCACACCCGTCGAGTCCTGCATAACCCGAGCTCCCTCTACAAGACCGGGCATGAGCAAGAGCATTTTCTGACGAAAAAAAAAGAACTGCAACCTCAACCGAAACAAAATACAAGTAAAACACAATAAAACAAAGACAAAATATAAGTATATAAATTGAATATTCGAAACAAAATGCCATAATATCAATAAAAAATAGGTGTAATGAAAACTAGACAAAACGAATAAGTATGAGAACTGAATTTATATGTTGATATGTTGAAATAGGTTGATTTCAATTCGTCATTTAAATGATTGTAGTCTTAATAATGATTGTATTATTTCTCATTGAAAGAAGGAGTTAACGATATGATTTGATTCAAAAGGGAAAGGCTGACCAGAAATATATGATCATGCGCCATGTCGCGGAATTTCATTAGAACTTTTTTTTTACACTGGCAATAATTTTAATAACTAAATGATATGCATGTGTCAATGCATGTGTTAGGCTGACAGTGTTATCAGTGTCATTGTCGCGATTTAATTGAATAATAATATAGTGTTGAATATCTAAATATATAAAATAAGAAACTGACTGACTGATTGACATATCAACGCACAGCCCAAACCGCTGGTTCTAGAGATTCCAAATTTGGCACGTAGGTTCCTTATAAGGTCTAGGGATGCACTAAGAAAGGATTTTTCAAAATTCACCCCCTAAGGGGGTAAAATGGTGGTCCAAAATTTGTATGGCGAATCAAGATTTGTCAGACTATTTTATTCGAAACTTCACAGGAGTATTCCTAACGATAAATGAGTAAACAAGTGTTTCAGGTTTTTTGAAAATTCAACCCCTAAAAGGAGCAAATGTGGTCACAAAGTTTGAAAATCAACATGGGTATAGTATCCTTTTTGAGTATCTATAGTCTCCGCGTCTCCTCCGTATAGTACGCGGGCGAAGCCACGGGAAAAGGCTAGTTAAATAATAAACAACAATAAATTACCAAAATAATTTATAGTCAACAACAAAACATTGTAAATAGTGTAAATTAATAAACTGCTGTAAATAAACTCTCGGGAAATGAAACTATTTCGCTGTAAAACATTTTCAAAATAGCATCAGAGCTGACAGCTGACTGATCAGAGCTAAACAAATCAAGATGTCACCATACCACAGGAGAATAAGATGCTCTATGATTATAATGAACTGTTGCCATATAAATGAGAATAATAGCGCCCTCTTGACAATGATCATATAGACCGTAAGCCAGGAACAAATTTCGTTGGTCATCGCGTCCCAGGCGAAAACTCGTGGAGTGGTTAAGGGCGATGTGTAATGAAGCCTCGTGATGGTCAGCTGCCTCTCCGTTGGTGGATTGAGGAATCGCAGACATTTAATCGATAAAAAAAATGGTCATTGCGTCCCGATTGAAACTTTGTCAGATGATAGTTTGTATCCTATTCTAAATATAAAAAATCGTCAGTCAGCTGTATCGCAGTGAAAAGACCGTCAGCTGGTCACGTGAACATACGATCTTCAGGGCATCAGCTGACGGTCTTTCCACCTAGATACAGCCGGATGACGATTTTTCATGTTTGTAAGAGCATATAAACTATCATCTGACAAATTTTCAATTGTGACGCCATGACAGTTTTTTTTAAGTGATTAAATGGCTGCCGATCCTCAACCCACCAACGGAGCGGCAGCTGACCTTCACGAGGCTTCATTATATATAGCCCTTACCCACTTCACAAGTTATCGCCTGGGACGCGATTGGTCATGAAATTTGTTCCTGGCTTACGGTCCAATATATTTCTGGTTAGACTAAAGCCTACAAACATGACGTGACATTTATCAGCATAATTTTAATTTCTATTTTATAATGGAAAGAAAAATTGAAAAATTCACCGCGTCGAGCAAGATTCGAACTTGCGACCTTTCGGAACACCGGTCCGACCGCTCTGACCAACTGAGCCATCTACTTTTACTCAACCGCGCAGTTCGAATCTTACTCGACGCGGTGAATTTTTCGAGCAACAAAATCCGTCTGGTTAGATCCTTATTGCTAGATCCGGGCATCTGTTAGCTTTTAATGAGTGGAGGTCAGAGTCACAGGCTAGCAAAGTTTTTGAATTGGAAAATAGGTATAATCTGCTGAAGTTGTCTCAATTATAGACTTGGCCTATATCTTAACATTAATAACAAAAACATTGCGTGTTATTACGGAAACAAAAACAGTGGGCGACAAGTTGGTACTATACTTTCCCCCTTCATAAACTTTTGGCAATGACATAGTCTAATTATTTATATAATTTATCATAATATTTCATCAAACCCATAACTCTAGGATTTGTTTCTTGAAGTCGTTTGCATTTTTTGACCTCCACCACTTTACTTAGAGCTGCCAGATGTCCAGATCCAGAAATAGTATAGTAAACTGAATAGAAGGGGTTTTGTAGCTCTCATTATTTTGTCATATCTGACGTGGCTAGCTCTCCGTCTAATAGGTATATACTCGTACATAGAAGTCATGGACGCAGAAACGGGTTAAATACATAACTCTCATTTTGGGCTACTCAGTAGTCGGGTAAAATATGTTTGACATAAACTTGAATCATATTTTATATTTACAATAAGTACAAATAATATTACCAGATTTATCCGAATATCCAAAGGTAGGGCACCATTAGTCAAAATTAACGATTGATAATGTGATTGTCATGATTTTAAATTTATAATAGGTATTTAAAAATAGGTGCGTGAGTAACGTTACATATTAGTATTTTTGTAAGTTTTTAGGAGTGATTTTAAAAGAATCTTAAAATGACGCAGATATGACACAGATCGTGAATGATGTCAAGTTAATGTCAAGCATTTTTCAAGCATAGAGTTCATAATATACGAGTAGAATAAAGCCGCCTACTCACACCATACTCACACACCTGCTGCAGGGGCAATACCGGACGGCGGACTATCATTTTGTTGGCGACAACCGCGCGGAGTACACGTGTGTCGCTTGCAATGGATAATAAAGTAAACTATGGACACAGGTGATTGACACATATGTGGGATAAAAACACAAATACTATTTTGAAAAACCAAACTATATATAAGTTTGGTTTTTCACCTACCTACCTACTGTTTAAAATATATCGCGAACTCGAAAAGGATGTCAACATTACAAGTTACAAAAAAAAAATTTAAACATGCGTACGTTCTATACCCGGGACGGGAGTTAAAAAAAGTTAGTTACTTCTTTGTGTTTATTTTCATAGGTACTAGATTTGCGCTCGCGACTTCGTCTGCATAGAATTCAGTTATCGTGTGCAGTCTAGAACTATTATTTTTTGCGGAATAAAAAGTATCCTATGTCCTATTCGTCAGCCTAAGCTACCTCCTGCACCATTTTCGAGAAGTGCGTTCAGCAAGACCTTCACTCACAAACTGAATGCATGTGTGTAGAGAAATCCCAATATTGGCCCAACCCCCGTGAGTCCGATATTGCCCCTGCGGCAGATGTGTGAGTATTACGCCCCTGCCGTCCTGCCGCAGGTCTAATCTAAAAATTGGCTTTGTGTATCCATACACATCACAAATAAGGAGGCAATTACGGTTCAGGTGTCTGAGTAGGCGGATTAAGAGTACTCTTGCCCGTAATAGTAGTTTATTTATGTGACTGCTAGTGCTACGTGATGAAGGGCATTAAAATATCACACTATAGTTACATACACTGCTTTATATACACTTATTAGTCTTATTACCTATAAATTCTCAATGACGTGTTCGAGAACCATTCCATTAGAATGACCGCCCTTGCACCGAAATGGCTAACTGGATTGTGCGGGGGGTCGAGGAGGAGGATAACCGCGGCCGGGAGGGCTAGATATTCATTACGTTACTATTATCGATGTCGTAATGAATTTTCATACATTATTACGACACTGGCACAGATAATACACTGATCACGCAAAATAGGCACACTGGATGTCGACTTGCGGAAAAACGCCCAGGATAACTAACTAACTAACTAATACACTGATGTGTGGTCATTTTGATATGGGTTCCGAACGCAGAATAGGAATAGGAGAACATGGCCGCTCCGGTTGGTTCAATTCTCTAAGCTGGTTACGCTATTGTGGCCCTGGGGCCTATTTCTCGAAAGGTATTAGACCATATACTATTCTATTAGTCCACGAACTGTTAAATCGTATGGGTTTCTATGACAACACACTAATAATATTAGTCTAATAATAATACCGTTCGCCCGCGGGGGCAGCTTGTGGCCAGCTGACGGTGAGTGGCGACACCGCGGACCCCTATTCCAGAGGGCCCTTTCCCTCTGGCCTGACCTCTGTGCTTGCCTTAACTGGCCACAAGCGCCATTTTATATCTATGGGCCGGCCAGAGTTGAGTCGCAAGAGCGGGACCTATGCTCCAGGTTGGAAGTGTAAAATGTCATAACGCCGGCGGTCTGCTGAACGCATTACCGGGATCTGGCTACCGCAGACTCACCTCTCGACAACCTCACAGCCCACGCACCGGTGTTGCCCTTGAGCCATCTTTGATGTCGCTTTTTACGGGGGCCCATCTTGCGGCGGGCGAGTCACCGTCAGCCGGAAATAAAATTGGATACCGTTTTATTAGGCAGGCGTCCGGTTCTTCATCCAATAGTCCAGTAGTTAATCCATACTTTTCACCCAATAGCCTAGTACATTTTAGACTCCATTAACTCTCAATAGTCTTTACACCATGGCGGGTGCTGTCTCTGCGTGCGTTCCATGACACGGGTAGGGGCAGCATCCGCTTAGTGTACCCCTCACTTTTCATTAAATTGTCGAAAGGGCCTCTGCGCGTTGGCTTCGGATCCGCATATGCCTCCCAAATGTCCGGAACACAATTGTTCCGTGGTCGGGAAAGACACACCGTTCGAGAATGGGCCCCTGGCTGGGTGCCCTGGGATTTGTTTACGATTTTTTAAATAGCAACAATTTTTTGAAGGTCAAATTGTCTGTTAATTGGTGTGGCAGGGTGTGAGATTTGTAAAGAATATTACGTTTTTTTATGATTTTTTAATTTTTTTTTATATAAACCCTCGACAATCCGGCATCCGTTACCTATGATTATAATTTAACACAACAAAGCAGAAATAAGACGAGCAGATAGTGATTTTGATACAACATTAAGGAACATAAGAAAGGCATCATACATTTTCACAGACCTAAAATTGCGCTTTGCTAAAAGACAGACGAAGTGCGCAAAAGAGAAACCAACACGTATATGAACATTCCGCGAGTGCGAAAGAGATACATGATCAGTCTCCTAGCAGGACGACTTTTGACATCACTCGTTACACTTAAACACCTGCGTCGGGAGTGCTCATATTGAATCTTGAAAAATATAATATTATCCGCTGTTCATTTACCTGGAATAAAACAAAAGAAGAATGGTGTCGTGTTGCGTCCCGGATTGCACAACTACACAAATAAAAAACCCAGGCAATCACTCGTTTCACAGGTAAATATGATATTCCGATCGTTGTTTGAAACCATATTTTATCAAATTAGCCAAATAAATCATGTAAATAACCGTTTGATACCATTAAATATTAATGTCTCTTTTACTGCATGTGAATATTTTATCATAATAGTTAATATTAAAGATTATCTATACATATAATAAAGCTGAAGAGGGTCGAAAGTCTGTACATGGAAGATAATCGAAAAAAAGTTGGCTGGGGATACTTAGAATCGATAACAGAACACGTTCCAACAATTTTCAGAATTTTTGTCTGTTTGTCTGTTTATCTGTTTGTCTGTTTATTTGACCGCGCATCACGTGAAAACGGCTAAACGGATTTTTATGAAATTTTGTATAGATATAGTATGAGTCCTGGGAAAGGATAATATATAGTTTTAATCCTGAAAATCAACCCTGGTGGGGGTGAAAATGGGGTTGAAAGTTTGTATGGAGAATTTTTAACCGCTGAAACGATTTAGATAGAAATGAGTATGGAGATAATTTGAGTCTCGAGAAACGTCATAGGATAGTTTTCAAACCCTTGTGGGGGTGAAAAGGGGGTTAGAAGGTGGTATGAGGAATTTTTACCGCTGAACTGATTTAGATGAAAATTGGTATAGAGATAGTATGGGTCCCGAGAAATGACAAAGGATAGTTTCATCTTCAAACCCCCCTCCCCCCATCTTACTTTAGAACCGTAGGTCCAAAAAATTAAAAAAAAAATGGAAGTGAAGCCTGAAAGGTACTTTTTATAAAAACTATCTATACATGTAATAAAGCTGAAGAGGGTCGAAAGTCTGTTCATGGAATATATTCGAAAAAAGTTGGCTGAAGATACTTAGAATCGATAACAGAACACGTTCCAAGAATTTTTTATTAGTTAACGGCTGAACGGATTTTGATGAAATTTTGTGTAGAGATAGTTTGAGTCCCGGGAAAGGACAAAGAATAGTTTTCATCCCGAAAATCAACCCTGGAAGGGATGAAAAGGGGGTTGAAAGTTTGTATGTTGAAAGTTGGTATTAAAATAATTTGTAATTTTTTGGTCAAGGTGTTCATATTTATAACATGTTACCCGTCGATGCTTTAAATTTACCTTTACCGGCTCTTAATAAATATTTGAAAATGTCATGAATGTCATAGGGTTATTGCAGGTTCGAGGGCTATATATGACGGACAAAGATGCATGGCCCAAACCAAAAAACTACTACAAAATCATCTAACTTTTATAGGACACCGTTTAGGTAGGAAAACATATTAAACGTTTTGTGAAGCAGTCAGATTAGGATTTATTTTTCTTTGTAATTAAACAATAGGTACATTATCTGTCTCTCAAGCTGATAATGCGTAGTTCTTCAAGAAGACATATCAATGTCTTCTTGAAGAACTACGCATTATTTTGTATAATTAAGATCTAATACTCTTTTGAAAAAAATAAGTCCAGTCGAATTTCTTTTCGGTGATAATACTTCTTGGGCCAGAGGTGTAGCGTTAGAATCGGTGGTAGTTTTGGAACGAAGTTCCTTATCGGACGGTTCGCGGATGGGGGCCTATGCGAAAAAAAGTCACGTGACGAAAAAGCGTCACGTCACGAAAACGCGACACCCATACGATTGAGAAACATGTAAAATGGAATGAAATAAAAAATATATAAAATAGAATAAAGTGAAGTGAAGTGTAGTGAAAAGTGAAAAAAGTCGAGAACCTTAAAGAATAACCTTAGTCGAGAATTTTAAAAATGTCGAAAATGTCAAAAATTTCCAAAATGTCAAAAATTTTCTAAATGTCAAAAATTTCCAAAATTTTCAAAATTTCCAAAATTTCCAAAATTCCCAAAATTCCCAAATTTTCTAAAATTTCCTAAATCCAAAATTGGCAAAATTTCCAAACATTCCAAAACTTTTCAAAATTTCCAAACTTTCTAACATTTCCAAGATTTCCAAAACTTCTAAAATTTCTAAAATTAAAAAAAAAAACTAAATTTACGATAAAGTCAAAAATGAAATAAAATTAAATAACATAACTTCGTTCCAATCGCACTCGATTCACACACTTTCCTCGACACTCACCTATTTTATTTTTCTCTGACGTTCATTAGTGCATTGTAGTGTGCTTACATTGACGAATAAATATCTTGATCTACACCAATATCATAAATCCTCTATTCCGCTTTCGGAACTGTATGTAATTAATTACCAACATTATTGCAACCAGTAACGTAACATCAGTGTATTATCTTTGACAGTGTGGTAAAAACGTATGAAAATTAATTACCTACGGTAACGTAATGAAAATCCGCCCCCCCGACCGCCGGCGCAATGTTGGTCATGGCGGTGTAATGAATGAATGAATGAATGAACGAATGAAAGTTTTATTCATGACAATTACAAAAAACATAATAAACAATAACATATACAATCCGAAACATTAATTGCCACGAAATGGTCGCAACTCAGCGTTAAATGCCGGCAGGGCCAGCGCTGGTCTTCCGTTGCAACCATTTGACGACACGGCGCATTGACGCATTGGCTTGAGTAATGGCGGTCATTCTAATGGTTTCAATGGATTTTTAATATGTGTGTAGGTAAAGCAGTGTATGCTTCTGTACATAATTAGGCCTTATTACGTAACAGTTACATCGCCATGTCCGTCCGTCTGTCCGCGGTCTAGCTCAGTTACCGTTCGCACTAGAAAGCTGAAATTTGGTGAGGCCTGATAAGAACTTTCAATAAAAACTGTATTGAATAAAATCGGTTCAGCCGTTTTTGAATTATTAGTCAAAAACTCATAGTGAAAGGAAGTGCCGAATAGTAAAATGACGTAAGCGCCTCCAAATAAACGACCTTTTGAACGGATGTTTTGTAACAGGGCAGCATCTACGAAACTCTACACTGAGCATCGCCGGACATGCTCTTGGCCGGTTTTTTTTGCATCGTTTTTCCGGAAATCACCCCTTAAGGATTACTAATTCCAATTCAAGAAAATCCCCAGCCAGGTTATACGTAACCTATAAAAATTCAACGTCTAAAAGGGGGGGTAGCCACTACTTTCGATTGAGTTAAAATTGCATGGGTCATGGACCCCCCCCCTCCAAGTGCACCTAAAATAGAAAAAAACATTTCAGCATTTGTGATCCCCCCCACTTCCAACCACGCCTGTTCTTACCTTTCATGCTTTGACTGATTTGACGGGAGGATCGATTTGGATGATATTTGCCGTGGACATGAACGTATAAATACAAAAGTGGTCCTGTATCGTCCGATATACACCTACTACTCTCTAAGTCGTTTAAATCATGCGAAAAAAAATAGTATAATAAAAAAAAGTATTAATTTTTGAGTGTAGTTTCATTTAGTGGTAATTGTAAAATATTTTTTCCCCTAGCGTATCCATCTGTCAACTTTACTTCAAGTTCCGCCTCCAGGGTAGCGGGAGAGAAATTAGGGGTGAATTAGCCGCTTACTGACACAGACCGAATTCCACGCGGGCGGAGCCGCGGGCACAGCTAGTTTTGTATAAAAATCAAAATTGTCATTTTACGCTAGGGTTTGACAAAATATCGTAGGGACATAATATCGATAGCTGTTCGATATGAAAATTATAATTATAGCTTCGAAAGAATTATAATAAATAATAAATCTCGTATTAACATTAAGTCATTCCGCTTACTTTTATCTATGAAAGCTAAATTCCACTCTTAAGTGTGTGCTGCGCCTACCACTTCGACTTCCACCCAACTTCCAATCCACCAAGATTGC
Source organism: Pammene aurita (assembly GCA_947086415.1). Lineage (NCBI taxonomy): Eukaryota > Metazoa > Arthropoda > Insecta > Lepidoptera > Tortricidae > Pammene > Pammene aurita. The sequence continues at coordinate 58,044,315 of OX352289.1, forward strand.
ATTGATGCAAGACTACATTTGCATGCGATTTTATTAGCGTCACAATTAATAACGCTATAATAAAGAAGTATGTAAAAAACAAACTATCACGTATATAAACACTCCATAAGTGCGAGAGAAAAAAATGACAAATCTAAAGGCGTGCCAACATCTTAATTTCTGTAAAATAACATGAACCCGCTTTTTAACAGATCATATTTAATCGTGTGAAATATAAAATAATTCTGAATAAATATATTTTAGTTTTCTAGAATTTTAATATGCCGTTTAGTGTAAAACATGAATATAAATTTAACGTTGCAACTTATCGATAATAAAGTTAAATATCGATAGATAATTGACCTGTTGTACTTGGCACCACTATTTTTTACGCTCACATAGACAATTTACCCACACTCTAGCATTTCAGTTTTTGTCGCACTTTTGATATTTGTCAAACCATCTGTCTATACTAGATCTGTGTACATTTTACACAAGTACGCTGTGGTAATTCTGATATTTGATATGCAACATAAAGTAATAAATTTCAGAAAGTACTAACTCATTTTGATTTTCTGAAGCAACTAATATGAAGCTTGGAGCACAGAACATATAATTACACCCCTCAAAGTTACGATTATTGTTGAATTATAAAAATATTATGTACAATGTACACACGTTATCATGTGTGCACACAATTCGAAAGCCTAAAATTAGTTTATATGTTTAACAATGTAAATATTGCAGCAAATACGACTTATTTTCGCATATCTGAATCATATGTAACTATGTGGTAAGAAAATATTATTTGTTCCAGTATCATTATTGTTTTTTTCTTTATACACGATGTTGCAATACGCAGATTTTTAAAATTTTCCGCCTTTTTTCCGGGCCACATAATAATTTTACATGTCGCTGATAGTTTAAACAAATGATTCTGAAAAGTTAATGCATATAAAAAGTCCCTCCCCTGCTCGAGGAACAAAGGAAACCTGGGAGACTTATAGTTCTAGAAACCGGATTTTTAAATTTATTTTTAAGTATTTTAAAAATACGCTGTCAGTTTTTTGCATTGCAGCAATGCTATTTCGTGTTCCCCCATTAAAGACGTGACTAATTATATACATCTCATCTAGGAAACTTATCGAACTAGGTTCAGTGTCGTGGACCTTCAATCCCCGCAGCAACCACTTTCTTTGGAAAATGCAGCAGTGGTTTTTCTTACACAGAAATTAATGATCTTTCAGATGAGCATTGGTTTCTTGAGGAGACTGAGAAAACTAGATACCTAAGTACGAGGCGTCGGTTACGATGCTGCTGCCACTGACAAGGCCAGGCATGCAGCACCGCATTATTGTGTAGCCCTACTCCTCCCCTGCTGCGAGGAACTAAGGAAATCTAGGAGACCTATCATACTAGAAACCTGATTTTGTATTGAAAAAAGAAAAATTAAAGTACGCCGCCACTTTTATTGCATTGCAGCATCGGTATTTCGTGTTCGTGTATATACACCGTGGGCCCATATAACTAGACAGATTTTAACAGTGTATTTCTCATCATAGTTAGATACTAAAATGTCCTATAAACTTTTCTGGAATACGCCTAGTTTCAGAGTTGATACCAATTTAAAAAAAATACACTTTTTATTATAACTCATCACAAAACTCCTTTATAATGGCGTTGTTGCCACTATTGGACATTGTTTACACGTCCTTATTGACAGATATCAAAGTGACAAGGAAAACTTTGCAGAAACTAAATTTTTACAAAAAGAAAATACCAATTCGTTTTAGGCGATAATTTTATTAATAACATTTGCTTTTCATTTTCATTCAAAAAATGAAAAAAAAAACGAAAACAAATTTTTTTTTGGCGAATTTGACCTAAATTCACATAATATTTTTTCTTTCTTTTGGTCTTAGAAATTCGTGGTTAAGATCTGTCGGGTTATTCCAGCCCACGGTGTATATAGATTTAAGCTACGTCATCTTGGCCCTTAAACTTGTTTCAAACTTTTTTTAAAGTCAACTATTTTTTTTTGAATGTTTAGTGTCAGTCAAGGTCTAGTAACTTCTTAACAAAAGTGTGTCCTTCTTAAATTGCATAAGTGTGCGTGCGGTTTATAACAATTATTACCAGTATTAAAAACATATGTTTTTAAATATAGCAACATTTAGAACCGACTTTAAACGATATTATACTTTGCAATTTCTCGGGCCTAATCAGTTTTGCACCCTGCCTTGCTTCACTCCCTCGACTCCCTAAGTTTCCTATCATTTATTACATCTCTCTAACTGACATATCGGGCCCGAGAATTTGTAAAGTATAGTACTGGTTGTTGTCTATGCTGTCTATGGTTATGCTGTCAATCACAGCCACACCCGGTTTACTGCCATACTAACTTTCTCATCATAGACGTTGACTTGACGTTTGTCAAATCGAGGGGAAAAATGAAAATGAAGGCTAGTAGCCTCGCTCTTTTTCGTGCGCTACACTACCCTACATTTAGGGTAGTGTGAGACGGATATTTCATCTTTTTTTTTTGTATTTTTTCCCCGCCGCGGCGCCATATTGGTTTGTCTGTAATTGTGACTGACGGTTATTTTCAAGTGGTGGATAATTTCAATTACTTTAAATTGTAGGTATAACTGGAGACTTAATGCGGACCCCAAAATGCTGTATTTGTGGTAACAAACGAGAGAACGCATTTTTTTGCCAGTAAGTGACGAAAATAGATTGAATCAATGGTTGGCCTGTGTAAACTTGGAGTCGCTAAAAGTATTACCAAAAGGCATATTGAGTACGCGCTCAGTGTGTCACGTACATTTTGAGAGACGGTTTATAAAACCAAATAGCCGACTGAAATATGGTGCCTATCCGACATTGTTCACACCTGATAAAATAACTAGTAGAGTACCTGCACAACAGTACCCAGATATTTGTAAGTATTTGGCCTAGTCTCTTATAAATTCACATTTTTCCTATACTAATTGTACATAGATTTTTTTTAAATTAGGTATTTTCTTTTCAGCACTTGAATATCAGAATTCGCGGAAAAGACCACAGCTATTTTAAAAGTGATCCGCCTGTAAAAGTACCAAGACTCACTGGTAGTAAGTATTTTTATTAGATTTTTCATCCATATTTAACTTATAACAACCTATTTTTCCTTATATATATCATAAGCAGCGACCAGAAAACCGCTTCATTTGGTTAACCATATTAATTTAATGTAGTTTCCCTGTTGAAATTTCAATATTTGCCACTTATATCTATTTTGGCTGCTTTGTGATACAAAAATAATATTTTGAACTATTTAATTATACAGTTTTAATTGTATACTATAGGTAAATATTATCTACAACACGGTAATAAATACTACTCTCTGCGGGCTTTTTTTATAAAAAAAACATTTTTTACAATAGTTTGGTAGGTGTAACTACCCTACCAGATATAATATCCCTTTATTGGTAACCGGTTCCGGTCCCAGATTCGCAGGTCTTAACGCTTTGATGTTATGAAATTTGACTTGTAGAAAGCGTATTAAGTTTTAGAAAATGATAGAGCCTACTGAAACACACACGGGCGAAGCCGCGGATACCGCTAGTTATATTAGTAGTTAATAATCCCTATTAATCTTCTGTCCTTTATTTGAAGCCTGTTAATTATTTGAGAGAGGCAATATTGTTTGTCGTGACGTGGCGGTTGCTGATTGGTCGATACCCACACCTTTCTCCCCTCCACCTAGTTCCAGCTTTGGCCACCAGGGGTCGTGGCAACGGAGGGCGCTGGCGAGCGCGCGACCCGTCATTGGCGTCTTGTCTGTCGATACGTACGGTTGTTACAAATTCAAGGAATTTGTAAGTACCTATGCTGATTTTAAAAATTCAAATTTCTAACGGTGTTACCGTTCGTGATTATAATTCTTAGTTATTTTACAGAATTTAAGATGTCGGACACAAGTACATCTAGTACTAGTTCGTCGTCTGATTCGGAAGATTTTACACCCACTCCTGCGGCAACATCATGGGAGCCAACTGCGGGGCCATCGTCACAGCCGCCGCTTCCTGTGGGGCCGCCCAAGCGTCCAAATTTAAAAAGGAAAGCTAAGAAATTAGCGGCGAAGCGCAAGCGGCAGCGTACTGACGATGCCATTCAACAGTTAACTAATCAGGTTAGCCAAATCCAACAGTGTATCAGTGATATGTTTGAAGGGGGTCCTATGGCACTATCCGATTGCTCGGAAGATGAAATAGAGGGCAACGTGAGCGGGGAGTTGTACGAAAATGAAACTGAAGCTCGTCCCGAGCCTGCTATTGAGAACGCGGTAAAATTTGCGTTTAGCACGGTTTTAAAAGAACCGTCAATTCCGAAATCCTCACCCGCTCACGTTAGCCTTCTATCCGCGGTTCAGCATTTCGATTCGGACAATTGGTCTAATGTTAGATATTCAGAAGTGCAAAAGCTTTACCGCTCTGAACCGGCATTCACAGACCTCGAAACGAATGAGGAACTAAAGCCCTTCGATAAATTTTCGAATTTAAGCGTTATTGAACGGGGCTTTGCAGCTATAACACAAGCACTGATTAAACAAGGCGAGGCTGCCCAGGCCTGCCTTGATGATTTAGTAACGTGGTTCCGGACCACTGCAGATGTGACTCCTCAGGCCTTGCAAAGTAAAGTTAAAGAGCTATTTATAGAGGGTAACTTTCAAAAAATTTCTAATGATATGTTACAATTAACTTGTGGTCACCGCGCTGACCTTATTCAATAGAGACGTGATAGCATTCTCCGCTCAGTGAAGGATAAGTTTGTTAAAGAATCGTTGAGGAGGATCCCTCCAAGCTCTCAATTTCTTTTTCAAAAAGAGGCCTTGTCATCAGCTATCGAAAAAAACGGGGGAGTTGCAAAATCTTTTTGGCCGGTCCGACCGCCACCGAACAAACCTGCTGCGCAAGCAGGGTTAAATCAATGTAACTTTAAAGTACCTGCGCAAGGTGCTTATGACCCATCCGCATATTTTGTGAATGTACCTAGGCCGGCCTACAGTGCCTACTTACCTTTGCCTGCGCAAGGCAATTACAATGGTTTGCCAAAAGGGTGGCCATCAAGCTCGTTTCGCCAAACGAGACCAATCACGAGTTCCCAATTTAAGGCACCTCGCCAAAGAGGCGGATTACCGAGATCCCGAGGGGGGTATACCTATCAGGCCAATGCCCGCGCCCAAGGGCGCCAAGCTGGCCCAGGCGTTCCGCGCAGGGACTTTGATAAAAAGAGGAAATTCTGACTCGCACTGTTTTCGAGCGGGGCAACTAAGGAATTTTGTAGGAAAATGGGAGTCATTAAATGCCCCTCCAGTATTAATAAAATTGATTCAAGGGTTCCGAATCCCATTTCACACAAGGCCCCCTCTTTCGATGCCGAACTTCAACTTGCAGACCCCCTACTCTGCCGAAATGCAGGAGGCCATAATAAAGTTATTAAAAATGGGAGTGTTAGAACCCGCAAAACTATGGCCCCAGCTTTGTCTCTCCCATGTTTTTGAGCCTCAAAACCGACGGGTCGTATCGGCCAATTTTCAATTTAAAAAGGTTAAATCTGTTCCTACCGGCCCTAAAGTTCAATCTGGTAAGCATGCATCGAGTCCCGGCGTTTCTGCAGCCCCTAGATTGGCTTGTAAAAATAGACTTATCAAATGCCTACTTCCATCTGCCAGTTGCAGAAAGTCACAAACGCTTTCTCAGACTAATTTTCAACGGCCAATTAATGCAAATGACCTAAGCTGTTTACCAATGGGTATGGCTTGCGGGCCAAAAATGTTCGCTTCTCTAACCAACTGGGTCGCGCAGACCCTAAGAGAGAAAGGATATCGAATCTTGGTATATTTAGACGATTTTCTGTTAGCAAATCAGAACCCACAAACCTTACAAAGTCAAGCTCTGGAAACGGTACGAACCCTAGAACAGTTAGGCTGGCAAATAAATCGAGTCAAATCTATTCTGGCTCCTCAAAGGGTCATAGAATACCTTGGAATATGTTGGGACCCTCATACCAACAAAAAATATCTACCGGGAAACAAATGTGCAACCCTCAGGCAAAAGATAGAAAGGTTACTAAAACTCAACTCTGCCTGCTTAAACGAGATTCAGAGTCTCGTAGGTTCTCTAAACTTTGCCAGTTTTTCAGTTGTGCGAGGCCGCTTGAATCACAGGGCACTATTGAAATATTGTCACAATCTTCTAAACCAGCCCAGTCACCACCGGTTCCCAATTCCAAAGAGTGTGCAGCTCGAGTTAGTTTGGTGGCTAAAAAATCTCAACAAAGAGTCTATGATCCATTATCCCCCAACCAGTCATTACCTAGTGACCGACGCGTCATTGCTAGCATGGGGGGCCCAAATAGAGAATGTGGAATTAGGAGGGCGATGGTCTCTAGCCGAGACCCGTCTCCACTCAAATCAAAAGGAAATGCTCGCAATTTTGTATGCACTAAAACGTTGCCACCATTTGGCCAATTCGGTTCTAATGATACAAAGCGACAACAAGTCAGTAGTAGCATTCCTGAGGAACGAAGGGGGAACTCGATCACTGGCCCTGATGAACCTATGTTACAAAATCTTCCATCTAGTAGATCAGTGGAACATCCATTTTCAGATTTACTATCTCCCGGGCAGGTTCAATTGCGAGGCAGACCGTCTCTCTCGCCTATCGGTCCCTCCGGAATGGCATCTACTTCCCATAATAACACAGAAGATATTCGCCAAGTGGGGCACCCCGGTGATAGACTTGTTTGCGTCGGCGAGGGCCCATGTTGTCCCCAATTATGTATCCCTAGATGTGGCAGATTACCACGCCCGATTTCACAATGCGTTCAGCCAAACCTGGCGCTATCGACTAGCCTGGCTGTTCCCGCCCCCATTCCTAATACCTCAGGTACTGTCTCACATGAATACGGCTGTAGGGACGTACTTAGTAGTAGCGCCCCGGTGGCCGAAAGTTTTTTGGAGGCCCGACCTCAAGAATCGAGCCCTGGCTCCACCGTTCACAATATTTGCTCTAGAGGAGGTTCTGATAGACATGAACACGGGCCAGCCTCCGCCACAGGTCCAAGAGATGACCTTCGAAGTATGGAAATGTGGGGGTGGACGGACAGCGTAAAGGGATGGTCTGAGGAACAAAAAGACCTATTATTTTCTAGCTGGCGAGAATCCTCGCGAAGGACATACAAACCGGCTTGGGAGCGGTGGTGCTCTTGGTCCCGAGATAATAAAGTTGACACTGTCAAGCCCTCAGGAGCAGACCTTGCCAAATTTCTAATTGATTTACATCAAAAAATAGGGCTGTCATATGCCACAATCCTAGTCTATAAATCCGCAGTCGTTACCTTAACGGATCCCGATAAGCAAGTTAACCTAGCATCTCACGCTCTCGTTAAACATGCATTAAAGGCTATCGCGATAAAAACTCCTAAAGTTAACAAACCACCTATATGGGATACTGATAATTTAATAAATTGGTTAAGTAATGACACTGTAAAGGAAGATAGCCTTTATGATTGTTCAAAGAGAGCTGCAATTTTACTCCTGTTATGCTCAGGGCGTAGAGTTCACGATCTAACTTTATTATCCATAAATGACAATTATTGTTTCACGTCTGAAAATTCCATAATTTTTTGGCCAATATTTGGATCGAAAACTGACTCGTTTTCAAAAAGACAATCGGGTTGGCGTTTATTTAGAAATAAGGATTGTAAAAACTTAGACCCAGTTTTTTGGATTGAAAAAGTCATGTCTTTGTCAGCTGAGAGACGCAGCATATGTAAATCAGATAACCTGTTTATAACAGCTGGTGGACCCCCTAAGGCCGCTTCGCGTACAGTTATCGCGAACTGGATCAAAAAAGTACTGCTGGACGCAGGCATCCGAGCAAGTCCGGGCAGCGTACGCCCAGCAGTAGCATCAAAAAACTGGGTTCAAGATTTCCCATTAGATGAAATCCTAGCTCGTGGAAACTGGCGCTCACAAAACACATTCTCCAAGTTTTATTGTAAAGAGATTAGGCCACTAGCACCTGCCTCTGAAGTAACAAAATCTTTTGTTCCTGTGGATAATTAATAAGCCATAATTAGATTGCTAATATTTGATTGTAGTGTTTGTTTTTAAATTAATAATCAACTCTGAAATCAGGGGAAAAAGAATCAAATAAAACTAAAAACACATTGCATTCGGTATACATTTATTTTAGTTTATCATGTTATTCACACGCATCAATTATCATTGAGGGAATATATAAGTTAACCAACCTTGACCATGTAGTCAGTATGTACATAAAGGTGTGAATTTCTGTCTATCATTTATTGTTTATGTAAATAATCACTCCCTAGACACACATAGAATACTGTTTAAACTAGTAACATGATAGCAACAGAATATCAGTTATGCTTCACTTCCAACTCATATGTAACGTCGCTTACCAGTCTTTGATTACAAAATATGTGTGGTTAAATTTCATAGCTTATATAAATAATGTTATTACAGCCTATATGTTATTATCATGGCTGAAAATGTTTTGCCTACCAATATATGGTTTTGGTCGCATCGCCAAATCCTTGCAGATAGCCAGCCTCGTAGTAAATAACCATCTGATTATCATTGTGAAGATGTTGCTATTTATATTATTGCTCAAAGTACAAATCGATTTTAAGACTGCTGGAGCTGTTATTAATTATGTTATGTTATGATACTACGCTGAGTATAAATTATAATTGTGAGAAAAATTATAGTATGTAAGAAATTATAATTATATTTAGAGAGAAATCCTAGTTTCAGTCAATAAACAAGCATTGAATTAATAAATGAAGACAGGGCGCTATGGCGCTCATTGGGGGAGGCCTATGTCCAGCAGTGGACTAAAATAGGCTGATGATGATGATGATGATGATGATGAATTAATAAAGTTGACGTTTAATTTACATGACACCAGGCTAATACCCTTTCTCGTTCAGTCTAGAAATAACAGGTTTCCTATCCCCCTTTCCTTTGTGCTACAACACCTATATTTTTGCGAAGATCATAGATCAAAGCGGCTTGGAGGACAGGAAACCTAATATTACAAACCTAAGTTATTTAAATTGTCAACTCATATTTGAGTAACACACAGGTCATCCTTAATAACTTGTTCACATTGGCGTCTAGCCACCAGGCGATAACAGACAGATCTCAAATAATTAACAGGCTTCAAATAAAGGACAGAAGATTAATAGCAGTGTTTTACCTTACAATAAAACACTTATTAATCGAAATACTTTATTTGAAGCCTGGGTTTTTAATCCTGCCTGGCGGAAGAAAGATGCAATGATTCACTTTACTGACATCACCAGGTCACTTAAAACACTGCATAAGTAAGTCTATTCTCTCATTTTCGATGTCAGTTAAAGCACTGCTTAAGTATAAAACATAGGTACATTAACATCACTTCAGTAAGTATTAAGAAAAAATAGTAAACCTATTATGCATTGAATCATTGCATTATTTTTAAAACAGGGTATCTGTAAATTTGAGATCCAATGACGGGTCGCGCGCTCGCCAGCGCCCTCCGTTGCCACGACCCCTGGTGGCCAAAGCTGGAACTAGGTGGAGGGGAGAAAGGTGTGGGTATCGACCAATCAGCAACCGCCACGTCACGACAAACAATATTGCCTCTCTCAAATAATTAACAGGCTTCAAATAAAGTATTTCGATTAATAAGTGTTTTATTGTAAGGTAAAACACTGCTATTATTGTCATTTCAGCAATTGAATATCAGCACATGGAGAGGCATTTCGATCACAACTACTGTAAATGCGATCCAACTGCAAAAGTAAAAAGTTACTTAATATGCTCATAGTGGCTGATTATAATAAAGATCAGATTAATGTAAATCAAAACTTCATAAGAATATATTTTATTGTTAAATTATTTCTCTCAGGTACCTATACAATGATAATTAATAAATCGTGTAAAATAATTGTTATTTTATTTTCATGACATTATCATCCCTTATATCGAGAATCACTTGATGGCCGCATTTTCTTAGTAATTCGAATTATTATTTCAATTACTACATTTGTTTCAATGTAACCCATTAGATTCAAAATATAGATACATATTGTGTTCCTCTCAATGACACTAGAACTCATTCTTAATTGAGAAAATGTTATTGCAGTTAATATCCACTTTTGGAAAATGCATACAGCATGTTGTTTGTAATGTTTTTGATTGTATTTCCATGCATTACAAAGGATTACTTCAACGGAAACCGACAAGTCTCTCCCCGGCAACTTCCCCAGCTATTTCGTCAGGAATCCATGACTTTCCGTCCCTGGGCAATGTACTTTTTATTTTTAATATCCTGTTCTAAAATGCTAATGTTAAACTTGGGAGAATCGAAAAATCGTAAAAAAGAACAGAATGATAATTTCAACTGCAGAATTAGTATACTTTTAATTGGCCTCAAATTACACAGAATACTTTTGTAAAATCTTACAATGACAAAAATAAATAAATATAGGTACGTAAAAAATGAAAAGAGGGACCCGATTTTCTGAAATACACTAAATGTTCACACCAGGATTTGAACCCGAGCCCCCGGTTTAGCAGGCAGGCTCACTACCGACTAGGCTAAAAAACTTCTATTTTGCCCCTGTCACATGCCTGCCACAGATTAAACAACGTGTTAAAAATTATATTAGACAGTCGGTCGTCTGATACGTAGTATCTACTAAGTAGTCTGTGATCACAGCTAAATTCAAAATACATGTCATGTAAAAAAAATTAGTTGCGTTTTGGCTTTTGCTTTAGTTATAGCGTATCTACTTGAAATTTATTTGGTTAAATATATTGTATAGGTAATATTAAGTGCCGGTCCGCAACCGTTGAAATTAGGAAAAATAGCGCTACTACCACTTTGCCTATGCCCCTAACTTTAGTTTAGTAGCAAAGGGAGAAGCATCAATGATGATTATTTATTTTACTTAAGTTTCATCATTTTCTACAACGATAACCACAAATATTTTAATGTAAGAAATATATTTCATGCATTTTTATCATAATATTATTACCTATTCCGGAAAATTTAACTTATTTACATAACTTTTATATTATTATCTTAATCATGAACTACGCGCACATTATTATAAAGGATACCTTTATCACCAGCCACAACAGTAAATAAATTGTTACCTCAAAGTGAGGGCTACCTGCAGTAGTGACACCGAAAGAAGGGACGGCAAGGTAGGGAAAGGTAAAAAGGGAACTAGTAAGCATGTATACTAGCAGAATATCTTATGTATGCAGTAACGCGTTGTACTTAACACATTTGGCAGAGACAAGCTGGAGGATAACGATGTAAAAGGATATCAACATTAAAGATATATTATGTTTCTGTTGTGCAGGATAATAAGAATATTCAAGGATGCATTAAGTGACCTGGGCAGTAACTATAGAGCTGCAACTTCAGGGAACTTGTCTGCGTGATGAACGGCTGAACGCAACATGCGTCCATAGTGTCCCTACACATCTCCAGTACCATTTTACACTGTAAAAAACCAATACATTAATATACTTAATTTATACCTACAGGTATTCATTTTCATTCTTGAAGTCCTATAGTTCAATTAAGCCTAGGAACGAATAGAGCATTTCTATGAATGTAGGTAGTTTCTAATAATCATATGTTTTATGCCAATTGTATGTTTTTCGACGCAGTAACCTAGTTTTTTTAATAGTTAAAAATAAATAAATAAAATAGCTTTTTTATTTCCACATTTGTAAAAGTTAGGTCCTACATATAAGTTATACATTTAGTTTTGGTTTATCTAATATGGATCCTTTTGAATTCTTGTTAGACCAAAAATGTGTCTACTTGTTTTATTACTTTTTACATAAAATATAACTTAACTATTTTATTACAAAAATAGCACACAATTGGAAAATTAATAATATTTACATTCTAATTAAATAAAAAAATAATTTTGAGTTATGCTAAATAAATAATAAATACCCAATAATCCTAAAAAAAAAACAAAAAGAATGCCCGTACCGGGATTCGAACCCAGGACATCCGCTTCACAGACGGGCTAACTAGGCCAAACTGGTTGTCAAATTAGTTACTGCGATCTACACGGGAGCGCTGTAGTATAAACGAACTTTAGTGACGGGACATTTTTTTTGTATGTAGTTACCGTTCTTCTCCTAGTGAGTATTATATTCTTTGGTGTCAGTGGCTAATGACTCACACATGCATATCATCCTGTCATTAAAATTATTGCCAGTGGAAGAAATTAGTTCCAATGAAATTCCGCAACATGACGCATCATCATATATTTCTGGTCAGGGTTTACCTACATCATTGTCGGATTGTTTATAGAGTTTATTTCTAAATGATTTTTTATCGCAGTAATGCCTTATTGACAACTGACAATGATGCAACTTTAACTTGAAAACGTCACAATTATATACAAACTAGTTTCCATTGCTTACTTTATTGCGCAGTAGGACTTTGCAGCCTTTAGGTAGACTCGAACTTTTCTCGAAAACAATTCTATTTACGAATAAATTCTTGCAGCGATAGCTCTATCATGCTTACCTCATACAAAATAGTCGGGAACTCGTCACATGCGTGGGGTCGGCGGGTCAGGCAGCGGCGATAAACAAATTGTATCAAGGTCATGAACAGACATGAAAATAATTAAGACGCACTGTCGTAACACTCAGAGGTCGATTTGATTGCGTCAATCTAATTCCTAAGAAGACCACGGGCCTAGGGGTTCCATGCGTGTATGCGTAACATCAAATACCTATACATAAGATAGAAGGCCTAGTGTTTAGTCATTACTTAACGGTGCCCCTAAACTGCAGGTACTATTTTCGATTCTGTTTGGTACAGTTTGGTCAGTGGCCGCTTGCTACCCGTCGCTGGCAGCATTTGGTTAAACCCTACATCATCAGATCATGATCTGACGACAATAGGACAACTGTGAATATATCCTATGCATTTAATAGAGATGTGCCGTTCTCGAGAACGTTACCGGTATTCGATGGTTTTATATGTATGTATAAAACCAACAAAAAAAAATTATTTGTTCCACTCGTCTTCGCACTCTTTGCACTTGAGTCGATAAACATAGGTACTTACATCAAAAATAGCCAAATATATTTTGACAAATAGGGAACCTCTTGAAGTCCGTCCTACTTCTAAATTGTTAAGCCTAGTCTGTAGCGATCCTGCCTACGAATCAGGAAGTCCCGGATCCTTGTGAGAACATTTATCTGTGTGTGTATCAGGGATATTTATTCCGCTGGTTTTATATGTAGGTCTTTTAATTATAAATATTTTATAGTTGGCATATAAAAATTTGGTGCAGGAGCCTCTTATAATCGGTGAGTAATTTACGCATAAAATTTAATACATTACTAACTTCTCAAACTTAGGCGTATTTATTATAGGTTAAACTTGACATTTCAATCATTTTAATTTGAGTATCTACTGCCCAATTAAACTTGATTGTCAAATTGATTTTGACCACTTACACTTACACGGTAACTTTTCTTATTGGTGAAATGGCATGAAACCTTTGCGATATTAAGATTACCACAAAAATGGGTACATAATTGGTTAAAAAGACATAAGACATTTTAGTTTGGTAAACTTGAAAATGGGTTGTGTTTTTATATGAGCTTTGCTTGAATTTACATACAAAGGAAAAAGTGACCACTGGGCTGGAATCGAACGTCGTGTCTTCGTGTCTTCTACATTCGCGGCGGAAGACACTGCTGACGCTTTTATGTCAATTTATAATCTACATAGTGTCTTGAAGCAAATCAAATTATGTTGTTCAATATTTTTTTGATTTGCAATTTTTAAGTAGTTACACTACTATATATAAACTGAAAATAGATGTCATATACTTCAGAAAAAGTGACCAAACCCTCCGGTGTCCGAGGCCAGATTTGAACTGGCGTTTTCTATATTGGGGAAAAAAATTGACATAGGAAGGTAACAGAAAGAAAATAAAATGATCTTAAGCATAGTAAGCCTACACCCTAAGACATAAAACTAAAGAGTATTTTAGGTGGCATTGTCGTCGGATATAGCAAGATATATTAGACTAAATTACACTAAAAATGGATAATGACTAAACATCGGTATCAACGTTCAAATTTCGTGGCAATGTACGGTTGGCAGAAAAATAAATACAAACAAATCACTTAGTATTTTTAACCTTTATTTTGTATATGTAAATAAAAAAGCCCCTAAATAGTACATTTCCTAATTAGGGTGGTAAAACAAAGAAAGGCCGCGCAATCGCAATTGTTGCGGCCCAAGCTGCAAGCGAGGGACGTAATTATGCGATCGAGGGCTTTCTTTATTACCTCCCGTGTTGGAAAAATATGTGCACATTTGGCCAGAAAGCGGCTCTATCCGTACGCGTAGCGTGCGGAAAAAGCCACTTTATGTCCAGGTGTGGCATACAATATTTTACGAGTTAGAATAGATCACTAAAATTTGTTCCATAGATTTTGCTGTCAATCTTTGACGTCTGTAAGAATATATCCATTTTAAATGACTAAAAGATCTTTCCACGCTGACTGAGGTAATAGGAAGGTATGTCAAGCATTGAAAATTTTGCACACAGTTTTTATTTACACTTTCTGGTATTTCAGCCTCGTTGTTTTTAGATAGTTGGTTAATTATTTGTACAGTCTTATAACCAGGATTTTTCTTTAATACACTTTTTAATTTAAAATAAACTTTTCTGGCATTTTGATGTAACCTTAACGTTGATATTTTTTTTTGCAAACCATGAACAATGTTTAATGATTCTGCTAGACTCAGTTTTGGATCCTCCAATAATTTTATTGACTTAGCAATTATACTAAAGTGTGTATCGACGAATAGTAACTCAGTTTTTAAATTCCGGTTACGGAAAATTTTTTTTGCTTTAGAAATTGCACTCGCTTCACGCGGATTTAAGGCATCGATGACAGATTTGATTTTATCATAATGCATGTGATAATATGAGGCAGCATTTAACCATGTTCCCCATCTTGTTATCACGGGTCGGGGTGGTAGAGGAATATTTACACACATTTGATGAAATAAATTTGTCCTTGAAGGAGCGTTACGAAATATTTTTTTGATACAGTCAATCAAACTGTTTATGGTCGGGTAAAGACTTCTAATTATCTCTGCGACTCGATTACATCCATGTGCTATGCATGTTACATGAGTCATATTTTTATATTTCTGAACAAGGTTTTTAGCTGCTTTTACCATGTAGGAACCGGCATCCGTTATAAAAAATAATAATTTATCCATGTTTTTTTTGTATTCATCGCCCCAAAGATCTTCAAGGGTTTCCTCAACGAGTTTGGTTATTGTCGAATGGTTAGTCGCCTCCAATACCTTAGAAGCAAATAAATGTGGCTGGGTACTAGTTCCATCTAGAGCTCCGATCAAAATATTTGCCACTTTTTTTCCCACGGAATCTGATGTTTCATCAACACTGAGGTAAATCATTTTATTTTGTAATTTCTCTTTCAATTCATTTTTTTTCTTTTCATACAATTCAGGTAAGCATTTTACTCGTATTTTTGTTTCACTCGGCACAGTAATATCGTTTCCATATATATGATTTAAAAGGTTTTCTACAAAATTTCTAAATTTAGGATTGTCTAATTTTGACCACGGTATATTCGAACAAATCATAAACTCTGTTAAATCTTTATTAAATTTTTCTTGTGCATTATTTTTATGAATTTTGTTGTGTAAATCTGTTTTTAAATGGCGGTCGATACTAGATTTAGAGGGAAATAATTTCGAATTACACAATTTGCAATATACGATATCGTCTTTAATTTCGAAATCAGCATTATCTCGTATTATATCCTGTAAATGGCAGCGTGAATCAGATAATTTATCTTGATGAGATTTTGATTTCAAATGTTTCTCTATATTGTACCTTTTCTTTATTATATTCATTTCGCAAATAGTACAGCAAGCACCTTCGTTAGTGAATATAAAATCAGTATACTGCGTCAAATCCATTTTCTCAAGTCTGATAGGGAGTTGGGTAAAGATTTATCAATGCTAAATTGTAGTTGTAAGTGTTTTTAAGAACTATTATCGTTGAAGATTTTACCACATATTATTTTGCATGACAATTAAATTGACATTTGTTGCCTATTTGGCATTTAGAATTTTTTTTACAAATGGATAATGAAATGAGTATTGAGGTTCTATGACGTATTAAGAATATAAACCTCTTTAAATATATGTACAGTTTACCAAAGTACGATTAAGAATAAAAATAAATTAAATGTTATTTATTACTAATAAATAAAACAATGATACCTATGTATTTCTTTTTTTGCGACCCTTACCAAGTGCCACGAAATTTGAACGTTGATACCGATGTTTAAAATGACATTAATGACACTAAACCTTGGTACCTTTATTATATAAATATATCATCGCGTCGTCTAGTGCCCACAACAGAAGCCTTAATGAGCTTTCGGTTGGATTCTGTCGATTTGCGTAAGATGTCCCACATTTTCAATTTTTTGGATTAATATAGGTACATATCATACAACACTACGCCACGTCGCGTCTACATATGCAATTATTTATCATTATCAAGAGCATATTCCTATTATTTACACGCTTCAACGATTTTTATATCGTGTAGGTAAATACGTATTAAAATTTGCTATCAATGTTTAGTGTCCTTGAGAGGTCTCGAGGCCAAGGGTATTTAGATTACGAGTACGAGTAGGTTTTGTTAGCAGATTTCCTGTGACAATACTTAATGATATTAAACAAACCCACCGCTATTGCCAAACACCATAAATAAGTAAAAAATACATAATATATAGGTTTTTTTGTCGTTTTCAAATAGTTTAAGTGATCGATCTGAACGTATTAATCACTTAAGTACGAGTTTTCTTTACACAAGTTAACTGCTTGTTTTCTTCTTTCTCCCATTTAATTAAACTCCTTGAGTTATTGCAGCCTCCATAATATCATTATTTTTTGTCAAAACATTATTGTTTAATTAGTTACTGGCCATTTATAGTCAGGTGCAAAATTAAGTCGAGGCAAATAGCCGAACAAATTTCTCGACAGTAAATTTTTGTAGCGGGTTCATTCTGGGATCACCATAACAATACGTGAGTGGTATAAAAGTTATACACCTTATTTTAAAGAATATATAATTTACTATTTTAACTGATTGCCTTAACTGGTTGAGTTTATAAAAAAATAACTCTTGGGTAAAAAAATAAAATATTTTAACAGTTTTTGGTTTAAAATCACGAATGAGTAAAAAAATCTAGATTGTGAATGCAATGAATCGAAACTTGTTTTTCATATGGATACATAGCTGACACCGAGACGAGCAAATATAACCTAAGTTTTTTTTCTGTACCTAATCGATCAGACTAATCTCATTTAATTATGTTGGTGTAAAATTGATTCATTACCAATTATTATCTAATAGATAAAAAGTTTTTTTTATCTGCAATAACTTAATGGGTCAGCAAGTTTATAAGCGATATTACCAATTAATAATAAGATATAAACTTAATAACTAGCCTTTTCTGAAATAGGTAATGAAAGAAAGTGATGCGTCTTGGTTTTGTTATGCACTTAACTCTATAGGTATACAGTCAAGTGCAAAAATACGTATCGAAAAAATCGTCTCATAAATATGGTACTACGCACTTATTACAACGGAATAAGATACTATGGGACATATTTTTGAGTAAGATGAGTACACCCATATTTTTACACTTGACTGTACATGCATTTACATATTTTACCTTTTCAACTTATCCACATTTTCCCTTTTCACCACTTTATGTATTTTACCTTTTTTAACATTTTCACGTTTTCTCCAATTTACCCTTTCACTTTACATTATATTAGAAAAAAGTTAATTTCAAAAGGCGACATTGCTGTTAGTTGCAGCAGTGAATTTTCTTATTTTATATAATAATTAAAAAAAAACCTGATTATACTTTTCCTATTGTTAACTTTATTATGATATTAATGGGAAAGGCACCTGTTAGTCTGTTTGTCTATGGTATATGTCAAATTTCATACAAAGAAGTCTCATCGTACGCAGCGCCATCTATGATCACTTCACCGGCCTTCCCCATTACTATAGCATTAGTTTGCGAAAATAAAATATAACGGGTAAAACCTTCACAATCTTTCAACCCCCTATTTTTCTTTACAACATTATTTTCATCATTCAATACTACACTATCTATTACGAAGTGATATAAGAGGTTTCTTCACGCAAAATAGGCGCCAGACGTCGAGTTGCGGAAACCTGCCCGTACTACAATACAATACAATACAAAGAGGTTTTTTTATAACAATGCCATCTAAAATAAGCATGATAATTAGATAAATAAGTAGGAACTCTAATGAACCTAAAATATAAGCGATATTGTATTTTTCAATATATCTTCTTATTACTTGTTTCAATATATCTTCTTGTTACTTTATAAGTTTACTTTAAGGGACGTATTCTGTGGTAGAAAGTATTAGGTATATTTGATATTTCAGATTATATACAGGCTGTGTGCCGAATTACATTAAAATATTTTTTTACGTAAAGTATACCAAAAATCCGGCCATGTTAAGATGCCCACCAAATCACTCGTGAAATATGATACACAAGAGTACCAAGTAAGTGCAAATATAGCGTGCGTGCAATACTTGCAACCTACCAACCTTTTCCAGTAGCACCAGGTGATGAATCCCGAAAGAAATAGTCTTATCTAGGTACGTCTTCTTCCAGTTTAGATATAAACATTTCAAAATGATTTACGATTAAATTACGACTACTTAAATATTGCAAAACATTCGCCTCTGTCTTCAACTACGCTAGCGTGGTAGTGGTTAGGCACTGGTCCCACCGTGAGCGAGTAAGCTATGAGCTATCGGCTATTTTCTAGCCCAAGAAACGAACAAAAGATAATCGCTTCCGTGTAAATAAAAGAGAGAGATATATATTTATAGTTCATCGCTGGCTGTTTACACTGCCGGCGAGGACACTATCCCACCGCCCGGCGAGTAAGCGATAATTCCATAGAATTTTTACTAGCCTCCTGCCGATTGTCAACTGTTTCTAGTACAGAATTTTACTAGTTAATCGCCGAGCTTGCCGATAGCTGGCGGTGGGACCACTGTCTACTAGTTGATCGCAGCGATAAAAGCTATCGACTATAAAACTAGCTCAGCGGTACTCGCTCGATGCCTGCTTGGCGATCAGAGCGATCATTCTACCTTACAACGTGGATTCGAGTGCACGTATTTACAATGAATTTAAAGCAATCATATGAACTATCTTTGTTGTCTAGTTCGGATGACGATGATGATGTATTTTATAAAAGCATGTGTGTCTGGGCCACCCCGGCTGAGCTAGTGGAGCGAGTAATCGCCCGTCGCACGCGAACACTCGCTTAGGCACTGGTCCCACCGCGAGCGAGTAAGCTATGAGCTACTTTCTAGCCCAAGAAACGAACAAAAGATAATCGCTTCCGTGTAAATAAAAGAGAGAGATATATATTTATAGTTCATCGCTGGCTGTTCACACTGCTGGCTAGAAAATAGCCGATAGTTCATAGTTACTCGCCCGCGGTGGGACCAGTGCCTTATAGCCGAGCGTCAAAACTATCAAAACTATACTAGCTTCTCGCCTCTCGCCCACTCATTTGTAGTTTATAGTTCTACTCGCTTATAGTTTGTAGCCGGTGGTGGGACCAGTGCCTAAAGATTATAAACTTTTCTCTTCTTCGGAAGTTAAATAGAAGAGCTGCATTCTTTAAAAAAAATGAATAATATAATGTATGTAGGTCAGGTAACAGCAACAGCTCTTCATAGTAGAGCTGTATTAGGATTTTTTCCTTAGGCGGTGGAAATCTTAGAGCTGAAATTCCCCGAAATTCATGGAGCGCGCAGGATTTCCCGAGTTGTGTCATTGTGTTTTTGTTTTGTACTTGGCATGTGTACTCGTGACCGGCTCATACGTTTATCAATAACGACACACTGGTATTTAAACTTCGATCCCCGCCGCTCCGCTCAAATCTTACTGGAACCCTCGAAGTGCGACAACGCACCCGGACAAACCTTAATACATATTCTTTAAACATTATTCAAGCATGTATCTGAAAAGTCTAGTGCTTTGTGCTCTTCTGGTTAGTGTAACTGCAACACCTGTGGCCAAAGCGGCGAATCTGTACAATATTTATGGTGAGTAATTATGATTTTGCTATAGGAATATATCCAAACAAGGTGCCTAATACTAATAGATTATGTTTTGCGAATGTAATGCTATAAATTATAATTTACTATTTAGCTACGGTCAGCAGCCTAAGTACAAAGCTATGTAAATGTCTCTGAAAAATTAAGTCGTGCTAAGAGAATTTTGAACACTTCTCCCGTTTGACAAGGTTTGCTGCTAATGCATGCGTGGGGGCACTTTATTAATCGGATTTTTTTTAAGCAACTATAAAATCATATTTGATATGGTTTATTTATTTTATCCTATGGATACGGAGACCGACAAAGGGCACTTAGATTATTTTTATTTATTTTATTTTATTTGTGATGCTTACTGCCTAATATACATTAATAGACCTATCAACTTAATGCAAATTACAAACTTCCACATGTAGGTATAATATTAACATAAAGTCTCTAAATAATAAGATATTACACTATAGTATCCAGGTCAGAATCTATGGACGCAAAATTATGTCGGTATCTTTAATTATCTATTTTTTTATATTTTTAACATTATTTTACTACGGAACAAGTTTACATCGAATATATGTATATGTATCTTTCAATTCATTAAATAGCCTAGTTGCTCGATTATACAATATAATAATAAGTCGTTATATTATATGCAATATATTATGTATTCAATAAGGTATACTCGTAGTATAGTAATATTACTTGTGTCAAAACCAAGGTGTAAAAAGTGTTTCCTACTATTGGCTACATTCCTAGTTCCGTTGTTGCTATAATATTCATATTATTTAAACCTACGAAAACAGAATATGGATTTAAAGGCCAACATTTTTAGGTTAGCTATAGACAAAAATGGGCAAAACAATGTTTTTGTATAATATATCATTAACAATTTAAATATAATATTGATTCATATTATACACGCGATAGTAGATATTTCACTCCAATGTAAAACGTTAAATTGCTAATAATAAAAAAATGCTTAATAAACCTGTCCTAATATAGCTACCTATTTCATTAATCATTAATATCATTATTCATTACTTAACGCATCAGGAATTTCGATTATACTTATAGAACTAAAACACATCTAATATATCATACATAACTGCACAAGTGCGAATATCTACAAAGAGCTCACAAGACAAAAGCAAAATTTGTAAAAGTGGCACATTTGGTATAGGTATTATGCTATTTTAGGTATAACTAAGTATTAACTAATGACAATAGTAATTAAGGATTAATTAATTAAACCTTTATTTCTTAATTAAACTTAATCTACTGTTAATTGTTTTGTTAAGGATTAAGGATTAGTATATATAATCGTCATTTCATAATATTATAAGCTGAACCACAACTCCTACTGGACATATGCTTTCCCTTACGATCTTCTAAGGTTTTCTGCGACCTTGATCGGGTTATAGTTTGTGCTCTCTCTTAAAATAAATTCGTGTGGATAAATAAATAAATAATTAATAAATATTATAGGACTAATACACAGACAGACTTAGTGCCACAGTAAGCTCAATAAGGCTTGTGTTGTGTGTACTAGACGACGATATATATATAATAGATAGATATAGATACATACTTAAATACATAGAAAACATCCCTAACTCAGGAACAAATATCTGTGATAAACACACAAATAAATGCCCTTACCAGGATTCTAACCCGGGACCTCCTACTTCGTAGGCAGGGTCACTACCGACTGGGCTTAGGTCGTTAAATGGAGGAGATGGATATAATTTTAAACACCTTGCCCGCTTAGCAACTTCTGCTGTTGTGTTGTGTTTTTATACACTTTAATTTAGATTCACTCCGTATTCAGTATTTGTTAGAGGTCGTTGTCGTTGATTAAATTTTGTATGTTAAAAAACTTTTTACAAAAAAAAGATAAACCGACTTCAAAAAGTATTTAATAAATTATTATATTATTTATATGCGTTACAAACTGATATGTTTGAAGTCGGTGCCAAGCCAAAAAGTTACAATACCGGTCAAATCAGCTTCAAGTCTGAAAATCACAAAACAGTTAATATGAACGAGGCGTATTTGGTCAGTGAATTGTTCTTCATACTATAGAACTATTCTAATACGGTATTGACTTTTTTTTATTTTATTTTTTTTATTTTTTATACCACGACGGTGGCAAACAAGCATACGGCCCGCCTGGTGGTAAGCAGTTACCGTAGCCTAAGGACGCCTGCAACCCCAGAGGATTTACATGCGCGTTGCCTACCCTTTAGGAACCTATACACTCCTTTTTTGAAGAACCTCATACTGTAGCCCACTGGGAAAACCTCGGCAGGGAGTTCATTCCACAGCCGCAGCGTTCGTGGGAGGAAATTCCTCTTAAATCGTACTGTGCGCGACCCATTGGGCTCCAGGGTGTGGGGATGAACACCCTGCCGGCGGCGAGCGGTGCGGTGATAAAAAGCTGCCGTGGGCATCATATCAAACAGTTCTTCAGAGCACAACCCATTGTACAAGCGATAGAACACGCATAAGGAGGCAAAGTCCCTCCTAAGACTCAAAGGTTCAATATCGCTCGTGAGTTTGGGATCGTCGACGATCCGCACAGCGCGCCTTTGCACCGAGTCAAAGGGCCCAAGCTGGTATCCAGGTGCTCCCGCCCAAAGGTGACAACAGTACTCCATGTGGGGTCTGACTTGCGACTTGTATAGGAGCAGTCTCTGCCCCGGAGTGAAGTATCGCCTCGCTCTATTGAGCACACCGAGCTTTTTGGATGCCAGCTTGGCCTTCGCTTCAAGGTGACTACGGAATTGGACGTCACTGGAAATGTCCACACCGAGGATCCCAATACTCCCTGACATTGTAAGGGTTGTGCCTTGGAACTGAGGGGCCACAGTAAATGGGGTTTTCTTAGCGGTGAACGCGCAAACTTGTGTCTTTGTGGGGTTGAATCTGACTAAGTTGTCCTGACCCCACACCGAGACTCCAGAAAGAGTATTCTGGATATCGGACACAAGTTTTTCACGACTCTCTACCACAACGGATCGAGGGATATTGGCACGGCCCGTGTAACAAGCATCCCCAGTACTGTCGTCCGCATAACAATGAATGTCGCCGATAGACAACATATCATTGATATGCAGCAAAAACAGCGTTGGGGATAGCACGTAGTTTCTCATTCAAGTACAGAAAGAAAGTATAATCATGCGTCTTATGATGTTTCTTAATAAACTTTTTTACTAGTTTTCGGACTAACCATATCTCGAACGGAGCCCGTGCTTCGGTTTAAATTATTTATCCTGCTTCATTTAAGGTGTAATATCGAAGTGTAAAGGAATTCAATTGCTAGATTGATCTTTCTATACTCAGACACACCGGGTGTGTGGGACCCACCTTTTCAGTAGAAAAAGGCGCGATATTTGGATGGAAGGTCAACCATACATGATTTTTTTTTTATTTGCCGTCTTTTTCTGATTATTGGCAAAGTAGACGTGTATCAGAATATATAGACATGGGTACCACATTTCATCAAAATTGAATTAGTGGTTTAGACGTGAAAATGTAACAGATAGATTCACATTCACCTTTGCAATGTAAGTAGGTATCGATATGTTTTGTGATTTTCAGACTTGAAGCTGATTTGACCCGTATTGTAACTTTTTGGCTTGGCACCGACTTCAAACATATCAGTTTGTAACGCATATAAATAATATAATAATTTATTTTATACTTTTTGAAGTCGGTTTATCTTTTTTTTGTAAAAAGTTTTTATTTTTCCATTTTTAGTGGTTATATAATAATCATAATCGGACAACGGATCCCGCAATAATCGGTTAAGATATATAACAAAAAGTTCATAATACCTACTCAATGTAAGGAAAGTTCCACATATCATATGTGGTCTTCATCCACTGTGGTCCACTCCATCAAATTAGTGGTTTTCAAGAGGAAATGCTTGAGTTGCTTAAAAAAACAACCAAATCACCATACATGTGCCTTTAAAAATTGAGGAGATCCCTCAATTCCTCATGGATCCCATCATCAGAACAGCACCAGATTAATGTGGAACTATCTTAAAGGTAGTTCCTTTCAAACAAAAAATAATTCCTCAAATCGGACCACGGGTGTCGGAGTAATCGCTGAACATCCTACATAAAAAAAAATCATCATCATTATCATCAAAACAACCATCATCATGAGGTCCACATCATCAAATTGGTGGTTGCTTAAGAAAACACCCAAATCACCATACATATGCCGTTATAAATTGAGGAGTTCCCTCAATTCCTCATAGATCCCATCATCAGAACAGCACCAGATTAATAATGGGACCACCTTGGAAGTAGACCCTTTCAAACAAAAAAGAATTATTAAAATCGGCCTACGCGTCTCGGAGTAATGGGTGAACATACATAAAAAAAAGCCCAAACCGAATACAGACCTCCTCCTTCTATGAAATTGAAGTCGGTTAATAATGTACAGTCAAATACAAAGAGATGTATCCACTTTTTCACCTTATTGCGTTGACATATGGTCCAAAAGTGGATACATCTCTTTGTAGTCGACTGTACCACCCCCCGCGTTTAGGACGCATATAAAATAAAATATTCGTAATAGGTATCACTAGTCTGATTGAGGTGGAAATCAAAACCCGAGGGTGCGCGGTGCAGTACGTCAGCGATGCAGATGTAGTCGGTGTGAAGGCTGAGGTGAAGAGTTGTATGTGCCACACGAGATTGACGTTATTAACTTTGCACCTCGTGCCTTAAACGCCCTCGCTACGCTCATGCTTATAAATTAGTAGAATCTTTTGCTACGCTTTCTCGGGATCTCAATCAGCTCTTTGACATAAACTAAATTTGCTTCCTTCTTTCACACAATGTGTTTACCCAATTCAAATAGCTATTTATGGAAGGGACTCCACATGTCATCTGCGGTTTTCATTATCGATTATCGTCCTCTCCATCTAATTGGTAGTTCTCGAGAGGAAACACTCGAGTTGCTTAAAAATACACTCAAATCACCATACATGAGCCTTTTAAAATTGAAGAGTTCCCTCAATCCCTCATGGATTCCCATCATCAGGTCCAACCAAATTAGTCCGCTACTTTCGAGGTAACTCTTTATAAACAATAAAAATATTACTCAAATCGGACAACGGGTCTCGGAATAATCGGTATAGACGTATAAGAAAAAGTTCATAATACACCCGCTTAAACTAAGGAAAGTTCCACATGTCATATGTGGTCTTTATCATTAGGTCCGTTCCATCAAATTGGTGGTTTTCGAGAGGAAATGCTTGAGTTGCTTAAGAAAACACTCAAATCGCCATACATGTGCCTTTAAAGATTGAGGAGTTCCCTCAATTCCTCGTGGATTCCATCATCAGAACAGCACCAGATTAATTTGGGACCACCTTGGAAGTACATCCTTTCAAACATAAAAAGAATTATTCAAATCGGACCACGGGTCTCGGAGTAATCGCTGAACATCCTACATTAAAAAAAATCACCATCATTATCATCAAAACAATCATCATTATCAGGTCCACTTCATCAAATTGGTGGTTTTCGAGAGAAAACTCTCGAGTTGCTTAAGAAAACACCCAAATCACCATACTGTGCCTTTAAAAATTGAGGAGTTCCCTCAATTCCTCATAGATCCCATCATCAGAACAGCATCAGATTAATATGGGACCACCTTGGAAGTATATCCTTTCAAATAAAAAAAGAATTATTCAAATCGGACCACGCGTCTCGGAGTAATCGGTGAACATACATAAAAAAAAAGCCCAAACCGAATACAGAACCTCCTCCTTCTATGAAATTGAAGTCGGTTAAAAATGCAACCACTGGTGTGTGAGTTAGCTGAAATTTATACAAAAAAATAACTAACACGAAGCTGATACGATGATGCAGTCGTAGTCAGGGAAAGAATGCAACTATGTATATAGAGTTAGGGCTCATTAAAAAGGTCTCGAGAATCAATTGATAGACGGGCAAAGAACGTACAGTCGAGTTCATAAATATCTGTACATTTTTTAACCTTAATCCATTGCAATAAGGTGAAAAAATGTACACATGAACTCGACTGTACAGTCAGAAAAGATGTGTACCAAAAAAACTATTTGTGAGAGTTAGTTGTTGTTAAATGTATGTCCCTGGGTATGTCCTTAAACTACGCCAAAAAGAGAGGTATGGGCACTGCGAATGGCATCTCGCTAAGTGTGGTAGGGCACGTTCAGCGAATGTCATCGCTCAAATCTGGAGCAGAGCCCGACTGGGGAAGTACCTCCACCTTACAGAAAACCACAGCCAAATAGCACTAGACCCATAGTGTTGTGTTCCTGCTGGTGAGTAAGGTTGCCGAAGAGCTCAAAGAGGACCCAGTGTGTTAACGATGAGGGACCTTCTTGTTCCTTTAGTCGTCAACACAGTGAATCCTCCTTTTTGTAAAGGGTCGGCAACGCGCATGTGACTCCTTTGGAGTTGCAGGCGTCCATAGGTTACGGTAGCTGCTTACCATCAGGCGGGCCGTATGCTTGTTTGCCACCGTCGTGGTATAAAAAAAAAAAAAAAAAATATGTATAATAAAAATAATGGAGATCTTTCGTATCTGCAGACACAATCGAAGAGCCATGCGTGCGACAAGGCGGTCTGTGCCGTCCGACCGACGAGTGCGCGCCTGAGAACCTGTCCCAGCTACCGAATCTGTGCCCAAACCGACAAAATCTGGGATTTAAATGCTGCTATCTAATATGGTGAGAATATCAAGCATAGAAAATCCCTTCTATATTTCAATATTATACAATTTATACTATAAATGCGAAAGTAACTCTGTCCGCCTGTCTCTATGTTTCCTGTTCATGCTTAAATCGCTGAACCAATGCAGATGAAATAGTACGGACATGTCCCGAGGACGGACAGAGCATTCTTAAATTATGGAATTATAATGTGTATACAAGGTGTAACAAAAATGCTGGTGATCCGTTTAAGTGCATAATTGGTATTGTATTCTATTTAATTATGAAAAAGTAAGAAAAAACATTTTTCGCGAGAATAACATTTTTGGTTTTGTATGAAGGGGCGGCCGGCTGGGATGACGTGTCCCATACAATAAAAAAAATTGTTTCGCCTCCAAAAAAATTTTTCTCCTACTTTTTCTTAGTCGCAATACCATACCAATTATGCTCTAAAACGGATCCCTACTATTTTTGTATCTAGACACGCGGCAGCGTGTCAAGCCAAGTTCAAGCAAAGGAACTGGCTAGCCAGCGCCAAGTGTATATTTACACGAACCACTTGGTGCCACTATTGACCCTTCTATAACTTAAAACCTCTTTAACGTAAACACATAAAACTACGTGTGTTTAATTATATCCATAAAAACATCTAGAAGCCCAAATTTCATGAAGCTAGCTCAAACGGTTATAAAGATATGAAGGTCAAAAAGTCGTAAATTTTAGCACTGACTGACTGACATATAGTACCTAAACCTAACCTACTTCCAGATGACCTAGAAGGATGAAATTTGGAATCCAGCTCGGTAATTGTGTGTAAGTGTAGAAAAAAATCTAAAAATAAATCTAAAAATAAAAAAAAGTTAAAAAATAGGGGGGTCCCCGTACAATTTTTTTTAAATTGTATCGTTGGAACCGTTACAAGCAGATATTTGAAACTATCCCAATATATGTATTATTATATTTGCTATATAACAGAAATATAAAAATAAAGTTGAGTCAAAAAAATAAGTGGTGTCCCCATACAAAAAACTTGTTATACACGCTAAACGACCGGCCAACGGTGTGTCGTCGGCGGCGCGCTGCACCACATAATTATACACAGAACAGAAATAAAGAGAATGTAGACAATAGCATATAAAAGAAAACCATGCAGCGGAAACACAAGAAAAAACATTAAATCTCAATACCTGCCTAGTTTTCTTTACAAAAAGTAATGATATCCCACCAAAAACATAAATGTAAAAAAAGAGAGCCAAGTTCAATACAAAAATTATGCTTGGCAGTGGGCTTCGCCGCAAAAATAATGGAGATCTAAATGAGTGCCAAGTTCTATGCAAAATCCAAATATGTATTTATAGGAACAAAATAACATTATGAACAAGTATTAAACTCTATTTCTTTGCTTTATTGGATACCTATAACAATTGCTGTTATTTAAAAATGTGAGATCTTAAAGTAGGTTAGATTTGACTTGGCCAGTTTTTATCAGAATTAAATATATATATATATATGTTGAATAACTTTATAAAATGACTGATGTAATGAAAACTGGCCAAGTCAAATCTAACCTCCTTTAAGATCTCACATTTTTAAATAACAGCAATTGTTATAGGTATCCAATAAAGCAAAGAAATAGAGTTTAATACTTGTTCATAATGTTATTTTGTTCCTATAAATACATATTTGGTTTTGCATAGAACTTGGCACTCATTTAGATCTCCATTCTTTTTGCGGCGAAGCCCACAACCAAGCATAATTTTTGTATTGAACTTGGCTTTCTTTTTTTACATTTATGTTTTTGGTGGGATATATTCTACGGTAGGTACTTGTAGGTTAAGTAAGTTAGATAAAATATTTCATGACCTGCTTCTGTATTTGTTTCAGATCTTGCGGTGGCGAAGAGTAAATTAAGTTTATTTATATTTTAAAGTACTTATATAAGTAAATAGCTTCACTGGTAACAATATTATATTACACTTAGGGCTACAATGAGTATGAAATGTACCATGCGCAAAATGTCCCTTTGCAAAACCAATACCCTAGTGAATCTAGTGATATAATACACATCCTATTTAGCATTTTAAGGAGATGAATTTCCAGAAACTCGAAAATTACATTTCTTGTTATTTAATAGATCAGTAGTCTCTAATGTCTCTATGCACGAAGTTTCAAGTACTATTTAGGTAAGTATAAGTATATTTACATGAAAGAATTCTATTCTCTTTAAACCACTAATTGTTTTTTTAAATTTTATCGTACCTACTCGTATTATGTAACCTTTAACTTTATAGCTTCAGTACGATAGCTTTCAGTGGAATGCCCTGTTTAGGCCACGAAACTTGCTGAGTGACCTAAGTAAGGTACGATATTGATAAGCTTAATTTTGTCACCATTGTACCTTCTTCTTCTTCTTTGTTCTTCGAACAAGAAAAAGTTGTGTTTCTTAAGCTCGACAAACGCCTTACAACCTGCTGCCTCTATACTATTTACTTAGTAATCTCATTGCCCTTCCCGAGCACACCGGCACCGGCACAATCCAAGACACCTAATTGGTCGAGAATTCATTACAGTGTTATAATATTGTAGCAAGACTATCATTATTGGTGGTATTATAGAATACTTACCATGGACAATATTTATACAGGGACATTTCAGCCATTTATTTGACAAATTAGAATGCTAGAGTAGAGAAAAGTTATTCTAATTATATGCCGCATGATTGGAGCCGGAGCTTCGGCTTCGCGTCGATGATTTATTAATCTACCAGGACACACACATTTATTTAAATGTAGTTCTTAGCCAAAGTGTGAAGTGAGCACTCTATGGCAATAGGGATACTTTGCGAGTGGCTAACTTACCTCTAATATATATTAACCCATATTTCAATGTGATTGTGCATTTGCGCAACTAATGTAAATAGAGTTTCGCAATTATCGTTAATACTAGTAGGAAGTAATACGTATTTATATAGCTGTTTATATTTCTGTTAGGGTGTGAGATTTATGTGTATGCTAAAATAAATAGTACTTAAGCAATCAATTATCAGGAAAGATAAAAACTGACGTAAAATGGTTTAACCCATGAAACTTTGGCTGAAAACGATATTTTACTCAAGTTAACCTCTTAGTTTTAAAGCTTCCCTTTCCCCTCCCTCTCCCCTCCCTTGGTCAGGTTCGAGGTCTATAGCTAACTGAGGCAGTTGCGCCATCCTACCGGCTGCGCTATGTAGTTTATATTAAAAAAAAAATTTTTTTTGATTCTTCAAGGTTTATTTTAAGAAAGGGTTATGTATTTACGTTTATTTAATTATGAAAAGATAAATTGAGATGTGTTTGTGATTAGAGAGGATAGGCAAGAAAGCAACATTTTTTAAAGCCTTTCATTCGAAACTTTAACCACTTACCTCAGTTAATCGGTTAACTTACCTCAATTTAATACAATCTATTTCCAATACCAAGGGCAATTCAAACTGGCATTGACAGATGAAAGCAGTTTTTTTATATCCCGGTCATTGAAAGACGAATGTTTTTTTTTATGGTAACTTACTTAGTTTACGTATTTTATGAATATATATTTGTTTAAACCAGAAGTGAATTGCCTGCCGCCTAATGTTGTAGACGAGCATTCTGTAAATAAAGTAATTATTGTACTAATAAATTAGTTTTGTAAATAAAAAAGTAATAAATTATTTGTTTTTTTTTTTACTATAGCAGACCATTTTTAGACGCACTAGTAAAGATGATATAGTCCGACCATGGCAACTGCCGTTATAAAGTCATGGTCTCACATGACGTTTAATTTGACATTTATGCTGTCTCTACAGACTTTTTCACGCGAAGTCGGTGCAGAATTTGCGTGCTTTGACTATAATATAAAACACCTACTACGAGGTTTTGTCGCACTTAAATTGCATGCTATTTCTAGGGCTAATTTTCGGTCTATCTCTAAACTGTGGGAGCACAGCTGCAGTGTATTTCTGCGGGCCTGACGCCTTGCTGATGTAGATATAAAACTTTCCAAAATTGCGTAATTTTTCACTTTTTTCTGTATGGGGATTGAAAATTTCCGTTTCCTAAATTTAAATATCCTATGTTTCTTGTGGGAGTTTCTGGAAATTTCCGAGAACTTTTTCTCTTTTCTGAAATATTTCTTGAAACTATTTTTTCTGTTCGTGAAGAAATCAGAGTCTCAGTGGTATTTTAGTGATATATATTTCTGTTAAGAAAACCCGATGGTGACGGTTGATTGTACATCAAACAATAAACAACTAGGTAGCATAGCAACCTACCAACACTTCCTCTCAAGCAACCATTCACCATTTGAACACCCACAGCATCCTCAAACACACGAGTCTAAACCTAAACCAGACACACACCTCTCAAACTTAACGCGAGGCAATGGCTTAGTTAAGACATCGGCCAAGTTATCTTCAGTTGGGATGTACTCCAACTGAACTAGACCCTCATTGACGAACGAAATTGTACCTAATGTCAATATGCTTCGTCCGTCGGTGAGCAACAGGATTGTTAGCCAACGCCATGGCGCTTTGGTTGTCTACAAACAACTTGACATTCTTAGAGTGTACATTCTTTGTCACATGACTCACTAACCTCTGAAGGTATACAGCTTCCTTGGATGCTTCAGATAATGCAACAAATTCTGATTCACTCGAAGAAAGGCTCACGCATTTCTGCTTTTTGCACTCCCAGGATATCATATTCGCTCCTACTTTGAACATGTATCTTGAATAAGACTTTCGGTCTTTGATGTCGCCGCCCCAGTCACAATCTACGTACCCTGTAATAAAATGATTGTTACGTTCACCTTTCGACTTCCGAAATATGAGGCCTAAGTCACAAGTTCCCTTCATATATCGTAGAACACGCTTAGCCGCCTTCATATGTATAGATCGGCAACATGAATTATACTGAGCCAACAAGCTCACGGTCGCCGAGATATCGGGCCTCGTATTGCAGGCTAGGTAATTCAGTGCACCAACCAAAGACTGGTATCGTACTTGTTCTTGGCGATTCAATTCTTCACCACCCCCATCTGCCAAAACCTTATGCAGATCCAGTTCCAGCGTAGTTTTCACCGGTTTGCACTGATCCATACCACGATCCTTTAGAACGAATTCGATAAACTTCCTCTGATCTAGGAAAAACGTACCTTCTTTTCATTCCAAACTCATGCCTAAATATTGTCGAGCTTCCTCTAAATCTTTCACTTTGAAATATTTCCGCAATCCACTCAACAACTGCATTTTACTACTAATATTTTCGAAATATATTATAAAATCATCTACATGAAGACATACGAAAATATCATCTTTAAAATATAAGCAACTATCATACTCGGAACGTTTAGATGACATTGACAACAAAACATCATTTACCTTTTCTTTCCACGAGCGACTTGCTTGTTTAAGGCCATATATCGCCTTCTGCAATAAACAAACCTTTTGTTTCTGACCTTCGCCGTCAAAACCTTCTGGTAATTGCATATAAACCTTTGTCATGTAAATCACCGTTCAAAAACGCCGTGTTTACATCGAAATGATGCACGTGTAAATCATTTTCAGCAGCCAACGCCAGCAATAACCTTAGAGTCGATCTTCTTACGACGGGCGAAAACGTCTCAAAATAATCTATGCTGTATGACTGCGTGAAGCCTTTAGCGACAAGTGTGGCTTTATATGTCAGGTTTCCGTCAGCATCATACTTGTATTTGTAGATCCACTTGTTTCCCACTACTTTGGCACCTGGCGGTCTCTCAACTACCTGCCAAACGTCGTGGTCCTTCATGGACTCCAACTCTCGTTCCATTGTTGCTTGCCACTCACGACTGTCAGGTCTTCCTAATGCTTCCTTGTATGATCGCGGCTCTTCCTCTATATTGCAAGCACTGTTGAAGCAATACAGCCCGCTGTGTGCGTCACGTAACCTATTCCTTAGAGGATACCTAAGTTCTTCTTCATCGTGCACATCAGCCACACTTGGATCCTCGCTACGATCCTCAATTTCAGAACTTCCCGAAGCTTCAACGAGTTGTTCAGGCCCAGCTGTACGAGTAGTTTCCGCGCAAGCTTCTACAGGTACCTCAGCTGTGTCCGAGCTCTCTTCCGTGTCTTCATAATAAGAATCTTCTGCCATTGACGTAGATGGGATCTTCTGTGAATAATGATCAATTTCCCATACAAGAGCATTGTCTGTCTGATGAAAAGTCTTCTGACACGTTGTCAACTTTGCATTTGAACCGGTTTCCGACGCCTTCAAATCGGAATCTTCAATGAAAGTTACGTCACGGCCTACTGTTATCTGTCTAGGAATGCTAAGATCCGCAAAGCGATAACCCTTAGTATCTTCGCAATAGCCGACTTTGCCTTAGCGTCCCATTTATGCACATAAGCTGTCGACCCAAAGACTCGTAAATGATCTAACCTCTGCACCTTACCTGTCCACAGTTCTTCCGGAATCTTCCCATCATTAGCGCTATGAGGCAGTCTGTTTTTGACATATGCCGCTGTATTACAAGCTTCTGCCCAAAACTTCTTATTAAGGCCTTTATCCATAAGCATGGTACGTGCCATCTCCGTCAAGGAGTGCAACGACCTTTCAGAGACTCCATTCTGCTCAGCAGTGTAGGGAACCGTCAACTGGTGCCTTATTCCTTCCTGGAATGAAACGTTTTAAAGTCTTTATTCACAAACTCTGTCCCATTGTCCGTTCTCAGTTGTTTGACTGTCAAACCTGTCTCATTCTCCACATGTGTCACAAAATCCTTAAAAAAGTTTAAAGTTTGCGACTTTTCCTTAAGGAAATACAGAAAGTGTTTCCTAGTGAAGTCATCCACAATGACAAACATGTAACGAGCACCCCCGTAAGAACGTTCCGACATTGGACCACACAAATCGGCGTGTAGTAAGCCGAGTATCAGTAGCTCGTCCTGCTCCACCTTTTGGAAAAGGTAATCTATGTGCCTTACCTTTTATACAAGCGACACAAGGCTCCATTTCACCTTTACCTCCAATATCGAGCTGCGATAGCTTGCGTAAATCACCCAGATTCACGTGACCAAGCCTCTTGTGCCAAAGCGCCAACGAGTCCTCTGCTTGAACTGTAGTAGCCAAAGCCCCTTCTATAACAGGAAAATAATCATCCACCTTATAGATACCTGAGACTTCACTAGCAGTAACCACAAGCTTACCCGTCATTTCGCCTGACGACTGGTGAAGCAACTTACAACCATCAGAATCAAATATCACCTTCCATCCATTCTTTACCATGAAGTTAAATACAATCTGGAGGTCATACTTCGACCACAAAGTGAGGCCGAAAGAGAGGGTAATGTAGGGGGCTGCATCTCATTCTAAGTAGAGTGACCATATGTACTATGATGTATGTGGGATTGGGATAGTATGAAGATAAATATAAAATAAAATATGCTTGTCGTCTAGT
The DNA here is from genome assembly GCA_947086415.1 of Pammene aurita. NCBI lineage: Eukaryota > Metazoa > Arthropoda > Insecta > Lepidoptera > Tortricidae > Pammene > Pammene aurita. The sequence goes on from OX352289.1 coordinate 58,078,772, forward strand.
AAGTACTGTCCAGAAAGAGAAGTCTCATAGTTCATATGGGAACTTATACATTCTACTGACTTAAGGAGCTGGCCACTTCAGATACGTTGACGCAATAGTGAGAGCAGAGAACCCCTCTAATTAGTTTACTATTTTAAACTTATTGCTAGATCCGGGCATCTGGCAGCTATTTACCGGAGGACGTCAGAGTGACAGACCAGCAAAATATTTCAGTTAATAGGAATAAAAACTGTCGAAGCTAATATAATAACAAAAAAGTAAAAACATTGCGTATCGCTACGGAAAAAAAACAGTAGGAAGGCGACAAACAATACATTAACGTAACGTCATTTTGCACTATTTTCCCCCAACAGAAACGCCTGAAAATGATATAATCTTATTGATTACATGATACTGCACTGCATCAAACCTAGAACTGTAGGATATTTATTTCTTACAACTCGTTTGCATAACACCGATGAACAATTGCCAGATGTCCGCGTCTTAAAATAGGGGTAGTTAGTGTAGCAAACTAAAACTAAGTAAGTACAGGGGGTTCGTGGCTCTCACTATTGCGTCATATCTGATGTGGACAGTTCTCCGACTTTAATATACTTAAAGGTAAATAAAGAAAACATCAATACATCAAACTGCTCAATGGTTGACTGGAAGAGATCTCTTCCAGGTACAAATCTATAATATATTATATATTAAAATTATATATTAATTACAAATCTATAATATATTAGTATAAACGTAAAAGTCCTGACTGACAGACTCACTTAAATCAACGCCCAGCCCGAACGGATGTACCTAGAGAGCTGAATTTTTCACAATATGTAGTTTTTATAACGTTAGTATCCACTAAGAAGGGGTTTCTCAAAATTCATCCCCTAAGGGGGTAAAAAGGGGGTTGAAAGTTTGTATGGATGGGGTTTTAAATTTTGAGTTAGATATTTGAAACTTCGTACGTTTACTAATAATTAAAAAATAATAAAAGTGATTTAAGTGTTTTTTAAAACTCAACCTCTAACAGGGTAAAAAAGGGGTTGAAAATTTGTATAGAGATTAATTTTTTTTTGTGACAGACTTAAAAGTTCGTTTGTAAGCTACTTACATCAAGGCAAAAAAACTAATTTTAGCGTTTTTCAAAATTCCACCCCAGAGGGGTTGAAACGAGGTTGAAAAGTTTGTATTAAAGGGAGGCCGTAACTATTGAGGCTAGAAAATTATAATTTGCAGGACGAGTTAAATTTACAATTTGTACAACTAATAAGAAGCGATTTTGAAGAATTCAACCCCTAAGGGGGTAAAAGTTTGTATCGGTGGGGTTTAACATTTGGAGTGAAACTTCGTACGTTTACTGATAATAAAAAAAAACGCAATTTCAGCGTTTTTCAAAATTCAACCTAGAACGGGGCTAAAAAGGGGTTGAAAGTTCGTATAGAGATTTACAATTTTTTTGGGATCATTGTTCCTATTTTCGTTCCATTTCCATGTTCGAGAGTGAGCTCTTACAATAGTTTGGTCATCGTATCGCCAAATAAAACCACTACAATATAGTACACAAAGAAGTTACGCAAATAATAGGGTACATTTACGTTATTATTTGCATATTAACACTTATTTGTAACTGAAACTATGTCTACGTTACCCGTTTTTTCGCCAAAATAGCTATAAGTATAAATAGATTAAGAATATGGTTCGGGGATTAACAAAATTTGGTTAAGAAGATAAAATTGGATATGAAACTCTGTATGAGGAAATTGAGGAATCGTATTATACGCGGACGAAGTCGCGGGCGGAAAGCTAGTATTGTATATTCTTCCTGTTGTATTTTTCTTTGTTGTACAAATGTTGTACAATAAAGTATATTTTGACGGCCTCCTAGCCTAGTCGGTAGTGACCCTGCCTATGAAGCAGGAGGTCCCGGGTTCGAATCCTGGTCAGGGCATTTATTTGTGTGTTTATCACGGATATATTCCTGAGTTATGGATGTTTTCTATGTATTTAAGTATTTATATGTATATATCTATTACATATATCGTCGTCTAGTACCCACAACACAAGCCTTATTGAGTTTACTATGGGACTAGGTTGATTTGTGTAAGATTGTCCCATAATATTATTTCATATTTATTTATTTATTTATTATACTGCCACTACTACATTTTTTTGTATGGCCTTGTGCCATTTTTGGACCCTTTCGAAAGGGCCTAAAAATACCCGCCGGCCACTCCTGTCCTGTATAAGTAATACTTAGGAACAGACCATGTACTTATGTACATTTCTGTAAAAACAACAAAACCGACCCGCAGCTTGCCGACATCATAGTCACCCTATTGTTTGACAATCTTAACTTGTTGTTAAATCGTAAAATTGAATGATTGTGGATTACCGGTGAAAGGAAAGTCTACTTTATTGTAAAGTCTCACCCCTGCACCCTTTTACGCAACATATCTTGACCATTTTTATTTAAAAATGTTGTTACGAAATGTTGTTGAGCTGAGCGGCGTCATTTGAAATAATATCAGTGACATATTATGTCAGTAATGGGACTGATGGGATGGGGATACCAGACCCTATTTTAAATATTACAAAACTTACTACTGTCTGCAATATTAATTGAAATTCTTTAATTTAATGAATGAATAATATTTACGTCGTAAAAAATTCAAAGCAGCTAAAAGGGAACAAAGTATTAATTCAAATCTTGCAATAAATTATTATAAGTAGGAAGGAAATAAATATATATAAATAAAACCACATTGGTAAGTTTCATAAGTTGGCAGCATTGTGCGAGTGAGACACCGCCCCCTACATTATGCTCTCTATCGGACCGTTTTTATTACTTTTTACTAGTGACCTATGAACGACTGTTTTGCTCGGTAATAAGGTTCAACTGTGGTTACTATCCGGATTGTCTTCTGATCCGTGTTCTTTACCAACTTCGATATCGATAAAAGATTAACTTTCAAGCCAGGTACATAGTAACAATCCTTTACAGGTAACAAAACTCCTTTCAGACTTACCATAATGTCACCCTTACCCTCACATGACACTTTGTCATCATTCGCACATGTCACAACATTCTTATCAGTTAGGTATCATAAAGTCTCTAAACCAGTGCTTCTGAAAACTCATATGGTTAGACGCGCCGCTGTCCAGATAAAACGCCGAGGGGCTGAAGGAATCGTGTACCGACAGTAAACAGCATAATGCAACTTTCTTCGACTTCGTTGAAACCGTTGATTTGCTTTCGCCATCTACTTCCTTTACCAGCTTCGGGCAATCTGACTTCCTGTGACCCTTCTGGCCACACCTGAAGCACTTGAGCTTCAAAATTGACTGCTGACCATGTTTCCTTGCTGCTAACGCCGAGTTCGTAGACGACGGATCATTGACATCACTGTTGACCTTGAATTCATGGATGTTTTTCCGCACACACATAATGTTTTCAAATACGTATTGAGATGCTACGGTAAGAATATTTGCCTCTTCAATTCCAAGAACTCTGCCCGGAATCCTCTTGTAACAGCTTCTGACGAACATTTTCCGAGGTAAGCTTCATACCTGAGTGTTCTAATGCCATTCGCAATGGTCTATACTCATCAGGTAGACCTCTCAATAGCACTACGGCTATTAAATCGTCATCAAAGCTCTGATTAATCTCTTTCAGCTTTTGAGCGTGACTCATAACCGATGCGACGTATTCGTGCATGGATTTATGATTCTCTAGGTTTTCATCCAAGAGATTATTCATTAAAGATCCGCCTGTTAATACCTTTATCTTCGAAAATCGCTGCCAACGCATCCCACACTTCCTTCGCGTAAGAAAGATTTTGCAAATACGGATACAGATGCGGCTCCAGATGTAGGCAAATTAACGTAAAAGCCTCCTGATCCTTTTCAATTTCTGCAGAATCATCTTGCTTCGGTAGTGTTGACGTATACTTAAAACATTTTTCACGAACTAGTAGCATTTTAATTGCGAATTTCCATGACGTGTAATCTTCTAATTCGGTCAATTTGGCAACAGAAAATTTAGTAGACTGGGCCCATAACCTGAAGAAATCAGAGTCTCAGTGGTATTTTAGTGATATACATATATTTCTGTTAAGAAAACCCGATGGTGACGGTTGATTGTACATCAAACAATAAACAACTAGGTAGCATAGCAATCTACCAACAGTTCGCAACTTGCACAACCTCATGATGTGATGGCTAGATGACTAATTACTCTAATGAGGGCAAAAACACGGAGATTATAATTAGTTTTCAACCATCATATGATATTTTCTGACATGAACACAAAAGGTCACATACTTTCTTGTCTTTGGTGTGCCTATGGGTTGGACATATTCAAAAATATCGTTTTTATCAAGTGACTGCAGTGACATTTGCGCTTTTGTCATAAAATGTAGAAAACACAGTATAGTTTGTTAAAGTATAAGTATGGCTTACTTATGGAAGCCGCTGGAAAAACTATAATACAAACTCTTCATTCGGCCACAATATAAGTAGATATTGTCACCAATGGACATCTGTCATTTCAGCCAACGATAATAGATGACGCAGGTTATGAACATTTATAAGAATAAATAATAATGATTGTACAAAACACGAGATGTCCTGTGAGCCCCAAACTAGGCTGCGCCTGTATCTTGGCGCTCGAGGTTCAGGGGTTCACAGTTAATAAAATATAAATAAGTACTTAAAGATAATAATTAAATCTAAGTGCGGATGTGTGTGAGCGAGTGTGTGTGATGAGTGTGTGCGTGTGTGTTTATGAGCGCAAGTAAGAGCTGAATCAACCATAGGCCTAGAAGAGACAACGAAATATGTCTTCCCTGTCATTTTACTTTAATTTTAAGTCTAAAATTTTGCAGACCGCATTATACACGAAAGGGTGAATGTAGAAAGAAGAACGTTTAGCGTGAGTCGTTTGAACAGCAGGCACTGGGACTCTATATACACGTCTACTCATAATAAGTGCCTTAAGAGGCGATTTAGCAATATATTGATGAACCATAGAAACAGCTTTGTAAATAAACATTTATCTAACTCTCAGAAACCTTGTCTCATGGTACAACAAGTCGGTAGGAAATCTGAAAGGTTTCCTTAGCATAACTTTAATGACCGCACGCTGCGCGCGCTCTAGTTCCAGCAATGACGTTTTCCCTGCACTACCCCAGACTGCAATACAATATTGTATAATCGATTGGCATAAGGCATGAAAATTTCAAGAGTAACATCGTATATAAGTATCGACGGAAGGTTGAAATGATAATAATATAAACAAACACCTTCCCAATCTCGCACTTTTAAAGAACAAATACATATGAGTCATACATCGTTAATCAATACACATGTTTTTTTATTAATTTTTAGGATAAATAATCTTCAGTTACTTATATTTCACTAAAAATGTATTAATTCTAATTATATTTACACACCACCTTCTCGACAATGCCAAATTATTTATACTCGTATATCATGCATACCTTACCGAAAGCAAATCATTATAGTATAGCTATTGGCTTTAGCCGGGTCATAACATAAGGTTGTACTCATAACAGTCATATTTAACCCACTGGTTAATAATAATAAAACCTAATCTAAGAAATTAATGAAATAAAGAGAATAATAATAATAATAATATCGTCGACATCACCGTCCCATGTGACGAGAACCTCGTGAAGGCCGAGAAGGACAAGTCCAGCAAGTACCTAGACTTGGCTCACGAGGTAACCGCCATGTGGGAGGTTGATTCGGCGATCATTGTACCGATAGTTGTTTCTGCGAACGGTCTCATAGCGAAGAGTCTCGACCAACATCTAGAGAGACTTTCGCTACGGGGTTGTGGTTGGATCAAGGGTCAGATTCAGAAGGCGGTTATCCTGGACACGGCGCGCATTGTCCGAAGGTTCCTCTCTCTGCGGCCCTAACCACCGGCAGCCTGGGCCTTGCTCCGTTGCCGGCGGCACCCTAGGTTAGGTTTTTTATAATGTTTTTATTATTTTTGTATGTTTTAGATGTATTTTTATATTTTACTTTTGTAAAAATATTATAAAAACCTAATCTAAGAAATTAATGAAATAAAGTGAATAATAATATATTCTTTATTGCACCAAATAAAAAATTACAACAATAAAAAGTTTACACTTAACTTAGGTAGCAACAGGCGCTCTGATCGCTAAAAAGCGATCTCTACCAGACAACCTTTGGGTAGTAGGAGATTTAGAAATAAGAGTTAGGAACATGGTAGTGCACAAATAACAAAAGGGAGAAAAATAACACACTCATCTTAATTAAAATTAATAATGTAATTTCACTTCCGATAGTTTTTATCTAGTTCTCTTGTTATGTCCTTAAAGTCTAATTTCGTAAAGTCCGCACGGCGCGCAACTCATCCCCGCAAGCCGGGGCCCGCGGCGTCACGCCGGGGCCCGCGGCGCCACGCCGGACTGATTTGAAAATCGAATTTATTCGAGAACAAATGCCGCGAGTATCATAACTATAAGACGCAGCAGTAAAACTGCAGATTCTATAAAAAATAGAAGATATAATTTTAAACAAAAAAAGAACCGACTTCACTTAGCCTCCTAATTTCAAAGTCAAATGCTCGAGCTGCAAAAAACAAATACTTAAATTACTCAAGGTGTGTGAATAGTTGAAGAGTTCCCTCGATCTCTCCAAGATCTTCCATCATCAGATTCTGACCTGACTACAATGTGACCAGCCATTTTTCGAATAATCGGTGAACATACATAAAATATACTGGCGTGTTGCCCGTAACACGAGCAATAAATTAAAACAGATTCTACTCCTTAAACAATACAACTTTTTTTCAACATCCTTAAAAAAAAACGTAGTATCTAGATTGTCTCTTTTTTAATCAAATTAAATAGTATTTTCAATGTACGTTAAAATACTTCTAATTGACATTGCTTGTCAGTCCTGTCACCCTACAGACATAATCAATTTCGCGATACATTGCATGTTCGAATAAACTTTAAAGTGTACTTAAAATTAAACCACAAGTAATTTTTCAAAGTCGCTGAACTAACGTTGTATACTTTGAGGAGTAGAATCTACGTTTTAATTTTTTGCTCATGTTACAGGCAACGCCCGGTATATATATCAAAAACAAAGATCCCGACGAATTGAGAACCTCCTTCGAAAACTTCGAAAGTCGTCGGTTTAAAATTCATATAAAATGGACTAATGTATCAAGCACATTTTTAATTTACTTTAATAAAATTCCGTTTATTAAAGTAAATTAGTTTATTACGCCTTGTTTTTTTTATTGTCTCGCAAGAGGTGAGAAAAGTATTTTATCACGGGCGCGCTTGAACCCCTCACTACACTCAGGGCTCTGTCTTTATTCCCTCTCTTCGCTCGAAAATTAACTCATACTAACCCCCTTCGCTGCGCTCGAGTGTTAAATCTGGAGTCCTTCGTTACGTTCAGGATTCAATATCGCGCCCGTGACACAGTATCTGGAATGGCCGTATGTGGATATCATATTCTCACAAGTGCTGTTAAGTGTGAAAAAAATTATGTATTAACTTTAAAACACGTTAAGACACTATCCAACTCCAATGCATCACGTAACGCATTACAGGCACTAGTTAGAATCAAAATTTTCTTGTAATTTATTCCGATATTGGATTATTATTTGTTGTGTTGAAGTATTGTGCATTAATATATTGATGATGTATTTTAAAGCTAGAATACGGCACCATATTTGGTTACATTATTTGCCATTTATATTGACCTTTGTTTTCGGTATAGTAATTGATGCAGTAACAGCTTTCAGCACCAGGGGTGTCACATGCACGTTGTGTCTACGAGTATATCCTTAATCTTAAATTTATTTTTACCGTTAACCTTAATGTCAAGCTGTTGCAGGCGTAATTTGAAATATTAGGTAGGTATCGGACGTTTTGTGAGGCACTCATTGCGTCCTAGTAGTAGTAGTCAATTCTCCTCACGATTAGGAGTAACTTTAAACTAGTTGGAACATCAACTTACAACTAGATGGACTAGATGCTCACAAATGATATTGACATACTCCGGTTTTATTTAATAATTCAATCTTGCATCTTATCAAAATAATGGTGTACTTTTAGACACGCTAACTAAAGCTAGTAAGACTAATTGTTATTCTATCGTTTCTTTAAAACAAGCTATTGAAATAAATTGAACAAGGGGCCTAGTAAAGTGATAATTGTTTTTTAACGCCCATCAAAGTTAAATAATGGATGGAAATGATAATTTATAAATCATTTTTTTTGCGTTTCGATTTCCTTGGCTAACGACCTCTGATGAAAATCTTTTCACCTGTTGAGACCGGCATTTTACGCAGAAACGATGGCGTTTGCGTTGGTAACACCATAAAAAAAGCTCGGAAGGGGTTGGCGCCAAACGCGAAGTCAAGTCGTGAAGGTTTCATTTAGTACATTCGCCTTGTCCGTGCCGCGTAGACGCGCGCTTGCCGGTTAACGATTCGTGCTTCACCAGACTCGAGACGACCGACATAAATAAGGTAACCGACATATCATTTTATTATATTGTTCTTAGCTTAATGTTAGAACGGCATAAACTTCTTCTTCACAATTATTGTATTGGATACTGTTTCCTAAAGTACAAATAACACCTATTTGCGATAGATCTTAAAAGTAATGTGTCATTACGAGTATTATATTATAACAATAAATGTGTGCGTACGTTAATGAATTATGAACTTTCGTTCATGGCGAAGCTGTAATAACTTTGAAATTTAAACTTTTACTTTTTGACCGCCATCAACTTAGTACAAAATAAGACAACGCATGCCATGTAGTTTAAAATGTACCTACATTTATTAATTTATACAATATCTGTTAATGCGAGTCGTTTTCCGTAACGATTGAAAACATATATTTAAAATCTTGTAATGTCGTGCCCAATGCCTGATGTTGTGACCAATTTATTCGCTCAAATATTAATTGATATGTAATGCGATATTACAATAATTCTGCAATCGTATGCAATGTATGATAATCTAATGCACATATTGAGTTCTTACCTATTATTCACCCTGAACATAGGATGATTCTTTTATTTTGGTCGTAATACTCCGCTGCCCAAACTAACTAGTCAAACTAAACCATGACACAGAGAATTAAGCAAGCTTACTTATTTATCTAGGTGCTCCCAAAATATGCTACTTGCTCTCCCTTCTTGTTTTTCAATATACACTTTCAGTTTTCGCACTGTGGAATGCTTTGAATATTAGACGTGCCAAATCTCTCTCTTTATTTAAATCACGATTATAAGATCTATATTAATCTCTGCTTCAAATCAGTCCTGTCTTGCTTAGTCGGTACCAACCCTTTATTTTTGAAGCTACCTACTATACAGGGTGGTCCAAACCTTGACGTCAAAAAAATTTTTTTAGATACCTCTCGTCGTGGGCTATCAGAATATACCCCATGTATGTTAGCCGATTTTTCGTAGTTTTCGAGTTATGAATTTTTTTTATTTTTAACTTTTGTTAAGAAGTTCCGGGTGAAGCAATTAATTTATTTAAAAAAAAACTATTGAACTTTTTTGATTTTTTCTTTTTGTAGCACAATCCTTAATAAGCGGCGCAGTTGCAAAAAAAATCAGCATCCTCACTTGACTGAGAGTTGGAAAAAAAAAGACAAAAGTGAAAGTTTTACGTTCAAGCATGTCAAGCTTAGATTTTGCGGTTAAATAAAAAAAATTAGAAACGGTTTCAAGGACTTTTGGTTATTTTAGAAACTGCTAGACCCTAAGTTTTTTTAAAGGTAACAAAAAGTGACACTTAATAGTCATAATTGAACAGAGTCGTCGGTTAATCAAAATGATGCTTGGTCAATCACATGTCACAACATTGAATTCTCGTGATAATTTCTGTGGTTGTTTAACGTTAGGAATAATAAAAAAAAACAGTTTTTTTTAAATGAATTACTTATTTGGGAACTTTCCACCTCAGTTCCTTTGACCGGCGACTCTGTCCAATTATGACTATCAAGTGTCACTTTTTTTTACCTTTAAAAAAACTTAGGTTCTAGCAGTTTCCAAAATAACCAAAAGTCCTTGAAATAGTTTGTATTTTTTTTATTTAAGCGCAAAATCTAAGCTTGACATGCTTGAACGTAAAACTTTATTTATTTATTTATTTAATCTTTATTGCACAAAAAGAAAACTTATCGTACAAAAGGCGAACTTAATGCCATGAGGCATTCTCTACCAGTCAACCTTCACTTTTGTCTTTTTTTTTTCTAACTTGCAGCCAAGTGAGGATGCTGATTTTTTTTTTGCAACTGCGCCGCTTATTAAGGATTGTGCTACAAAAAGAAAAAATCAAAAAGTTCAATAGTTTTTTTTTAATAAATTAATTGCTTCACTCGGAAGTTCTTAACAAAAGTTAAAAATTAAAAAAATCATAACTCGAAAACTACGAAAAATCGGCTAACATACATGGGGTATATTCTGATAGCCCACGACGAGAGGTATCTAAAAAAAGTTTTTTGACGTCAAGGTTTGGACCACCCTGTATATATATATATATTATACATGACAAGGTAGCTATTGTTACTTATATGTTGCAAATGAAGTACTTAGTCTGTTTTTATAAAAAAAAAAATTGTCGTTTATGTATTTTATTTTTATAATTTTTCGTTTTTCTCGTAGTATTTCAATTTATGTCACTGCCCGTTGACTAAACTATGATCGCCGTTTCTATATATGAAGGTTATCTGGAAGAGATCGCTTTCAGCGAATAAGTCCACCTGTTATTACCTACCTCTATGCTGGACTTATATTAGGTATGACTCTTTTTATTGGTTTGTTGTAGTGTGCAATAAAGTATTTTTTTTACATTGCAACATGCGCAATAAAATCTATATTACCTACCTGAGAGCCTGCCTCGTCTCGTTGCAAGATGACGATACGGTGAATCTCTAACTTTGGAAGGAGTTTTTGGGCTCATTTTGTTAGAGTAACCCATCCATAGTAAATATAAGTGGGTGTATAGAAAACTTTGTTATAATATTATGTCAGTAATTTCACAAGTTTTGCGACCACTAAGATTAAAACAAAGATAACATTGCACGTCTGACCGTTTTTTGCCCGACTGCCAACACGTGAAAATTTCAAAACTGACAGAGACGCACGTACATTCTAAAACCAAAATTTTACGTCTAGTTTTTTATCAGTATTCACGAAAATTTATTAATAGACAATCATAATATGCAATTATTAATACATTTTCGTAAATAAAAGTTCTTCTAAACGTTATTTAGCAAGCGAGCAGTAATAGAGCAAGCATTTGCTTTACTTAAATAACCTTTACTTAAATAAGAATTATAATAAGCTTTAAACATTAAAAACCGGCCAAGAGCGTGTCGGGTCACGCTCAGTGTAGGGTTCCGTAGTTTTCCGTCCGTCACAGTAAGTGGGGACACTTAAGAGTTAAAATAACACCGCCATGTAGGATATGATATGAGCGTTCCACGTACAGCGACATCTATCGGCAAATTAAGTAAACTATTGCGCGCGAGCTTAAAGTATGGATGATGATTTTTATGGGATAATTCTTACGCAATAAATTGCGTGAACCGATTTTCACCGTTTTTACTTTATTTAAAAGCACGTCATTTCATTGTGATTTTGTAGAAATTACAGGTACAATAAACACCTGCTTATACGGTTAAATTACAAACTTAGTTCAGAAATAATTTTGAATTTTTTTTTTTAAACTATTCAACCTATCAAGTTCAAAATAATTTTCCTAGAAAGTTTTTATAAAGTTCTACTTTTGAGTTTTTTTCATATTTTTAATACTTATGGTTCAAAAGTTAGAGGGGGGGACACACATTTTTTTTTACTTCTGGAGCGATTATTTCCGTAACTATTTACATTATAAACAAATGATTTTAGTAAACCCGTATTCATTTTTAAATACCTATCCAACAATATATCACACGTTAGGGTTGAAATGAAAAAAAAATCACTCCCCACTTTACGTATAGGGGAGGTACCCTAATAAAACATTTTTTTCCACTTTTTATTTTACCACTTTGTCGGCGTGATTGATATACATATTAGTACCAAATATCAGCTTTCTAGTGCTAACGGTCACTGAGATTATCCGCGGAAGGACGGACGGACGGACGGACGGGCAGACATGGCGAAACTATAAGGGTTGACTACGGAACCCTAAAAACGGTATCGCTGAGAAATGACGCGAGAAAGTATTTAAAAATAGAACCATCCGTTTCGAACCTCTTATTGTCTAGGTTTTTTATTGTGCAACATTCACAAGAACATTAACAGTGATAAAAATAAAACATTTCGTGCAAATAACTACTTACTATCAAAATATTGTTAAATACTCAACGGTTTTACTATAAATACAAATATATTTAAGTATTTTTAATGGCGGCGTAGGCACTTTGACAGTTGTGACATGTATCGTGCCTGATAAAGAACCTTGTAAATCGTTCAATCAACTTTTTTCTAATATTAAAAAAATACGAACTTTAGCAGTTGACGTGAGAACTACTAAGGTAGGCAAGAGATTTTTTTAAATAATTTATTTAAATTCTTGTGAAAGGAATCAAGCGTGAGAAAATCGAAGCTTTTTTGAATTGTTCCTTCATCAATGATGAATGATAAGCAGCAATGTAAAGTTTGAGGTATCTGCCTAAGGGGATACCAAATATTTTTCGAAATGATTGTTCTGTAGATGAGAGCCCGGTGGGGTAGCCCGAGGTAGCGAGCGTTAGGTGTGCTATAATATCGTCGGTGCGCCGCAGGCCACGCCGCCCGCACCCACTCTACCTAGCGAAACACCCCGACTCTTGGCGATGCCGCGTATATTTAATCACACAAAAAACCGTCATTCTTAAAGCTTTAAAAGAGCCATAATCAACCTAACGCCATTATTTTAATAATTGTTAAAATCCCAAAACCGAATTTTGGTCTGTCTCTGTTGAATTACATTTATTAATTTAGAGTTCCTTTTCAGTAATACAATAAAGTTGCTGTATATATGCAACATTGGTGCATTATGCTCACATGTCATTAAACCATTCTAGTCTATGAAATTATAGAATAGAATATAATAAAGGTTTATTGTCACTTACAACATACCATGCAAAAAGCAACAAAATAAAATAAAAGTTGGATATTTTTTATTTTCATAAGGGTCATCCTAGTAAGTATACAATTACCTACCTGTGCACATCGCATCTCGATGAAATTTATTTTGCAGAAATTCCGTTACAAAATTACGAAAAATCCTGCTTAATACCATGGTCCATGTGCTACATCACGATCACTACCATCGCCGTAGGCCCCTGTGGATACTGCACGGGTGTAGTCATCGTATAAAATATCTACATGTATTTCATATTAAATATTACAACGGTATAAGGTACAAATGCGTGCAAACATTTTTGAGTCATATCGTGGGGCGTCTGTTATGGAGATAGGAACGTTGAGAGGTCATAAATTATTATTTAAAGCTACAATGCTTACCGTGGTAAGGATTATAGCTTATATGTATAAGTATAGTACACATAAGTGTAAATGGAGTGCAATCAAATACAAACCATTTACAAAGTAAATTAAAACATGGATTTTAAGTGATAAGAATCAAATTATATTTGTTTATTAAACAGTCTTTTCAGTTTCCCAATACTTGGTGTTGTTGATCAAAATCTAGCTTGAAGTAAGTTTCATCATCCAGACCTTGAATTTTGTCAGAATTCGGCCGTATAAGAGTCGAGCACGTGTTTTTGCTGTTTTATTCTGTTTCACGGTTCAGTTTGGCTGTTTTATGGCTTTATATCTCTTACCCAGCTCGAAGGCGTATAAGTATTACAGTACAGCGACTCTTTTGAATTTGCGAGATAGATCTTAATCTATCTATAAATGCATTTGTCCTGACTGACTGATCCACGCAGAGCCGAAACTACTAAAGCTAGAAAGTTGAAAATTTCAGGTCTGGTTACATTTGTAATGTGTACAAGTAATAAGAAGCGATTTTGAAAAATTCATCCCCTTAGGGGGTAAAAAGGGGGTTGAAAGTTTGTATGGATGGGGCTACAAATTTAAGGTTAGAGGTTTGAAATTTCGTCCATTTACTGATAATTAAAAAAAAATAAAAGTGATTTCAGTGTTTTTCAAAATTCAACCTCTAACGGGGTTAAAAAAGGGTTGAAAGTTTGTATGGAGATTAATTTATTTTTGTGACAGACTTGAATTTCCGTTTGCAGGCTACTAACTTAAAAACAAAAAAAAACTAATTTCACCGTTTTTTAAAATTCCACCCCAGAGGAGTTGAAACGGGGTTGAAAAGTTTGTATTACAGCGAGGCCGTAACAACTGAAGCTAGAAAGTTGTATTTTGCAGGTCGGGTTACACGTATAATTTTTACAAATAATAAGAAGTGATTTTGAAAAATTCAACCCCTAAGGGGGTAAAAAGGGGGTTACAAGTTTGTATGTATAAGATTTAAAAAATTAAATTAGAGACTTGAAACTTCGTACGTTCACTGATATTTAAAAAATAATAAAAGTGTTTCAGCGTTTTGGATAATTTCACCCCTAAGGGGGTTAAATAGGGGTGCAAAATTTGTATGCGGTAAACTTATTTCTTTGAGATAGAGACTTCAAACTTTGTAGAAACATTACTTATTAAAATACAAAAAAATTACTTTCAGCGTTAAGGATAATTTCACCCCTGAGGGGGTTGAAAAGGGGTGCAAAGTTTGTATTGGGGAAATGTTTTTTTTATCTAGAAACTTTTAACTTTGTAGAAAGATTACTTATTCAAATACAATAAAAACTCTTTTAGCGTTTTGGATTATTTCACCCCTGAGGGGGTTAAAAAGGTGTGCAAAGTTTGTATGGGGGAAATTAATTTTTTTGAGCTAGAGACTTTTAACTTTGTAGGAAGATTACTTATTAAAATACAATAAAAGTACTTTCAGCGTTTTGGCAAATTCTACTCCTGAGGAAGTTAAATAGGGGTTCGAAGGTGCTATTATACGCGGACGAAGTCGCGGGGCGGAAAGCTAGTCCGATATACCCAGGTATATCTTATCTTGTTTAATGGCAATTAGCCTTTGGTTGAGTTGAATCTCTTATTTAGCTCCTTATTCATCCATTCGCCCGTTGTCTGCCAGCTCCTGCCGCTATCCAGTCCCCCGTGGTGTACGAGCTCTTGCAACTATCCATTCGCCCGTGGTCTGCGAGCTCCTGCAGCTATCCAGTCGCCCGTGTTGAGCCAACTCCTGCAGGTATCCATTCGCCCGTGGTCTGCGTGCTCCTGCAGCTATTCAGTCGCCCGTGTTGAGCCAACTCCTGCAGGTATCCGGTCGCACGTGGTGTGCGAGCTCCTGCAGCTAGCCAGTCGCCCGCGGTGAGCCAAATCCTGCAGGTATCCGGTCGCACGTGGTGTGCGAGCTCCTGCAGCTATCCAGTCGCCCGTGTTGAGCCAACTCCTGCAGGTATCCGGTCGCACGTGGTGTGCGAGCTCCTGCAGCTATCCAGTCGCCCGCGGTGAGCCAACTCCTGCAGGTATCCGGTCGCATGTGGTGTGCGAGCTCCTGCAGCTATCCAGTCGCCCGTGGTGTGCGCGCTCCTGCAGTTTACTTTATCCATCCCTTTTAGTTCCGTGCTCTTTCAAATGTCATAGTTGGAAGAGTACGTAACGTGAAAATGTCTTGAAAACATTCAATATTTTCCCGGTTTTTCCTTTGATTTCGACTATATCACTGCACCGAATTAGAAGTTTCAGATAATCATTCGACGCACAATTTAACTTTCTTTAATATTGAACGGAATGGCATATTCCATTCGACGTACCTTTTTTGTACGTTTTTGTGCTATAAGCAAGAAACTGAAAAAAGAGCAAACATTTCGAGGTTATTTGGCTCCCAAAAGTTATGCACACCTCCTGTGATTGGGTAAACTCGAATTACATCCATTTAGTACCAAATGGAGGCATTTAAACGATTTCCAGTCTGCTGGGAATTAATTCCTCAAAACGCTTTTTATAGATCTTATTTGCTTAGCCTAGTTGCACATCGATCGATTTTAAATATGACTTAAAGGTTTCATATAATTAGGCATTTATTTTCAAAGTATGTAATTGCTCCGAGAGGCTAAAAAATTCAAAAAGATACGTCTATGCACATACTTTCAAAGAAAACTATTTTGAAATAATCTGTTCAATAAGCCGAAAACGGTCAACAGATGAGAGAAATCCAGCGAAAGAGAAAAATTTAAATACATGATTGAATATAGTTAAGCCTCATGCCACACAGAAGCAACATAACTAGACAGAATTAAGCGATCTCTTCCAGTTAATCTTGGAGCCACTGAAAAATACTGAGATCTGACAGGCATATTGAACAAACTCTCAAATTAAGTTTCTAAACCAAGTAAAATAATAATTGAGTAGCCATGGAACATAACGAAAATTGGAAATCAACGCCGTTAAGCTGTCAGTTTCAGGTTTTTTCGTTAGAAATGTAAATGGTATTGGATTTCAATTCCAAAAAATGCTTCGTATTGCTTCGGGAGTTTCCATTAAAAATGTTCCAGGTTTTAACTAGGTTTTTCAATGGCTGTTACTGCGACTGGCGTGGTAGAACGGAATAATTAAAAAGTCAAACAAATACCGCATCAAAATATTGATTTTTCTGAACTCCGACATAATAATTACCTATTACTTACTTAGAACTACGCGTTATTGTGTATATTTAAGATGTAATACTATTTTGAAAAAAAAAGTCCCGCCGAATAATAATATTCTTGCCGGTCATAAATACTTCTCGGGTCTCAGGTGTAGGGTTAGAACCGATGGTAGTTTTTTTTCTCCCTGACGTTCATACGTGCATTGTGTGCCTAAATTGAAGAATAAATATCTTTTATCTTTATCTTTTTTTATTAACGTAAATAAAAAATTGCCGTTCACTTCTTACACAGATTGAGCCGCCACATATGTACCTCCATTTAAATGCAAAACGTTTCCAGCTCAGCACTCCCAGCAGTATTAATAAATAACTAAATCCGATTGAGAAACACTCTATCACTATCGTTAAAAACGCAAGGCTTTGTATGTATTAAAGGTACTTATATACGATTACAAGAGCAGATACGTCTGTATATGGAACAAAAACTAAAGTCGAGGCTCCAATAGCCGCGCTCCGCGCTCTAGGCAGTGCCGCGGGCGACCCTTCCAGGCATCCATTCAAATTTGTAATTACTGGCTCCGGGCGACGAGCGCACCCAGCCACACTCGTCTCTAAAAATATTTACACAATTTTGAGTTTAGTTCCTCGAGCACAAGTTCCAAAACGAATATACATGTGACTGTTTCGGCAATAATCGTCTTTAAGCTCCATGTTTGCATTATTACACTACATAACTATATAATATTTAAGTGTTTTTGTTCCTCGTATGGTCTTTATCTATAAAAGGCAACTAATTAGTCACTATACTCCCAAATCCCAAACTAATACCTGCTTATAACGTTATTGAAAAAAAGATAATATTGAAACGAAACTTTTACATAAGAAGGAAAAAATTACTTTGTTACTTGAGCATCAACGTTAATATTTAAGCAAAAAATGCAACATAAAGTTCAATGAATGTGTTATCCCCGGCATAATATAAGTAGTAATATAAATATAACAGGGTTTGCATATAATTAGTGCATTATTTGAGCTATAATCCCGCTGTATTAAATTAGCTACACACATGAATCACTTCATTAAATTTAAGAAGAACGCTCGAATCAAAAAGCCAAGCAAAAAGTAAAAAACTTAAATAGTTGGTCACATTTTATAAATCTCCCCAAAAAAATTTTTATTATTTAATTAAATGTCCTCAAAATTTTTTTCAACACATCTTCAAAACTATTTTGGATTATAAGTTTTCTTATAGAAAAATAGAGTATGGGATACAATAGGTTTAATTGTTTCCAATTTTTTGAAACGCAAGTATTACGTTTTGTATTGACCAAACATTGCCATAGAATTCACGTTTTATTCTTGTTCATCTTGATGGTTAGTCTACTCTAGTCAGAGAGTTCTAAACCAGGAGAGGCCTTAGGTATCATTTCCCCTCTGTCAAAAGTATTGGAGGAAAATCTAGTACATCTATAAAAACTATTTCAATAATCGATGTCACGCACTTTCGTCATCGCTGTCGATGGATAACAAGCTCCGTGAAAATGCCATTATGCGCTGTTTTTGGATGTAAAAAATGTTATATTTCGTCTAGTTTACAAAAAGATAAAATACCATTTCAGATGTAAGTAAACTTTTACTGTATTTATCATTACTTTCGTAATAAAACATTTAACCTAAATCGAAAATCAAGCTTCGTTTACAGAATCGATTCAAAGACAATCGTTTTCTTTCTGACGGGCAGTAACTATTTGACGTTTGACATTTCTCCATATTTAACGCGCTTAAGGATTGCTGTCTGCTATATTTTGTTTGAAAATACAATCAAAAATGATCCTTGGCTTTTTTGTTTGACATTTGCAAAGACTGCATCCAATAATGAACCATATGTTAACGTTTGTACAGTCGACTATCTATTGCTCCATTTAGTGTTATGAAGTATAAAAAGAACATGTCAAATATGTTTGGTGTTTTCAAGTCAAAGGTACATCTTTGTCGGTTGTCAATAAAGCGTTGCTGTCATAAAAATTCATTTAGAAATAAACTGTATTAACAACCGACAATGATGTACCTTTGACTTGAAAACATCACAAGTGTGCTACCTCGCCCCCCTCAGATTTTGGCAGACTTTTTTGTTTGGAAAGATGAGGCAAAGCGTACTCCATTTATAGAGCTTTATGACTCTAGTACAAGTAGGTACTAGTAAATTAAAACAAATTCGATTTCTGCAAGTCACTGTAATAGGTAAACATCAGGGTACTCCTATCCTGTGGAAAACTGTTTGGTTATAACGAAACGCAACTATTGTAGTTCTGTCTTGTATGTCAAGTGTCAAACCGTGAGTTGTGATGTTATGGATGGTATAGGAAGGATGGAACTCTCTTATAGGAAAACGGTCGAAAAAGTGTCCAGCGGTAAGCACTAAACAATAGTTCCAAATATCTCCGGGTGGCGCTAGGTATAGTTCAGCACTTGAAATGAATTACCGATATTTAATACTTATATGACTTTCTAAATAAAATTAATATTCAGAGTGTTTTTCATCTCCGCAAATAATTATTTTAGATTTAATTTTTTTTAATTTCAAAATTAATTTAATCAAATTTAATATCATTGTGGCGCCATCAATTTATCGCCTTTTGACGGACACCTTTGTGATATAGAGATTTATATACTTCTTGTACCATCCATATGTGATGTTTTCAGAATCTTTAATGGCGTTTCGACTTGGGGCACGTGACTTTTAAAAATGTGATTTTCTAAAATATGCTCATTAGAGGTCCACAAAAGGTAGTTTTACATGTTCTTTTATTCCAAAATAATTTAATGCGCTACAATTCAACCCCAACTTTTGTAGGTGAAAACAACCCTATTGTTACGCAATACAATTAGTTAAATGATAAAAGAATAATAACTATAGTAAGGCACAATTAAGGGCTTAAACCTTGTACAAACATATTAAAAATCGTCATAGTGTACATCATTCTAGAGGTATTTAGATATTTTAAATATGAGACGTTCGTGGTCGTAGAATGCTAGTATTACGGCGAGCACAATAGACGGTGCTCAACACAATGTGCGGCCGGCGGCGCGGCCCGCGGCGCTGAGCGCCCTTTCCGTTTTATCAATAGTTTATGAACGGGCCTGAGGCCACAGCATCCCAGGGACCTTTACTCTACATGTATGTATAATTACTACGTATATACTGCAGCGTGCATTTTATACAAAAATGGACATAATATATTTTGTTGAAATTGCAATCAAATATGTTGATTAAATATCGTTGACGTCGTCCCTGTTGGAGTACTTATATTGGTATTAAGTATTGCATGTCAACAACACTACATTGTGAACCAATACTTACCTACTCTATGAACTGTCCAATGTAAAGTGTCCTAAATGACTCAACAATTAAAATCCGTAATACAACTTATATATTAAGAGTCCGGTCACGATTTGAAAACGAAAATCGCTAATAATGAAATAACACACATGGATTGCATTTTATGAGATAGTTTGAAGTCTTGTAATAACAAGACTTCAAACAAAATAAATATTTTTAGCTCATAGGTATATATTATTTAATATCCGAAAATTCAATTCTTACAGAGATTGTCTAGTGAGGATTTTTTTTGTTATTATTTTTTAGCTTTTTAAATGTTTTATATTATCTGGGTAAAGCATGAAGTCAAGTTTATTTTTAATTTTTTATGATTATTACATTGCCAAAAATGGCACCTAAACTTCAGAATTTTTTTCTTAAAATTGCTCTAGCTAAACATACTCATGCTTAAAAATATGTAGGTATGAAAATGAAAAAAAACTGTTCCACTTATTCTTAATACGATTCATTTTCCAACGTATATATATATTTTACGTACTAGTTTAATATAATTTTAATTACATGCAACCAATAAACATCTTACTGTTTCGCGAAACAGCTGTTAGATTAAGGTGAATGTTTTATAAACAAAGCCCGGATGACGAGAGCCAAAATTCATTATTTTATTTATTATTTATTTATCTATTATTATAAACTCATTATCTTACATGTCAGGTTGTTACACAATATTACATCAGGTACCTAGGTAAGCTTAAATTATATATTATTTCAGGTAACTAATTACATACTATAATTATTATCAATATTATCATACTCCATTCATATTCCCATGAATGATCGTAATAATAAAATAAGAGTGACAGTTCTTTTAAATAGATACTTTTCTTATAACTTATAATCAATACATTTCTGATTCAAAAATTGTTCGTAGATGATGTCGATAGAATAGTCGATATTTAATTAAGCACTTAAAAAAGTGCATATTTGGTCCCGTCATCCGGGCTTTGTTTATAAATGAAACACAAAATCGAAAACAAGTTCCACTGATCCAGTTTAAAAAGAAACGATATTTCAAAATATGTATAAAAAATAATAGAAGTTTTGTTAGTTACTGAAAAATAGTATCGAAAATTTGAGCGAAATCGAAAAATATCGTTACCTGACGCTTAAATTGTCAGTTAGCAGTTATCTACTTACTAACATAATAGATACGTGCACTAGATACGTTCTAGCTTGTACTAGTAGGTAAGACATTTTTTATTAGCTCGTAGAGAAACATGCAAGATAGCGTTATAATTTTGACGAAAATACAAAAACTAAAACTTGATCTATAAACATTTATGTAAAAGAAAGGGTCGTCTCACTCTCTTCTTATTTCAAAATTATTGTATGGCAATACTTCGGAATTTACGAAAAAGTACCATAACTAAAAACACAGCATTTATGCACTTTTTTCTCGTTCAAAATACCAATGCGGCTAGGTATCTAACTATCATCCGTGTACCCTAAGTCTACCTACGCATTTTCAAGCAAAAAAGGCCTCGCAAATGTTTTCTCGCGGGAGTTCGTCCACAATGTCACTAACACGCCACCGTTATAGGTGTCCTCAGAAAGGGTCATACAGGTGATTTTGTACTTTGTGTCGGGAGCGTAAGACACAGTACTCGTCTGTTTATCTTTTCGGGACTGCACTTCCGAGCTTCTAGCCCCGAGGGCCTTTGCCGGACGAAGTCCAACTTCAATAATTTTTTATCTTTCGAATGCATCTCCCGCGCAGCCGCCTGGCGGCGAGCTATCTTCCTGGATTCACACCTGAGGTCTTTTCACGTGTAGATTTATGCATTTGTGAGGGGAACACGCATGTCTATATGCTGTTATGTCAACTAAGCATATGTAATGTCATGTTTAGTGACACTCTATAGTCTACGGTCTAACAAAGTTCTCTCTAACGAATTTCTGTAGAACAGATGGTAGATAACTGCATATGACTATCCCAAACATATAAAATATAATATTCTAAGAGTTTATTTAGTTAGTATTTAAACGTAACTCGATGGCCTCAGATATTTGATTGATTTTTTACTTAACGGTTTTCACCTGATTGTTCATCGCATTTTATCTCTAATTTACATAAGCTGGCTGAAAAGGTTTCTGGAAAAGCTCTCAATTTAAACTGAAAAGAGCAATGTAAATAAATCGTAATCTCGTTTCCCGATACATATAGCATGAATTTTAATAAGAGAATTTAAGTAGCAAATTATTTAAAAATCTGTAATTCGAACTTGCACTTCGCCCGCTTAAAGTCATAACATAATCATTAACTGCTTTTATTTTTTTTACGTCCTTTTCCCCAACTTGTGTTGGATTTTTTAAAGCAGCCCATATGAAACACATAGTTTTGCATTGTTTCAAGTAAAGGGAGGAGGGAAATAGTCGAGAGATATGTATATACATGGATAGGTACCTCATAAGTAAAACCGCAACCAAATCCGCAAAGTATGTTTGGAGATAAGTGGTAACACTCATTTAGTATTACAAACAGCCTCCTACCGTAAAGCTTGTCCCAGTAAAAAATGTCGTTAGTTTACGCAACGTTTGTATATCAGGTTTCAATCAAAATGGTTGCAACTGGCTGGTTATACGTTAAATGCATCTCGTTTCTTTATTTAATGTTAAAAAAAAAATCTGTCACAGTCACATTTTCAAAGATATCGTCTCCACAAGAAAAACTTCATGAGAAAATATTGTACAAATATGTCCAATATCAAGGGATTTCCACGAAAAAAGTGGCGATGGAGCTAAACACGTCTGTTAAAACTGACCAAAGAGTCCTAAAACAATTCAGAGAGACTGGCGGTATTCGACGGCGTTCTGGAAGTGGTCGGAAGACCGAGTTTGTTAAGAAAAATATTGAGAAGAGTCATAGCTGCTTTGCTGAAAAAACCTACATTATCTGTAAGATATTTAGCTAAAAAGGATAAACGTCTAAATCAACTGTGCAACGAGTAAAGAAAAATAATTCTATGAATACGTTCAAACAAACTAAAGTGCCTAATAGAAATTCGAAACAAGAAACTGACGATAAAACAAGATCAAGAAAACTGTATTCAAAATGAACGACAAAATAGTACTGTACTGTAATGGACGACGAAACATATTGCAAGTTTGATTTTAAATCACTGCCGAGACATTATTTTTATTCGGGGACCGATAGAAAAACTGTCAATGACGAGTACAAGGTAATAAAAACGGATAAATTTGTGAAGAAGGTTCTTGTATGGCAAGCGATCTGTTCTTGCGGCAAACGCAGCACCCCATACTTTGCTAAAGGAACTATGAAAGGCGATATATACCTTAAAGAGTGCATGGAAAAGCGATTATTGCCGTTTATTAAGCGACACAAGAAGCCAGTTCTGTTTTCGCCTGATCTGGCCGCGTGCCACTATTCTAAAAATGTGATAAAATGGTACAAAGCCAATAATGTCGAATTTGTGGAAAAATACCAAAATCCTCCTAACTGCCCTGAATTACGACCTATAGAAAATTATTGGGCTCGTATGAAACAGAAACTCTTAAAACATAAAACTAACGCCACATCAGTACCTCTACCACGAGTCATGCAAATAAGCCCAATTCGAGATTCGTTCACGAATTCGTAAATTATTTGTATGGAGAATTTGTGCAGAGCCTCTAGCGGTCACTTATAGAACTAAAAATTACTGCCATACCATAAGTTAAATTATCGTTTATGCAATTCGCTCACGAAAGTTCGATTGCTTGTTTCGTTTGTGTAGATTTCAATACTTTACAAAGTGACGTGACGTGACAAACGTCACATCCTTCACACCAACCGAAACCAGTAAGCGCCATTTTATATCTATGACCGAAACAGATTGTAGGTAAACCAAAAAGGTTTTACTTCCTAAGTACATTTTATCTGAAAGTTTAGAACTGTAGACAATTATATGAGCAGTGAACAATAATAAGCATAGAAATCGTACTAGCTCTGAAAAATTACCCTACTTTTTGTGGGTATTTAATACGCTTGCTAGGCCGTTAACTAGGAATAATTTCCGTTTGCCATCGTGTCCCAAGCGGTAAATTTTAAGTCGTTAAGGGCAGTCAATAATCAAGCTTCGTGATGGTCAGCTGCCGTTCCTTGAGTGGGTTGAGGAACGGCAGCCATTTTCTCGCATAAAATACATACAAAATAAAATGACCATCGCGTCCCAGTTGAAACAGGTGATAGTTTATATGCTATTACAAATAAAATAAAAATCATCAGCCGTCTGTATACCACTGAAAAGACCGTAAACTAGTCACATGAATATATGGTATTTAGGGTATCAGCAGACGGTCTTTCTACCTCAATACAGCCGGCTGACGATTTTCCTGATAATAAGAGCATCAAATACTGACAGCTGACCTACGCGAGTCATCATTATACTTCGTCCTTAACCACTTCAAAAATTATCATCGCCTGGGACGCCTTGCGATTGGTCATGAAATTTGTTCATGGCTTACGGTTCATGCCATCGGAGCCGGGAAATACAAGCTATGACAGTAAGCCTTTCATCATCATCATCTCAGCCATAAGACGTCCACTGCTGAACATAGGCCTCCCCCTTAAGCCTTAAGTGTGGTAAGCCTTTACCTTATTTAAACGCGCGTGACTTTGAACGCATAAAATGTTATCAACCGACTTCAAGAGTTCGAAGGAGGAGGTTCTCAATTCGTCAGGATCTTTATTTTCACTATTATTTCATAATGTTCACCGATTGCAACTTTTTTTTAAACAGGGAAATTACGTATTTCGTCATACATATTCAAAGCTAGGAAAAGGGGTGAAAACTGTCAGTACTTCATCCATCCATCCATATACTTATTTCGTCGTAGGATATAGGATTAACTAAGAAAACCAAATTGATGAAATTTCAAATGTACAAATAACACTACTAGTTTAAAACGTCCTAGAACTACGTCCATATGTAATAGGTGATTCTTAATTTATTTGGTTATTTTGTCAACATGACAGTTCGACTTTTAGTGATCATAGTGGATCATAGGTTTATTTCTTATTATTTAGGTCTATTGTATAATCACAAAAGGATAAGTACCCTTTCAGGATGTTGTTGATTCTCTAAAGTATTAGGCAGTGCGCTACTGTTACACATCCCACCTGCGTCGACGCCGACACGTTGGCCAAGTCCTTTAATTTATTTACCAGCGAACAAGCCGGAGCGGCACCCGACATCCGAAATCACTACAAGACTATTAAATATAGTTGTCGTTCGTCTAACTATTGTTGGTGTCGAGGCAATCGATCCGTGGAGCAAGGGGCACGGAGCCTCACGACCTAAAAAACGCACAAGGGAAGCTAAAGATGCTCCAGCAAGCCGCCGGTTTTCATACATAACACAACGCAGGATTGCGGCTTTGCCGCTTCTTACATAATGATGGTTTTATTTCTATTTATAAGTTACACGTACGAGTAATTGTTAGTAGTACTTATGAGTTTCTAGTTTGTGACAATGTTACTTTGAAAGGCTATTTCGCAATAAATAAATCTTTAATATAATTATGTACATTATCATTTCAAAGTGCCCTGTATAAATCTGGATGTCTTTTAAGTAAGCACTATTTTATAGTACTTGGATGCAATAATTCGAAGATCCCGGCCTGTAACGCAGTTGTTACTTCTTGAATATAAAATAATACACCTTCATGGGATAAATAGTTTGCCTTGTTGGTGATAAGTTAGCTGCTACAGCAATCAATCAGAAATGAATGATGCACAAGAACCTGTAAAAGAAGTTTCAATATTATTTGATATTTTTCACAGTTTAATTGTAATTATTATGATTGAAAATGAAAGTGTTTATAACTACGAGTATCATATCAAATTTCAACTACTTACCATTCATTTTAGGTTAGAGTTGGTATTTTTGTGTCGATTTAAAATCAAATTAATTGGCTATTATATACATAAATCTCACTAATATTCAGCAGTTCTTGTCACAAATATCATACTATGCAGTCTTCTTAACAAATTATGCTTAATATAAGGCTTTGTCGATATTATTTCATCAATTAATAATATATAAATATAACACAATAAATACGAATGGTTTTCACTTTCACCATGTTTTGACATCTCACCCTACAATTTGATAGTGAAAGAGTTTTCTACGGTCGATACGGTATTTTTCGGTGACGTATGTCAAATTAGTGTCTTATGGTAGCGTTTTAATAAAACCTATCGATAACAAACTGCACTGACTACATCCGTCTCGTTCTACCTATGAGACGGATGTATGTCAGCATAGAGATTTCGAATTTCTTGCTGTCGATACCGAAGGAAAACTATTCGAAGCCCGTTGATTTGTTAACGACTGCAGAAAGGTTTCAGAATTTTCTGTAATGACTCGTGGTAGAGGTACAGTTGAAAACTTCAAGCGAAAATGGAATACAGCTTCAAAACTAATCACAGACACTGATGTACATAACCTGATGGCAGGTATCAAAAGAAAATTAAGAAGTTTCTGGATGAATAAACAATAGAACAAAAACATAACAAAAATATAATTTTGTTTACTACGTTTCTAATAAAATGTTGTCAAAAATTTGTTAATTTTTTATTGCTTATGTTATTCCATACGAACTAATAAACGACATTTTTTTCTGGGACAAGCTTTATATGCATCTGTATTTACTAGTAGGTACTCGTTATCCGTACCTACCATTGGAAGAAAATACGATTTAATGTTCTTCGACTGATATTTTCTACGCGGTTCATGATCAGCTGAAACCAACAACATTTTTTAAATAAACACATGAAATCATTGGCACAACATTTTGAATTAATTTTTGTGTCCAAATTATTATTATTTTCCTACCTATGGCTACAATTTACTTGTAGGAAATGTGGACGTTTATGCCGTTCAAGAATTGGGCTATTTTGCCACGGGCGGCGCTGTCGCTTGTTCACAGATGCTGCTTAAATCATCTGTACAGGTGGACAAGGCCTGATGAATGATGATGATGGCTTCATTCTGATCACTTTTATGATTTTGATAACGATACGATGTTACTATTTATAATGGTTACTCTGCATGGGTATTTGAGGGTTGGGAACCATATAATACCTGGACTACAATTTCTGTACGAAATCGAGTTCTTCCAAAATTCAGGCTGTAACTCTGAAGTAACCACCTAGGTTACCTAGGTACCTCGGGCCACGATTCGACATGCCAAACTGTGAGACGTGGATGTCACACTTGTATCGCTAGTGGATAGAGGGATATCCATCTGTCCACACGTGTCCACACGTAACTATCAATCTGTCAGTAGGTCTCGCTAGAGCATTTTGTCTATGGCTATGGCCACCATTTTAGATATCACTCTTGAGTGATTCCACCCCAAATTTCAACTGTTACAAAAGTGCTTTTTAGCGATAAGACCGCCAATTGTTTTACCTCTGATTATTCTGTTTGTAACCCAGCTAAGTGTTGTGTACAGACATTTACACAACGGCTAAATGTACAGACATTTAGCCGTTCTCGAACTGCTTTACATGCTCAATATCGTGTCTCCTCCATTAAGGATCTGGGTGTGGTGTTCGACGCGCAGCTTACTTTTCACGGGCATATTTCCTCTCTTGCCACGAGCTGTTTCCGAAGGCTGGGCTTTGTAATCCGGAACCTTCGCCACTTTCATGACCCGGTAGCTATAAAAATGGTTTATAATGCCTTAGTAAGGAGTAAGTTAGAGTCTTCGTCGATTATATGGAACCCCTACGAATCGACGTATGCCTTACTTCTGGAAAAGGTACAGAAAGCATTTTTAAGGTTCCTTTATAAGAAAACCTGCGGATATTACCCGTATTTGTACCCAACAAAGTATCTTTTGGGCTCCCTTGGGTACAATTCCCTGGAAGTAAGGCGTAATTTCCATTTAATGATAGTGGCTTGCCGAGCTTTGCGTGGAGAGTCCGACTGTCCCGAGCTGGTTGAGCGTCTCGTGCGTTTGTTTGTCCCGGATATCCCGAGGATAGCCTTGAAACCACGGCGACGCGACCTATTGGCCGTGCCGTCGGCACGCACCGTGTCGTGCAGGAACTCGCCGCTGCCCCGCGCCCTTTCACAGCTCAATGCGCTGCTGGCATCAACACCTGAGTGTAACTTGTTTGCGTGGCGATGGGCGGCAGTTTATGGTGAAGTGGGAATGAGGGTATGTGAGGCGATGGATACTGGGTGCTCAACAGTTCCGCAGTGATTCATTTGTTACCGTCTGTTTTTATTTTATATTGTTTATTGATTATTTGTGTAATTGTTAGCTTAAGTTTCGTGACGAATTGGTTTTACTGTAAGGTCATGTAAGCGTTTTCGTCAATAAAAATAAAAAATAAAATAAAATAACTTGTATTTTACGCGTTTCTTTATTTTGAGGTGTGCAATAAAGAGTATTTATGTTATGTTTATGTTATGTGTGATATCATAGTTGTCTCGCAAGCGACTGTCAGTTATGCCATGTCGAATCGCGCCCAGGGTCATCCATTAAACGGAAATAGAGTTATTTTGTCAAAGTTCAATCGCCGACAGAAATGTATCGAAGTGAAACCTACCGCATTAGTGACGCGACAGATGGCATTAGTGCGTTTGCCTAAATTGTGGTCATTTCATAATTTATAGGATTATTTTGTCAAGCGGACCCAAAGTTCAATGAGGGTTTCCGCGATTGAGATTTTCACAGTCATAATCCACCAATCATGTTCAATCTTTTTTTTTATTGATGGGTTTTGACAGCTGCTGTCATAAAGACCTCTCGCCATCGGCTGCCATCTGGTGAAAATCTCGATCGCGGAAACGCTCATTGAGCTGCGGCAAAAAGCCAGGACAAACGCTAGGAGGAAATTTTCGGAGGGGCATTTTCAAAAACAGCTTATTATACAATTAACAGCTCCTGAGCGTATCTGGCACGATCTGCCGCGTGAGCCTGTCGCGTGAGTTCGCATTCCTAGGTATTTCGTCGACGTCGCTAGGCACACAGCCGGCGGCGTGTTTATAATGAAACCAGACGGGTGCGTCCTCCCGCTACCGAGTTCAACGCGTTAAATACTGCAAGTGGTGGTACTGGGTTCCCGCTAACGGTTTTATGATACAGCTTGTATACCTATTTGATATGAATGAATATAAGTACCTAATATTTGGCGGTAATATAATTCCTTAGGTAAAAGTAGTACAGGAATTCAGCGATCAATATTGAAAACATTTTAACGCATTTTGTTCCAGGTACATGTACACTTTCATAAGCTTAATTTAATTAAAAATATAGGACTTTTTTAATTATTGAAAGTAAGTCACCACTCGTTCTTAACGTCAGTGAGGTACTCCGTGATAATTTCTAATGTAGTAAGTACACCGAAAACATTAATATACATACAGTTTTAAAAAGTGTGTTATTATTTGTTTTCAAAACGTATGTACTGTTAGTTGTAAGAGATTACGAATGCTTCTTAGACTAGAAAATCCTAGAAGTATGTCAACGTTACCACTGGTTCATAGCGTTTTCATTAATACGAGTAGCTCATGGATATTGTAGTTATTAAGGAATGTTGACGGACGTCAATTCCGGGATTGGTGATTTTTTTATATGTTAATAGTCATGAAATAATTAGGTTAGGCAAGAGTTTCCGACCTCAGAATCACACCGGGTCAATGTCAAATTATAAAAAAAAAACACTAAAATGTTGTGTGTTATTTTTGGTTTCTAACATTTTTTCTAACAAAAGACGTACATCTCGTTCCTAAAGACACTTTATAGCAGACTATATGTGCAACATAATGAGATTAATTAAGGTTACTAACACTTCATACTTCTAGGGAAACAACTCTTCAAAGTAGCACGTATTATTTCAATATGTATGTTGAATGGGTTGATAAGATTAAACCCGGTTAACATGCAGTTATCAGAACTGATTTTTGTTATGTTCCTAGTTATAATACTGGGTTCCCAAAACTGACTGAATATAGTTTTGAAAGAAACAGTCTCCCGAATAATGACCTCCTCAAAATAATTTCCCCCCTATTTGTAACAGTCCTAATCGGACCCAAATTGAGACTGTAAGTACAACACAAATAAAAGCCCATCATATAGTCTCCATATGTTTTCTACAATTTGTGGCCGAGCTCCGAGGAATTTTAAGGTAGAGAGGTAATTAGCGACGAATAATGACCAATTAAGTTACCGTGAACAGCTTTATCTCAGATTCTTTAACGTCTATCTTAACCAAATTGGCCTCACCTCGTTGCAAATTTAATGTAATTATACATTTGTGGTATGTTTTTCGATAATTTGATTTTCATGTCTTTTGGAGAGTAAATTGTCTAAAACAATATGAACTCCAAAACGCACACTTTGGCTTCAATTCCTCGGACTTTTAGCAAATTTGATGGGCTATTAGTGGAGTACGGGAACGCCTTTTTAACCTATAAAAATGACATAAATCACGAGACCGATTTTATTGTGTGACCTGTTAGAACACGTTAAGTATTAATAATAAAAAATAGTTTCTAACAATTGTTAGCATTGCGCTAGGTATAATACATGTATTTGTTTGCTACACATAGAAAATATTATGTGTTTTATTTTTCTCCACCAGGCTATCGCTTTTTACTATTGCAACATAACTTCACATTTTATAACGGTTTTGTCAAGTCGTCTTAGCCATTTGTAATTCGTTTAGAATTCAAGGTCACTTATATTTTGACAAATCGTTCGATTAAGCTCACATAATCTATTGACCAAATTGTTATAAAACGACAGATGATGTTGAAATAGATGAATGCAATAGTATGGTAAAGGAAATTGGGGGGTCTGATGTACGCGCGGGTT
This sequence comes from Pammene aurita, assembly GCA_947086415.1. Classification (NCBI taxonomy): domain Eukaryota; kingdom Metazoa; phylum Arthropoda; class Insecta; order Lepidoptera; family Tortricidae; genus Pammene; species Pammene aurita. The sequence continues at coordinate 58,109,707 of OX352289.1, forward strand.
CTTACCTGGCGCAAAGGTTGTCCATCGCCATCCAACGTGGTAACGCCGCCAGTGTGTTGGGCACCTTCGCGCCTGGTACAGCTCGAGGGGGGTCTTTGAGTAGTTTTTAGTTTAGTTTACTTTTTAGTAGTGTTTTATATTTAAGTTTGATTTACGTGTTCTTTTATTCCGCAAGTTTTGAAATAAATATTAAAGTTATCATACAGGAAAATATATCTCTTCTTGGTGTTATTAACAAATCCTAGCGCGACGTCAAAAACTGTTAGAAAATATTATTTTACTATAAGTAATCATATCATATTCTCTAACTAAAAAAGAAAATCGCACTTGTGAGTTATCGAAGCTCAAAACTGTTCGCGTACTAGTTGTAATGTATAGGTAAGGTACCAAAATAACCCGTAAATTATAGTGTTTTTTTATTTGACCTTGAACCGGCGTGATTCTGAGGTTAATAACTCTTGTCTAACATAAGGATTTCACTATTAACATAAAATCAGCCACACCTGATTTGATGTAAGGTAGAATGTAGCATTTTAATGGATCATAAGATGCTCGTACGCCTATAATACTAATTGAATTCTTTCATTTACTTATTTAAACGAATATTTGAATCGCCGTTGGTAACATGTACTTCGATTATAAAATTGCCTTGATTTCGACAATGCTGATGCTAATAACACGGTAATGACTTTTAATAGTATTTTATGCAGTAAGGTACCTGAGGTATATAAGGCCCAGCGGTATGTAAGGCCCACTTCAGAAAAACTACTGATACAAGGTTCAAATTCGTCAAATGCTTTTATACACGTCAAGGCCTTAAGAATACAGCGAGCTGGCAACGGCACGCCGCGTCGTGTGCGCCGCCATTTTGTCAGGAGTCGCCGAATAGTCGGAGAAGCTTCACGTGGGTGTGCCTATTACTGTTATGCGAAAAAGTTGAAGTCGATTTATTAGAATTTCACAGAGAAAACGTATTTTCTACTTATTAATAATAGTGCTGGAGCTCGTTACGCTCTTATTGACAAGGTAAGATAACATAATTACTTATTTTTAAGAGCAATATAGTTGTTTTACTTTAGGAGTGTCCTAGAGCAAATAAGGCCATATGCTGTTGACGGCATTAAGGCCCGGGTGGTGGCCTTTATACCCGTATGAAACTAAATTTGGAGGACACATCAAGCATAAAGAAAGTTTTTGTTGATTCGTATCGCAATATTATTCTTGACGAATTAAAATGCTGATTTAAACAAATTTTAGGCATAATTTATACAATACACGCTTTGTTTTATACTTAGTTGATATCTAGTTAGAAAACCTAAGGTACAATAAGGCCCAGACAATTAAGAGATTTTTATTTTAGGGTTAGATTTTACTAATTTTTAGTTTAAGATTTGTGTCCAAAAAGCTCAGTCTAAGTTTATTATCGTTTTTTATTTTAATTGATTTTAAAGCAAAATGTTAATATTTTTCAAAGTCGTTAGTTTAATAAGGCCCAAGGCCATTTTTTTAAAAAAGAAGGTGTATTTTCTATGATGCTGTGATCTTAAATGTCATAAGTAATAAGAAACTTGTGCTTGACATGTTTATAATCTCTCAAATGTTTGTTAATGTTGATTATTTTACTGGGCCTTAATAGCAGCGCTTATTTTAATAAAGCCCAAAATTGATATTTTAAAATGACCATGTTATCTAGAATATTATTACAATATTGTGCAAAAAGTTGATCTCAATGTGTAACCAAATAAAAAGACAATCTGAATTCAATTTTGTTTATTTATTCTCTACGTATTTTATGAAAATAAGTAAAATTTAAATAAGGTGGGCCTTACATACCTCCGGTACCTTAGTTGTATAAGAGGGGTCATACAAGGTGAGTGGCGTAGGTAACAATTTGAGCCGTAGGAGTAGCTAAAGGCGAATAACGCCACGAGTACCTACTTTATTATTCACCTACTCGTACCACGTTACATACTTATACCTACTCGTAATACTTGTCTATGACTATTTAAGTACTTACTCATTTTAAATGAACTGCGAAATTGAAAATAAATACAATTTCGAAAATTATTATAATCATCATAAGTTAATCATTTCCAAAAAGAATATACATACATATACTCGTACGGTGACATTATGGTGAGGAGGAAATCGATACAATTTTACGTATTTTCCTTAAAAATGGTACTGTTTTTAGAAACCTCAATACGCTTGCTATTAATAAAAATCTTGGGATAAATAATTCAGGATAGGGACCTTTAAAACAATAACCTACTTTATTATAAAATAAGGAGGATGCGTAAAACTTTAGCGCCGAAAATAAAATTATAATTGTACAAAATAAAGAATTTCATTAACAATTCACGACTTTTATTTAGTAGCTTGTGTTGCGCGACCTATTTAGATGAGTGTTAGTATTTATTTCAGTTTGTTTTTTTATAATATGTTAAATATATGCTAGTAGTAGATATGTACGTTTACTTCGGCCGAGCTACATTTTTTAATCTTACTTTTTTTCAGCCAAAATGCTACCCGTGAAGCCAGGCAGCCCGACGCCGGACGGCAGCTCCATGGACAAAAAGCCGATCGCGGGCATCCCGCGCGTAGCTCCGACCACCAAGTTCAACGCGCCTGTTCACATCGACGTCGGCGGCACCATTTACACCTCGTCGCTGGAGACGCTCACTGCGTACGTGCATGAATTAGACCTTAGTTTACGATTAGTATACCTACTTATTTCACTTTTTAATGACATACGTGACATGCAGCAACTGATTCATCCTAAAGTAAGGAAACAATTATGCTTCAAAGCATTCTTTCCTAGTCAACCATACGATCAAACATTAATTTTACAATTTATTTTTCTTCTTCCAAACCTACCCTTATCCCATTTATTTGGGGTCGGCTCTTATACGGCGTCGCCAGGAGCACAGATTATACAATAGTTCTTACGAACAGATATGAATCACTCATAGAAAAAGCAAATACCTACGGTTTACGTACCTATGCAATAATACAATGGAGCGGCCTTCAACACGCGGCATACCGCACCTCCCGCGCACCCGCACAATCGCTAGGGTTGCATATGCTTGGATATGTTTTATAGTTAAGGAAATAGGTATTTTGCATTGATTCAGTGTTTAAGTGGTTCGCATGGGGCATAACGATTATAGTTACATGAGTAATATTGATTGACATTTTGTTGCCGCGATGAGAGTATGATTAATCTTGACAGATTTGCCACACACTGTCAAAATTAATATGGATCGACAGCTATCTCAATCTTATTCTAATCGCCTTTTAGTAAAATCATCATAGTTATTTGAGAGATTTGTATTTCGTTAATAGTCTAAGATACGATAAGCTTATTTTTATGAGCTTTGCTATTTTTTACATTTTTACATCCATCCACATCGCAATAAATAAAAACGTCGTGATGACATTGTTCCGAGTTCCGAGTAGCGTCACGCGCGGTACAACGTGCGTGCAGTGAGCGCGTTGGTAGCCCACTGAATTTAGCTCCCTCGGCGGAGGTGCAAAACGTAGGTATATAACTCGCTCGCGCGGGCATGATTCATAGGCCTGCCAGGAGCGTCTGTCCTAGGTCGTCTCGGCTGATAGTTTTGCCTCTTTACGGTCCTTTTAGACAAGCCCCATTCATGTTATCTTGGGTCATCCATCATGTTAATAATTTTACATTTTGATGCACTAAAAAAGTTCTCGAAAGTGCCAAAAGAGAGACATCCTACATACCCGAAAAGCCAGACACTAGCTCTTCGACAGGCAAGCAGCCGTTAGCGGGCATCTAGCGCGTGGCGCCCACCACCCAGTTCAACGCGCCTATTCACATGTATGCACATGCAGTGTACAACTGTACACGCGTGTCACTGTATGTGCAGACATGTGAACTGAGACTCACCGCGTACGTACACCTTAGTTATTGATTGTAAGCTGCGGCATCAACCACGATGGCGTTTGAGAAGCAGGCCTTGGAACCGCGAGTGGTATTTACTGAATATTTAACTATTAATGATTTTTTCCATTTTTGTTACATGTGGTATCAATTGCTTCATCGAAAGGTAAGGAAAAACGTAACACTCCAAGGAATTAGACATATGGAACAATAAATGAGAAAATTCTTGAAAAAGTCTCAATATTTGTCACTATTTTTTTACTGATAATTTTGATTGTTCTTAGTGCTTCACGTCCGAGCTCTATGTTACCTATGCCAGGTACTGGGGAAGCCGGGAAGACACTCTTTATAAAAATCACTGTTACTATCCAAATATTTAACACATGGGTACTTAGGATTTTTTTGCTATCTATTAGAAAAGTTCATCATCATCGTTTAACATGCTATGATTGTCACCAGTTGCGCTGTCATAAAAACAAGTCAAATTTGCCTCACGGCCTCACGATATCACGAGCCTATAATTTTGCTTACCTACGACAAATGTTTACATTTCGCTTTAACGCTCTCTTTCGCAGTCAAATTTGATTGTAATTTCCTTTCGATTGCTGTGAGATTTACAGTTAGGTGCAAAACTGTCCCAATAGTAGCATCTTAGTAGAATGTGGAGAAGTGGATGTCGATCGAGGAGAGGGGCACATGATTAATACATACCAGTACTATTTAAAAGTTCCTACAAATCAGCCTTACATATGATATACTTAGAATTTACGGTTATTTTGTAATTTAGAATCGAAAAGTAGAAAAAAACACATTTTTATTTTTTCGAATATTTCTAGTTCCTCTTATGGAAACTCCAAATAGGGAACCATACATAATTAAGAAATTCTGCCTCTATAAAATCATCATGCAATTGCTTTAATGGGGCATATTTTTCAAGTTACTTTTAGGTGGCTTATAGTTCGGTGCAAAAGTGTACCATTAAAAACAGCCATAGAAAGTGTTTGTTAGTTCAATGTTCAAGACGACTTTTACTCTGCCATAACTACAAATTTGTGATTTAAACAGATGATACCTTATTTTATAGAGGCTGAATTTCTTAATTAATTATGTATGGTTCCCTATTTGGAGTTTCCATAAGAGGAACTAGAAATATTCGAAAAAATAAAAATGTGTTTTTTTCTACTTTTCGATTCTAAATTACAAAATAACCGTAAATTCTAAGTATATCATATGTAAGGCTGATTTGTAGGAAATTTTAAATAGTACTAGTATGTATTAATCATGTGCCCCTCTCCTCGATCGACATCCACTTCTCCACATTCTACTAAGATGCTACTATTGGGACAGTTTTGCACCTAACTGTAAGTCACGTTGTATATGTGCTATGTAAAGGTATGTGTGTGGGCAGGTCTGGTAGTAAATAAGCACGTTTTATCTGCGGGGAGTGTTGTTTCTGCAAGCGAGCGAACGAGGAGCCGGCGGCGCTGCCGCAGGCGCTGCGCGCTCCGCACCGGCCGTGCCCCTCCCCCCCCCGCCCCGACCGTCGCTCGTTCGGCTTTTAATCAACTCACTTGAGGGCACAAAAATAAATATCCTGCCAATAGTGTATCTCTACGATACCGTTACCCATGTTTTCACTTCGACAAAATCAATCGAACAATAAATTTACCAGCCGAACGGCCAAATCACGTTTCCCTTGCAATAAAGAAAGTAAGCACCAATTTTACATGTTCGACAATTTTTATGCTTATGATACTTTACTGCTGACAGGTAGAGTGATTTCATATTGCGGCCGTTTCAAACTACCAGTAGCTAGTCATGTGGTAGTATATCTAAGTAAAATAATTTGAAGTAGGAAGATACCTAGACTTTCTAATAGCTTGCTAACCACTCCTTTGTTTCTCTTTAATGTACTTAGTAAAATCTAACATATGAAAATGTATGTCTTGTTTTGGATAAACTCTATTGAAGTAGGTTAAAATATTTTAGTTTTCTTTATACATAGTCCGTCTGTAACCTACATTATTGCATTGCAATTTTGCTATCTATTGATGCCAATAGTTCGAGCAGGTTCGATGAGTTGAATACTATTAAATGAATAGTTGCAACGTTATCTGTGTTAAATATTAATATTGAATACGAAGCATCGTAATGAATACATAATGCTGATAAATGTTTACTTAGGTACTTAAATATCGTTCTTAATAATTAATAATAGGCCTCCAGTGGCCTCTAATAAGATTGCAATGAAACAAATTGCGAATAGGTGTGAGCGTCAGGATGGCGGGTGGACCTCGGGAATTTTATCGAATTGTTAATAAAAATACTGTACCTTTAGTGTACCTCAGTGTACCTTCAGTAGAAATCAGTGTACCTCTTTCTAAAACGAGATTTTTCTAAAAAAAGGTCCACCCGCCATCCTGACGTCAGGATGGCGGGTGGACCTGGTAAATGATACATTAAACCACATATAATGTATGTGGTTATAGTGTACCTTCAGTGTACCTCTGTATAACTTTAAAAACAATCTGCATACCTCTCCTCAAAAGGAGCTACGCTCAAAATAAGGTCCACCCGCCATCCTGACGTCAGGATGGCGGGTGGACCTGGTAAATCCTGCACTATATCACTCAAAAGGTATGTGATTAGTTTGCATCTTCAGTGTACCTCAGTGTACCTTTAGTAAAAATCAGTGTACCTCTTGCTAAACCGAGATTTTTTCGAAAAAGGTCCACCCGCCATAAACCTTATTTTAAGCGTAGCTCCTTTTCGGGAGAGGTATGCAGATTGTTTTTAAAGTTATACAGAGGTACACTGAAGGTACACTATTACCACATACATTATATGTGGTTTAATGTATCATTTCATAGGTCCACCCGCCATTCTTACGGGTGGACCTTTTTCGAAAAAATCTCGGTTTAGCAAGAGGTACACTGATTTTTACTAAAGGTACACTGAGGTACACTGAAGAAGCAAACTAATCACATACCTTTTGAGTGATATAGTGCAAGATTTACCAGGTCCACCCGCCATCCTGACGTCAGAATGGCGGGTGGACCTGGTAAATCTTGCACTTTATCACTCAAAAGGTGTGTAATTAGTTTGCTTCTTCAGTGTACCTCAGTGTACCTTTAGTAAAAATCAGTGTACCTCTTGCTAAACCGAGATTTTTTCGAAAAAGGTCCACCCGTCATAAACCTTATTTTAAGCGTAGCTCATCAATCAGTGTACCTCTTGCAAAGAAGAGATTTTTTGAAATAAATGTTCATGGCGGCTGGACCTTTATTTGAAAAAAACTCTTTTTTGCAAGAGGTACACCGACTTTTACTAAAGGTACACTGAGGTACACTGAATATACAAACTAATTACACACCTTTTGAGTGATAAAAAGCAATATTTACCAGGTCCACCCGCCATTCTGACGTCAGGATGGCGGGTGGACCTGGTAAAACTTGCACTATATCACTCAAAAGGTATGTGATTAGTTTGCATCTTCAGTGTACCTCAGTGTACCTTTAGTAAAAATCAGTGTACCTCTTGCTAAAACGAGATTTTTTCGAAAGAGGTCCACCCGTAAGAATGGCGGGTGGACCTATGAAATGATACATTAAACCACATATAATGTATGTGGTAATAGTGTACCTTCAGTGTACCTCTGTATAACTTTAAAAACAATCTGCATACCTCTCCCGAAAAGGAGCTACGCTTAAAATAAGGTTTATGACGGGTGGACCTTTTTCGAAAAAATCTCGGTTTAGCAAGAGGTACACTGATTTTTACTAAAGGTACACTGAGGTACACTGAAGAAGCAAACTAATCACATACCTTTTGAGTGATATAGTGCAGGATTTACCAGGTCCACCCGCCATCCTGACGTCAGGATGGCGGGTGGACCTTATATTGAGCGTAGCTCCTTTTGAGGAGAGGTATGCAGATTGTTTTTGAAGTTATACAGAGGTACACTGAAGGTACACTATAACCACATACATTATATGTGGTTTAATGTATCATTTACCAGGTCCACCCGCCATACTGACGTCAGGATGGCGGGTGGACCTTTTTTTAGAAAAATCTCGTTTTAGAAAGAGGTACACTGATTTCTACTGAAGGTACACTGAGGTACACTAAAGGTACAGTACTTTTATTAACAATTCGATAAAATTCCCGAGGTCCACCCGCCATCCTGACGCTCACGAATAGGTAACATGGTCTTCGAAACAAAAGCAGTTTAATACATTCGCTAGATTTTGACCAATTTAGTCAATATTATCTCCACGATACACTTGAAAGAAAACGGTCGAGATACTAAAATTACGCTTTAAAACATCTTTTACACTAAGTAAAGTCGAAATTCGTTCTGGTAGTTCCAACTACAAATGGCTACGATGGAAGTTACATTGGATTTCAAATGAATGACCCAATTTGCAAGCGGTTGATATTTACCGCTTTGTAACGTCAACCCAAAGCACTGCAAGCCTTTCTACAGTCAGCAACAGAAGTTGTCTAACAGGCGAGGTGTACAAAATTATTTTCTTGCGCTATTACTTTATTGACTGTCTGTGTCAAGATCATTTTCAACTGTTCAAGCGGTTTTAGGTAAAGCGTCGTCAGTCGATGATGGCATTGAGGACTTAAATATCTAATGTATTTATGTCGATTCTTAATCTGTCCATGACATGTACAGTCAACCAATATGCATACGCCACTATCAAACCTTGTCACAGTGGCAGTTAACCTTGGATACGTATGTAACTGTGTACTACTAAACTAGCTATCATGACAAGGTTCTATAGTGGCTTAGGAGTTAGTCACCAGGACAAGGTGTTTGAGGTAATGATTAGGAAACAGCACCATGTACTCTGTCTATTGTTGCTGTCGACTCACTCGGAGACAGCATTATATTATGGTTACTTTCTTGCCTTGTCTTCTTCTATATGTACTCTCTTCTATATCTTCGTTTCAGAAGACAGCAATTAAACATGCTTATGCATAATTATGTAATTATACAATCATTTGAAATTATAAGAGTAGGTAATGTTTTCGTTTTGAAAGAAAGTTTCTAGCTTGCATCGTAGGACATGTTCGTACATCACGTTCATCATGCTCTGTAACTGGAGTGTACCTTGTGTACCTACGAGTGAACAGAATGCAATATGTGATATTTTCAAGTCAAAGGTGAAATGATTTTTTTGGCAGTAACGTCTTATTGACAACCGAAAATGATGTACCTTTGACTTGAAAACGTCATATATAAGTCCTGAACTACTGGATATGTTTTACTAAACATGAATTTACTTAAATAACTTGGTTATAATAATATGTAGGTACGATAGACCGTAAGTAAGCCAGGAACAGATTTCGTTGATCATCGCGTCCCAGGCGATAACTTGTGAAGTGGTTTAGGGCGACGTATAATGAAGCCTCGTAAAGGTCAGCTGCCGCTCCGTTGGTGGGGTGAGGAACGGCAGCCATTTAAACGATTAAAAAATATGGTCATCGCGGCCTCATTGAAACTTTTATATCCCATTATAAAAATAAAAAAAACATCAGTCAGTCGTATCGCACTGAAAAGACCGTCAGCCGGTCAAATGAACATATGATCTTCAGGGCATCAGCTGACGGTCTTTCCACCTCGATACAGCCGGCTGACGATTTTTCATGTTTGTAAGAGCTTATGAGCCTAGTGATTAAATGGCTCCTCAACCCACCAACGGAGCGGCAGCTGACCTTTACGAGGCTGCATTATACATCACCCTTAACCACTTCACAAGTTCCACTTTCTATCCACGAGTATAAATTGTTAATGGAAACCATGGTAGTTCTTTAAGAGTGCGAGATTGCGAAGCAATGAAGATAAATTGGTTTGTTTTCATTATCTGACATTTCAATTGACCACCAACAGGATCTATTCAACCTGCCAGTGAAGCTGGGCGGTCTTGGCATTAACAATCCATTAAAAAACACTGAATATTATAAATCATCCGTTGAATCAAATAAATTACTAATTCACGCAATAAAATATACAAAAAACCTGGACCTAATAGCCCATCATACTCATGCAGCAGAAACCATGAGGGTAGCCAAATTGACGAGACATTTGAACGAGAGTGATAGATGTAAAGATGTTTTATCCAAATTACCGAGTAAGATGCAAAGATGTGTCCAAAGATTTGTTGAATCGAACTCTTCACAATGCCTGTCAATCATCCCTACCACCGCAAACAATACCGACCTTACTGCCACCCAATTTAAAGACGCCCTTGCCTTGCGCTACGCTCACGAACCCGGCAATCTTCCTCAGGTTTGCGACGGATGCGGCGAAAATAATTTTGACCTAAATCATGCCCTAAACTGCAAAAAAGGCGGCTTGATTAAACAAGGCCATGATCAACATAGGGACGATTGCAAGAATTGGGCCGAACTAGCTTGGGGTAAAGGCACAGTTGAACCAATATTGCGTGATGCAAGTGCTACACAGCCAGCCCTCATAGGAGACTTATTACTAAATAGCGTATGGGAACCTGCAAGGAAAGCGTTCTTCGACGTTCGCATTGTAAATGCTGATGCTTCCTCTTACAGCAACCTTACATGGCAAACAACAGCACAAAAACACAGCCGAGAAAAACATCTAAAATATGACCGAGCCACGGAAGACTTAAGAGCCTCTTTTACACCTTTAGTAATCTCATGTGATGGAGCCTTAGGGACTGAGTATATGAGTTTTTTGAAAAAAACAGCATCCAAACTATTATCCAAATGGGAAAAACCATACTCTCAAATAATATTCTGGCTAAAAGTTAAAGTACAAATATCGGTCATTCGAGCAGTCTCCATGAGGGTGAGAGGCACTAGAAGACGCATCAAGGTCTTCGAATGCAAAGACAGCGCCGAAATTCTATACTAAGCAAGAACTTACACCCCACCCTTACCCGTTAATACCGTCATCGTCCATTTTTGTATATATTTTCTGTTTTGTATTTGTATTTTATTCTAATAAAGAAATTTTACCTTTTATTAAAAAAAAAAAAATTTACCACCGGTAACCTATACGTATACCTACATATTAGCGATTGCCGATTAAAAAACCGGCCAAGAGCGTGTCGGGCCACGCTCAGTGTAGGGTTCCGTAGTTTTCCGTCCGTCACAGTAAGTGTCCCCACTTAAGAGTTAATAACACCGCCATGTAGGATATGATACGAGAGTTCCACGTACAGCGACATCTATCGGCAAATTAAGTAAACTATTGCGCGCGAGCTTAAAGTATGGAAGATGATTTTTATGGAATAATTCTTTATTGCGTGAACCGATTTTCACCGTTTTTACTTTATTTGAAAGCACGTCATTGCATTGTAATTTTGTAGAAACTACAGGTACAATAAACACCTGCTTATACGGTTAAATTACAAACTTAGTTCAGAAATTATTTTGTAATTTTTTTTCAAAAACTATTCATCCTATCAAGTTCAAAATAATTTTCCTAGAAAGTTTTTATAAAGTTCTACTTTTGAGATTTTTTTCATATTTTTAAAACTTATGGTTCAAAAGTTAGAGGGGGGGGACGCATATTTTTTTACTTCTGGAGCGATTATTTCCGAAAATATTTACATTATCGAAAAATGATTTTAGTAAACCCCTATTCATTTTTAAATATCTATCCAACAATATATCACACGTTAGGGTTAAAATGAAAAAAAAAATCACTCCCCACTTTACGTATAGGGGAGGTACCCTAATAAAAAATTTTTTTCCATTTTTTATTTACCATTTTGTCGGCGTGATTGATATACATATTAGTACCAAATTTCAGCTTTCTAGTGCTAACGGTCACTGAGATTATCCGCGGACGGACGGACGGACGGACGGGCAGACATGGCGAAACTATAAGGGTTCCTAGTTGACTACGGAACCCTAAAAAGGAAGTAACTGTCACAATGTACCTACTGACGTACTTATCTTTACCATTGAAATCTCTGGAAGTAGCAGAGATATAATTTGAGAGTTCGTATGGTAAGCTCGATCAAGGGGTTTTGGAGCTAGAATACGCGAAACAATCATCATAAGGGTCTTGTTATATTGGTCAACTCATTTGCAAGGAAGTCGTGAGTTCTCAGTTCGAGGCGGACTACTAGTAATAATAATGTAAGAAAACGCAAAGCTTCGTTTGTACCCTATAAATCCTTTTAATGATTTATAACATACAGGGTGACCAGACATATTACCTACAAATACCCTCCACGTCATCTTTACGGCTTAAAATTTATACATGGAAAACTTTATCAAAGCCGTTTAGCTGTAAAGTGGTGACCCCAAGACTTTAGAGATAATACCCACCACAGGTACTATTAATAATAATATTAAAAGCTTGAAACATTTACGTATTGCTTCATCCATTCCAGTTACCCGGAATCTCGTCTCGGCAAGATGTTCAACGGCACCATCCCCATAGTCCTGGACACGCTGAAGCAACACTACTTCATCGACCGCGATGGCGGCATGTTCCGGCACATCCTCAACTTCCTGCGGAACAAGAAGTTGTTGCTGCCGAACGACTTTTCGAACCTGGACCTGCTGCTCCATGAAGCGCTGTACTTCGAGTTAGACCGTAAGCTATATATAAGTATATATGAACTTGCGGAAATCAATAGAAATGACCGTTAACTGGTCAACTATAGTCCAGTACTGCAACTCTATCCTGGTCCACAAGTTCATGACATAATTAAGTATTAATCACAATCTTCTTATTGGTCATTTCTGTTTTTCTTTAACTTACGATCATAGTTTTTCTTAAAACTGCGCCATTGAAAGAAAAGTCGCACCTAAACGACGATATTTGAGTTAGTTTATGACCGTAGTTGGATGCTTGTGTAAGATAAAATATGTACTGTCAACAGTACTATTATAATCTGTGCTCATGGTAGCCAATATATTTTCATAACGGACGTTAACGTTTGAATGAAACGCTCTACGCTCCTGATACGCTATTGCCGTAAATATTCCACTTTGCTTCCTAATATTTGCGGCAACAACACATCAGAAAGCGAAAATATACAAACCTACAATCGACGTTAAAGACACATCTTGGTGGTGGACCTTATATCAAAAGCAAAGTGCACAAATGTGATTATTTGACGTCGAATGTCCCCTATAAAATTGCCCTTTAGTAAACTAAGGGCCTGTTTCACAATCTCCAGATAAACTTATCTGCCAGTTAAAATTATTGCTATCCTTTTCTCCAGTAATATGAAAGAAAAGGACAGCAAACATTTATCTGACAGATATGCTTTAACTGGAGATTGTGAAACAGGCCATAAGTATGCTATGCATCTGCAACGCGAGTGAGCAGGTAAATTTGCATAGCGATTTGTAAAATTAGCGCAGCGAAGCCAGCTCCTGTGATACGCGCCGCGCGTCTTGCCCAATTATACATTCCTGTCCTTAGACTACCACCAATAGATTCTGCAGTACAATCTTGCCAATATCTGTCTATCTGTCTTATTTGTGATGCCTTTTTGAACAAGCACTAAACGGAAGCTTTCGACATCGGGACTGACTGTTAGAACAAGAATTAGCCTAAAGATGATTCGTACTTGTAAAGTACCGCTTGTGTCTTTTGGTCTCACTTATGATATTCTACTTTATTGTCAAGAAAAATATACAAATATCATGATCATTTAAACATTTCGCCCGCTTAGCGACATCCGCTGCCGACTGTAGGAAGCAATTTTATCGATCTTCTGTACGGTGCAGGTCACGGTATGACAATTTGTATACCTATTTATATGAGTGGAAAGTATCTGAAGGGTATATACCTGTTGTCTAAAACAAATAATCTGTAATTTTAGTATGCTCTATCTGACTGGTGAGAAGAAAGCTGTGTTCATGCCGCTGCAGCGAAGGGAAACTAGTAATATATAGGTATATTAGGTACCTATCCAAGTGAACTAAAATAACTTAGGCTTATCAGGTTATGCTAAGCATTATTTTGATTGGCATTTTGCAACGTAAGGAAGCGGTTTTGCGAAATAGCGGTTTCTGTTATTGCTTGCGTACTGGAATATTATTAGGTAAAAAGATTTAAATACTAGTACATCGCCACAATATATATATTTTCTATCACTACTTTATTGTTAATCAAATTGTTACTATTAATAAATTATTTTAATTATATATATACTTACGGTACGTCGTGCACCTTGTTTTGTTCGGGTCATCCAAATTTTCAACATCGGTTGTGCCGTTTTGAGATTGAGTAGATTTATTATACCCCTATATTTTATTAAAGATTGCGACGATTACTTATTAAGTACCTTAAAAATAAGAGTATGACGTAGCATAAGGATTAATTAAACATGCTAAAAAAAGTTTGATAGTATGAATGGAAAATATTTACATGTGTTTAATAATAAATTACAGACATGGTGTTCGTCCTGACGAAGATGAAAAGCAACAAAGAGGGCGTGAAGCAGGATCGCGTGTGGCTGAGCGAGGCCACAGAGCGGCTCAAGCAGGAGTCGGAGCTGCTCACGCAGGAGCGAGAGCGCTTACAGCAGCGGTGGTCATGAACTGAGGTAACTGTCCCTGCTTCCTAAAGCTGAACAACGAGAAGGCCGTTAAGGAACGCGTGTAGCTTAGCGAGGCCACCGAGCAGCTCAAGCAGGAAGGAATCAGAGCTGCTTCTGCAGAAGCGGTGGTCGTTAACAGTGAACTAGCTTAGTTGAAATAGTGAAATCTATATAGTTGCCCCGGTTTAATCAGTTCAATCAACGTCAATCCTCATATTGGTTAGTCATACACGAGTGATCTGCCGCCTTGTTCACGCATAAAATGCTCCGAACTTTATAAGCCTCGAAAAAATGGTCGATTGGTCAGTTTCATGAACGTGACAAGTTTATTTCACACATGTTTCACACCCTCGCCGCCGACAGCCTTCGTGAAATAGGCATGACGGACAATAGCCGTCCAGAACCACCCGTCAGGCGACTGTCAGGTAGACCATGGTCAAGTATAGGTACCTAATCAGCACACACGAGTATGACCAACCCACTTTCACAATTTTTTTAAATTCTATTTCGTGGTCATTCTCAGAGAGTGCAATTTATAGTTTTTGAGAGGTCGGTGAAGTCACCAATAAATGAACGATTAAGCGACTACCCCCACTTTGGCATTTTTTATGCATATTATAACCAATTTTCAACGAGTTATTTTTGTATATGATTCGAGATAAAATCTAGTTTAGAATAAACTGTTCCAAGCCCTCTTAGGACCATATTTTTTTTTTATAAAAATGATTAGGTAAATAGCGAAAATTCTAAAGTATGACAGTGAATCTTTAACCTGAAATATTGGCAATAGAGCTGATTAAGTTAGTTCAAGTGTTGGGCACGATATTGATGAAATGAATGATGCGTTTGGGCTGAGAACACCTTTAGGTAACTGAGAATCATCCTTCGGCACCGGCGGGACAAAATTATTATGACGAATTAATTTAAAGTTTTGTGATTTTTATGTGACATTCATAACACATATTTTTCATTTAACTTTTCAGGTTGGCTGTACAGAAGCTGAAATAAAAAGGCGACGCACTACATAACCGTTATTTGTTTAAAAAGTCAATTGTTTTTATTTCAATTTTCATTAGTTTATGAATAAGTTAACTATATATTCTTATATAGTGTTTAAGCTATTTCTATTTATCCTACATAAAAATTGTTATTGGTATACATGAGGTAATGAGTAATACCATAAACTCAATTTACAACTGTTTTCCTACTTGAATCCAATGTGTACAGTTTTTAGAGAAAGTAGGTACCCAAGTCAAATCAATTCTACGTTCGCTGCTACGCCAATACAATGAAGCATGATATCACCATTTACGAGTATATAATATATATACACCGTGTTTATTTATTTTCGTTAATTTTAGCATATGGTTAGGTACGATTAAGGAAACGAATTGGCATAGTAGGCCAAGAAAATAAAATTTTGTCGAAGAATTAATTCCCAGCAGGCTGGAAATCGTTTTAATAGCTCCATGTGGTCCTAAATGCATGTAATCCGAGTTTGCCCAATCCCAAGAGGTGTGCATAACTTTTTAGCGAAAATTTTGCTCTTTGTCAGATTTTTTCTTGTAGCTCGAAAACAGTACGTCCGATGGAAAATATCATGTATATTAAAGAGGGTTAAATCCTGCCTCGAGATGAGTATCTTAACTTCTAATTCGGTCAGCGGTACAGCCAAAATCAAAAGTTATAAACCGGGAAAATGTCTCATTTACCTGAAAAACTCATATTTTGACTTCCATACCACATATATTTGAAACAGATGACTCCTGGTGAAATACCTATAGAATAAAAGTTGAAGCCAATATAATTTCACGTTATATAGACATTTCAATTTTCAAATTCAGTCATTTTGAAAGACTAAATTTGGCATGAATTCAAAAGCGGTTTTTTACTAATTCCTTCTAAGTTGCATATTTAACATAAATATGAGGTGTGAGGCGTACATTTATTGCTTTGTTACAACTAAGAACATTTAGGTGCAATTTTCTTAAACGTACCCAATCAGAAAACTATTTATACACCGTGTTTTTTTTTAATTTCCGGTAATTTCAAGGGTATATTCCTGAGCTTAATTAACTTAGGTTTATTTCTCAAAGACTCCAGTGTCTTAATTAGCTCCAGTTCTGAGGTAATCGATATTTTATTAATGCCTTCTAATTGTGTAAACCTACATTTAATTATTTTTTTACTCTGATAACCCACTACAAAATGATGCACCTGTGTGTTAAGTCAAATAGGTTCAGTAGTTGTTGATTAATTCCTCAATCTGTAGATATATTAACTCAACCAAACAATTGAACATTATGAAATTTCAATGAAATTCCGAATATTAACAATCCTAGATACAAAGGGAACATATTCTAATGAAAATTTTATAATTGAAAGAAAAATGGAAAAATCACCGCGACGAGCAAGATCCGAACTTGCCTTCTTTCGGACCACCGGTCCAAATTTTTCCATTTTTCTTTCAATTATAAAATTGAAATTTCGTTTGCAGACATTTCTGCTTAGTACAAAATTAATATTGAATTGTCTTAACATACAGTTACATGACTTTATAGCGGGTTCTCAGACTCACGGACTCAGACTCAGACTCAGACTCTCAGACAGACAAAGAGCAAAAATTTCACTAAAAAGTTATGCTCTTGAGATTGGGCAAACTCGGATAACATGCTTTGAGGACCACATGAAGGTATTAGAACCATTTCCAGCCTGCTGGGAATTAATTCCTCAAAACACTTTTTATAGATCTTATCTGCTTGGCCTATAGGTAGTTAGTTTTTTTTTCCTAAATATGTATATGTAATAATTTTCATAATAATTAAAGTTAAATCAGTCACTAATGTATCTAGGGTATTATAATTAAATCAACCAAACAATTGCAAACTGTGACATGAAAATGTAATTTGGAACTTTAATAGTCCGAGATACAAAGAGAAAGAAAGTATATTTTATTGACTTAACAGACAGGTGCGTCATTTGTAGCGGTGTCTCAGACTACAAGAACAATTTTATGTAGGTTTACCCAATCAGAAAGTAGAAATTAACTTTTGATTATCCTAGAAATGGATCTAATTTGGATTCTGGTGTCTCTCAGAAATTAACTTCAATTAAGCTTAGGAATGTACAAAACCAGGATTTATATGTCCAGACATAAACCCGGTGTATAAATTATAGGAATATGTATGTAATGATTAGGTACCTGGGTCGCAGCCAGAATTGCTTCAGTAGCAGCAGTATGACAGGGACCGGATAAAGCTCAAGGGATAATTATCTTAAAGGTGAACCCGAGGGCTAAAGGCCCGAAGATGAGCGGCAACGTATACGAAGGCCAAAGTACCTGGGTACCTAATCATTACTATGCATAATTTTTTAGCGAGACGGAACGCGTATTTTGATCGTCAGTCAACAATATTTAATGGGTTAGATTATTACAACTTCTTTAATGCGGAGCGGACTCCAGGCTCAAATGAGAATGACGCTAGGGAGATGAAGCTTACTTTATTTCATCCTAACGTGTATATTTTAGATAAGGCTTTAGTAATTTTAAGGCTATTCTTTTTTTTATCTAAAAAGCTCTCAAACGCGCTGTTCTTAACAAACTTTATGCTATTATTACGTAAAATACATTTATAAGAAATGTAGATAGCATAACTTTATTTATTTATTGGCTATGTGAGTGACAGTGGTCCGCCTTTGACACTAATTACCAACGAGTCCTACGACGCACGTCGCCACATAGCACATAGTCAATAGAAAAGTAACATAACCAAGTCATACTCGTAGTTGGGCGTTTCTTCAAATCGTTGTACGATAGACGTAAGGAGTGGTTCGTATTCTGAGTACATAGACTAATAACCCAAGACCCCGCATAGCCGGGCGACCCCCGCTGCCACGCTCGAAGTAATTTCACCCTATAGTGGGACACTAATTTATTGTGAGTGACAGTAAACTTAGTACGTCTCCATGGCAACTATTAATGTCTGACTCTCTCTTACGCCCCACGGAACAATGCCGCGTTCCCTGTCAAGCATTGCGTGTTCCCCTCCCGCACCCCTTCTTTTTGGCTTAGGTTTCAAATAAATAACGCGCTACGCGGAGTATAGAGATATCTTGTATATGTCTGAGTATTATGTGGTTATTCGAACTTAGTTAGTATCATGAAAGAACCTATACTATTGATTGATTCTACTACGACACAAAATAGTATTTTTTTAATAATACTGCTGGTACTTTTCAATGAGCACCTGTATAAATGTAATGTAATGGAACGTTAAAATAATAGGTACCATAATTTGGGACCGTTTTTGTGTAATAGGTACTTACAAAAGAGTTTATTTATCACTATTCCCGAAGTTTGAACCAAACAATTTAAGTAGTGACGTGAATAATAGTGAAGTAGGCTTCGATTACGTCGTTTTTACTTTTATTTAAATGAGGAAACGTTTTATAAAGTTACATTCATTTTTCTTTATATCGACATTATTAACTACGTAAGTAAGTACTTTAAATGAATATAAGATATACAGACTAGAACAAAATCCAACGAAAATAAGTCATGTAAAATTCTGGTCATATTCACAAAGCGTATGGTTTCTACCATAGCTATTCTAACTTGATCATTACTTGAGTACATGGCTATTCTAACTTGACCGTTATATATCGTCGCATTTGCTCTGAAGCGGCTTTCACACTACTGCGGTTTCCGCATGCGGTGCCGGTGCGCGAGCGAGATAGCGGTACCAGTGTGATACTGATAATCGCCTTATTCGTTCTTCCTTACGCTGATGCCACATCTTTTTACTTGCTGTTGCCCAATTCGACAACCGAAAACTGATACGCTAATGAGCCCACTTTGAATCACACATGTAGTACGTTGTGTCAAACAAGTAGTGATCTCGCATGGATATCTACGTGCCATAGTTTGGCATGTCGAAAAGGGGTTAAATTCTCGATATTTTATGCTTCTTTCCTAATACTTTTTAGCCGATTTTATTAAATTTTAATTATTATTAATTAATTAGAATAAATATGTCTTATATACGTGATACAGGATGTTACAAAGTACTAGGAGGGCAACCCTCTATACTTACAAAAACATTTATAAAGCTTCCATTTAGTTTTTCTAAGCATAATGCAAACTAGTTATGCTCTCTAGCATTTTTGGAACACAAATACAATACAAATACTCTTTATTGAACACCTCAAAAAGAAAACCAGTATAGAAAATATACCTTAATATTAACACCTTTATTATTATATAACACCTTGTATAAGTGAATCCGAAACTTTCGTGTAATCTTTGAATTTGAATTACGTGTAGTAATGGAAAGACTTGGTGACATAGCAAACCACTATATACGCTATTTATTACACATTTGTTCAAGAGTTCCTCTTTACAAAAAGCTAATAAATATTACTGAACAAACAATAATTGGGTAGGTATAGTTTGTGCGGCGACTTAAGAATAAATGCGCCATAATTTAAATATGGAGCATTTGTTCTTAAGCCGCCGGACAAACTATACCTATCTACAAAGTAACGTCCATCTACTTTACTTATTTTCTTGAACAATTTACCGTCATAGAAAGTCTGCTAAGTGGCAATCTACTAAAAACTGATATACAGGACCGTTTATGAGTCCTGATCCAGAACCACTCTTTCGGAGTCTGTAACTGATTAACATCATCGTTTTCTTAAAACAGAATAAATAGAATTTTTCTTATTTTTCAAGTAAATGTAATTTCATATTAAGTAAATCATGGCCACCCTATGACTTTTGACATACGCTCTGTGGGTACATTGAGTGGGGTGACCAAATCGTACACAAAAATGTTTTTTTTCCTACTTGTCATCTGAAAAATAATTATCCGTATTGGTGATAAAAGAATAATGACCACCATCATTAAGTTCCGTATCGTGCCTTGTTCTCTTGTTCCATGACCCCGTATTCATCCAGAATTTTATCAGCGTGAGTCTTTGAATGAGCATGGTTTTATTTTTATATTTTATATTCAGTTAATTTTAACTGCATATTTGTACTAATAATAATGATCCAAGTTGGCCTCTGAATAAAATATATTTAAATTTAGTCTGGGAGAGATATTGCATGTTGTTAGGTACTCAATGCCTGTATCAGTAAACCGGTTTTTCTAACTTTAGACTGGAATTATTATATGAAAAAAAAAATGAAATATAAAGTTTTGTCAGACATTCTGACTATAACAGTTTGCGGTTTCAGACGCTGCGCGCCGCGCCGATCGCCAACCTATCGGTAGCACACCCTCGCAGCGGCGAGTCACGGTCCGGTTCAAGCAGTACAGTTAGTGCTTGAGTGACTGAACTGACACGAGGGTGAAACCGTAAACCGTTATAGTGTATAAAAATATTTTTAAAAATTAAATATGTAACATGTTGTAAATTAATTCTTTACAAAAACCTAAGATGGCTGAGGTACATTTAGCTGCAATGCTCTCTGGAATAATTAAGGTGCCCAAAATATATATACGTATTGTACTCTGCATAAGTAAGTATACGTCCCAGTGCTCGACATGTTTGTCCAATAATTGCCAGCCTGCTGTCACCTTTATTGCTAATAACTTACTTAAATATGAAGATGACATGTACTCCGGCAGTGACGAGCTTTGTGACATTTACATTATTTACTAGTAAATTTTAAAATATGCGGACTTATCTACTAGTCAAAAATAATTACGGCATTTTTGTGTTATCAGGTATTTAGTAGAGTAAGTTAATAATTACTCATAAGTAATAAAACTAACTTGTTATTCATTGTATGTGTTTTATTACATCAATCGAAATTATAACATGAGACAAGGGTACCGTGTTGTACATGTAATTATTCTACATATATAAAAACCAAGTCGTGTCGGTTATATTATAACTCAGGAACGGCTGAACTAGACGGAGAGCTAGCCACGTCAGATATGAGACAATAATGAGAGCAACGAAAGTCCTCTAGTCAGTTTGCTATACTATGCTTATCTAGCAATAAGGATAGTATAGCAATCTAACCAGAAGGGTTTTGTTGCTCTCATTATTGTCTCATATCTATGATGTGGCCAGCTCTTAGTCCAAACCCATTTTCATGTTCTTTAATTTTCTGGAATTATTACGGCTCCGAATGACAGATTAAGTATTAAATAGTGGAGAAATAAAAAAATTAACATGGTCAATGGGTTAATAGAAGTAAAGTAAGAGTCGTAGGGAGAAGGTTGAAACTCAAGAGGAGTGGGTGAAGTAAATGGGAGTGGAGTGGGAAACAGTGAGATTGGCGTAGGAGTCAGTGGGGATGGGGTTAGAGTCGATGCGAGTGAAGTAGGAGTCGGTTGAAGAAGGATGGAAGAGATTAGGGGAGGGGTAGAAGAGATTAGGGGAGAGACTGAGAGAGAGGTGGAAGAGAGGTGGTATAGAAACGATTGCAAACTTTTAATGTGTATTACTCGTATTGTCAAACTTCGTTTATTTTATTACAACCGCTTAAAAGTCAATAATCGCTCCCCTGATTGAGAGTGAGTAATTTGTCTTTTTGGCCTATTACAGAAACTAGATTGATTTACACATACCTACACATTATCTATCTGCTTAATAGAAATAAAAAATAGTACATAAATGGCAACCTCGATTACGAAGCAGTTTCGTGCCTACTTGCAGACCTACCACTAAATATATATCTTTTCAAGTAATATAACCTGCTTCAAAATGGGTCACAAACATAATTATTATGAACATAACTAGTCCCAGGACAATGGTTAAACATGCATATAAGTACATACTTACCATTGAGTGAACGACATCATGTTTAAGATAACGTGTGGGTCGGTAATTGAAAACAGTATTAACAAACGTATTTTTCCAGACCGTAAATATTATTTAGATAATACATATTTTCTCACATTTATTCAATAAAAAGTATAAAATTACAACTAATTTTAATCGACGTGTTTACTCTACATAAGATGGCGTACTCGTACAAAGTTAGCTATTAAGGAAAACTCACGTGACGTCACGTCAACTCAGCCACGTTGTGTCAACTAATTTCAATTCATAATTCGCAATATTTCCCCGATATTCTTAAAATGAATTTAGACAAGGACAATAAATTATCAGACTATAAGGGAAAATCGAAAAAAAAGTCGTTAACAACCGAGATACCGAAATGAATGTCGATATATTTACAAGATGGATTTTCTTTTTGGGTCAGTGAGGGCAGCTACTAAATCCCGTGCAAAAACACGGACACGAAAAAGGTCTTAGAAAACCTTCCCTCGATTTGGAATTCATAAAATTACTCTGAGTAAATGGTACTCTGTACTATACATTTATTCGTAGTATTAAGAAATTGAAAATAAAAGGAATTAAATGACAATAAATATTACTGCAAACATTTGTCAACATGTTTCATTCCATTTCAATTATTTAAAATAACTTACTTAACTGAGTCCTTGACTACTACACTTGATTTTTTCCTTTACGTATTATTTACACAGTCGGGTTGTTAGTTTTTTTAAATAGTTTAGTTTTACAGAATTTGGTATCATAAGACGAAGAACGTAACGTGAGTCAACCATTAAATTTAGGCACCTAAACAGAAGTAATGCCATCGACAACTGACAACTAAAAAAAATTAGTGATCTGATCTAGAGAGTATAAAATGTAAAAGTCTTTATTCAGGTTACTTAACTTTAATAATAATTTTCAAGGATTAAATTTCAGCTCCAGAGGGAACTCTAGCTGCTAAACTTATAGAACATATCCACTTAAATACTCAGTCTCACGATATGCATATTTTATTTTCCATGCACGTCATCTTCTAAATTACAGTAAATATGCCACTATAAATTGCAGTATACAGGATGATTTCTGGGTCGTGATCCGGAACCACTTTTTCTTACTAGGTAACTGATCAACATTTTTATAGTATGGTAGTATTTTCTCATAACATAATTCATTTAATTCTTCTTAATTTTCGAGTAAAATTAATCTTAAATTAAGTAAATCATGGTCACCCTATGACTTTTTACATGCGCTGTATGGGATAAGACAAGACGTCACTTACAGTAGGGTGGCCAAATCGTATGCAAAAATGTTTTTTTTTCTACTTATCTATCATCTGAAAAAGAATTATCAATTGTAAATAAAAAAATAATGACGACCATCATTAGATTCATCAAATTCATCTATAAGTTCTGTATCATGCCTTGTTCACTTGCTCCACGACCCCGAAATCAACCTGTATATGTATTTAAATACATTTTACAATCATGCCTTATATTATATCCATATGACGGGTACATGGAAAGAACGTGTCTAGCGCTAGTCATTTTGACAACGTTTTAGCTATACAACTTGTTACTTCCAAGACTAAAAACCTGAAAACTGTTTATTGAGAATCGAGAGTGGAATCGATTGCAGTATATCTGAACATGCCTATACTTTTTCGAGATCTTTTCTTTTCAATCATAGTGTCTAGACATATTCGTTCTGTGTACCCTGTGTATCACATGATTTTGGCTTAAACATATATTTATTGTTATATTTAAATCATGACTGAATATTGGCCAGCTTTCATTTCAGCTCGTAGATTCGATTACACCAGATTAACTTACTTGAAAATAATTGTAGAAATAAATAAGTTTAACGCGTTGCAAAATTATTTTTTGTCAGTATAATGTACCTACTGTTTGCTTTATGTAAAACATTGTTGGCTTGTAACTAGTTTCTAAATCTTTTGGACTAGATTTTACCGATTGACGTGCATGACGTATTTGGCACCGATTTTGTGTAGATCCGGAACATTAATCTTAACATATAGGTAATGATATAGTGTTATTAATTATGCCTGTGTGTAGTTCCATTCGGAAACACTTACTGACTTATAATACCTACTGCCTGGCGTTGCCAATGATTTTCTAGGTATTTATTGTTGCATACCTACTCGTACTTAATATCAAAAACATCAAAAAAGGAGCTTTATTTTAAATTTTGATACTTAAGCGCTAAGGCGGTTTTTGTTTTTGGAGAGCCTACTTTTTATTCATAGATTAGCAGCCGGACCTAGCCAGAGAACTCGACCAATGTTCGGTAGCCTTTCTGATGGAAATTATAAGTAGGTAGAGTATGTCCGGAAAGAGCAGCTCCCATATAAACCATGACACTTTTCTTTACGGACAAACGTTATACTTTTCAGTACGGCCACAGCAAAGTATTGTTTACGTACAAAAATGACATCCAATAATACCTAAGTACCTACTTTACTTTTCTGATCAAACCAGTCGTCTCAGTAAAAACAACAGTAACATATTTAAATATAATATTTTTCTCAATAGTTTTGGTTAACGTAAACTCGTACAGCATACAATAGAATCATCTAACATTTTAGATATAGAATACCAGGGCCGCGATTCGAAAAATAAACACACACACTGGACAGACACAGCTCCAACCCAACTCAACTCCAATGTGCGACCAATGTGTGACCAATGTGAGACCAATGTTGAATGAAAATCTGTTCGAATAGGAAATGTCAATGTCGTTATAGCGTTGAGTTGAGTTGGGATGAGTTGGGTTGGAGCTGTGTCTGTCCAGTATGTGTGTTTATTTTTCGAATCGCGGCCCTGGGTAAGTGAGTGCAGTAAGTACACAACTTTGATATTCGTACTGTGTCTTCCATCTACTGTACCAAAAAGGTACCTAAGTAAACAAAATATTTCAGACAAAGGTACACAACTAGACGGCACTTTTTTCAAATAACTCTTGGGTTGGGTGTATGGAAGTGGAAGATTTACATGTTACATTCTTTTATTACACCTAATTTCTAAAGAGACATAAAAACTTTATTCAAACCTTAATCTATTTTTTTATATTAAATGTGTTACATAATAACTACTTAGTTAACAGTTAATAAAAAATTATTTACACTTTCACGACCAGGAACCTGACTGCCGGGTTCTCTCTTCGTAGCTACTACGCGCTATATACGACAATACGTGGCTACGGGCTACGAGCGTAGCGCGTTGCACTAGGTGGTACGGAAAGTGTTAAATATTGCACACAAAGAAAATTGTTCCTGCATCATTGAATCCTATATATTTTCTCAAAGTCAACACCTAACTAATAATAAAAACTACATGGCTCCATCGAATAAGTTTATCGTTGTATGCGTTTGTGGTATTTCACCTGAACGTAATAATAACATACCTACTTAACGTATGCCTACAGTGTTTGGTATTTACAACACTGAAATTTTTGAAATTAGATTGACAACTGATAAACACATAAAAGTATATTATTTGCAAATGTATTCTCTCATACCAATATTTTTAGTGAATTTTTTGTTGCAAAGTTGCGAACCGGGATTGTTGAGCCACTTACCATTGTTCGTAATTTAGTCGTGTAATGAATATTATCGATTAGCTGTCATTGGTCCTTTAGTACACCTAAATTACGAACAAGGCCAAGTGGCTACATAATCCCGGTTCGCTATGGTACCTACAAAACTTAAAATAATAATATTCAGACAAAAATTAAAGAGAATATACTAAAAATATATACATAGGTAGCTCTAATAGATTACGTCCTTAAATACTAGTAAGTACCTACTTAAGGTACCTAGTAATTTTAAATCTAGACGGGGAGGTATATTCGTGTATTTTAGTGCATTTTAGCTAACTGGAGCCCAAGTGCGAAATAGTAAGCAAATATCAAGTAGTTTTTACAACGCTAGTCGCGGAATTGTTAAAAATAATGACTGTTTTATTGTCATGTGCCATTTTCTAAAAATACTATGCTACTCACTCAGAATCTCGAGTCTTTATGTCGCAATTGTTTATAATTTATTGAAATTTCCCATTACAGTGCCACTATACAAAGTATGTGGGTACAGGTATAATTATAATACGGAAATTACATTATAAATAAAAAAATCTACAGATTTATACGATTATTAACGATTGATAGAGCTCGTGATTCTAAGTAAAAAAATATAGAAAATTCTACAATTTAAAAAGTGGCATTCTAGGAAATGGGCAATATCGTAACTTTGTACTTTGGCTTATCTTTGTGCTGCGTCGGTCGCGCTCCGCTTCTTGATCCCCAACTTGCATCGAGGCCGGGGGTATAAAGCTTGAAAGCTTGAAACTCCTGCGCAGAAGCTATTCTAATTTTTGGTCTCTAATAATCGCAACCTTAAATGGGATATGTTAAGCAGGGGTAATTCCCTAAGAACAAGTACCTAATATTTTAACAAATATTAATCTTCATAATTTTAATCTCTGACCGCTTTTTATGAAATATGGTTGTTATTAAGCTCCCCATCTACTATAACAAATGTTAATCAGTTACACTCGTTGTCGTCATCGTCGAATTGAAGGTCTGAGATCATGGACATAAAGTGTTACAAAATATTAACCTACGTTCACACTTCTCGTTTAACCGCTTGCATATTGGTATTATCTAGTCGTTTGCAGATAAGAAATAAGAGTATTCGTTTCACTGACGTTATATCAGAATCCCACTTTTTTAATATATAAATTAATGTCATTGTGTTATTTGAAAACTTACTAACAATCTTGAAGCCACTGATATTCCCTTCATGACCGATGTTTTTTTTTGTTTTTTGTTGAGTAAGCTTCGTTATTAGTTATTTAGAACTAAGAGTAACTATGTGTATGCGTCTTTCTTTAATGACGGATGTCTTTCTAATATATACTTAAGTATATAAAAAAAAGGATTAAGTTCAGAAACTTACCTACCTACCTATATGGCTACCGACATTCTAGAAAAAACGCAAAACACTATGTAGTTTTGGTGGCACTGGTTCTATATGTATATAACGCAAGGCAGTCAACGAGGAACTTACATAGCAATCTCACGTTTATAAAAAAAAACTATACTTACAATATATTTACAACATACCTACTTACGACATTAATTAAATTGAGATAATCAGCACTTTTTTTCATAACTTTAAGCTCGTGCAACCTAGGCCTCTAGTTAGATACTTTCACAATATAATTAACTTGGTATATATGGCAAGATAATGTAATAACAAAATAGTATGGCTATATATTATAGGTACATACGTAAATTGGACAGAACAAGCCAGCAAGAACCTACGTAAAATGACGCTTAAAATTACAACAAATACGTTACCACTTTGCTAATACCTACCTAATATTAAAATGGGTGTCATGATACAGTCGTCCATATTCAGGCGCTAAGTTCACTCTTGATTTGGCAAAATATCTAATGCTAGGCTTATGGCTAAGCATACCCGTTCTTGAAGTTATGCTACTATCAGATTCTGCTGACCTACACGACTAATTACATACTATTAACATACTGTACCTAAGTATGTCAGAAACTAACGTATAGGCTAAAAACTTAATATTTAACATTAAAAGTCAAAACTACATTTCTAACGTTAAATTTAGTACAAAATGGTTTTATATGTTATCTAAACCTAGGCTATGCTTCAACTACGTACTTAATTACTTGGGTATTCAAAAATATTTGAACAAACGCTTTTTCTTTATGTTACATCACCGTCCCATCAGATTCTTCCAAAAAGTGTGATATCACGTGGGTGCGTCAATTGAATATCCAAGCTCCACTCATAACTTGGTTTCTGAAAGGAGGTGAACAGCATGTTGATTTAACTCCCCACACATACGACTTTATGTTGTCATAAATAACTACACATATAACCTCTTGATCTTACGGGACAAACACAACGACGAAGATCACAATTCGAATTCTAGAGATCTTTGACCTTAATCTAGTTATATAAGGTATATACAATTATACATATAAATTACTTCGCTCAGAATATAGAATTCGCAGAAAGCACAAAATAGCACATAAAAGCTCACTTATAATTATAATGGATATATATACATTAGTATGTTAATGGTATACAACATATTTAAATTAATGCGCATCGCCGTGTTTACCTATGATAATTCTAAATAAATAAAAACACAGAAAACGTAGCTATATACATATTTACATGTCATACGCATCCTGTAATGCAATATTGAAGTGCACTTAAAAAATCGCATTTGGAATGTAAGTACGGTCAGTTACAAAGCATAGTAATTCTTATTTCTTAGAAACTTCTTAGTGGAGGTTAATTTTTCTTGCAGCGGAATGGGCCACGATTCGACATGGCATAACTGACAGTCGCTTGCGAGACAACTATGACATCACTTTTTTGTGACAGTTGAAATCGGGGTGGAATCACTCAAGAGTGATATCTAAAATGGTGGCTATAGCCATAGACAAAACGCTCTAGCGAGACCTACTGACAGCTTGACAGTTAGGTGTGGACACGTGTGGACAGGATGGATATCACTCTATCCACTAGCGATACAAGTGTGACATCCACGTCTGACAGTTTGGCATGTCGAATCGGGCCCTGACTATCCAGTTGTACAAATAACCGGTTTGTCACTGACTATACATTTGTTAACCTATGTGTTGAATCGGAGTAGAGCTGAGCAGAAGTGTTACACGTAATAACCAAAGAAGAAGCCAATTGCAATGTACAAGCTAAATATATTGTTTAATAAGTGGGCACATATTTACCATTGTTAAGTAAATATTAGTCGGTAAGTAGGAATAATAATATACAATGGTCGCGTTGCGTTGTAGATACTTTTAGGCTAGGAGTAAACGGCTACATTTCCAGGTCTTGATAAGTGGCACTTGTTTATCTAGGACTAAGACAAGCGAGCTAAACCTGCGCTCTCTTGTTGTTTAATATGTTTAAGAGAGAATAAAGTATAAATACGTATACTTACTTAGTAAACTTATCAAGCTTCGATTATTAACACACCAATGTTTTACATGTGCAAAACCTTTTTATAATGAACATCAAGTATTTGGAAGCGAACTACTATCTCAATATTACTAATAGCTTGCTTTAGAGTTGAGATTAATCGATTTAGAATTATTACCTTTCACGGAAAATATAATTTCGTGCGTAAGGTAACAGGCGTCGTATTTACAGAGATCCGTTTAGTTTCGCGGCTTGGCTAAACGGTATACTTTTAATTCGGATCCGGCTCATCGTCCGGATCTAGGCCGCCCAATATATCTTGTACGTCCTGGGATATCTGTAAACCATGAAATTTTATTTATTATTAGAATATAAAATATAAGCTTTTACAAATACCACGTTTTTTAGTTTTATAGTATTGATATGCAAATGCAATCTTGTTTCAAAGACATTTATATTATGAAATACGTAAATGAGAGTGAAATTCGAGCGTTTAACAAAGTACCTTAAAATCCTTAAATGCCGGCGAGTTTGCTACTTTCATGTTTATTGCCAGAAGTTTTTTACACATTGTAAATAAGGTAAACCCGAATGCCAGTCTCTATCTCAGTACATTGATAAAATAACATTGAATAAATAGTGCAGTAAAAGTGATATATTGGGCATTAACGTGTCAAGTATTTACTAGGCCATTTACATATTATGTGTGCAATTCTAAACATTGTACAAATCCAATGGTCCGTAACCGCCTGGCCACGACTTTGCGCGACCTGCTTCGGCGGCGGCGACTAGCGGATCGCGCATAATACAAAATCAGCGCGGAAAAGAATAGATGCCACGAACTTCGGCACCGGCGACCAAGCGCGCGGATTTACTCGAGCGACCGGCGACTGCGGGCAGCGGGGCGGCGGGCGGAACGAACAAAGACAAGGCGCGCGAACGCGCGGCCACGACTAAGTGCGGTGCGACCGGCCTTAGCGGCGGCACGGATCGGGCGATGATTTTAAGAACAAAGTTGATTGTATTATCTGCGCGCGATGTCCATAGAATGTTGTAACAAGTAATCAAAAGTTTCCACACTCATTCGTGTGTATTCATAAAACTTTTGGGGATGCTGTCGGTATTCTTCATACAATGTCCGGAATTCGCCCAACGTATAACGTCGTCTATTTGTCACGTGCACACCTTCTCTCATATTTAAAATGTCTCCCATGAAATAGGAGCTCCTTTCGAGGTACTGAAGGGCCACTTTCGACAAAGACATTTTGAATCATCCGAGTACGTCCGATCCGCTCGAAGTCGCCGCGGCTACTGCAAAGTACGTGGCCTGCTCGCCGCCCCGCTCTAATTTCCGCACCGCCGGACGCACCGCAGGTCGCTTAAGACCAAAGTCGTGGCCAAGCCAGGAACAAATATCGTGACGTATCGCATCCCAGACAGTAACTTGTGAAGTGGTTAAGGGTGAAGTTTAATGAAGCCTTGTGAAGGTCAGCTGCCGCTACGTTAGTGGGTTGAGGAACGGCAGCCATTTAATCGCTTAAAAAAACGGTCATCGCGTTCCGATTGAAAATTTGTCATGCGATAGTTTATATGCACTTACAAACATGAAAAATCGTCAGCCGGTTTTATTGAGGTGGAAAGACAGTCAGGTGATACCACATGTTCTCGTGACCATGGCTCGATTCGACATGCCCAACTGTGAGACGTGGATGTCACACTTGTATCGCTAGTGGATATAGTGATATCCATCTGTCCGCACGTGTCCACACCTAACTGTCAAGCTGTCAGTAGGTCTCGCTAGAGCGTTTTGTCTATGGCTATGGTCATTTTAGATATCACTCTTGAGAGATTCCACCCCAAATTTCAACTGTCACAAAAGTGAGATATCATAGTTGTTTCGTAAGCGGATGTCAGTTATGCCATGTCGAATCGCGGCCCAGCTGCCGGTTATTTCACTGCGATTTTTTATATTTAAAATAGTATATGAAATATCATCTGACAAAGTATCAATCGGGACACGATAACTATTTTTTTTAATGTATTAAATGGCTGCCGTGCCTCAACCCACCAACGGAGAGGCAGCTGACCTTTACGAGGCTTCATTTTACATCGCTCTTCACCACTTCAAAAGTTATCGCCTGGGATGCGATTACTAACTAAATTTGTTTTTGGCTTACGGTCTACTACAGGAAACTTACCAAAAGATCAGGAAATGGATCAATTGTATCATCCAAAGATATCAGGGCATCGTCAATCTGGGAAATTTGAGTGTTCAGTACTAAAACAGAAATAGATTTTTATTATGTCGTAGTCATTCTGATTTAAAATATATTCTCATATTTGACATTTCCATATTTGATTAGCACCCTGATATTTCCATAGTCGGAATATGAAAGATTTTCTAGATTAAGTAGTACTTACTTGCATCGTTGATGAAACTCTCTAAAGTGGGAGAGTTGCGTCCGTTTCCTGGTTCCTCAGTTTCGTTTTGAACAGACTTTTTTTTCATGAAGTCATCTTCGACTGAATTATCTATAGGACGTTTCGTTCCTGTGATGATAAAACTAGAACCCGGCTCAACCAGGTTCACTATTTCACAAACATTTTCAGTTTTAGTGAAGTTGAACTTGGTCTGCTTGTTTGGTTGTTTAGCTATGTATTCAGCGAAAGAAGCTGGAGTGTGTGCTGAGGCCGCTTCTCCATTTGATTTAAGGTTCTGGAATATTTCTCCAAAGTCGTCCAAGTTGGTTTGTGAGCGGTAGTGTCTATTGGTAATAGTTGATATTGTTGGTAGTGTGGCGCGTTTGTTTTCAGGCGCCGAATCCTCGAAAAGGAGCGGTCTCAGGGAAGGTGGGGCCGCATCTACGCTGGACGCTCGTATACGTTTAACGTCGACATGTTCATCTATGTTGGGATTGTTGAAGTTTTTAATGACGGTGTATATTTTTTCTATGCCCATCACGATGCGTTCTTTCAGAGGTGGTATTATAGCCAAGTGAACGTGGGGGCCGTCTCTCTCTGGCGACAGACTGAGTTCTTTCTCGTCGGGCTGAGGGGAAGGCAAGTTTGTCACTAAATGGAGAATGACTTTTTCGAGCTGCTTTGGATCTTCAACTGGTATTGAATCGTCGTTTGTCTGAAATGATACGGGCAGAATTGTAGTCAACGGCCAATGTTAATAATTAAAGCAACAAAGACTCGGATATAAAGCGATGCAATTTATTGACTGTGTGGTTTTAACGCGGAATACGAGCACTTGTGACTTCTAGCTTAATTTTATGTAATTTAGGTACCCACTTCAGTGACCTCGGGCTCCTGGGGCGGTTCCTGGTTGTTGTTGACGAGCATAGTGAACTTCTTCTTCATCATCGTGACGAGCTGCTGGCCTTCATCGGGGTTCATCACAGTGTTCGTACACACGAAGCTGGTCACCGCCTTGGTGCCGGACTCCACCTTTAAAAAAAACAAAGCATAACTTGGTTTGTGAGGATACATTATTAATTAGTTAACACAGAAGATCGAACTAGTCAAATGTTTCAGTCGCTACATATCTGTCATTGTCTTCTATATAATTTTCTAATGAGCGAATTTAATGTATATATTGCGTACGTAACCCAAAAATAACCATTGAATAATTAAGATAATTTAGTGCCACACCACAAATCGGCTTAAGGCATGTTTCGCCTTCAGTTTTAGAACTACGGTACGAAACCATGTTTTGAATCAAACATACTTTATACAAGCCTCTAATATTACTAAGAACATAATTTAAGTTATTGTGTTTTGTTCAAGTTATCATAATAATTATTAGGAAATTAAAATAGTGCATACTTGTACAGTCGACGTCAAAGATATGTTCACATTTGTACACCTTATTACAAATGAGTAAGGTGTAAAAGTGTAAACATATCCTTGACGTCGACTGTACCAGGTGTAGCAAAAATTACATGAAATAAATGTTTCTTATACTATTTCTGCTACATGTTTACCTCAAGAGCTCCCCTGGTCCTCATGTAGATAAACTGACCATTCTTCATCATTAGGCGGTAGCACGACTCGCCGTAAAGGCGGTGCTGGTCATACACTGAAATTTAAAACAAGAATCCTCAAAATGTGAAAAATACATGTGCATCTATCTCTCTTTGACACTTTAATAATACACCTATTTAAGTACTTTATTTACTCGTAACTAAAAGTCTATATAAAAAAAAAGTTCTTTCATTTATAAAGCCCCAAGTCATGTGGTATTGAACGTCTGCTGAAGGTAAGGGGTATGAACCTACTGTACCGGCCAATAATAGGTATATCACCTCCATGCTTTTACGGTACAACTATTTTTAAATATTTGTAAGCTATTTCCACCTCACTAAAGAGTTAGGCTAGTAGTAGTCTTTATTTATTTATTAAAACTTTATGCCAAAAGGCATTCTTTTCTAGTTAACCGTCGGGCCAAACAGACATTAAAACAAGGTAATAGGTGCGGGAAACTAATACAAACTAGGCGAATTAAAAAAAAGTGCATACTACATAATATTATTTGGGGTCCTCACGAGCACCGTGTATACGGGTTGGAAAAGAATCATGGACCTTGGAGGGGAACTACCTTAAAACGTTGAGATTAACTATACACACATTCACTATACATATGGCCGGCACTGTAGGTGGGTAGATAGGTATAGGTATTTGCTCTACTACGAAACGAAGAACAAGACTTTGGAAGACTAACTAGACTTTGACTTTTAAAATTTATTGCGAAAGAATATATTCAACATTTGAATGATTTTTATTACAACAGGTATGTAATTTTTTTTTTCTATTAATGGGTCGCCTTGTATGTACAAATGTACACAACGCGACCGGTTATCAGTGTCTATGAAACCTATAGTTACAAAGAACACGTTACCGTTTGATATAATTAAAAAATGAATTTAATCCATCAAGAAATCAATCAACGGTCGCCATCGGTCGTGTGAGTAGTTGTCAACGTACAGATTAATTAACATTCAAATAATGTATGTTTATCTAGGCACGATGAATCACAGGTAGGCAATCTGCGTATGCGATAAAATGCGATATTTATCATCAGTCTAGTATGGTCTAATACTGAAACTATACTTTTTATATGCAAAATCTTGCTTTTCAGGAGGTAAATTTTAAAGCTGTAAACTAATACCATGTAAAGGTATTATATTTATTCCCTTATTACAGACTTCAAGATCCATTTCACACGTCTACTAAACTATATATGTCATGTCACAATCATTTTACCCGGACATTTGAAAGCATTATTTATATTAAGTATTAATCGAATTTTAACTTAAGAACTGTTTTGTGTGCCGCTACTTAGTTTTGTAGTTAAATGATTGAAAATATATATCTTACCATATAGCTACGGGATAACATCGCATACCGGAGCGGAATGCGGAATCCGCATGGGTGTGATAACCCGCCCACTATTCCGAGTGTATTATAGTATAACCGCGTGGGCGTACACGAGTAAATAGCTACGACCTACGACTGCTAAGAGTATACAAAAGGGTTTTTTAAGTTATTACGGTGACATCATAATTATTTACACTTCTGTGCGTAATAACTAATAATAGATACTTAGCCGGCTACCGCATTCTAAAAAAGCTTTTCACAAACTTTTCTTTAACTTTCAGTGTTTGTTAGTTAGGTACAGTCAGCATCAAAAGTAACTACGCAATCGAAAACGTCAAAGGTTTTAGGTTTTTCCCTTTTAAAAAGGACTTTTGACGTCTTCGTTTGCGTAGTTACTTTTGATGCTGACTGTACCTACTTTGTTGTTTAGGTAAAATCTTGCAAGACAGATTTGAATAGTCAGCGTTAAAAGCAGTGACATGTGGGAAATGTGACTTAAAAGACAACACTCCAAGAGGAAGTGAGAAAGATGCTCATAAAATTAGCGTGCTGATCACAAGGACGTTTTAATGATATCGTTACTGGATACAGGTAATCCCAGTAGTACAACTGCCTACCTGCTTATTAATAAAATAACCCCAACGCTCTCCTGCAGCATGTAGTCCTGACTCTATGTTGATATATACGAGTGGTTATCGAACGAGCGAAGCATAAGCGAAGTGAAGTTCTTACAGACAACTTCGTACACAATGGAACTGTCAGCTGGCTACCTAGACGTCTGTGCATCTCGATGGCTTTTTGATTTTGAATCCGTTATAACTTTAGTAACGTTTTTCTGATCTTTATGAAATTTGACAGAGTTGTAGCATAGACGAATATAATTTGAGAGTTTGTATATGAGCAGGATCGATCAGGGGGTTATGGAGCTAGAAGGCATGGAAAAATCATCGTAAGGGTCCTGACCACTAGACCACCCGGTCACGGCGGAACTTGACAAATTTTCTCATGTATATGCAATCTCTGAATTTGATACGGCTAGGCGCCGTTGACCATACTCTAAGGGCATGCGCAGTACGTGCTTGCACCTCCTATCCGAATCTCTTACGTGATTCTGGTATAGCGAGAGAGATGGTGCTGCCATCTATGAATCTTGAAGCAAATCAAATTATTTTGTTCAATATTTTTTTATTTGCAATTTTTAAGTAGTTACACTACTATATATAAACTGAAAATAGATGTCATATACTTCAGAAAAAGTGACCAAACCCTCCGGTGTCCGAGGCCAGTGTTATACTGGTCATTCGTTGCAAGGAAATTGCGAGTTCTCAGTTCGAGGCGGATCAGGGGTTAGATATGAAAACGATAACGTGAATTGTAGGTTATAATTTGTCGTTATGCAAAGCAATGGAAATGTAGAAAATGTTTATCAATTACCTACCATGAAGTGATAACACGCCAGATGCAGAGACAGTAAACAAGTGGTGTCTATGAATAGATAGGTACTTGTTGTGTAGATGATAACTGCTATACGTCATAACTTTTTTTTACATATGTACCATCTCGTGGCACTACTTACATTTGGAACTCCTACCTACTTGGATACAAATCAATATACAGGATGATTACGGGGTCGTGATCCAGAATGTCTTTTTCTGACTCTGTCAACTAATCACCATTCGTATGCTAGTATTTCATTTGCTTAGTATCAAAAAGGAATTGATTTATTTTTTGTTATTTTTCAAGTAAAGTTAATCTTAAAGTAAGTAAATCATGGTGACCCTACGACTTATGACATACGCTGTATGGGAAGTGACAAGACGTTATATTGAGTAAGCTGACCAAATCGTATGCAAAGATGTTCTTTATCTACTTATCAATTGGAAAATGATTATCAATCAATATTGGCGATAAAAAAATAATGAAGACCATCTTTAGGCACATCTATAGGTTCTGTATCATACCTTGTTCACTTGCTCCACGACTCCGAAATCTGCCTGTATATGTACTTAATTACATTTTACAATCATGCCTTATCCTTGTCCTGCCAATTTGGTCACAAATTATATGCGAAAATATATTTTTCTACTTATCATCTAAAATATCAATATATTTAGGTGATAAAAAAAAACTAACATCGATAGGTTCATCTTTAAATTCTGTATCATGTCCGTTTCTTTTGCTACAGGACCCCGAAATCAGCATGTAATTAATCTGTATGGAGTCGTACCAAGTCGAGCATCGAGATTGAACAAACTTATTATAAGCAGAGATGGGCATTTCGTAATCGATTCCTGATTACACGATTACTTGATTTTACTTCTGTAATCCACTACCGGTTGTCAGATTACTTGTAATGTAATCAAGTGAAACGATGATTACCAGTACATATTAAGGAATCAGGAATCATCTATAGAAATAGTACAATTACTATTAATTGGGAATCAAAATTGATTCCAAATTACTGGAATTGTTGACTGATTACCACCAGATTACTTCTACATAGATATATTAATTTCGCACTGCTGCCATGCTTGTGATGTTTTTTTTTACATATATCAGTTCGGATTCAGGCTTTGGGCATCGAATAGCGGAATCGTAGCGGTCGATCATAGAAAAAAACCAGCTCTAAGTAAGAAAAAACCCAACCTCTGAATTTTGTCTGATTCCATACAAAAAATCAGACACCATAGACAAAAATTAGCCGGAAGTTCGGTTGTTTCCGATTTCCGGCTGATTATTGTCTATGATCGACTGAATTCCGCTCAATTGTGTGATGTACCTTAAGTATATTAAGCAAGTTATTTTTTGTAAGCTTTTATTTAACTCACAGTGTTTGATGTAAAGTACAGTCAGTCACAAAATCGTATATTGTCAAAAACCTGTAAACTGATTTAGAACCAATTCCTTCTAACCGATATTAGAATAAATAAAAATAAGTATTTAGATGATTGTCTAAATAAAAGTACCGTCAGCCACAAAAACATTAAGTATCAAAAACTTGTAAACTGATTTAGAACCTCTTCCTCCTAACCGATATTAGAATCGTGATTGTCTAATAAGTACAGTCGGCCATAAAATCGTAGCAAGTCAAAAACCAGTAAACTGATTTAGAAACCAATTCCTTCTAAATAAAGATAAGTATTTAGATGATTATCTAAAGAAAAGTACAGTCAGCCACAAAATCATAAACTGTCAAAAACTTGTAAACTGATTTAGAAACGATTCATCCTAACCGAAATTAGAATATTCTCAATACCCTAAGTATCATTTGATTGTCTAAATAAAAGTACAGTCAGCCGTAAAATCGTATCATGTCAAATACTTGTAAATTGATTTAGAACCGATTGCTCCTAACAAATATAAGAATAAATAATAAGTATTTAGATGATTATCTAAATAAAAGTACAGTCAGCCACAAAATCATAAACTGTCAAGAACTTGTACTGATTTATTATTATTTTATTTTTTTATACCACGACGGTGGCAAACAAGCATACGGCCCGCCTGATGGTAAGCAGCTACCGTAACCTATGGACGCCTGCAACTCCAAAGGAGTCACATGCGCGTTGCCGACCCTTTACAAAAAGGAGGATTCACTGTGTTGTGATTTAGAATCTATTCCTCCTAACCGATATTAGAATCGTCTTAATACCCTAAGTATCAAATGATTGTCTAAACAAAGTACAGTCAGCCACAAAATCATAAACTATCAAAAACTTGCAAGCTGATTTAGAACCTCTTCCTCCTAACCGATATTAGAATCGTCTCAATACCCAAAGTATCAGATGATTGTCTGAAGAAAAGTACAGTCAGCCGTACAATCGTATAATATCAAAAACTTGTAAACTGAATTAGAACCACTTCCTCGTAACTGATATTACAATCGTCTCAATACCCTAAGTATCAGATGATTGTCTGAAGAAAAGTACAGTCAGCCATAAAATCATATAATATCAAAAACTTGTAAACTGATTTAGAACCGATTCCTCCTAACCGATATTAGAATAAATTATAAGTATTTAGATGATTGTCTAAAGAACAGTACAGTCAGCCACAAAATCGGTCCGCCACTAAAGCCACACTACAGGCAAGGATGCATCGAGTCCAGGATCGACCGGCTAGAAGAGCACGGGGGAAAAGTGTCCACATCGTCACGTCCCTCAGGCCACGAGGATTAAGCAAAGAATGTAAAGAAATGCGATATAAATTCAAGGGTTCCTTATACAAGGAACGTGTTATTTTTCGTGTTTTGGTACGGAACCCTCCGTGAGAAAGTCCGACTCGCACATAACTGGCTTTATCAAAACCCATTTGCAAGCAATCTTTAATTATATCCATCATTGTATATAAATCACCCCTGACAACGATGCCAATGACACTCACGGTGTAATCCAGTCTGGGATTTAGTAATTTTGTTATTCAGATTACTTAAGTACTTGATTACTGAGGAATCAAGATTACAGTAGTGGTTTACAATACTGATTCCTAAGTAATTGATTACAGATGTAATCACAGTACAGTATTACAGTAATTTTGATTACCTAAGTAATTGATTACCGAGGAATCACGATTACTGTAATGTAATCGTGTAATTAATTCCAAAAGTAATTGATTATGCCCAACTCTGATTATAAGTAATACCAGAGGAGACTAGCTAATAAATGACAACATTCGTTTTCCTAGGAACTAGGAAACTAGGAAAGGGTAGATGGACTGTGTGAGAGATGATATGAAAAGAAAGGATGTGACTGATGAAATGACGGGTGATAGAGATGTGTGGAACAAAAAATATGCTGAGCCGACCCCAAGTAAATGGGACAAGGGTAAGAGGATGATGACTCTTATAATAAATACCTAGACCAGACAGCAAAACAGTCTGGATTGAACTCAGATATTTT
The DNA here is from genome assembly GCA_947086415.1 of Pammene aurita. Taxonomy (NCBI): domain Eukaryota; kingdom Metazoa; phylum Arthropoda; class Insecta; order Lepidoptera; family Tortricidae; genus Pammene; species Pammene aurita. The sequence continues at coordinate 58,149,259 of OX352289.1, forward strand.
GATAAAAAGAGTTATAATCGTTAATTTCAATTCATCATAATAAATTTAATACTGAATATAATCAGTGAGTAACTTAACCTAAAGAACTCCAGGTCAATGTCGTATCTGATGAGGTCAAATTAATAATTGTGCACGCATTTATTAAAATTTGACTTTCATCTCCAGGTAGGTAATAAAAAAACTCGGCCAATTGCGTGTCGGACCACGCATAATGGAGGGTTCCGTAGCTTCAATGGAATAAGAAACAAACTAATGGAAATAAAAAATAAAAATGCTGAACCGATAATGTTCAAAATAATTTTAGTAGAAAGTATATGATAACGCGCATATTCTCAATTTTTTTCATATTTTTTGGACTTACGGTTCAAAAGTTACAGGGGCCAGGCCAGGAGGCGCTATTTTTACGACTTTCGAAGCGATTATGTCTGAAAATATTCGCTTAATCACAAAATGTTCAAACAAACCTCAACGTTATTTTTAAAGACCTATCGATTGATGTGCAACATGTTGATATTTGGTAATTTTTTAAATTTAGTTACATATGTGCTGGAGCTCCAAAAAATTATTTTTTTCAGCGATATCACTACATAACTAAATAGCGGCATTCAAAATACACCTCATGTCTAAATTTTGATTAAGATACGTCTTATAGTTTCCGAGTAAAATGTCTGTGACATACGGACGGATGGACAGACGGACATGACGAAGCTATGAGGGTATAGTTTTTGCCATTTTGGCTACGGAACCCTAAAAAAGGTTGAGAGACTATGGTAAGGTTAATAAAAAGGCAACTTAGGTTGCAAGTGAGGATGCCAATTACAATAGTAAGTAGATAAGAGCAAAGTCAAATAACACAAATCTAGTGCCTACTCAAATTCTTGGGATTAGATTGTCAAGCGGACCCCATGCCGGGACAGACGCTAGGAGGAAGAGCAAAGTTCCATGCAATTTTCAAAGTGACCGATATGGCCAACAACATTTAGTTAAATGATGTTTGAAACACGTTTATGAATAAACGGACAAATATGTACAATACAACATGGTTTAGATACACTTAAATACTCTCCCGCAGAGCTACGATAACCCAGCGCACGTTATCGCGGTGCATGCGTTGACGCCCTGCACTTCGTCCGTCATGTACCCGGCCACCAGCACGAGGCGGTGCTCGCACTGTATGATGTGCCCGTCAATGGAGTGTCAGGTGTTATGGTCACACTTACTATCCCGCAGAGCTATGATAACCCAGCGCACGTCGTCCCGGTGCATGAAGTTCATAGCGTTGACGCCCTGTACTTCGTCCGTCATGTACTCGGCCACCAGCACGATGCGCTGCTCGCACAGTATGATGTGCCCGTCGAGGGAGTATCAGGTGTTATGGTTTACACTTACTTTCCCGCAGAGCTATGATAACCCAGCGCACGTCGTCCCGGTGCATGAAGTTCATAGCGTTGACGCCCTGCACCTCGTCCGTCATGTACCCGGTCACCAGTGCGATGCGCTGTTCGCATTGTATGATCTGACCGTCGATGGAGTGACGGGTACGGTACTCCATACGGAACTGCTCCAGTTGTTGTTCTTTCTTGAACGTCTCCACTGAGGGACGCACGATACCGATGAATACCTGGGGGTTGATATTCCATTTGTTATGTTATTATTTGGAAAATATACGTAAGTACTACTTAAATAAATAACTAAATAATATCAGATAACTGAATAGGATCAAATAAGTACACACATTCTAACGAAAATGCTATCTACATACTTTTTAACAAATTGATCACAAATCACAATGACTAATGCATTTGTTATTATTACTTATTATAGTGTCGTTGTTTTGCATAGTGGTTGTAAATTTATTGTTTTCCTTTAGAAGGCTACATCATGAAACCCGAACACGTTCCTGTAAATTCACTTATGTCCCCAGTGTAACACAATAATCGAGACATTATCACATCTTTAAATTGACCGGTTCAGTAGTAAAAGCGTGAGTAAAGAAATGTTTCTTCTCAATGTTCTAATATAAATAGATGATGTGTAGCTTAGCTTGTTTGTCTGAGTAGATATAGCATTGATGGGCTTTAAAATGCGTGACGTGGGGAGCTATGAACTATGGTTGACTGACTCAACTGTTAGTCAATCTCGAAAGTAGGTAACTTCAAACACTAGGTAAGGCGCCATATGCTAAAAAAAATAAGATCCTATTTTTAAGACAACACAATTAAGTCATAACGGCGTAAGGCATATGATACTTATATTATAAATATGAATATTTATATGCTTAGGTTTGGTCTGAGTGTCTAAACACCTACTTAACATACCTTATTTTTATGCGTACTAACGAAACATTTAGCGATTCAGTAGTTCTGCATTCCGTATTTCTCGTCAAAACTTTTGAAATGCATTCCGTTAAAATTCGTAAACACTAAATTCATTAAACTTTAGATCATTTCAGTGAATCAGTGAATTATCTATGCGTGATAAGATAACGAAATATTTACCGCTTCAGTGGTTCAGCACGAAGGTTCTGTATTTCTCTTCAAACTTTTTACGCGACGTACTAAATTCATTAAACGACTAAGCAAACATCTAGAAAAGCTTGTCTCTGGCAGACACGAGTTCCGTACAAGTATTTACTTTCCCTCGATTTCATGTGCAGATGTTCGACCAAACTTTAGAGGGATGAAAACGCTTTGAGTTGCGCGGCTGAGTGTGATTATACTCGTAGTTTGCGGTGCCGTAGTTAACTTGTTTGACGTTTTACATCACTTAACTACATCTAGAAGGGACTTGTACTATTGATCATATTATGATAGGTATTTAATTTAATAAAAACGTTTAAGGACACTATAGGTACAGTCACCGACAATAGTATCTTTTGGTGATAATTATTTGATGGGATATTTCTTAGTAAACGATTAGCTATCCTCATTCATAAACGTCTCTCAGGCCTCAATTAGTTGATTTATTCTTCTGTTTATAATAAACACAACTGTCAAACTGACATGTAAGGACAAAACATAAACTGGGTAAACATAAATTATTAACTAATTAAGGCCTGAGACGTTTATGAATAAAGGCGTATGTACATAGGTAGGTATCGGTTTGGCTTGGTACCGGTAATTTTATCTAAAAAATTGTCTGACCTTTATACAAGTTATCACAATAGCGGAGCGGAGTTTCCCCCCGGCGACAAAACTGCATTTGTTACATAAGGCTGTTTTGTATATGGCTGTTTGTTTTCTAAATAAATAAATAAATAAAAAACCTTCAAACAAGTAACTCCCAAAATTTTTGATTGGTACACACTTTTATTGATAACTGTACATTCATAGTAGATAGATACCATTGTTAGGTATGTAAATTACGATAGTATACCAGATTTCACCTTAATCAAACACGGGGAAGTGGTTGAAAAACGTACAAGATTTGATTTGAAGCACATAAGTATACGGGGTAAAGCTAAATAAAACTGTGTAAAATTAATAAAAGTGTTTAAATAGTAGTTTTCGATACAAGTGCGAGAAGTATGTGATTTTGCACGAGTACCGAGGTTACTTGGCCCGAGCCGAGAGGCGAGAGTCAAGACTCGGGACGAGTGAAAATTACAGTTCTGCACGTGTGTCGAACAACGTTTTTTAATACAATTGCGAAAAAAACACAATTAAATAAAATTACATTTATATTCTGTCAGTGTACGAAAGACATCTTCGTTCAATCGCGCGTTGTTCAAGTAATGCTATTGGGTCTCGCATAATACTCCTTTATGCACAATCGCGCGTAGTTCAGGTGGGTCATTTATAAGCGGCTCTCGCATAATACTCATTTATTTAAAATTCTGATCTGCAAATAGTGCGTAAAATCAAACTTTACGCACGATTTGCAGATCAGACTACTTTTTAGCACTAGTGCATAAAATCAAACTTTACGCATGATTTGCATCTACATAAAGTAAACTTTTTGAGCAATTGTATTAAAAAATATATTTCATGATAGCTATCTGTCACGCCAAGAGCAGATATACCATCTTACAGTATTTTTTACGCCCTCACATTCCTATAATCACAACGGGACTTAATCGCGTACGTACATTTGAAAATTACCGTATAAGGTAAATGTACGTTTCCACAAACGCTTAAGACCTGGATGTACGTTTCAATTTTTAATAAGGTCTGGCATTTTCATACGGTTATTGTCAATACTATACTGGTAACTTAAATACATTTGTAATCATTTTATTGCACTTAGAAATTATTTGTAAGGTTAGACATATTTAAATAATATTTTTAAAGTTTTTTAGACCGCCTTACTTGATTTGTACCATTAAGCGAACTAAGAAACATGATTTGCATATATTACCGAATCCGGTGACCACTTTACCGAACTAGAAGAAAAATGTATGGGAATATGGTGTTGAGCGATTCTCAAACTTAAGCTGTCTCACTGTTTAGATAATGTCATCTAACTGCGCTAAATTTGCGTCTCCATACATTACTAAATTACTTCATACAAAATAAAAGTAACCTTACTTTTTTATATTTATTCAAAATGCCTAACTATTATTTTTATATATTACATAAACATCATTATCGTTTTGGGGTGTTTACGTAATAGAAGTTTTTACAATATTCATTCAAAAGTTAAATTTTATCTAAAAATATAAAAAACACAATTTAATATTTTATTTTATTATTATACAATTTCTCTTTATACAAAACCACCTATCAACAGCAGGCCCATGAACATGTTTAAATATTTAAAAGAGCTGGCCTTTATAAAAAGGCAGAAAAATAATACATTTTAATGTCGACCTAGCTGTGAGAGAAATAAGGATGATATTTTAATGTCTATCGAATACAAACGAGGCCGAGGCAGATCCGAATTCGGTAGCAGATACTATGGGCACGATTTACCGAACGCGCGTTCGGTAATTAAACCATGCAAAATATGTGGAACCTAATACGCGAACAAATTTTGAAAATAGTACCTAAATTGCAAAAATTGTGACATAACCACAAATTTAACATTGAAACTAATAATTAGAAGGATTACGAATCCGTTCAAGTATTTAGTCTTCACTAATGTTGCCGTAAAATAACTATAAAAAAATATTAAAGATAGCTTTGTCGAAAGGCTTATTTTTAACTCAATAAGTCGTAAAACTATAAGTGTTCAAACGCGGATTTACTATAGTCTTTGCTGTCTACAGATGTTCGGTAAATACTCATAAAATTACAAATACTTTTCATTATTTGAAAAGTCTACAAGTTTATATTAATAGTTTATAATAAATCAGTAAAAAAAATATTTCAAAGACATACGCTTTCCCTGATTCCGTACGCTGTTCGGTTAAACCATCCAGTCAAAAAGTTGGGTCACACATCACCGGATTCACATTTATCTCAAATTCTGAGAATATAACTGCACTAAATTCACTTAAAATACCAAAATACATAAACTTATTAAATAACACCACTCTAAATCCACAATTTGGAACCCACATATAGTTTTAAACGATTCTATGATCTTAAGAAGTGCAAGCGATTTCTTAACGATTTTGTTAAGGGCGCCCATACAAAGTGGCACTCGACCGACTAGATCAGTTGTTATGTCGCAACTGAGCCCCAACATGGCCGTCTCTGACGCGTATTCGTAGGGGTAGGTATGTAGCTCACAGAAAAAAATATCACAATGTAGTATCTGCTGTAAGTAATCGACTTATAGCTTAAAATTGAATATATTCGGCGATACGGCACGTTCGCTGAAGCGTACATTTACCTTATAGGCTTCTCCGGGACCACGGGGAAAAATCGTTTACAAAGGTCGGGTTGTACTCGTACTGTGTAAAAATCGTAAAAGTAAAAAGGGGGCTCACTACGTCATTGCCGCTGGAGCACGGGTTGTCGCCCCTGGCCCGCGCGCGGCGGACCATCTGGCAACAGCGGTTGTTGCCGCGGCACGCGCCGTCAGACTTGCGCAGGGACCCCTCCACCACGCAGGCGACGTACTGCGTCGGCTCTGAGCGCTGCGTATGCTTCTTGAACCTGTGTCACGTCATATTTTATGGTTAGTAGCCGTATGAGGAGAATGTTAACTATTAAATACTCATTTTATTAATTAATATATCTAAGGGTAAGGTACTTTAGAATACCCGTAAATAGAAAAAAATACCATTCATGTATCTACCACAGGACACGGACACTGGTCCAATTTCCGTGATGCATTATTGATTATGTACCTATCATTAAAACCATGATGTTACCTACAATACAATACAAATAGCACCGATATTAGAGAAATTCTAAGCGACCATTGAATTTGAGAGAGTAGTAAACTAGTTATTGATTGCTCTATCAACTTTTGTGTTGTCTATGTAAGTAAGGTCCAGAATGACCAAGTTGCAATATCGAAATCGAATACTAATTGTAAAAGTTCAGCTTCCAATAGCTAGCTTCCAGCTAACAATCTGCTTCGAAATATGGCCGACATACGAGTTGTATCGCGATTTGTTTGTCTGAAAAGTTTCACAGTAAAAGTTGATTTATTACTGCACAACAATTTTCATGTTTTACAAACAAACTACGCTGTAGAGCCATGAAACGGTCCACGTGTCATTGCGAAACAATTTACTAAAGCATTTGGTTATAATCGTCAGGTATGCCGGTAAAAAAAGTATAAATAAATAAGTATAGCAATAAGCAATAAATTAGCTATATTGTGGTTATGACGTCCTTAGCAATATTTAACTGCTTTAGGCCAGGTGGAAATTTCGTCAATAATTTCTTCCCGTACGGATACTCATAAGGAGGTTGTGAAGTGAAGTGAAGAAGTAACTTGAACGTGGGCTGCCGTTCAGTTGGATGGTTGATAAGCGGTAGCTACGCATACGTAGTTAGATTTTTTTTACAATTACTTCTTAATTGAGTATCTATCAAATTCTTCAAGCTTCAAGAATACATGTACATATTTACTTTACGAGTCTCCCGGGAAGTACCTACTATTAGGTCATAAACGTCTGTGAGATTGCTGACTCACGGTGAACCACATCTCTACTCTGTCCCAGAACTTTACCAGTCGCGGCTCAATGCGTTAGTAAAAAATAAATAAAGCTTGTGACTCTCCTAGTACCTATACGGGTCATTCGCAATAAAGTGTCAGGTATTGAGCATTAGTCACGTCGAGCTCTAGGACGTTTACCTAAATTGTTAAATAAACAGTGATATAGTCCGACACCGCTAAGTCGCCCGCCAAGTTTTACACTTTATAAGGCGATAAAGAGATACGGCTACGTTATGGCACGTTTGGCATACATTAAACAGGGGGTTACAGTGAACCTTCTGTACGCAATAATTTTATATTATGTGATTTTAATATTTTTTCTCTGTACCTTACAACGAATCGCCTTTTCTCGCCTGCCAGCGCTTTCGCCACCAGCGACTTTCCGTCAGGACGATCAGGGATCAGGAGTTCTCCGTTGGGGCCCAAGATCTGACTCCTTGGCTTCAGTTGGAAGAGAAGACTCTTGTGATCGTCTTTGTGGGTTATCGTAAATAAGTTTTGGCCGAGGAGTTCCAACTGTCAGAAAAAAAAACATAATGAGATGGAAATTCTGTGTATAGCTACAGTCAGCAGTACCTAAAATAAACGGGCCTAAGTACTGTTGAAACCGCTAAAGCTCATACGAGAAATATAGTGATAAACCATTTTTAAATTGCGCATAAACAAGATACGAAAACTAACACAACAAAAGCGCTATTAACTTGTATATTTCATTGTAGTGGACTGTACCCACCTAAAGGTACCTAAAGGTAGGTACAGTCGACTATAAAGAAATTGATCAAATTTTTCACCTTATCGCGTTGTAATAAGGCCCAAAGTGGACACGTCTAAGTTTTGTAGTTGGCTGTACTACATCTACCTTATTTATCGGAGAAGATAAAAAACGAAACAATCAGCATTACGGATGGAAGGGAACTTTTCCGTATTTTAACCACAATTTTTAACGTTTAATTACAATTAATATTAATGAAATATTATAAATGTACTTAATTATTATTTAAATAAAAGCGGGATATAAACGCGTAATAGGTACACTTTTATAATTACGCCTGATGTTTCGAGTGTGACGTTACGTTAAGTTTTAATTTAAATAAGTAGTGAGTGAAAATCCTGTGAATTTAAATTAGACTTTTATACATTATTCCTTAAAACGGAATACTTTCCTTTCGAGGGTCACCGGTGTCCTGAAAGTCGAATCCACTAAAAATCATAGATGTAATAAGCGTTAAAACTAATAAAATATGTGCATATATACCTATTTAAGATTACATGTGTGCGTAGGACAGGCGGGCAGTTTAAAAATGGTTTATCTCTACAGGTCTTATATCTTTAGTAGGCAAGCAACACAAAATAACAACGATTTGATGTGAGTGGAGATGGCTGCACACTAGAATAAGTATCAGTGCCTAATGAAAATACAGTATTTCGTAGGTCATCTATTCATCAGAACAGTCAAGGCCTAAAATATAGACGCGATTTTGCACATAAATATAACAATATATTTAGACTCAACCTCATTGTTATGAGATTAATGTAGTTTACGCACGTATAAGTTCGAAAATTTATTACCTATACCAATCATTAGAGTCAGGATTACATGAGAAATGAGATACAAAACCCTCATAGACACAAAGAATTTACATTCTACCTAATAATAAGTTATTATTGATAAAAAAATAAAAGAAAGCTTTAAAATATGTTTTTTTCATGAAAAATCTAAACCGTTTATGTTTATGATGAAGCGTCTTTTCGTTTTCGTTCCTCTGGATTTTTGTTGTTTTTGCAATTTTTTTATATGTTCCCGTCACCGGTTATTGGAAGACGGCTAGACCGATATGGAATATACTTTTTTCATTTGAACGGATTTGACAGTTGGTCTCATTGTCATCAGATCAGGATATGATGATGGGATCCTATTATAGGCATACCTATAGCTCGGGCATTTCATCGGGCACATCGAAAGGGGGAATAGCCTAAGTGAAGTTCTTTTTTAAATTATTAAGCAGTTTATTTACCTAAATATACGCTGTGAAATATTTTATTTATGTATAGGAAATAACCCTTTTAAATTTTGTAATGATACGAAACCCGTGGTTGACGAGACTAGATAACATGATGTTTGTATTAATATTTACCTACCTCAGTGTAGCCAAGATATTGCTGTACATTTTGGGAGACGACGACCACGATCCCTTTATACGTGGTGGTGAGTAAGAATCCGTTGAAAAACTGTAGAAGCGCTTGGGCCGACGTACTGTTGATTTCAGCTGGCGAGCGCCCTATCGTATCACCGAACACTGCAATCAAAACGAGAAATAACAAATCAAATTATTGTATTAAATTCAAGTTAGCGTTTATGCCGTTTCCCGAAGCTCCGATATCTCTATCTCCGATATCTCCGATCTATTCTGAAGCTGTCGGCGGCGAGCGTGTGAAACGATCGTATGCGCTCCCTTATAGCTATTAAGCTCTTATTCAAGCTAATAGCCTTATAGTGAATACCTCCATATATAGTGGTTTATGTAAGCAGAGGTAAATAAGGGAACAACTCAACCAAATCAGTTTTTTTTCCAAAGGGATTTTTTTTATTGTGAATTTGCTTTCGGCAAATAGTACTTCTAGACCACACAGGGTATAATCGTTACTGATTTAGTTTAATATATAAATAAAGCCTATATACAGCTCCCACTGCTGAGCACAGGCCTCCTCTCACACACGAGAGGGATCGGGCTATAGTCCCCACGCTGGCCCAAAGCGGGTGGGGAACGTCACATACACCTTTGAATTTCTCCGTCGATGCATACAGGTTTCCTCACGATATTTTCCTTCACCGTTCCGAAAAACTAATTGGTACGAGCCGGATTTTTTTAGTTCAATAAAACTATAATTTTATTTAATAAAATAAAAACAATGCAAGCGGAAATTATGTAAAAATCTGACTAATGTAGCCTGTGACCAGACCTAATGGTTCCTTACACGGAAAAATTCGTCATGTTGTTGTGACTATAGGAGGAACCGATAAATTGACATAAATGTCTACTAACACTTGAAAATCATTACCATCCATTCTTTGTAAGCCGAGTGAAACCCAAACAATGGTGTGTAATGCAATCAAATGTGAAGCAATAGCACTGGAAAAACTCCATAATGCAGCAACACAACTTGCCATCAAGAACAAAATAACTTCGAGTTTTGATACAGGCCTACAGACCAGCAATGCGCATGTGTGGGCGATAGGACTAGACATGATATTTAACCTAAGAAGCTTGTATCACTCTTGCGCTATGCGCCCCGTTACCGCCAGTGTCAAATTGAGATTTGCGGAGTTAACATTATCATAAAATGTGTTTGAAATACCATTTTGTGCCATAAATTGGTGCAATTATTACAAAAGATACGGAATAGTAACATAAGATATACGAGCGTATTTTACCAAAAATATCTAACTAGAATAATAATAATTACCTATACTATTCAAAAATGCAATACAAAAGGGGCAATAGTATTGTAACACATTGATTGGCGGCAAGTCGATATGAGATGTACAATTAAGAGGCGAATTGTATGAAACTCGTGTCATGTTTCTAGGTCCTATTTTCGGTTTGAGCTGCGGGTTGTCTATCACTGATCTATCCGTTTCTAAGTAACAGGATGATTTTATATATGTGTGTGATAAATGGATGAAGTAGATATATATCATGACAAAAATCCAAAAATATTCATTATTATACAAGCCTTCATTACAGTTAATTCCTGCGTAATATTACTTCTGATCTGATTGATTAAAATAATTATTCAGATTATCTTATCAAAATAAGTAAGTACCACAGATACCTAATAACTAAGACAATTATTTGTCAAATATACTGACACGGATGGTTTTCATAATGTTATAATGTATAACTTAACTAACGATATCACGCGACAAACGTGATCATTTAATCACGGTATATGTAGAGGTCCCCTTTATTGGTAGATAAAGTCTAGGACTATATTAAATATCTATAAAAACATAAGATATCTAACTAACAACTTATAAAAAAAATCTGCCGTAGGTCCCCATCGCTAGGTAGAGTGCCCAGAAGGCTGGCCGCATTTCCACGCTGGATAGCTATGCTAATCCGTTGGCCAAAATAGTGGCCAGCCCTCTGGTCACCAGAGGCCTCAATAAGACGCACCGAAATGTCTTTGTAGAGGCGACGCGCATTTGGTCCTCATGGCCCCAGGGTTTCGACCCCAAACGCCGCGAACGTGTAACTACTGCCAAGGGCAGCATACTTGCGACGCTTGAGGTGCTCGGCTGAGGATGCAGCCGCGCCAGCATCAACTTTGGTGCCCGGAATATGGGACGGCGCCAGGGTGTCTACACAGGTAGCATCCCAGACAAGGGGTCGACCCATACTCCACGGCACCAAAGTCATGCCGTCGGGCCTCTTGCCGTCATCCCTGGTCAAACCATTTGGCTCAAGAACTGCCGGCACTTTAGCGGAAACAAGGGCCCGACGGATGATGTCGTTGATGCTGGCATGGCGAGGGATTCTCCCAGCACTACGACTGCATGATCCGCATTGGCAGCGATGGGGTACATTAGTTGGTGCCCCTATTATAAGAGATGTGGCTAACCTAAAAGTGGTATTGTCCAACAATGTGCCTACTGTGGAAGATGGAAGTGTCTGTAACCACAGACCCGACTCCCACTCCGCGGTGGCAATGAGACGAACCCGATCAGTTGGGTTAAGTGCCGTGTCTAAGAGGTTTTTCCTTTTAAGATCGCATAGAGGCTCGTCCCATTGTCTTTGCGAACAAGGGTTGGAAGGCGGGTTCGTGTTAGGGCATGTTGGATAAAGTATCTAATACATTTGGAATAATTAATTTCCAATGTGCACGTAATTTGAATGCACCTCTTACTAATATTATGCATGCACAACCTTACTGTGAGAACACTGGTAAACAATACGTACATACATCTACAACATGACACTACAAAGTAACATTGGATAAGGTTAGGACGGCGCTACATGAGTTTCAAAAGCGCAGCTGCCGTTTCGCGTATAAGAATGACGCATCTCTCGAATGAATATAATTGGCGATCGCAATACAATATATATTAGTATATCGGCGTACCGTCGGATCATGTGTTGACACCCTAAATGCGAAAAGCATGTCCTCCCACGTGCTTTGATGTACATAATCACGTTACGGTACACGATAGGATTTTAATATATTATGTCGATGAGACACTAATGCGATACGGCGCTGCGGTCTTAGATTACAGGCCGATTCTTACAATTTGTACAACTAGATGCCGAGTGTCACGTGTTGTAAGCCGAGTACCTTGGAACTTTGATTCAAATTACGATGCCATTTTGCTTAAATAGATAATATCACCCACTAAAAAACTATCCTATACACCTAAGAATATAAATTATGGTAAGTAAATCCTAAATAAATTGGTCCTTGGATCCAATGGACTCAATAGACCCTCTTAGGTTGCGCCCGAACCTAACTCAAAGAATTGTCGTAGGCACTTGCTTCTATGAAAACGACTACCTTCTGATTTTCCAAAACAGTACGTCCTTTTTAGGAACCCTACGTGCGCGAGTCCGACTCGCAATTGGCCGTTTTTTTTTAATAAAATGGCTTTTTCCCTTTGTACACAGTAATGAGAATATTGCCAATGACGACGTTATTAACACTTTTATTCTTTTAAATAAAATATAGGCAACGTTGTTAGGTATACACCTTGCTATTTGTAAGGTGATAGCCGTTCCTTACAAACAACACGTAGCGGCCGTGTTAGGACAACCGTCCCGCGTCCGTTAAACTATTATTTATTTATCGTATGGCTACATGTCACTGGATATACATAGGCATTTCTTATCTGGGGTAGTAGTAGTGGGAAGCAGACGATGAAGAAAGTCCAGTGAGTGCTGCGAGGTCCAGATAGGACAGTGCAGTTGCCGAGTTTGTTACTCTTTTAGCACCACGCAGAGATCACGTGTAGGGTTGTCTAAGGTGTTTCCTACGGACGCAGAGTTACATTGATCCGTTAAATTAAATAGTAGTTACACGCGCTTTGAGGATGTTTTGAGACTAATTCTTCATTAGCTGCACACTTGTTTATTAGATCACCGCACAATAAGCTATCAATATTACACTTAAAACTATTCCCCGGGGCCGATTTTTAACAATCGAGCGCTCGTATTCAAAGAATTTAACCTCGAATATAATCGCGCACAAAAGTTTGTCGCCATTATATATGCATTAAATTATTAGTATAAATAACCAGGATTTTAAATTAAATACTATCGCTGTTATTTTTAAAACATCATTTCTTCGTTTTATTCAGAGTTTTAAATGTCATATTCGAGCGCTCGAATTTCAAAAATGGTCTCCCAAGACGACCACGGTACCCTGCGTCTCGAACGGAAGCATGTACAGTCGACTACAAAGAGATGTATCCACTTTTCACCTTATTGCGTTGTAATAAGGTACAAAAGTGGATACATCTCTTTGTAGTCGGCTGTACGTCCTTTTGGGATTAGGTTCGGTTTCTCTCATTTTCCGTCACCGAAACGTCACAAATGTTTTTTAAACTCGATCTTAGCTATGTTAATAAGTAAATAACACTAACCCTCTCATATTTAAAGTTCCATGACGACATATCGCGTAAATAATATAGATTTTATCACGAACAATACTGAGGCAAATCTAAACACACCATCTACGCCAAAAGTGTTTATTCTGCGCATCAATAAAGCATGCAAACATGCATAATAGGCATATTACATATGCATGCATGATGCATGTTGCGTGCCTCTACTTATAATCTTTGTACTGTACTATTATATTTATATTTTATTGAGGTGTACTAAAGAATATTTGTATCGTAAATATTCTTCCTCCTAGCGTTTGTCCCGGCTTGGGGTCCGCTTGACAACCGAATCTCATGACTTGGCCGTAGGCACTAGATTTTATGCGACTGCCATCTGTCCTTCCAACCCAGGGGGGAAACTAGGCCTTATCGCAAATTGGTCCGGTATCTTTCACCGAAAAGCGACTGGTAAATAGCAAATGATATTCCGTACATAAGTTCCGAAACTTCCGAAAATCTCATGGTACGAGAAGTCGGACGTCTTACCACCACGCTACCAGCGCTTAATATTTGTGATGTATTGTACATGTGTACATAATACATATTATGTACTGACTTACAATACATGTGCTATTAATTTGGTAAAGGTACCATTTTTGAGGGTGGTACTTACGTCGTACAGATTCTATATTGTATTCGAGTACCTAAGGGCACCTACATTTTCTAGCAGTCGGTTTCTAAAATCGGTGAATCTTCACTTAAACTTAGGTATGTCTATATAAAGTTACAAGTAAAGATGGTAGTAGCGCATATCAGCAGCTCTTACTAGCCATGATCTTGTATTTATAAGTAAATTTACCATAAGTAGATCGTTAATTTACAGTGGAGACCTAAGAAAAAAATTATGGCGTGGCGCTTAAATGTAGTCCGGAGGAGATCGCTGTGTATCGATTAAATGCCAGTCTATTGTTTACCTCTACTTTAAAAGTATCAGTTTATTCCTGCTTTACTTATTGAAGTAATACGATTAACATTTATATAAAAAACAGTTAAGATTGAACAAGACAGAAATATTAACTATTTAATCGAGACACATTTCATCTCTTGTAGTTACAATACAAATACTCTTTATTGAACACCTAAAAAGAAAAACAGTACAGAAAATATAGCAAATTTAAAGTAAAGATAAACAACAGACGGTCTTATCGCTAAATAGCGATCTCGTCCAGAAAACCCTTACGTAGTGAAATTAATTAAATAATTGATGTCAGTAGGGGTTGCAAAGCAGTGATGAAACGCCTAATATATAAAAATAGGTAACAAACAATATACTCCCTACTAATAAATAAAAAAACACACTAAGTAGTTGCGTAACATACTAATTAATGCACATTATTAATACAACTTTTATTACTGCGTTATTATTATTATAGATTATTATCTAAAATTTTCACACCTTAATACGATTTTTGATACATATTTTGTTTAAAGAACGTGAGCGTTAATATATAATAATCACTAATTACTTACTAGTAAGTGAGAAAATTAATTGAGGCAATAAATATAAATTACATCAACACTGCCATACACAATTAAACGATAGATCGCATCACACCTGCGGTGCTGAGAACCCCGCCTTAAAAAAAGTTCTCCAGCCAGTAGCGGCCACAGGACGCGTCATAGCTTTTCCATTCGGTCGGTTACTCTCGTAATTGGTATGGGTGTAATATTCCGCGGCATATACAACTATACTATGGAATGTGGTGAAACTAGAAGATTTGCAAATGAACATGGTGGAACTAGATCACTCCAGTCACTACTGCGTAGGTACCTATATAATTACGTCCAAAAACGTATAAAGGGCGTAAGGGCGTAACTCACTTCTGGACGTAAGTACCCACGATTGTACGTTTTTTTACTAGTTTATATTAATGATTTTTTTATTATGATAAATTAATTTTATGAATACAATCAATGTAAATAAATTATTTGGAAATATATCGAAATGACATAAATGTTTCCGGTGAGGTAGATAATTGCTTATTACTTATTTATAGTTATATTTTTTTCTCAAACATGCTCGGAAATGTTCCTGTTACGTTAGTAATTAGAGACCAGTAGGGACTCTATTCCAAGGCAGGTTCAGCGCGACGTACGTAAAGGATTTTCATACAACATTAAATCACTCAGCCAGTAACTGAAGCACTAAACAAGTAATTTTATATAAATAAGTTTGAAAATTAGTCGTTTAAGGAATAAATGTAATTTTTTTTTTCATTTTCATACATATTTTTTAAACATGAGTACGTTTACCTAGAGCAATTATAAGAAAAATTGCTTAAGTTTAGGTGGTATTTTTGGGTATGTATTAAAATATTTCCTTACATGTTTGAGAAAAGCACTATACATGCTTCGACCGTAATCAGCTTACCTGGCTTCGTATTGTAGCCGTCCTCGTCTTCGACTCGGACGGCTACTAAATACTCAGCCAGGAAAGCTTACTTACTGGTCTCTGCAGTAATGTACTATATATTAAAGAAATACCGAGAGTGGCATGACATAAAAATACTACGCGAAACATGAAAGTATAAACCTACTTAGATACGTATTTCAATACACAAGTTATATCTTTTGTTTATTATGGGTAAATTAATGTTTCTAAACTCCAAGTACCGCAATTTTCAATCTAATACCGGGTGTTGCCTATAATAGGAGCAAAAAATTAAATCTTAGATTCTACTCCTCAAACTAGACAATGTTTGTTCAACGACTTTTGAAAGTTATGTAGATTTTAGATTGTCTCTTTTTCAAACAAACTAATTAGTATTTTCAATGTAGCTTAAATGACATCGCCTGTCAGTCTTGTCACCCTGTCAAGATATTAATCAATGTCGTAATCCATTGCGAGTTCGAATAAACTTTAAACTGTAATAAAATTCAAACTACAAGTTGTTTTTAAAAGTTGTTGAACAAACGTTGTCTAGTTTGAGAAGTAGAATCTTCGTTTTAATTTTATGCTCTTATTACAGGCCACACCCAATATGTGTTATTAACGTTTCATTTCAACTGTATTGCCTAGATGTACCTTCAGTATTATATTATGAAACATGATGTAAAGACTAAAATAATGAGACTATAAAATAATGAAATTATGAGACTATACATAAAATAATTCAGGTTCATGATAAGAATATTCACGCGGCGCCAAATATACTTACAAGAGAATGACTATCGTTACTAGCTAGAATCGCTGCCTACACGTCGATTTTATCCCTACTCCTACGAGAGACATAAACTAAATTTCTTAAGTATTATACTACTGAATTTGCGACCCTTCTCGTAATTTTTAGGGTTCCGTACCTCGAAAGGATAAAACGGAACCCTTATAGGATCACTTTGTTGTCCGTCTGTCTGTCTGATAAAGGAAAAATTGCGGAAACCGTAAATTTTTGGTTACATCATATAATAAAAATATTTTTTATAATTTTAAAGTTACCCCTTTCCTCATGAACGTGTATTTAGCTATGACTCGATTGTCGTTATGGGTGAACTTTTACTTCTATACCTACAGGTTTGTACGGAACCCTCGGTGCGCAAGACCGAATCGCACTTGGCCGGTTTTTTTTTTAAATACCACGACGGTGGCAAACAATAATATGGCCCGCCCCCCTTTGCTACTTGCATAAAGTTACTATAGTATTTTTAATTCAACACAGGAATCTGACAGATTTTGCCTTACAAAGTGGTTTACAATGTATGGAAGGAGCTGTCAGATTACTGTTTGAATTAAAATACTAATTTATATAAAATAAAGGTTGTGTTCGCAACCGTCGACGTAGTAGGAGCGTTGATTCGTTACCGCACAAACACAATCAGCTCGAACGAGAAATCCCTCGTATGCTCCCGGAAACACGAATCCTGTTGTTCTATATAATTTACTCGTACTATATATACAGAATGTCCCAAAACTTTGCCACACGGAGTATAATAAGTGCCTTAAGACTTCATTTTGATTTTAAAAAGAATTGAAACTGCATACAAACGTTTTTGAAAAATCATCTGACTTAGCCAGGTTTCGAAACCACCATTTTTTTACGAAAGGGTTACCGTACTATGATTTTTTTAAAATAATACAGCTATCCTAAACAACAGGACGACCATGAAATTCAATATTTTAATTTTAATTATCACGTATGGGATTTTTCCAACATGTTTGAATTTTGAATACAGTTACAATTTTTTTTAATAAAATGAATTCTTATTTTAGTAAAAGAACCCCACAGCAAACATGGAGAAGAAAGATGAAACTTGTTTCCAGTAGTCAGTTCCTACATTCGAATAAAACCTGAAATCACGAATTTAGTCTCAATATAAAAAAACCTTGATCTCCACTTTACTGTCGTTTAGTCAAATTACATGAAGTTTCTTTTTTGTTTAACGACCTTCTGGTCGGGCGAGGTCTTCATACATGAAACGGCAATCTCTTTTAAATGTTAAAGGGGTTTGGTTAACTTTGTATGGACTAGTAGCGTCATTTTTTTTAGCGGCCATCGTTTTTTTTTACTACTATTTTGTACCACTACCTTAGACTAGCATATCTGAAAAATAAGTTTTGCCGTAAGTAATATCGGAGCTAAGATATAGCCCTTGAAACAATGTTATTGGACAAGTGAATATACCTAACTCCGACAGGTTAAAGAGACAGTAGGCGACAAATTTTCGCAAAACTGCCGACGGGGCCCGCTTAATAGAGGTGCCCAACGCAGATAACGGAAGAGCAGCTGACAGTCTACGGGAGAGATTGGAGGCCCTTGTGGGGGATGATGCACGGGTGTACAGGCCTGTGAAAATGGCTGGTCTGAGGGTGGCAAACCTGAACGAGGCGGCAACGCCAGACGCCGTGGCAGCGGCTATAGCGACCAAGGGCGGGTGCAGTGTGGCGGAAGTGAAGGTGGGCACAATCCGCGCTTCCTTCAATGGCTCAGGGTCGACACTCGTCAAGTGCCCTGCGACGGTGGCCAAAAGGGTGATGGACGCTGGGGGAAGATTATCAGTGGGATGATCAAGCGCGGTAGTGCAGGCCCTGGATCCGGCACCGCTCCGCTGCTACAGGTGTATGGGAACGGGGCACACGAGAACAACGTGTCCGTCACCGGTAGACCACGGCAATCTGTGTTTCCGGTGTAGTAAGCCGGGGCATAAAATAGCTGAGTGCACGGCGGAACTTGCGTTCTGTGCTGCGTGCCACCAGGCAAAGCGCCAGCCGGACATTTAATGGGTGGGCTGGCATGCAATCCACCTCAGACCAGAGGCAGGCTAAACCCCGAACGGGCCCCGGGGCGCAGCCAAGAAAGTGCCAGTCAGGCCGACGAGGGAGAGAATGATATGGAGAGCTGATGCCGCCACCCCAATAAGAAATTCTTCAGTGCAATGCCAACCACGCTGTCAGAGCCCAGGACTTGCTCATGCAGCATATGGCAGAGTGGCACATTGACTTGTTTGTGGTGGCGGAGCCGTATGCGGTCCCTCCGAGGCCGCATTGGTACGGGTCGTTGGATATGACGGGGGCGTTAGTGGTACCTGCGGCGGACAGCCTGGCTCCCCTAACAGGAGTCGAGAGAGGACAAGGTTTCGCGGCGGCTAAATGGGGACAAATCCTGGTTATTTCTCACCCAATCGGCCGCTGCGAGAATTTGAGACATTTCTTGGCTCGCTTGAGGGCGTCATCCGTAGGGCTGCCCCAACGCAGGTGATGGTGATTGGCGACCTCAATGCCAAGAACCAAGCATGGGGTGGTGTCGCTACGAATCCGAAGGGGGGCAAGCTTTGTGACTGGGTGGTAGCGATGGGGCTGGACACGCTAAACCGGGGACGGATAAACACGTGCGTGCGCTGGAATGGGGGTCTATTGTGGACGTCTCCTTTGCGACCCCCGCCATTGCGGCACGTGTTTCTGATTGGCGTGTCCTCGAGGAGGTAGAGACCCTCTCCGATCATCTCTACATCCGGATGAGGGTCTCCCCAGCGTTAGCCACTGCTCCAACTGGTGCTGGTGCAGGTGCTAGGGCCGGTGGTTTCCCAAGGTGGGCACTATCCGCCCTTGATCTGGAAATGGTAGATGAGGCGGCAATGATCGAAGCTTGGTGTGCCCCTCCAGTGGACAGAGCCGATGTAGAGGATAAGGCCGAAAGATTCAGAGCAACCCTGACGGCGGTGTGCGATACGGCAATGCCCCGGGCTAGGCGGTTTGCGGGTAAGCGCCAAGTGTATTGGTGGTCGGAGGGGTTGCTGCGCTTCGTACCGCCGTCACAGTAACAGAGCCCGCCGCGCCTACAGCCGCTGTCGAAGGAGGAGGCATACCGCGCAGGAGGAGGAAACGCTTCGCGTGGCCCTCAAGGAGGCAAGGGAGGCCCTTAAGGTCAATATAGCCCTCAGGAAGGACGAAGCGTGGAAGGAGCTTCTGGACACACTGGACAGGAACCCATGGGGGCGACCTTATATAATGGTCCGAAACAAGATGAAGGTAGCCCCCTCTACGGAGGCCATGGACCCGGAGCTCCTTGGCAGAGTTATCGAGGGCCTGTTCCCACCGGAGGACCCATCATTCACTCCCCCACACATGGCAGCCCCGGAGCGTGATGGACCAGAAGGACCCCCATTTGATGCGCCTGCAGTCACGGAGGCCGAGTGGGACCGCGACGTTGAACGGCTGAGAGCCTGCCGGAAGGCCCCAGGACCAGACGGAGTGCCCGGTAAGGTGCTATTCCTAGCACTGAAGCACCTCGGGGTTCGCCTTAAGACCCTCTTTGAGGACTGTTTGAGGGCGGGCCCTTCCCGAGGTGCTGGAAGGAGGGTAAATTGTGGCTGCTGAGGAAAGAGGGCCGACCGGCGGACTCACCGTCGGGATACCGTCCCCTAGTGCTGCTGGACGAAACGGCCAAAATGTATGAGAGGATTTCGTCCTCTCGTATCCAGCAGCACATGGCTACGTATGGACCAAACCTTTCCGATCGGCAGTTTGGATTCCGAGGGGGGCTCTCAACTATTGACGCAGTGAGTGCTTTGAGGAGGCACGTGGAGCACGCGGAGAGACAAGGGTAGGGAGTGGTGGCCCGCCGTGGGAGCTGGATGCTCAGGTGCTGGCGGAGAGGTACAGGGTGAGGGCTGAGGCTCGGGAGCAAGGGGTGAGCTCCCGGACCCAGAAGAAGTCGAGAGGGCGGCGCGACACATAAAAAATAACACATACGCGAACAACGCGAGACCAAATAATGTAGGTTAGAGTCAGTTCGTTCAATGACAGATCTAAGCGGTTTTGTATTTGGTTGGATAATCAACAATGTTATGACTACCCGAAAATGTACGATTTTTTTTATACCTTTATTTAAATACCTTAACCTTTTCGACGCCATGTCAAACGTAAAAATTGTCATCCTGACGCCACGTCACCGATATGTCAAAACTGAAATTGAACTTTATGCATGCGCAAGTAGGTTTATTTTACTCTGTGGTCTATGACCTATAAATAAGTCGTTGGCGTTGGACCTGCGGTGCCGATATATGAGTCATTGGCGTGGAAAAGGTTAAAGAACACACATATAGTAATAACAAAGAAAGTAGTAGTTTTTACTCATTCCAATACATTTCAACAAGAATTATGAGTTTTTACTATGAAACTGTAAAGTGTGATATCTCGGCCCCGATATTATTTAGCTATATGTTCTACATAATAAAATAAGTTTCTTTTGAATTGCTCTTTCAAAATTTACAACTTTCATGAGTAACCGCCAACTTTCAAAACGACGCCAACTTTACCCAAACCCCTTTCATGGTCTTCCTTTTGTTTCAGATGGCTGTGTTATTCCAGAAAAAAATATACTAGTGAGTAAGTAACCCTTTCGTAAAAATATCGATTCCTGGTTAAGGATGTTAATTTTTTTAAATTGTTTGAATGCAGTTCTAATTGTTTTACAAAATCAAAATGACTTCTTTCAGTAAAATTTCCTATCTTTAATATTTCAGGCACTTTTCCTCCGAGTGGCAAGATTTTGGGACATACTGTATCGTAAAATACAACCTAATTACTATTCAAGGCATGGGCAGGTGTAACGAGCAAATAATAAAAATACTGCTTATTAAACGTACAGTAAAGGATTTCTATCGCTGAGCCATTTAAAGTTTATAGCTTGAATATTAATCAACCAAATTAACTTTAATCTACACTAATATTATAAATAGCCTTTTCCCGCGGCTTCGCCCGCGTACTATAAGTACTCAAAAAGGATACGATACCTATGTTGATTTTCAGACTTTGTGACCACATTTGCCCCTTATAGGGGTTGAATTTTTAAAAACCTGAAACACGTGTTTACTCATTTATCGTTTGGAATACTCCTGTGAAGTTTCGAATCAAATACTGTAACAAATCTTGATTCGCCATACAAACTTTGGACCCCCATTTTATCCCCTTAGGGGGTGAATTTTGAAAAATCCTTTCTTAGTAGATCCCTAGACCTTATAAGGAACCTACGTGCCAAGGAATCTCTAGAACCAGCGGTTTGTGCTGTGCGTTGATATGTCAGTCAGTCAGTCAGTCAGTTTCTTCTTTTATATATTTAGATATGATAGTGTGTCTGTCACCTCTTCACGCTTAAACCGCTGAACCGATTATGATGAAATTTGATAGGATGTTAGTTTGAGTACCGTGGAAGGACATATGATCAGAGGAGGAAGGGGGGTGGAATTTTGTATGGGGAATCAATATCCGCTGAACCGATTTAGATGAAATTTGGTATTGAGATATTTTAAGTTCTGGAGAAGGACAAATAATAATTTTCATCTTCATCGGAGTTGGTTACTAATTCCACGCAGAGGAAATCGCGGGCAAAAGCTAGTCGGTCAATAATTAAAGATCGTGGCCATAGCTACCGATTTATGAAGTACCACAGTAATAATTACATTTGTTTGACGTATTTTATTCTTGTGACCGCAGGTCATATTAATAGCATGTAATTGCATTTGTTACGGTGAGTGGTTGAGAATATACTAATATTGTATGTGAACATGAGTTTCTATGATCCATGTTACATTATCGTTTGTTCCTCTTTTACCCAAAAAAATCTAAACAAATTTGGGTGATATTTGGCACCCAGGTCATATATAACCTGGACGGTACATAATATACTTTTTTCCCGGAATTCGTTTCCTAATGATATAAGTGCCAGGGTTTGGCAATATCACGACTACTACGCGGACGCAGTTTAAGAGGCGGACAACACCTTACGAGTAGGCCACCATACACTGTCAGTAATAATGTAATTATTTCTGTGCCCGTCCTTTTCTATGTATATGAAGGGTGAGAAGGATGAGTAGAGAAATAATGTCATTATTACTGGACAGTGTCTGGTGGCCTAACAGGAGATCAGCACAAAATGAAAAAAATACGAATTATAAAATAAATGCGCAACTTATATTTATATTTTCTTACTTCTCCAAAACGAATAGTTTTCGCTAAAGAACTATTTAAGCAACGTATATTTCAAGGTTCTCGGCTGTTATAAGGCTCTTAAAAATACGCTAATTTACGTACATCTACAAACATAATGTTATATTACTAGTAGTATTAACGTGGTGGCTACCTCGTTTTTAGGCTTTGACATCGATTAAAAACTAACTTGGGCTGCTCAAATAGAACAAGCTCTGCAAGAAGCTCGGTAGCGCCTGCTTTGTATTGCGCCGCTTGAGTCGGGTCGTGCCTCGGCATATAGTGCGAACGTGTTATTTTGCGACTCACTCCTACAGTATGGCACCGAGTTATGGGGGCGCGCCGCGGATTGGAAGCGCGCTTTCAGACTCTGAAGAAGAGCCGTGCGCGCGGTGGTACAAGTGTTGCCACCTACAGCTATATTCATTTGGGTGATTATAAAAAAACGTGGAGACTTAGGTCGCGTACTCCGATACCCTAACAGGCTGCAGGTGGTCGGGCGACGACTAACGAGATCTGAAAAGGCTACTCATGCTATGTGCCGAACTGTATACAACAATTTGCCGGACACCATCACCTCAGTTCCTTCGCTTACTTATTATAAGAAAAGGCTAAAGAGTTGGCTTCTCTAACACACATTTTAAGGTATATATATATATATAAAACATAAAAGATTAAGATAAGAAGAAAAGATATAGTATATAAAAGATTACTATTATTAGTTCATGAATATAAAATAAGTTATACCTACGTCTATTAATCAATAGGATTATGACTATTTTAATTATTGTTTATACCTATTTGACATGTAATATTGAGAATATTATGAATATAAATATGAATGTGAATATTCACAACAAATAAACCACCTAAAAGCGTAGCATAGGAAAGCTGAGACTGAACTCACGATTGAGCGGCAGCAGACAGAGCGTTGCATATTACTTATAAAAATCTATTCGTGATTTTATATTGATTCGACATTACGCAGTGCATCTTACTCATCTAAATATATTGGTATGACTGAAACGCACTGCAACAATAGCAAATCAACGTCAGTTTTTTAAAGTTTGAAGGGAGCTCAGGGATTTAGAATCTCATGATATTCGAGATACATTTTTCAGCTATTCAGGAAGGTTGTTCGAGCATTGAAGCACGTCAGGAAATACAAAGAGCCGTCGGATGCGATGTGCATAACATTAAAACTCTATACCGTTGTTGCATTCTAAGAGTTTTAAGATTCTATTTTTGTTTTTATATTTGCTATGTAACCAAATATGCTTGAAATAATGCGTTAAAGGCGAATGTGACAAAGTTGTGGCTTTTAGACGATTTTTTATATGTATGATATATGCGGTTTAGGCTCTGTATGCAGGTATGTATGCATGTATGCATGTATATATATACAGGGTGCCATCTGAGACGTGATCAGTTATATGTTTTTCTAACTCCATAAACAACTAGCAGTTGAATGCCCCAACTTTTACTAAATTCAGACATTTTTTTTCTTTTTTTTTTACATGTTTTTGTAATTTATTTTTCTTTCAAAAGTGATAATATTAGTGTAAAACAGTTTTATAAGATATTTAAGGTAAAAAAAAATATTAAATTACATTTTATCCGGAATAAATGACAAAATTGTTATTAACGACAGTTCCATTTCAAAGGGGTAATTCAATTTACTTATTTAAATATTCTAATAAGTAGTTTAAATATCCCGAAAACCCCGTCAAATGAAAATTAAATTACAAAAACATGTAAAAAAAAAGAAAAAAAAAAGTCTGATTTTAGTAAAAGTTGGGGCATTCCACTGCTGCTGCTGCACGTTTATGGAGTTAGAAAAACATATAACTGATCACGTCTCAGATGGCGCCCTGTATATATTTATTTACATTCATGGTTTGGTTATTACGTCTTGTAAATTAGAATTTTTAATTATTTTATTTATTGCCGTTTTGTACAGCCAGGTATGTCTACTAGTTCTAATTCTCCCTCAACTGCTCAAAGGTTGACTGGATGTCAAAATGCGATAAAATGTGTCACTATTCGCAACAACAAATCAAAGAAAAATAGTAACCACTTATCCGCAGGTAGTATTGAGTCTGGTTCTGGTCTGGAAAACGCAGTGCAGTTCACACCCAAGTTCTACGTCACTTATATGATATGGCTCCCATATATTGTCACTACCAAACCAAGTTTGATAACGGTCTCTAAGTACTAAGACAAGATGAGCGACAACGTATAGATAGGGATTTAAGAAAAACATGTTCTAGCGGGTATTACACATACATAAGGGTATACTCGTATTACTCGTATTCCGTACCGTGTAGATGTTACTCTAATGGAGTTGCAAAGTTGTAGATGATCTGTTTGATCTTGTCACGTCGCTGCTTCTAAGACCAAGCCTATAACAGCGTACCAATTCGTTCATCGAATTATCGATATGCATCACTCTCTTTCGTATATGTAAGAGCAATAGAGACAGGGCCACCGAAGCGCCGCGGCGCTGCTGCCTGTGGGTATGAAATACTATTATCTATTCTGTGCTATGGGTATATAAATTAGGCTATAGCCCGTACCGTACTGGTGTGATCTAAGGAAGTGCGTAGTGAGCCGCAGCACGCCGGTTTTGTCGATCTTGCGGCTCGACGTCACTACGTGCGGTACCATTGATGTAAGTTTATAGATGTTCTGGTTCAGGTTATCACGGCGCTGCTTCTCAGCCCCGTATCAGACTGACATTCTGCCAATTAGGGTATAGGCCGTACCGTACTGGTGTGATCTTAGGAAGTGCGCAGTAAGTCGCAGCACTCCGGTCTTGTCGATCTTGCGGCTGGACGCCACTACGGGCGGCACCATTGATGCGAGCTCGTAGATGCTCTGGTTGAGCTTGTCACGTCGCTGCTTCTCAGCCCTGTTGCGGATCTCTCGCGGGTTCTCCCTAAAAAAAAAATGTTTTTATGAATTTTGTATTTATTAATCTAAACTACCAATTTATGGGGTTCATGACTTTCATGAGATAGACCCCGCAGAACAAGATACCCTAAAAAAGCACAAAAGGATTTTTTCCTATTACAGCCTTCTTAATTTTGGATATTATTTTATGATTATTATTCATTGTCATAGCAGCAGCAGAAAAATAGTTATTGAGATTTTTTTTGCGGTCTACTTATTACAATCCTTGAGATTGAGACCGCCGAACCATAGCATTAGTAACCTCGTTAAGAAAAAAGGAACCATAATCAAAAAATATTTTCAAAACAGAGAACCTATAATTGTAATTTTGTTTCAAAGAAATATATTTATACGACATTCCGAGAACATTTAAACGACTCATATCATGACATAAAGTAAATATGTAGTGGTTCTGTCAGCCATATTTCCGTTTAATACAAGCCATACAAGACGACAGACAGTTGCACAGTTTCAACCACCTTTCAGCATGCAAATAACAGATACAACATAGACATAAAATGAGTAGGTATTATATAAAAGAGTCGAACTGGTTGAAATACACTGGATTATCTAAGCAAGCAACTAGAGCTTGCAATACCAGTCAGTATTGTTTGTATGGGTAATACCGGAATTCCGTATGATATTAAATGATAACGGTTCGGGGACCTGGTGTTTGTACAAGGAAAACATTAAGCGCCTTGACACTTTCCACCTCAAGTGTCTCCGGGCAATTCTCTCTGAGGTGAGGTCGTGTTCCGAACTCGGAGGTTTTGCGTCGTACTGATATGACAGGCATGGAGTGCCTACTCATAAAGGGTCAGCTGCGCTGACACCTGGTGCGCATGCCGCCATCAAGGTTACCTAAAGCTGTGTTTTACTCCGAACTAGCTTCGAATAAGCGCAAGGGAGGCGGGCAATATCTGCGGTACAAGGATGTCCTGAAACGCCACCTAACTGCATCCGGCATATCAAGTTAGTCGTAGAACGAACTTGCTACTCGGAGATCGGACTGGCGAACTGTAATCAACACGAGTCTCCGTGACTACGAAACTGTCCGCCTTAAGATCTTGACGCCAAACGTCAGCTCCGAAAAACTCGGTCCAAGCCCTCCCACAACCTATACGTATAACTCCAATAATGAGCTTTATTGTGTCTCTTGCTGTCGGATTTTCAAAACAAAGCTCGGTTGCAAGTCACGCTCGAGCCCATGCACGCAAAAACAATACAAGTACCTACTGAATGACTTGTCTAGGTGTCGCCGCCGTCGACTGATAGGAACATACAAATATTCCGAAATGATTATTTCCCATTTTCATAGTCCCCATTTTTATACCCCGATTTTTTTTTTAAAAGCTCGATATGTCGATGTTCCGGCTTTTGAATCCACGACTGCAATATTTCCAAATATTAGAAGCCCGATTCGTTTGGATTATAAGAACACTAGCTTTTGCCCGCGGCTTCGCTCGCGTTAAATTCGGGGTAACACGGTTCCCCTTTGCCCCCGTATGCTCCATACAAACTTCCACCCCCCATTTTAGGGAAGTGGGGGATTAGAAAGAGACAAAAAGTAGCCTATGTCACTCTCCATCCCTTTAACTATCTCCACTTAAAAAATCACGTCAATTCGTCGCCCCGTTTTGCCGTGAAAGACGGACAAACAAACAAACACACACACTTTCCCATTTATAATATTAGTATAGATGTAAAACTACCTTTTGTGGACTTCTAATAAGCATATTTTTTGAAAATTACAAATTTAAAATACCTTATGACAACCGTCACGTGCCCTAAGTCGAAACGTCATTGAAGATTCTGATGACGTCACAACTTACGGTTTACACTGTTGACGTTGAGACAATGACATACACTAGTTGTGTTTCGTTATAACCAAATAGTTTTCCACTGGATAGGAGTACGTTGAGGTTTCTACAGTGATCCGCAGAAAACAAAAAATTGTTTTAATTTACAAGATTAACAAGAATAAAGTAGTTCTAGGCAATCATATCGTGATTTAGAAGAAACGGTGCTAGGATATTTTCAAAAGTATCTGCTAACAAGACGCACTTATTCAATTGCAGTTGACAATTCAAATATTCTATGTGTGTGTTACGTGTGTATGTAGTTTGAATGTTATACGTATCAAAGCGTGATTTGTGACGTCACAGGTTTTCCAAAGAGCGTTTTAGGCGCGAAGCATCTGTCAAAATAAATTTTGTAATTTTTCTCTATAAGGGGGCTTTACCCCTTCGAGGCAAAACATGAATTCTAGGGCAAATTTTTTGGTCAATACAGAACTTTATACTTGTGTTTCAAAAAATTTGAAACAACCCTGTATTGCATTAGTTGTTTCTAAATTCTATTGCTTTCGGTGTTTTATTGTATCAGAATTTAAAGATTCGGTATTATATGTATCGGAATTTAAAAAAATCGGGTTTTTGCTATTCGTGCTTTAATTATTCGTCATTTTAACGATCGTAATTTTATTGGGTCCGGCAGTAGAGAATCGGGATTTTAATAGTACATTACTTACCAAGGGCTGTAAAAGAAAGAAAGCCCGAAATCGCAGGTATTTGGGACCCAAGCCGCAGGCGAGGGTTGTAAATATGCGATAGAGGGCTTTCTTTTTTACTGCCCGTGGTGAGTACACAATTTTACGTCTCCACCTGGCCATAATGCGAGTTTTAGCGTACGCGTAGCGTGCGGTAATACTCACATTATGGCCAGGTGTGACGTAAAACTTTTTAAAAAACGATAAAAAGTTTTTCGGGATTATATAGCGTACCCTCGATGGATACGTCTGGCAGGAAATCATAATTATCATCATCATAACGGTTTAGAATACCGCTTAAGAACACAAAACGATATTTTTGTGAATAAATTATTCAGGCATAATTTGTGCTCAATTTCTAAAGGAGATCGTCAATTCTGGGCCACCTGATATAAACCGTATACAGTTTATACTGCAATGTGAAATAAATACTCATGTTATTACTAAAGTAGACAAAATATTGCAAAAAAATGAAACGGGAATTAGAAATACTAAATAAATAAACATTATGTTGATTTTTCCGCGATTAAAATACAGCAAGACAAGTTGTTAACGTCCTTATGGCATTGACATAAAGTTTAACTTCACTCTGGCCTGAAACGGGATTGTTTTTTGGTTTGACACTGTCAATGTATACCGTTATATAATCTGCGTTTTGATACTGTTCGGTAAGTTAGAACATTATAATATTAAAATAGTATCTAAGCCGAATACGAATACGGAAGTTTAAATTAGAAATCGACTGTATTAAAACGCCTAAAGCTTGAAAAAGCGTATTTTTGCATTTTTGATCGGAGTTTGAATATTAAAAGTGGGTTTCATAATGGCATAATATTATGCTCCTTCGATAACGAAACGCATCTTTTTTTCAATTTTGTAATGTCAGATACTAGTGCAATCGCACTTAAAGGTGGTAAACCTTATCCCTTCGCAATAGGTGTTAGGAATGTTCAGTTAATAGTATCAACGATGGTTTGACAGCAGTCTTTGTTTACCGAAATACAGGAACTATAAATACGATCAAAATATGACTTTTTATTATTTCATCATGATTCCCGTTTTGTTTTTAAGTCCGCTTTTGTGTACTTTTTTACATTAATATATAAATCATAGGCAAGCACGCTTTCAAATATTGTCCTTGTCAGTTTCAAGTTTTAAATGCATGATTTTTCAATTTTCCCATTAGATTTCGCAATTTTTTTACCACCACCCTGATCTAGAAATTATGACGATTCTTTAACCCTTAAGTGCATACGGTATCAAAAATGATACCTTGTCTTTTCTGCGCACCAACATTCATATTTTTTTATCATCGTGGTCTATTGACCGAAGTTAGTTACCTTTGCTCCAATACTAATAAGAAAAAAAAAACTGGCAACCATAGTGCATCCATTTTTATACTAAACGTCAAAACTGTCAAGTGTCCGGTTACTTTTTGCGATAATGAAATTTGCAAGTTTTAATTTTTGTTTATCTGGTGAATCCCGTGATATTTTGAATGGGAAAAAATGTACAAATAAGTTTTGTATCTATAGTTATATTACATAATATGCATTTTTGTTAGATATGTATTCTTTGAAATTTTTTTTTGAGTTTTAAGTTGGTATCAAAAACGATACTCCATGTGATAGCGCCTTTTTTCGTGGTATCAAAAATGATACTCCATGCGGTCTGCTCTATTTTTCTACTCGCACGGTTTATGACATTTTTTGTGTTTGTTTGTATTGTACTAATATTTGGCATGTAGTTTGGGTATGTATACGAGTTTTTATAATTTCTATAGCATGGTTCGTTATAGAGTATTAAAATATAAGGACATAGAAGAATGGTTGGCACAGTAAGAAAGTGGAGAAATATCGGAAGACGATGCCGATTCTGACGGAGATGATCTCGAGTTTTATCCAACGCTCGAAGAACTGCAAGTAGCTCTTGAGGAAGAGGAGGCAGAAGAAGAACTTACAAATATGACAGAAGAAAAAAAATTTTATACAGGGACCCAATTCCACTGTATTTTTTTATAAAGGGGAATGAAAGGGTGAAATGTCGAGTACAATAAGTGTAGTGTTTTTATGCTCAAACAAAAACTCTACTTGTTTTAAATACTTCCATTTGTAGTTTACGTTTTTTCTGATTGTTTAAATTCTATTTATAAAGTTAATTATCTAATATTTAATTATGTTAAAAGAAGAATTTTTTTAGTGCACACTCCATGGAGTATCAATTATGATACCAAGGGATTTTTTATTAAAAAAAATATTAAAATATGACTATGATTTTTTTTACTATTTCTTTTCCATCATTGACGTACATTTTCTAATCATATATATTTTTTTTGCAAAAAAAAATTAATTCATGCACCTAAGGGTTAAAGGTAAGAACCATTCCTAAACGGTCCTAAATAATCTGGGCCAGATCACCTAACAAAAATTGACGATCTCCTTTGGCATAATTTGAGCTAAACATAAGGTTTCATACATAGACATAAACAAAAAGGAAGATGAGTGACGTTCATAGTAAATAAAACTGAAATGTGTTCCAGCACACTTGTAAAATGCTACACACTGCTATAATGTATGTGCATCATAGGCTAAAGAGAAAAAAACCTATGTACACGGGTATGCAAGAGAGACCTCCATATTTTGCGCATTGCACAAAGTGTGACTGAGAGACTCTGCCACACGACTAATTCAATATAGGTCCTGGAACCTATATTTGATGGCACACAATTGAGCGCCTGGTACCTTATCTCACTTTTTGTATAAATCTATGGTTTCATATTGTGTTATGAAAATCAATTATGGCATTGAAGCAACGCTATGAATCTATTTCTGACGTGCCTTTAATGCAGTTCATGCACCTCTCAGTAATTAAACATCCTGTTTTATTACTACAATGTTCTGAACACGGTTCCTAAATTAACAAATACCTTGTTACAAAGATGTTGGCATTATAAAAGTTTGACACTATCAAAGTAGAAATTCAGGCCCAACTTTAATGTATGCAGTGTTGCTTTAACCTCTAGGTTACATATTTACGTGAACATGACAGTTCCTTCGTATAGGACTATAGTTTTACTCCTGTAATTATGTATGAGATTTACGTTTAGATTAAAAAAATATTCTCATTTATTCGTCTTTTTCCGGTTCCGTATCACAATAGGAAAAAACGGAACCTTGTTATCAATCAGAAGTATCAGAAGAATAATGTATCTTGATGATTTACGTTGCTTGCTTGATGCCTCTCTCTTTGCTAGACATATTGTCTGATACAGTTTCGTCAGGCTTTTTATTTTTAAATAAATAAATATATATATATTAATGAGACAAATCAAACTAGTCCCACATTAAGCTTAATAAAGCTAGTGTTGTGGGTATATAATTGATGTATATAGATAAATACTTAAATACATTGAAAACATCCAGACCCTAATAAAACTTAGGAAGAAATATCCGTTTCAAACACACAAATAAAAGCCAGGACCAGGATTCGAACCCGGGACCTCCTTCCTGCTTCGTAGGCAGGGTCACTAACACTACCGACTAGGCTAGGAGGCCGTTAAACACATTGTCCTAAACATCAATTTTTCAAGCCTCGTTATTTTGACCTCGCTAAGTAGTATCTGATTCTCGCCTCTCTGGTCAAAGCATCTATATCTTTTATAAAATTTTAACCTAAAATACTTTTATCTATTTGTGAATAAATAGACTTGGCTAACATAACTCAAAAATAACCTAGCCTGCGGGGCATGCTCTCGAGAATCAAGCTGGAAAGGAATAATATTGATATATGAGTCCGAATACTTTCCGTTTCGTATATCTACGCTTACCGTCTAGATAAAGTATACTAACTTCGTCTTACTAGTGACTCAATATGCTTTATGCGTCTAATGAAGTTACACAGTAAAGTACATGTAGCCAAGTAAGGGAAAATGTTCTGTTCTACCTTGGACATAGTTTTACCTATGTCAATCGACTTTTTCTCGGAGCCTCTAAAACTTCTTTAAAAATATTGTGAATGCTTTCACCCTTTTTTGTGAACAATTCAATCAAGTTAGTAATATTTTTTCATACGAGAGTAAACATCCCACATGAACATTACGAAACGAAAACATAGGATTTTGGCCCCTTAAGTAAATATTTTCGATTTTGGTTTCGGCTTGCTGTTCTTTCATTCAACAATATTTAAGCAATTTATGATATGTAGGCTACTTTGGTCTAAATCAACTACCAAACGGTAATTATAGCTAATCCTTTAGTCAAATTTAAGTTTAGTTACGAAGCTTGTAAAGTAATAATGAATCTACGTTGTACCTACCTTGGACACCTAGCATTTGTTGTACCTTGGATAGTCTAAAAAAATATAGGTAGGTGAAATGTGTTTTAATGTATGGTTTTACGTTCAGTCTACCACATTGAGTACATTAGAGCATGAAATATGCTGGCTATTTCCTGCTACATCATAAATAATCATAATTTAAAATCTAAAAAAATATTATTAAGTATCATTCTCAATTACAAAATATTTCTAACAATTAGTTCCGAAGTTTATTCTGAAATTAATTTTCGAAGGAATGGCGGCCAATATCCAAGGTACATCAGAAGTGTTGTACCTTGGACACAGTTCCCTTTTTTTCTAACAGCCTACGTTGTCCAAACTAGTAAAATGTTGCCTAAATATATCGGAAAGTTGTAATACCAATACTATTTCATTTATTATATATTAGGTTTTATACAGTTTCTCCGGAGCCTTTGTCTCCCGAACTAGGCGGTAGTACGCTAACGTCTCTACTGCTGAAGTTATTAAGGGTACAATTAGGTTTAGGGTTTATGTTAATAAAGATTATTCTTACTCCTTACCCTTACTCCTTCCCCGTCCCCGTCCCCTTGCCCTTCCCCTTACCCTTATCTTACCCTAACCCTCAGCGCCGGCCCGAGGCCTCGATCAGGGTAGAGCGAAATCGGGTTTTGGCGCCCTTCGTTAGTAATGAAAATGAAATAACAATGTTCTTCAAAATCTACGGTTATACCACACAACTACAGCCATTTAAACATTTTGTTAAATGAGTACTTGGTACTCAATACAAATTACAATAATTAAAAAATGTACATCAACTTTCTTGAAACTTAAAACTTAGTTTAATAGGTACTTAACAATAGGAACAAACTTTGTTGAACCGCATTAGAGTCAGTCTTATCTAAGCGAAAGCTGCGTTTCCACCAGATATGAGCGAGGATTTATTAGGCTTTATTTCGCGCCTTTCAAGATCAAAAGCAGGGATTTAAAAAATCCATAATAAATGCGAAAGTGTGTCTGTCTGTTACCTCTTCACGCTTAAACCGCTGAACCGAAATAAATCAAATTTGGTATGAATATATTTTGAGTCCCGGCAAAGGACATAGGTTAGTTTTCATCCCAGAAATCATCGCTTAAAGGGGTGGAAATTTGTATGAAATTGTTGCTCACTGTTCACTCTGCTGTTCACTCTGCTGTTTACTCTGCTGTTCACTCTGCTGTTCACTCTGCTGTTCACTCTGCTGCTCACTTACTCGTAATAGCATATGCGCTAAATTATTCGTCGTTTTATTCATTCCTTTTCCCATTCAAGGAGAATGTTAATCCCACACAGATGAAGTCGTGGCAAAAGCTAGTAGATGATAAAAAGTAATCCTGATGTACCCAAATTGGGTTACCCAATCGCTTAGAAAATTATAAAGTACGTGGCTTTTTCGGCGCGTTTCTTTTTTCGCGCCTTTTAAAATCAAAAGCAGCGATTTAAAAAATTAATACTAAAATGTAATCCCTATAAACCCAATCCCTTAGAAATTTACAAAAAACGTAACTTTTCGGGCGCCTTTCAAGATTGCAGCGGTCACGCCTAAAAAAATAGTTGAAAAAACAAAAATACCAAAAAATATCTATACAAAATGGTTAATTACACCATTCTTAAGTCGTTTTACAAAAACCCGTGAACCGAACGAACGCGCAACTCCAAGCGTACATATTTTGCGCCTGCGCCACACTCGCGTCTTTTAAAACTTTTTTTTTCTCATTTAACATTTCGACGCCACCCTTGCCATCCGGCGCCTAGAGCGGCCGCTCCACTCGCTCTACCCTTAATCCGGCCCTGCTTATCCTAACCATTACCCTTAGCTTTAGCTTTACTCTTATCCCTATTCTTAGCGGTAATGGTATTCTCGCCAGTATACGAACATACCATTAACATTACCATTACCATTACCATTACCATTACCATTACCATTACCATTACCATTACCCTTACCCTTACCCTTACCATTACCCTTACTCTTATTCTTATTCATATTCTTAGTAATTGAAGTCAATTTATGTTACACTAGCGAGCAATTTCGAGTAACAGTTTTAAAAACAACAACGAGTACCTTAATGTGGTTCTATCAGACGGGCCGTATGCCTATTGGCCAATGAACTTTAAAGAAAATGCTAAAATATGTAATATGTACGTGTATGTCTATATCTGACCAGACACTGTCAGTAATAATGACATTATTTATCTACTCACCCTTCTCATTCTCCATATCATAGAAAAGGACCGACACAGAAATAATGACATTATTACTAACAGTCAGGTCAGCTTATGGGTTTGTGTTATTTTCTTCGAGACTCAAACATCCGCATAGTAGATGTTTACGGCCGCAAGATCTAACTTTACATGATTTGATTTATTACAAGAGTCAATAAAATTTGTAGAATAAAATTTATATATATCCATTTATTTATATATTACATGGTTTTAATGGCTTCTCGGGGGAGCCTCACCCCTAGAGAACGCGTCCCCAGGTGGCGGATCGGGGAATACTCGGCAGATATGCAGGGTAGGAGGGAAATTCAATACCTCCCGCGG
This sequence comes from Pammene aurita, assembly GCA_947086415.1. NCBI lineage: Eukaryota > Metazoa > Arthropoda > Insecta > Lepidoptera > Tortricidae > Pammene > Pammene aurita. The sequence continues at coordinate 58,184,771 of OX352289.1, forward strand.
ACCAACAGGCCGGAGAAGGAAACTCCGTTACAAAACCCTGTCTTCTGGGCTTCTCCGACGTATTTTGGAGTAGAGGCTGGAGGACATGCTGTATGTTTAGGCTGGAGCATACAGTAGAGATGGCGGCGGAAGAGTCCACAGGATCAACGGCGGCACTCAGGCCTTTAGAAGGTCACAGTCTTAGCGTCAGATGGCAACCCCTGCCCTACGGACCTAGTGTCTCGACACCAAAAGCTAGTTGGTGCCGAGACAGCTATATTTGTTGACTTTATAACGCTCTCGGGTGTCGGCCGCCGCCCCGGCATTCCTACTGGTCGCCGATATATAGGACGCTGCCAGCGAATCGGTGCAGGTAGCGTCCCATACCAGCGCACGGCCCATCCGCCAGGGGATCAACGACATCCCGTCGGGGCGCTTGCCATCGTCCCGCACGATCTGGGGCTCCAGGGCTGCGGGTATGTTGGCGCTGACGAGCGCCCTTCTCAAGATGTCGTTAAGTGCCGCATGACGGGATAGGCGGCCGGCGCCCGAAGAGCAGGCAAGTCCGTGGTGACCTAGGCGATCTACGGTGGTCCCACAAGAGGCGCATCTGTGGTCAACACAAACATCAGCCCCCACTCGGAGACCGATGGCAATTCGAAGAGTCCCCGGATTAATAAATGTGCCTGTGTTTGGTGATGGGTAGGCATGTAGCCACTGTCCAGACTCTGCTCGGGTTACCGCAAGGAGCCTTGCGCGGTCCTTACCCGAGGACGTGTGGATAAGAGTTTTTAGGACGACGTCCGAAGCTATTTGTCCCAAGCTCTCTACCCCTTAGGTCTAGTTGGTATATTTAGGTTCATCTTAGTTAACCAGACATTCTTGGCCTCCTCCAAGCACGCGATCTCGCAGTTTGTTGCCGGTAGGGCTTTAAGGATTTTACCTGCGAGATCAGACGTGCTATGGATGGAGGACAAGACTGCTGGCAGAGCGACACTTGATATTTTACGTGTTCCTAAACCGCCAAACCTAATGGGCAAAGAAGCCTGGATCCATGCCTGTTCATTGAAGCGGACATTTAAAATAGACTTTTAAAATTTATTATAAATCATATTATAAAGTTAATTAAGTGAATGTCAATGATAGGAAAACAAACACGAACAGATATTTGAGACAGCGATACGTATCTATTTAGTTGCTGATTTCGCAGTGAGATCTGCCAGGGGGTCGATTTTTGACACTCGAGCGCTCGAATTCAAAGAAATTAAGCACGAAAAACTTCGCACAGAAGAGTTTGACGCCATTATTTTTGCACGAAATTAATAGTTTATATAATCGTGATTTTAAATTCTTATAGCTGTTTTTTTTAAAACATCATTTCATCATTTTATTCAGAGTTTAAAATGTCGGATTCGAGCGCTCGAATATCAAAAATCGCCCCCATCGTTACCTCTGATTCCGCAGTGAGATTTATGCCAGTACAAATCTACTTTGTGTTCATGTATCAGGACCCGTATTCCGTTAACTCGTAAAAACTAGTGTCTATGCCAATTCCTGGTATTATGTTGCCGAGCGGACCCCAGGCTCCATAGAGTCGTGGCAAAAAGCCGGGATAACCGCTAGGAGGATGATGATGACGTGCGAGTAAATTGGCTGTGACATACGGATGGGCGGGCGGACAGATATAACGATACTAAGTATAAGGGTTCCGTTTTTGGCTATGGAACCCTAAAAAGGAAGTATAATTAAGTTCTGAAATTTTGCGTATAACGTTTACTATTAATAAAATTAAATAATGTCACGATGATCGAACTAAGAATGAAATTTTTAATTTTCGCATCATTGACTGTTATCGGCATATAATTTTACAATGTAAAATGAGTTGATAGAACTCGACTTATAATAATATTACTCTACTACCTCAACTGGACATTGCAAAAAGTTATTACGCAGGCACTTTTAAAGTTAAATTATTAGTTATTTCTGCTGAACTGGAAGTTTTATAATAACGGAATGCCCATGTGAAATGACTTCATATTACATGAAATTGCAAATGTAATTTATAAACAACATTATTACAATTAGATTACGTTTTCAAATAGTGAGTTATAAATATTTCGGAATCGTATTTAATTTTATCTACTCCCACATCACAAATCCTGTATTCTTTGTTCGGAAATCGTATGTAATTACCACCATTATTG